>OX451346.1:15644403-16279948 GCA_949629155.1 Myopa testacea
AAAAATAAGCATTCGTACTCACGTGCAAATTAAACATCCGTTCTCCCACTTGCGCTTGCTCTCTCTCTCCTCCTTCTCTCTCTCTCTCTCTCTCTATCTCTCTCTCTCTCTCCCTCTCTCCCTCTCTCTCAATTCGATCGCCAAGCTATTCACGTGCTCCCACAACTGTTATTGAGAAGTTGCTGTTACTGCTGTTGCTGATGATTTTGTTGCAGATACCACGCCATGTTGTTGTCATTCTGCTTCTTCTTTCTCGTTCGTTGTTGTTGTCGCCGTCTAAATGAAAGCGTCTTTATAATTTCGCGTAAGTCCGGATTCGCGAATCAGTTCAGTGTCGACGCTGCAGCATTTCACGCTGCATCTGATCTCGTTTCGCCGTCTTTAATTGAAAAAATAAAATACTGTAAATAAAAGCAAAAGTCAGTAAAGCGTCGGACTGCAGCAACAAGCGGCAGGAGAAGAAAACATAACATTTCTCAATTTTTCTGCTACACTTAAAGGAACCGAAGCGACGGACGCATAGCGGACGGACGTCTAACGTTCAGGATTAAGTTTAGTTTTATTTGGTTTTTCTTGGCGTTTGTTTTGCTCTCGTGTTGCTTGTTTGCCTTTGTTATTGACATCAACGCCACATGCTGCTGGTGCTCGAGCCTGCTGCGCATGCGTCTTGATTGAAAACAACGCGGTTTCACTTTCATTCGCCAGAGAGACGCGCTTCGCAGCAGTCAGTCAGCTCGATCGATCGTCGATCGCGACTCAGTTTCGTTCGATTTTCACACAGTTTTTACTTAAGAAAGTCGCACTTCGAATTTAGCGCGTGTGAATATGGAAAACGCTCATTGATTAAAACCGCAATTAAATGTTGTGAAGGATTAAGCAAGGATTTCTATAGAAATTAGCTCAGTGATTGAGCTAAATTTAATGCCGCGAATTGAGAGTTTCATACTAATTGAAGCAACCGAGTCTTTATAATCCGAAATAAATAATTATAAATCCAATTAACATTTAATGAACACGTTACCGGATGGTTACTCTTTGTTTGTTATTGTTCACAAGTGTATTTAATGGAAATAAAAGGTTGGTTTAATACATCCAAAGAATGAAGTGTATAATAGTGTAAAAATCTAATCTGTATTAAAACAGTGAATGAAAAACCGAAATGTGAAAAATATGAAGTCCAGAAATATTTTCAAACCGAAGAAACAGATTGTTAAACACAGAAAATATATAAATTAAAATAAAATTTAATGTTTATGATGCTGATTGAGATGCTTTGCTTTTTTACTTGCTTTTACCTACCTTCTGGAAGTATTCTTGAGTATTAACACAGCTTAGCAACCAATCTTCAACCACTTGTGATCGTTTCTAGAAGAGTTCTTCAAATTTAGGAACGTCCTTCAGATTCTTTTTTAGTAACTAACATCGATGAATTCTAATATAACACGGCAACATCTTCAGAATAGAACATTTTACGTGGACCGAAACCTGAGCAAGTGATTCAGGGACCGAATCGCGTGATGCTCAGATTATAACTTTGGTTTGTCATAAAATAAATTATAAATACTCCATCTGTCTGAAAAATAAAATTAAGCGGAAATTCAAATTGTTTGCTTTAATTTTGACTCTATTAAAAGTATAAATGTAAATGATAGCTTCAAATAAAGTTTTTATAAGTTTTTCATTAAATAATTTTTGATAAAAACAATCTTCGATAAATAAAAGCTCGTTCTTCGTTTTTCTCTTAGTATTTATTTGAACTATTAAAATTACTAATGAAAAATGTTCTCCGATTTCTCCGAATGTCGGTCGATGTCAGATATTTTTACTTTATTGAAGCACCTTTTCAAATAAGCATCAGGTTTCGATTTCGGCAATCGATTTCTTCTGCACAACTTTCAATGATATGTTCAAAAGTTTTTGTGTGGTATTTTCGTCATAAAAAAAATACTGATTACACCGGGAAATTAGCCGATATAAAGAAAACTATCTGCAGGATACGGAGAAAGCCCAAAGGTACTAGAAATCTCAATTGAAAATGCTTTTATGGATACAAACATAAATAAAATTCATAATAAAGACAAAGACGAAATCTTTCTCTTTGCGAATAAAATACGAGTGCGCAGCTATTAAGTTTTATTAAGCTTTTACATTCCCTTCACTTAATGATAATCATAATCGGCTCGAAACTCCTGTGTAGTTGAACTATACACTCATTTATTTTTTATTTAATTGTACGTTTTTTGTTGTCTAAAATTAAGACTTGTACACCTCAATATAATGCTTTTAGTTTCCATAAAAAATTCCTTTATTATCTCAGTAACTCACACGTGATGAGTGACAGTGACTGAGGTGATCTTGGAGAAAATCATCGTTTTGTCACTGTCACTGACATCGTGTGAGATATCGTGTTAGATCAAGTTAGTTTCTTGTGTTGTCTCTTTGAACCGCTTGTTTTTTTGCTAGATTATTTAATCATAATGGTCAATGTAAGAAAATGGAGATAAAATAACAGGATGAGATAATTTGAATAAATCCACAAGATCTAAAAGACGTACTAACGTTCCTGGAGTTAAATAATTTTATTAACATTTCATTATTACTAATTTGATTTAATTATTAGCCAAACTTTCATTATTATTGACAAGAGTTGTTTCACTCTATTAGTACATGAAATCTCATAAGTAAATCAGGCGGTACTTAGTTATGTAACTACGTGCATCTAATTATTTATAAACGTTAAGTTGTTATATCGCTTCAGTCTTCAATATAGCAGCTTTTATAGTACGAGTACTGAGAAGTTTTCCTAAGCTGAAGGAAGTCAAAGCGTAAACTTTAGTATCGATATCTCTGACTCTGAAATACCTAACAAATACCTCAGATGCTTATCCTTGGCATTGAATAGTTAAACATGAGTCGTTGATTTTATGTGTTTGTTGTTGTCCACAATAACATTAATGACTTTATACCTCGTGTGCATCGTCGTCTCTGCCAAGTTCATCGACTTCTCACCCATTGCGAATGATGATCATTCCACTACCTTAAAATGCAATCCATATCTACGAGTACGTCTGTGAACAGAAGAGTCAACTGAACTAATGGAAGAAATCACAGATGCAGTGGACAGAGCCATATCAAGTTTACCATCAACAACAGAGCCAAAGGAGGCAAAAAGCAAATGGCAACAACAAAGCAACGTAAAGCCAGCCGAGGAGGTGCTCATGACTGGAAAATGATAGACCGCGACTACAAACAACCGACACGGCGACGGACAAGCTACAAGTTGACTTGAGTCGAGTCGAGTTGAGTTGTGTTGGATGTAATAAAGAAGTGAAGAAAAAACATAAACAAAAACATCATAATTTTAATGGTTTTTTACTCGGCCAAATGGCTTCGCTTCAATACACTTCTTAAACGAGTCTATTATATATTCAATTAACCGTTCACTACGTACCCACTTGAGCGTTACTGAGAAGCGATCTTCTCTGCGATTAGGTCAATTTGTGGCTTAACATGAGGCAGAATCGCAAGGCGCTGTGTGTCTTAAAAGGATCGGCCTTTAAGGGACCTGCTCATCAAATTGTTGCATTGTAGCCATTTAACGCATTGTTTATTTGCAGAATTGAAATGCTGCCGAAGAATCTACAAGCTGTCATCGGTGTCGTGTTTCTGCTCGGCGCCTTGTCAACCACAGCAGCTGACACAGCAAGCCAAAGCAGTCCCAAGACGACGACGTCATTGTTGCCTTTACAACCGCCGGTGAATGTGAAAAGCACGACCACAAGTGTTTTCGGCACGTTGACAGATGTCGGCAGTGTGGAAAAGCATTTGACTGTCACCAGCGACAGCAGCGACACAGCCGAAAATGAGAAGCCGAAGACGGTAAGAATCGTGAGCAGATGACAAGATATCTCAGTCTCACATCACAATACAATCACATTTTCCTGATCAATGAACTTTAATGCGAACTCTTTACAATCTTCTCTATTTTCTCAATCCTTATATTTTGGCTTTCAAGACTCATTCAAAATTCATTACTGTGATTACATGACTGAAACCTTTACATGATATTATTTTTCCCATTTTCAGCGGAGAAATGAGATCAATGACAGATACATCGCAGCAAGCAGTTTGAAGCTGCAACGAACTACAAGTGACCCCTTGGATGAGGTCATCTCTAATGGCGAAAAAGGCGTATTCCCCTTGCTGCTAAAGTACGCCACTCTGTCTTAGAAACCAGAACTAGATCTTCCGTCATTGACCGCATTTTCTATGTTTTTACAGCTCCAGAAGCAAGAACAACTACAGTTTCATGCAATCGCTTCCGCAGCCGAAGCTTATTAATGCTTCTACATTCAATTCAGAGGGATATCTGCACTTCGAAGTCGAAGAAGAAAAAGTTAAGGCCCAAAGCGAACCTAGCAAAGCTGAAACGGTCAAGGAGGTCCTCTCGAATCTGTTTCCAAAAGGATTCTCAGATATATTTCGGTTTAGTTATGCAGCCGAACCATCAACAACTACTGACACTCAATCCAAAGGCCCCAAATCGCCAGCGAGGTCTTCTGCTAGAACGCAATCTAAACAAACGAGTGCATTAAAACATGAACTTGGATCACCATCAACACCTCGTGGATTTCAAGCAAAGAAGGAAGTGGAAACATCGCCACTTCTTCAGTCTAAAGACTCCCAAACTCAACACCCACCAACTCATCTACCCACCGTACATCAAGAGATAAAACTTCAAAATTCAAAGCCTGAAGAACTCCAAAAGTTTCCAAATCGAACCTTTGAAATTCTTAGGTCCCATGTTCACCGAACCCTCAGTTCTCAGATTCCGCCTTCCGGAGACAATCAAACCCACAAAATATCCGAGTATGATAATCCGAACCCTCCAAATTCGAAGCCTCTTCTAAACGCACGAACGCAATTCGAAGTACACCGAAGTTCAAAGCCTCAAAACCTCCGGATTCAGGGGTCTTTGAAACTTCAAAATTCTTACCAGCTCCAAAACAGTTCTCCCCAACCTTTTAAATCTCCCGAAAATTACGAAATCGAGCTCCAAAATCCTACAAGCAAATCATTAAATCATCAAACTATTCTACCTCTAAATTTCACACCCCAGCATTCAATAGATAAACCCCAAAATTCCCGACCTCTTAATATCGCTACTCAAATCTTGCACACCGAATTTATCCCGACCCGGCACCGCGACAACAAGACGTTATACAGTTTTGAAACCAGCATTTCAAAGGAGTATCGCCGAGAATTAAGTCCCGGACACACGCAGATTGTCATCGAGAAGGTGCATTATCCGAAAGACCGATCCGGTCTTGAATTTCAGGATGGTCTCAACACGATATCAAAAGACATCCTTCTGCGTATAAATCGCGCAGCAGAACACGCCTCCGTTCTGCCCAGTCTTCTTCTGGAGCCGACAAAGGAGAACACCACATCCGAGGAAACGCTTCTCTCCATCAATGGACCAATCGTCATACTCAAAGACAACTCAGCTGAAGCAGAGGACTCAGTCGACCGAGGTACCGACGAAGATAATCTTCTAGCAGAGTCCCAGTACGTCAGTCAAAATGTGTACCAACAGCTTCCCGAAGATTTCAAAATGTATCCTCCGTATAAAGCTAAATTACCGGAGATGAATGTGCAATTCATACCCTCTGGAACACTGCCGCAGTCACCAACACTACCCACAACGAAACCACTCTTCACTCCCGCCTCCGAGTTGCCCCAGGAAGAGGTAGAAAAAGTGTATGCGAGACCACGTCAGACACGCATTTCACATGAGCTGGACAACTTTCAAGAGCATGCAGAGAGGAACTTCCACAGTGGAAACAGTCTACAGGAAGCCCCTTCGCGGAAGTTTCTGAAAAACTTTAACCCGTCACTCTCATCAAGTACAAACTTTCCGATTTCCAAAGGAGGTTTCCACCACGAAGTAAATGGAGCACCTTCCGGACAACAGAATGGCTACCAATCGTCGGCACAATATAATGTTTACCAACCGTCAGCACAACAGAATGGGTACCCAGCGTCAGAAGAACCACAACGCTTTCAGAGTGGATATTCCTCTAAGTTCGAACAACCGGCTGCTCAGATTCAATACCAGGATCAGCAGGAGAACTCGTTACCGAACTCCGCTTTACATACCAACATCCAGCACTCCAAACCACAGGCAATGCTTCCGGATTATCAAGCGGACTTTCAAGCAACGCCGTCGCCGAGTGGCATTTACCAATATCGAGCAACCACACATTCACCGAAGAGCACTCTCTTTGTGACTATTACTCCTCCAAAAGGACAAGCCAACATCAAACCTTTCCAGACTCCTCATGAATATGTTTCCGAAGCAGCTGCTTCTCTACGCCGAGAGAAAATAGCAAACAGGCCCTCGTCTGCAGACTCCTACACCTTTGTCGAGGTGCAGAAAGCGTTCAACATACACAACAAGCTAATTAAAGAACGCGATGGCAAGCTGTTGGAACAGCAAGAAACCACCTATTATCAGCCGCAATATGCTCAGGAGGTGTCGGTGGCTCCGGCACCAGCACCAGCACCTGCGAGATCCCAAGACTTTTCGACTTTCGAGAATCCAACAGAATACGTCTCTTTGGCAACGCATCCAATCAACGTTGACGACCCATACGAACAGCACGGAGGGGAAGAAGCCTCCGCCTCCCACGATGCAGCACAACATCTAGCCCCGCCACAGGAATTCCTTCCTGGTCCATCAAAAGCTTACATCCAGCAGATAGAAGAACACCCCGTGCCTTATGCACTGCCATTTCAGCATCAGCAGGTGGGACCACAGGCCCCACAACAAACCGGTCCAGAAGCAGTTGTGATAGAAAAACAGGTCGAAACTGAGCCGCAAACACAGATCATCGAACACCATGGACCCGAAATATACCCGGTGCAGGAAGTGGTAGAGAAGATCATTGAACGTCCCGTACCTGTGGAGAAAATAATTGATCGACCGGTGCAAGTACCCTATCCGGTGCCCGTTGACCGCTACATAGACCGCCCCTACCCGGTCCCAGAGATTGTGGAGAAACACATTCCCATGCCGTATCCAGTGATTGAGCAAGTCGGTGTGCCAGTTCACATTGACCGATACATAGACCGTCCCTATCCCGTGGAGACCATTGTAGAGAAACCCGTTCCGTATCCAGTGGAGAAAGTCGTTGAAAAAATTGTGACTAAGCACGTGCCGGTGGAAGTCCAGAAACTGGTAGAGAAACCAGTCGAGAAGATTGTGGAGAAAATTGTCGATCGGCCTATAGCGGTTCCCATACGAGTACCCATTGGCATCCCAGTAACCATGTACGGTCATTATGCGCTGGCTCAGGCACATCCTCACCCTCAAGCGCACCACTCACATTTTCCTCTACACTCGCCACCTCCGCAGCATCCTAACGCTTTGGGCTGGTCCGGGGGACCCCCGTATGCACCAGCAGCCGTCTTGAAACTTCCCGAAAAGGTTTTACAGAACTACTACGCCCGCATGCTCAAGAAATTGCACCCCAAACTAAGTAACGTCCACAAATCGGCGTACACGGCTGCCTCGAACCTCGTTGCCAGCAAGCCGACTGTCCGACCGACCGTAGCTCTCGTCAAGGCCGTCAAGCCACCCTTCAAAATTCTAGATATTAGATTCGATCTGAAACCACCGCCACCGTCGACTGCCAGCTGGAATCAGGGAGCACGTTATGTCTACAACACGCTGCCTTTAGATCTAACTTCGGCCTCAGCGTTTTCGGGGCCGGGACAACAGGCAGATTCTGAGTACTTTGGTCGGATGCCACATGATGGGGCTCACGAAGAGTATCAACAATGGCGCAACGGTCACTCGCTCAAACGTAGTCCGGACTTCGGGCGAAATCTTCACATGGAATACGGCTTCAAGCCACCTCTGGTTCCCTCCGTGGAAATAAACGATCAGGGTGTTCCACTGAACGCGGGAGTAGTGAAAGTAGATGACTAAATGGGAGATCGAATCAGGACAGAAAGTGCTAAGGCACAACTTAAGAGAGCCTTAAAATAGTAACCCAAAATTAGGGAATGATTCGGAAAAGTATGGCAGCGTCTCTCTAATCTTTGAATGTTTAAATGAAGGTTAAAAAGAGGTTTATTTTTAAAATGAAATACTTCAAATAAAAGGAAAAGGTAAGGTTTTCGTGAGTTAAATTGATCAACTAACAAGTGATAAACTTTAAACTGTTTTATACGAGTGTATAATAAAAAAGTGCCAAAATTTCTTCGATTTTGTATTTTATTTTGTTCATTTTATAATATTTTAAGCTAGTTTTAAGTATAAATAGAAAGTATTTTGATATTCTTGTTTTCAATATAATAACATTTATGAAGAATATTTTAACATACGTTTCAAGAGATTAAGTATACAAAAGATGTGAAAATAATACTTTAATATTGCTAAATATTATGTATATGTTATATACATATTATATATTTATTGAAATAAATAAAAACAAAATCAAATTATTATTTTTCTGGACCACAAAAAATTAGAAAAATTAACCATTAAGAAAGAGCCTTTTAGTTTATATAACCATAAATGAAATATTATTTATCTGGAAACATTTTTCTTGAGTGAAAGTATTAAAATATAAGGATAATATATGTATGTATATTCTCGATAATATATGTATGTATGTCTCGAAATTCGCCCAAAAAGTACAGGGTGTGCCATACGTTTGCATCAAACTGCATTAGCAACCACCAGCAATCGTTACGAACAAAAGGCTGTGCTAATTAAAGACCATCATTTATCTAACTTTTAATCTAACAAAAGACTGACGAATGATTATTAATACCAAACACCTGAAAGTATGCGTCACTAATTAATATGAACCAAAATGTATCATACAATTTCTTATAATTAATAAGTACATATTTGCATTACATGCTTATTTAGCTTACATACAGTACGTAGTAAAAGTTTGAACACACATAAACATGCCTAACATAGGGGAAATATTTGATTCAAGCAAACGCACTGAATTTTAAGCGGGTTTAAGACGGAACGGGTTGTGTTACATCTGTTTATCAAAAGATTTCCAGGTCTGCTACTTAAGGAAAAAAGTACAGCGAATAAAAGAAGCAGTAGCAGCGAAAAAAGTGGGGCCTAAAAAGCTGCTACAAGATTTATATGACAGCTAATAAATTTGCTCAACTTGAAGGAGCAAATGTGAGAATACGTATAAAAGACACTCGCACACGCACACATTCTCACTTATTTATTGCCTCACTTACGGAAGCATTGATTTTTAACTCGAAACAACAACATTTCTGCTTGTCTTCTAAAAAATATTTTATTGAAGATTTTATTGTTGTTGTCGTTGCCTGTGAACGACACTAAAATCGCACAAGTTCACTGAACGCGGGAAAGTAGAAAACATAAGAGAAAACTTCCAGAAAGACCACGATTGCGAATGACAGCGAGAAAGAAATCGCCTGCGAACTAGAAACATATTTTCATCAGGTTCGAAGTTAGATTAAATTAAAATTGGGTGCTTGTATTTTGGGCAGCAAATAAATCAAGTTGAAAAGGGTGCTTAACGCTCTGAGCGCTGTTGTTTGAATCAAATCACAGTGTAGGCTTTGAACGTGTTAAAAGCCGGCATGTGAATGTATTATATTAAGAGCAATGAATGAATGTGTTCACAACAATGAATATATTAAAGCCAATGCTTAGAACACATCCACTCTTTAGTTTGTTTGAATTCAGAGTTCGTTATTATTTTAATTGCTTTCCGTTCACTCCAGTAAATCATTTAAATGTTTTACTAAACATGTATGTATTTGAATTCGAATCAGATTTAATTTTCAAATTAATTGCAGTGGCTACAAATGCTAACAGGATTTGTTGGTTCGTCGGTTGGTTGATCGCTCTCTGGAAAATTTGCATTGTTTAAATGTAGCAACTGGAAAGTTGAATGCAGTGGGCCGAAACTGAGATGAGGTCTGCTCATGTTTGTCGATTAAATAATCTATAGTACACGAACTGCCAACCATAGCAACAGCAACAATAGGAATAACAAAGGCAACAAAGGCACAATAATAACAACAACAATGGTCAATGTCAACAGTAGCAAGAACGTCAACAAGAGCAATTACAGAACTACAACAACCAACACGAACCACACCCACAACAATTTACTACAGCGACTGTTGTTAACACTGGACAATTAAAGAGCCGAATTAAAAGTGACACATTTTAATTAAAAGCGGAGCGTCGATGCACCGAGCGAAATAAAAATGTTCTGAAAGAAGAACATAATCAATGCGGGAAAAAGGCTCGAAACTTTTTGTTGGTTACACTTGAAAAATAAAACTACTGAAAATTGTCTACTCTCGCAGATAACATACACAATTTGAAAAGAGAGAAAAAAAGCAACATAAAATTGTTTAAAATAAAATAAAATAAGATTCTAATAAATCTAAAATAAATTATTCTTATTTTAATAAAAGAATTAAAAACTCTGAAAGTGACACCAAAGCTATTATTGGAATACTTTTTCATGCGTATTGAAGGAGAACGATTTTGAATATAACAAAACTCTTGTGAAGAACAAGCATACATAATCAAAGAACACAGACAAAACTTGTCCAAAAGTGAAGGAATAAAAATAGAGTCACTCAATGAAAAGCAGACAGCAATAAAAGAGATTTAAATACGAGGAACACGAGACTAAGCTTGCCATTTGGCTTCGACCCAAAAACATGGACGCATCACTCGCCATAATTCAGGCACCCAGAGCAACCGAAGGACTCGCCAAGAAAGCGTTGCATGCTTTTGGGCGTACTCATAAGCCAAAAGCTTATGTTATGTCAGAAGCAATTTAAGAGCTGCCAAAAGCGTTTGTTTTATTCGCATGTTTCCTAAAATACAAATAAAATATGTTTTCTATAAAAATTGTTTGTATTTCTGTTTCTGTTTCTTTCCTTGTTTCATCGATGCTCAACAAACAAAAGAGCCAACATTTCTGGTGATTTCCAGACACTTCCGGTGTAAAGTTGAAAAGGCGATGATTGTTGATTGAAGACGGGCAAAAGAGCGAAAAAATAATGACAGCGAAAACGAAATGGTGAAAATGGTTTTACGAAATTTTATTGCTCGGCATAAAAACCTTTTTGTTGTCCTTGGTATTATTAGTGTTCTTGTTATAGCAGAAATTTATTCTTATGAATTACTTGTGGTTGTAACCTCCTGTCAGCACATCAGTGCAAAGTTAAGCACCAAAGTCAACAACAACAACGACTGAAAAAACAACAACACAAGTTCTGGACGCCAGCAAAGCCTACGTTAATATTTTCTTTCTCTCTCTCGCTCTGTTTCTCTCTCTCTCTCTTAACGCAACTCTTAAATCCAGTCAAGATTTCACTTTCGTTTCTATGGTCACAAATTGTCCAAGTTTTTTCTTAAGTGGTTACATAAGAAAGCGTTGGTTTCTTTTTGATCCACGAATTTTGTTTATATTCAAACTATTTTCAATAAAATAAATTGTAAAACATACTTTAAAGCGTCATATTCTGTAATGATGCTAGTATAAAACAAAGAACTAAACACCTCCTTGGCTTTAATTGATTTTTCGTTTGAACAAAATTATTAATTAAAATTTGAAATAATTGAAGTTGAAAATTCTTTTCATCGATTTTGTGTGGGCAATCATTTAACTTCATTACCCAAGTGAAGAAATTCACTCAAAGTTTAGACGTAAAAAACCCCTCTTCTATCTTAAAATAAGAGAGTGAAAGGAAAAGAGTGAGAGAAAGAGAAAGAGGAAGAGAGGGAGGGATACAGGTAGGCAACATTCGTGGTAACTAGTTTTCCGTGGATGCTTTTGTAAGATTCACCATTCGAAAGCTCATCGATCTATCGAGATGTCATCGCAGCACAGGAAATACAACAACAGAACAACAACAACAGATGCTGTGGCATCCAAAACTGAAGTAGTAACATCAAAATCCACAACAACAAGTTTTCCTCCACTCCGTTTGGTGAGTGTGTGTTTTTGTTGTCATTTATTGCTGTTGTCGGCAACTTGTGTGTATGGAATCTTGATTGTCGCTTACTTTTCGACTTTTCTTGGTTTTTGTCGAAACTGGTTACGTTGTTGTTGTTGTGTTGGTTACTTGTTCCTGGTTCTTGTTGTTGCTTAATGTTGGCTGCAGTGTCCATCGACTGACGATTGATTTGTTCACCCGTTGTTGTTGCTCTTGTTACTATTGTTGTTGTTGTTCTTGTACTTGTTGCTGATTTTGTTGTTGTTTTGACTGTTTTAGTTATCGTTCTTGTCTCGCTGATGAAACGCATGCTAATGGATGAGATGTGATGTGACGTCACGTGAGCTCTCGATTCTGATCGACCGCTGTGATTGCTGTTGTTGTTGTTGTTGGTTTTGTTCGTTGCTTCGACATACCCAGCTTATGACAGCTTAAATGGTTGCTGCCAAAAACTTTGATTGCATGATCGAATTTTATTCCTGCAGAAGGTCGACACCACTTCGAAAAGAGACACGCAAAATTTCGGTCGGTGTTTGTCCGCTCTACTGTAGTTGTTGTTGTCTGTTTTTTGTTTTTTGTTGTTCTTGATGCTTGTAAACTCCTCCTTGCTCTCAGGCGGCTGTGCATTTCAGTGATTCACCTGCTCTGTCCGAACTCAAGTGACGCTTGTTAAATATTTCGGTTGCACAGGTGCCAGGTTCCATCTCATTTCTACGCAACTTTAGGCACCTGGTTCGAATCCTTTGGAACTGTGAGCGAACTTCAAAAAGTGGTTATATTTACATGCAACGAGTGTTTGCACTCTTTTGCTAACGCCTTCTGATGATGATGATTGATAAGTTTTGGGAGTAAATGTCGAGAATGAATGATTAACAAGCAAACTCATTTAAATACTATTTCTTTAGAATGGAAGAAGTGGATGCTGAATTAAAATTGTTGCTATTTGGTTTACATTTTAGAAGGATATTCATTTGAGTTTCACAGTTAATGTTAATTATTGCGGCTTGATTTGTTTAGTATTTCGATTGCCTTTAAATAATTTCACTTTAAATTAGCGAGTCATTCCTTGTCCTTTGTGAGGTTTGCGTATGTGCTTGAATAGAGTGCGATTCATCGTCTAGTAGTCATCATCGTCTGTTTCTTTTTTGGGTTTAAGAATCAAATACAAACATATTCTCAAAAATGTTCCCAGAGATGAATTTTTGACCACCAAAATAAACACTTCGTCATGCGATGCAATCACGACGACCCGATGGACTAAAAAGACAATCAAACTGGAAGCAGAGAGGAAGAGTGACGTGAAAGCAGACAACCAGTGGCTCAGACAGACAAACAGTAGTTCCGACAGATATTCAGGGGTTTGAAGCACTGCTAAAATCACGTAGACAAGTGAACAGTCATGCAGACGGTCGGAATAAGCAAAACTTCAGGACGAAACACAGACGCGGCCATCAGCAGGTCGTCCGCAGAGAGTCGAGGAATCAAGAGCAGTCAGTGGGGAAGTCAGGCAGTCATGTAAGCAGTCAGACTACATTTTTAAGGAAATCCTTTCCCGGGTCGGCTAAGAGTGACCCTCGTTCAATGTCCTTTCTTGGAACCCAGCAGGACACCAACATATACAGCAAGGGCAACATGTCAGTGCCACAAAGCGCTGAACCACGCCGCAACATAGTAAGTCACGTCCTGTGCCACTGCTGGAGAGGGGAAGAGGGAGAGAGAGGAAAACAGAGCTGCATACCTTCAAATTGTGGCTCCTTGAGCAAACGAAGTGATCGACGCCCCTTTAGATTGAATATCCTGTGTTTTTATAGAAACTTGAACTTTTATAGAAGTGCTTCGTGAGAAGATGCACGAAATCATCCACAAATTTTAATTTAAGCTTCACTTCGTGTCCGAGAATTGAAAGGAGACGCTTTGCTCCATTCATCCCGAATTACTTCTCAGTTCAGCGCAACTCGGACCGATTTTCTGGTGAATCACCGAAGCTGGTCCACTTGTTGGTGTTGCTGCTGCGTCTTGCAAAGAATTGATTCCAATTCCAATTAAGTTTCAGTGATACTCAGTCTTTTGTTTATTCGAGCTCGCACTCTACTTTCAGCTTCTTTGCTTTGCTGCTGGTGTTGTTGTTGTTGTTTTTCTTGTTGTTGTTGTCCATTCAAATATTGCGAAAGTGTTCGTTGGTTGGTTTCCAATTTACTTAATTTTCTATAACAGTAAATCAGTGTTTATATCTCATTCAGCAGAAATCGTTTAATTCTCCAGAAAAGCAACCAACCATTCAAGCAACCAGCCACACCTCCTCAAATCCACACCCGCCCAACTTCAACCGCTTCGATCTCGAACAATTTTCGGTGCTGTCGACTCGACTCTCGAGCTTCCGTCCTTCGTCTTGGAGGGTTTCGTTCTGCAGGCTCTTTAAGCAGAGTACATACACCCTCAACGATCTGGAGGCATACATACATGTGTATGGTGTACCCCCGCCCTCCTCTAATCTAAAATCTGCATGTCATCTCAAATGCCGCATAAATCAGAAATAATCCCAAAATAAAATAGATTGTGGAAAGTGGAAGTCGTCGACTCGGTTTCATTGCACTCTCTCTCTCTCTCTCTCACCTCTTCTTTTACTTCCCTTTCTTCTTCTTCTTCCCTTCTTCCTTACTTGTCGCTTTCTCATCATCATCATCAGCAGCGGCTGCAGAGCATCATCAGCAACACCAGCGTCATTTCCGCATCAGCATCAGCGTTTGTAGCATCATCAGCTCTGGCTTCAGCTTCGATGTCGCTTGCTTTGCTTTGCTTCTCTCTCATATTCTTTAAACAGGAATCGCGTTTGTCTTCTGCGTTGATTTTGCTATCCTGTTAAATCGTCGTCGTCGTTTTGTTGTTGCTGCTGCTGCCGCCGCTCTGACAAACAAAAGGCGACAAATTCCACTTTAAATATCCTTATTTAAGGATGTTGCGTTTCGTTTCATCGCATCGTGATTTGCAGCTCCTTCTCCGCCGCATCGTCTTGTGCTTGTAGCTCGTTACTCTGGCAGTTATTCACGTTATCCGTGTTTTGTATTTCATTTCAAATAAATTGCGGCTTTCATCTTCGTCCAGTGGGATTGAAAACCAAACAGAAAAACACACAAATGCACACAGAAATAGACACAAAACACACAACACATATTTACATACACATACACAAGACACAAGCACTCCAAATCCACACACACACTCAAACACATCAAGCCTTCGCAAACACATATTCATTTATTCTATTTGCTTAATAGACACACATACCCACACACATTTGCTTGGTCCTTTTCGTCCTTTACGGTTTCTTCCTTCTCCGCACTCTTATCACTTTAATGACAATCCAAACAAATCTCGGAAACGCATTCAAATTTATTTAAATCTTGGAATCACTTTCGTTGAGTGTTTTTCTTCGGTTTTATTTTCATCACTTTTTCGGTGCTCTGTTTGTCTCTGGCGAATGGGTTCTCTAAGGAAAGGAAACACTAGCTACGAAGGAAGGAAGGCAGGAAGATAGAAAAGTGAGATGGTGTAGATTTCTTAGACAGAGAGAGAAAAGAGATGTTTCCATAAATTAAGCGAAATTTGAGGAAAAATTTAATTGCATGCCGAAGGAATGATAATGAGATGTAGATTTATATTTAGATCCAGTTTCGATTATAAAGCGAGTGTTTAGATTTAATGTCTGATCACAATTTTCCGTTATCGTTACGAGGTTAGAAAGTTCTTAAAACCCCATCTTTATAAGTCTTGGATCACTAATGTTGTGTTTTAAAGTTAATAAAAAACAAATGAAAGGCTAATAATTATTATAATAATAGAAATAATTATAGCAATAATAAAATAATATGTTATTAGTGATAATAATAGTAATAAAGTTGAATAAAAAATAATCATGATTTCTATCCTTAAATTTGGCGTTTTCCCTTAAAATTTTAAGAGAAGCACCGAATAGTAAATCGAGAGAAATTTAATGAAATATTTTATATTATTTTAGATCTTAGAAACTCACTCGTCTAAAAGGAGAAGCCAGAACCTGAGAAACTCGCTTAAGCTAAATTTGAAACCTCTTCGATGAGCATCGATGAAGTTGTTATTTAATTTCATGCACAAACTCCCAAAACTATGCATCGAAATGTCAGCAGTGTTTCATAGCGACACATCGAAGAAACTAACACAAGAACACATAAACATGCACATTAGCACACACACTCATACATATTCCCATGCTTCCACACACGCCCGTGTGCATTCTTACTTGATCACAGAATATGAGCACCATTTGTTTGCATCTACGAGTAAGTTTGCCCTTGTTTTTGCTTTAGAGGTCTTCTTGTTGCTGTTGCTTTAGCTGCTGGTTCTTCTCTTGGAAGCACTTGGAATCACTTGGAACCACTTAAGAGTATTGCATAAAACTGTTAACTAAACTGCGGCCAGAACCAAAGCAGCAACTTCTTCAATTATTAAGGCGGAGGTGGAAAACACTGCTGCTTCTGCCTGCAAGCCGTTGAATGTCGTTGCCATGCAAGGTTTGGCGATAATGGTGATGATGATGGTGGTGATGACGCCAAGCTTTAAGAGACCAACTCAAGCTGATCGCTTGGCATTCGGGCTGGCAGGTTATCTTCCTGGCAGCGTTCTATCATCATCGTTATTCGACACTCAAGAGAATTAAATTCAACTTTCATGGAATTCGTCGGAAACTCTTGAAATTTCACAGAAGCTGAAGGGGTAAGAAAGGGAAAGAGAGGGGGAGAGAGAAGGAGGGACTTTCTATTACTTCATATACACTATTTTGGGGCACAGGTTGAAGCTGCAAGGAAAAGCGATAGATAAACCTTCACTCTTCAAGTTTTTGGTACTTGAAGTTGTTCTAAAATTTGTTTTAAATATTATATTTAATAAAGCTTTTAAACAAATAAAGGTTTTTTTATATTTCAAAGGTTCAACTTTTAAAGTAAGGAAAGATATCCACTTCAAAAAAGCTTTTAATATCAACGTTTAATTAATACGCTAGAATTCCAACGATAATTAAACCATTTCCGGGAATCAATTTCAACCCAGAAGATAAGAAACAACAGAACACACAACGACTACCGGCGGTTATCTAAATGAAGAAGGGTCCATTATACTGTCAATCCATCCATCAATCCATCCTGTGTAAGTCCTGTACCATGACGCAAACAATTAACCGTTGCGAGCTCAGACAACTGTTGTTTTGTTGTGCAACACAATCAAGCGATAAACAGGGAACATTGATTACGTCTGTTCTGAGGCCGAAACAGAAGATTAAAAAGAAGATCTGGTGACGTCCATGGAAATACTTCCTCCATCCTTCGAGCGAGGAAAAAGACTCCTTCCTACATCGCCAACGTAAGGTTTTTGAAAAATCGCTACAATTAAATTGGCAAATTTATTTGATGGTTGGATGATTCGCTTGGTGTCTAGTTTGGAAGTGTTGTTGTTGTGGGTCTCAATTGTTCGAATGTACGAATCTATTGTTGATAGAATTTGTCTGTCTTATAGGATGTCATCGTTGTTGTTATTTTTGTTGTTGTTATTACTGTTCTTGCTATCATCGGGTGAAATGAAGCCTTAAATGAGAAACAGGCGACTGCCAACATTCTGAAAATGCCAGTCATTAACTCAGTCGGATTCTGCTCGTCTTTTTCTTCCTCTTCCTCGTCCTACTCTTCGTCCTCCCGTCTTCTTTATCCTGTTCTTATTCTTACCTTATTCTACCTTCCACGTGATGTCACCCACTTCAATGATGTTGTTCGAGTCATCAGAAAGGAAAGTCATCATTCCAAGCGAGATGTAATCGTTGTCAAACTCAGCTTATTCGCTTCAATATAGATTTAAATGAGACAAAATGAACGAGTGAACGAATGAGTGAACGAATGAATGATTGAATGCGTGGCGTTGGGAGCACTTAACGCACTTGTTTCTCTGCCTGGATGCAGCAAGGAGACTCTCTGGAGACTTCGAGAGCTGTCAGTTTATCTCATTCCTTGTGATAGAGCAAATAATGAACTTTTGTGTCATCGTCATCGACGACGTCGCAATCGCAGTCTCCATCGTGCATTCATTCGATTGATGAATGACAACGCACGAAGCAACAGGAAAAACAACAACAACAACAACAACAGTTAAATGAAAAAGGATAAAAAGATTTCGAATGCAAAAAGTCATCCCATTTTTTTTCAAATCAAACATTTTTGTGACTGATTGCAACACCGTTTTTATGCAAGTTTTTGCCATCTGAGTTGTTTGAGCACTTCATAGAAATAAAAATTAGTGATGATTAAAATGGGTTTAATGCAAGAAGAAGCAGAAAAATAATAAAAAATATCTCATCCATTCTGAGAGATTTCTTAGAGGGAAGAAAAATTTATGATGACGAAAGTTAAGTTTATTTTGAAATTTAATTTTAAATTTAAGTTTTAAGTCTTTATTTATTTAATTTTGTATTTTTTAGTACTTTGTAATTTTTTATTTTATTTTATATTTAATTTTATTAAATAATAGATATTATTATTTCATTTGCAATAAATGGTTCCTAAATTTTAATTCTTCAATTGTAATCGATAAGTTTTAAAATCAACGAATTTGCCTAATACATTCGGCTGAAAATAATTTCGACCGATTTCAGTTTGCTTCTCACATCGTTCACTATAATCAACCATTCCGTAAAAATGAAACCACCAACAACAAGAACAACTTGTAAACAGAGTGAGATGGCATCACGTTGTTGTCATTTTGAGAAATGTGGTCAACTCTCTCATACCGAAAACCAAATCTAATTATTTTCATGTGACAACCGAGCGGAGGACCGACTGCGATTACGAGTGGCTGCAGGATTTCGGGTTCGAGCTCGAGCCAGGAATCCAACACTCTGCCGTTCACTGGAGCCCTCCGGAGCCTGAGAACTGAACTGACTGAACTGACTGAATAAGCCGTGATTTATGAACGCACTTCAGCCGACAATAAGTAGCGGCGGCGACAGCAGCGGCAGAGTGAAGCTGGTCACATTGTAATCTTAAAACATGATAAATAATTGGAATCTCAGGCCACCGAAGCGGATGACTGAAGCCATGGCTTTGTGGGTGGGGGGAGAGACATCGACATACGTATGTATGGAGTGTGCAGCGAGTGTTTATTATGAGGTGTCTGTGCAGTTGAAAGAGAACCATAGAGACTCATTGACAGATATACAGACAAAGAGACAAACACAGAGACAAACAGAGTGACAAACAGAGAGACACACAGAGTGACAAACAGAGAGACAGACTGATAGACAAATGGGCAATCAATAAGTCAGCCAGGAAATTGATGCCATGGGAATCGGTTGACTTGAGCTGAAGCTGGAGATGTGAAACGTCAAAAATGAGTGTCCGCAAAATACGAGGTACCCAAGAACGAGTGACAGAAAACTTCGAGTACGTATGACAGAATAGTATGATTTATTATGATTTCAAATGAATTTATGCAAAACTTATAGACATTAAAGAGCGACTGATATACGGAAAGAAAACGAAAGTAAGATAAAGAGAGAGGGAGAGAGGGAAAAAGAGAATGACAATGAGAGTGAGAGAAAGAGAAAGAGATACAGATACAGGCTCTTAATATTGCAGTTGCTGACAAGCTAGCTACTAATTGACCACATGACAAATAATAATAATTTATGATGTCTGATATAATACATGAAATAATAATAAATAAAAGCTGAAGAAGAATTATTATTATAACAACATGGAATAACAACAACGACTGAAACGTAGAAAGTAGAGAATTACAACATGTGCCACCAGAAATTGTTTGAAATCGTAAAATCCTTGCGCTTGACACTTTCAAAGATGATTTAATTATTTCACACATTCACAGATGCTAACATGCATTCATAGACAACGCACACATACTGCCCCAGCACACACACACACTCACATACCGTAATAAATATTTCAGAGACAAGCAACATTCCACGAAAGACCCCACTCAATGAAAGCCTTCTGCTTTAAAATATGAAGACTTTTATTAATGCACTAATTTTTTTATTTACTAACTTTAAAACAGATACCGTTGCAAACGTTCGTGCTTTAGAAATTCCAGTTATTTTGTTTTTACGAAGTGAATTGGAACGTCAAAATTACAAAAAACTTCTATGAAAAACCATTGCTTGGAAATTCATCCATTTGGTCTACAAATGGTCGCTTGGATGGTCCCTAGTTATTAATCTTTTACAAGCTTCTAGTTTTTTCAAGCGTGTAAATTCAAGTCCTCTTTCAAAATTCTATGAGTGGTGAACAGACCATCACAGAAATATTAATGTATCAGGTTCAAATCTACATGAATTCTATCAACTCTCTATTCTTCTCCGAATGACCTAACTGAGGTACTTGTAGTACTATCTACAGATATACTCGTAGTTTTGTTTATACTTCTATATTCTATAAATATTGAGTACAAATGATGCATGTTGAAATAAGGAAAAGATACTTGAACTTGAAGTGATGAGTGTGTACTCGAATATGAAACAGACGAAAGAGGAAACATACTATTAGATCTCTAATATCACCATTAATCACTATTATCTTTCATATACTCTCTCGCTTTCCATTATAAACCCTTATGTATTTCCTCGCAAGGCTCTTCTATTTTACCTCTGATCAGCGCCACTAAATTTGCTTTAAAGAGCTAGAAAGTTGATTGTGCTTCTATAAACCACCGCACACAAGGGAGTTATAACAAAACCACGCCTACCTCAATCCATTGCCTACGTGAGTGGGGTAACATGGGGCTCAATGGGTTGAACATTCTGGGAGCTTAAATCAGAGGCTGTCAATCAATTGCGTAAACATGCCAGAGCGGAGAGAGGGTGAGTAGTTATTTATTGCACTTTCTAATGTGTTGCATGTTTCCGGATGTGCATTAAGAAAGTGGAGGGGGGGGGGGGGGAGGGGGGGTGGGGAGATATGCCGATGTTGTTGTTTGAACTCAGTTGAGTTCATTGAGATGGTGAGAGTTGTTTGTGTGATGCGGTTGTCCACTTGAGACAATTCAATATATCAAATATTATTACATAATTAAAGATGCTATAATAAAGGAAATTTTTCTCTGTTCTATGAATTTACGAATTTGTGAGATCAGGTTACACGGGATGAGATGTGATATTTGTTAGCAGTATGGAAATTATGGATCTTACTATATTAGACCAGATTAACATCTGGAGCATCTGCATAAAAGCGAACAGTAAAGCTCCTAAACTATAATTAAGCTATTCAGTTTATCTCTAAGCCTATGACAAGATCACTAAATACATTAGTGAATGAATCTAATGGCTCTATTAAGTATATTCTACTAGAAATGGAAGTCGAAGATGTTTTTTATACAGATTCTATAAATCATTATAAACTATATGAACCATCAGTCATTCAGACTATTTTTCCCCCCACCAACAACAATAGCGATCATACAACTGCCGTTAACTTTTTAATCTGTGTGCAAAAACACTTTCCTGCAAAAACGTGAAAGTCAACAACGTGTTATGCAATCCTTTGACTTGGATCAGCCAGCAGCTGAGCTGAGATCATCTTCGTTAACTCTGTTGACTTTTCTTCAATACACTCATTATTCAATAACACGATCGATCAAACACTCGCATGAAAGGGAAATTTGGAAAAATTGCATTCAATTATAATTTAATCGAACCGAATCGATGCGATGCGATCCGATGTGATGAATGCGAAGTGTTGTTGCTATCTTCGTGCTGTTGACAGTCTTCAAATACTTCACACAATTGCTCGGGCGCAAAGCTTTTTTGCTGAGAATTGCGAAGATCGTAAAAATGGAAATTAGAAAAAAAGAGATGCGCGAAAGGAAAGCGACACGCGCGGCGTCACTCGATTGCTGCGCGGCATCGTTGAAATACTGCTCCCAGCGCATGCGTGTTGCGCGCTCCTCGAGTTCAGTCGCAAGCCAATAAAGCGGAAATCATACAATCTTAGCCTGCAATCTGCAAATGCGGATGTAGAGGCGAAGTTGTGGTTGTTATATTGTTGCTGTGTTTTCGTAACGTTTGCTGCATTCGTCGCTACCCAACGCTGGAGGAAGTGGCCAGCAGATTCAAATTAAGTTATAAGCGAGTGCCAACATTTGGCCCATTCAATCATCGCAGCCGTCATAATGGGCCACACTTAATGAGCCACACATAACTGCGGTTGTTATGGCCTTTTTGCCATCTCTGTCGCTGTCTCTGCTGCGTTTCGCTTGGGGACTTAACGGGCTCGTCTGCATAAAACTTGGTCAATCGTGGTGAGTGGTGAGCAGAGAGCAGAATGGACCCATACCCAACCTGGACCACCGCCAACAGAAGCCCAAATTTCAAAAGTGGTCGCTTCTCTCACGGATTAGAACTAGTTTTATGCTTATTCAGCTTAATTAAAAATACTTTGTATTTGAGGAAGCGTTTGCTTCAAATAATTAATTGACTCTCCTCGATGCTGCACCCCAACGAAAGCCCCGATTTAGCGATTCCATTTCTATTAATTAGAGAGTGTTTTAGAGATATTATGCGACTGGGATACGTAACCAGAAAACTAAAACCACTTCGTTGCAAAATATTCCAGCACCTGAATGGTTCACAAAATCTTTTTTAATTGAACACTGAATTGAACTGATATTAAAACAAGACAATAATTTTTTATATGAAGGAAAGTTGAAAATCTAATTAATCACTGAAAGTCTTGTAAGAAGATTTGAAAAAAATTGCAAATATCGTCAAACAGCAAAACGGTATGAATGAAGATTTTCAAAAACTTACTACAAAATTCACAATTCGAATTACGAAAGTGTTGGAAAAGTAAAAATGTATAAAATATTCAACGATTCACTCAAAGCTTTACAAAATTATCTTATCTGAACTTCAATTGAAAAACGGTACGAAACAAAATTTATAAAATTTCTAATAAATTAAATTAAAGTAAGTGAGTAAAGTAAATTTATAAATTTCTAAATTTGCTGAAATCTGAAAAATGTACTCAATTTAAAGGATCGAAATCGAATATTTTTCTGACTTTGTTTTAATATTTGGAGCAGAAAAAAATATGTAATCGATGAATAGTGATTGTAATCACTCCCATTAATGAGCGCCGTAAACAGAGGCGTCTGTCTTAAATTGTTTGGTCGAACTGGCCAAAAACCGAGTCTTCCCAAAAAACTGCCTGTGAAGCCTGATTTAATTCAACTGCGCTCGAGCTCTGCAAGCGAAGCAAAAAAACACGCTACGCACGCTCAGCGTCAGCAGGAATGACAACAAAATCAAGTGCGGCCCAAAACCAAGGCTCAGTTTCAGTTGAGACATCGAAGCCAGCAGACACGGCAGCCAACTAAAAAAACAAAAAAAAAAGCAAAGAAAAAGAAAGTGTCAAAAGTGCAGGCTCAAATATAAAAGAAAAAACTTATATAAAAAGAAAACTTGATAAACTTTAAAAATTATATTTATGAAAAGATAAACTTTAAAAAAGATTTGACTACAAAATTTTAACCAACACCGGGGAAGAAATTCAGACTTCGAACGATCGTCAAACGTTTTCATCGGTGAACTACGAGTTGTTGACGACTTTGTTGGCAACTTTATCGGCCCATTCTTCTGTGGACTCGGTGCCTAAATCTATTTGTTTGTATGTGTTTTTGTGTATAGTTACTGTGAAAGTTGCGATCGGCGTGAAGAGTTAACGGTTATTTAGGCGTTTAACGGATCGCGTTATTGACGCTTGCAAAAACGTGTGAAAATCACTCAGATGCCGTGCAATCTTGACTGCTGCCCTCAGCTGACTTGATTGTTATTCATGTTGTCGAGTTGATAGAGTTCAACAAATTCATTTTGTGTTGTTGTGTAAATCTTGTTTAAAGACGACGAATTGCGATAAATTATTTTTAACTCTGACTCTGACTCTGACTCTGAGTGACGACTGCACGAAGGTTTGTTTGCGAAGAAACGTAACAACAACAACAACCCTAACCACAACAATAATAAGAAAGAAACATTATAAATCAAAAACAACTCAGTTAATCCCGCTGCAACCGAACCTCGTTTTGAACTTTTCTTCAACTTCATCTTCAACCTGACAGAGTTCACCGCCGCCAACCGCCGACGACGATGATGATAGCCAAGCTGATGATGATGACAATGACGACGGTACTCTTCCCAGCTGCCTTAGTTGGCTTTCTAGTAAGTAGTGCAACTCATAAATTACAGGGTGTTTAGCATTTCATTTCTTGCAGTCGGTAGATTTTCCGTTTTTTGCTTTGCTTTTCTTGCTGCATTCATTTCCCATGCAGATCTCTGTTGTTTTTTGTGTGACTATTTTAGCCATTGCAGTTGTTGTTGTTGATTTGATTTACTTGCACAAGAAACAGTTGTGTATCGTTTTTGGCTCCATGCAAGATTCATTCATTCGATATGAGAAACACGCTGAGAAAGATATGAATTTCCTGGATTCATGTCGTATCTGCTCGTAAAACGCATCATCAACACTTCGCTTGTTCCGTATTTTTTTAGCCCAATCGAAATGTTGGCCAAGTGATCCTTTCTTACCGCAATCAATTTATTTTTGTTACATTACAATGCACTCTTATTTGGTGTGTATAAGAATGATAATATAATCTACCATAATGTACTACATAATGAACTTGAAGATATAAATTCATAAATTATGCTTAAAAATCTCAGTGAATTTAAGAAGCTTCTCACTATTTAAACCTTTCCCAAAAAATATAAAACCAAACAATAACAAATAAGTTTCTAATCTTTAAGATAAATTAACCCGTGTGTGTGTGTGTTGAGAGGAAGGAACAAGTTGTCACTAAAATGTTCACTTCTTATTTAACCACCAACAAATTACAAACAAGTATCGGACTGGACGTCCTTTGAATTCGCAAACGTATTTTATAAAAACACAATGTCTCGCATTTTGTCCAAATGCACAATGAAATTGATAAATAAAAGCATGGAAAAACCTGAACTTGTGCATTGAACTTGAATTTAAAACCGAAAGTGAAAAAGAATAAAAATAATGGACGAAGCCTGAAGCTAATCAACCAGCCAGTCAACCAGCTCAACAACCAGCCAGACAACCAGCCACGCAACCAGCCAGATGTGTTTACAAATAAACCGGACAGAAGTTGGTTGTTAATAAACCGGTTGTTGTTGTTGTTGTTTTTGTTTCGATGTCTTGCATTTTGTGGTATTTAATCGATTGAGATTTCCTTTTTATTGCCGTTTTTAAGGAGATTCGTCGTTTTTATCCGTTTTTCATTAGAAAGTTTTGAGTGAATTTCATTGCATGTACATTTGTTTTCATGGGGATCGAACGTGTCAAAGACAGAAGATTAAAACACAACAAAGAAAATTAAAAAAGTGGCGAAAGATGACAACCAAGCACGAAAGATTAAAGCAGGAGATGAATGACGAAGGTGGACCTCAATTATCGAATTTTGAACTCCTTCCAAGTAACCATACAATTCAATGTGAGCTCCTTACTGCTTTACAGAATTTGAAGATGAGGCAGGCCATAATAAGTTAATTGGCAATGAACCAGTAAAAAGATCTATGAGTACATTCTAAGGCAGTAATCCTTTAAGTGACCTTTGAGCGACGTTCGTTTAGAGTCCGGAGAAATGAGTAAAAAAGAGGAATGAGTCTAGATACAACTTTAATGAATCTCATCCCGTGTGATGGAAAAGCGTTCAATTAGCTTAATAAACCATGAAAAGAATTAAACTAACGGCTCGTCCCATTTGGAAAATTAAAAGAGTGGTGTCGAGGCTTGACACTCATTTGGTCGAGGTAATAAAATTAACCTCAGAACAAGCAAGGAAAAAAAGCAGAAAAATTAACAGCTACGAGTTGGGGTATAAAACATTCTTTTTTGGGGGTTTTCCTGCTCTTTAAACTCGCAAGCTTCCGATGTCAGTCGAGAAAGACGCTTGTTAAGAATATTTTTATGCCCTGCTGTCGCCACTACAAAAGATAATAAAAACTTTTAGTGTTCGGATGCGGAAGGTAAGAAAAGGAAATGAAGAAACCGAAGAGGAAGAAGACGCAAAGCCGTATGAAGAGAAGAATAGAGGAAGGGAAGAAACAAGAAGAGAAAAGGACAGAAGCAACATAATTTGTACCAGCCGTCACTCTGCACTGAGAAAACATCGGCTCTCGCTACTCGCCGGAGAGTGTTACGACAAACCATCGAGTCGACTTTTTACGATCGCCACTAAATTTGTTGAATGCTTCGTGCGGAGAAGCTGCCGCTGTTTATAAAGGACGAATTTAACAGTGTTCCGGACTTTCGTAAATAAACGCTACGGCAGAACGTTCCTCTGCGTGTAGTTAAACTTGATGAGTCCTTCAGACTACCGACTCCACTCTTCACTCCTCTTCCTCAGACTCCGCTCTGCACAGGGCAGAGCATTTTTCGTGCTCGGGCTTTTATGATGTCCTCGTTTTGACCCAAATCGAATGCATTTTTGAGTGCTGTTTAACTGCTGAGTTCAGGGCGAGTGGTTCCTCAATCGGATGTGTGCCATCGCATTCCCCATGAAAAACAAGGGACTTAAGTAACAAGGGACTCTTTAAATGACACCGTGGTGATGATTCAATTTCATGATTAGTTTTAGATTTTATAGGCGTTCATATACTAATACTAATAATTTACCAAACTACTCGGGTTTTTCAACTCATTGAATAATGAATAAAAGTTAGAAGATAAAATTTGTCTATTTTGTATGTGAAATTTTTATACGGTTTATAAACGCGTACAATTTAAGAGACTACTAAAACTACAAGAACTACTGAAATTTCCAAACAACCCCGAAAAAAAACGATTTTATTCGACAACGAAGAGGAGTTCGAAAAATTAAAAATAAAATAATTGAAAGTTCAGTCGGTAAACGACAGCAATAACAACAACTACAACTACAATAACAACAAAATACGAGGGACAACCAATCGATTGTTATTGATAACAAAATCTAATAATCATTTCAAACAACTATTAAAACGAAAGGAAAATAAAAAGGAACACAACTAAAAACCAAAATCAAATACAAGCTTAAAAAACAAAAGGAAACGGAACGAAAAATGAACGGAAGAGGAAACGCAAATTACGAACTTTTGCGTGTTCGGTTTAAGGAAAAAACAAGTAAGCAACAATTTTTCGGCATTCCGTGCCACAATCAATTTGAAAAGTTTTGGCCCAATTTACGGTATGTTTCCGTTTTAAATTTGGCCAAAATGAAAATAAAATTAAGAGAGAGCGAGAGAGAGTGCAAAGAAAAGAAAGGAGAGAATGAAACAGAGACAAAAATAGAACTGTTGACATCCAACAAGAGCAACAGCAACAACAGCAACAAGAATAACAACGAAAACAAGAGTCACAACAACAAAGGAAACATCAAAAGAAGTAACAAAAGCAAAAACAACAACAAAATTATGAGTAACAACAACCAGGAGAGGAGAGCAGCATTCAAGAGCAAGTACTAAAACAACAACAGCAAAAACAACAACAAAAGCATCCCAAACAATGCAACAATAACAAAAAATTATTAACAATGGCATCATTTAGGGTTGTATCATTCTAATGAACGGCAAAAAGCAAGGAAGAAGAGAAAGGAAAACAACAAAACAAATTTTGATTTTTTATCTTAGTTTCCTTTTTAGTTTTAGCTTTTTTGTTCCAAATTTTTAAAAGTTCACAAACTTTGGCTAATCAATGAAGAAGCACAGAAAAGAGAACCGTCTACACAAGCAAACCGCCCCTCATCGCCTCTTCTCTTCGCCTCCATCCCTGTTTTCTCCATCCCCTTGACCTAATATTAAAATGATAAAAATTGATTTTTTTCCCACAAAAGATACGGAGGAAAATAGTTTTTACACTATGAAATGAATTCAAAATCATAAAAACTATAAAAGAAAAACGAACAAAAAAGACAAAAATACAAAATAAAAGAAAATAGAAACATGAAAGAAAAAATGCACTTTTCATGCATCCATTCGTGAATTTTCATACATGCATTCCTTCATACCTTCATTCATTCATTCATTGAATGCTTTTTTCTGGTTTTCAATTCCTAAAAGAGTCCGAACCTTGCAAAAACTAACAACAACACTGTACATAAACCAGTGATGATGCTACACGTGTTTGTTGTAATTGTTGCTATTATTGCTTATGGTATGTTTTCTTCTTCTGTTATTCTTGTTGTTGTTGTTCCAATATACATATGTATGCATTTGTTCGACTTTTATGTGGAAGAAATTGCAAATTGTTGCCGTTCAGTTGAATGCACATAAATGCAATCTTCACCATGATACGAAAATTAATCAAACTCACACACATACTGGCAAATACTCGTATACATCATATTTATACATACATAGTATACTATATATATATATATAAACTCCTACATCCCATTGTGTAATATTGCATTGTATTTCCTTTTCCTGTTTTACAAACAAGTTGCTGAGAAAATATCTTTACAACAACACTTCCAAGCCTCTGAGCTTAACATTAGATCAAGCAACCAATGAAAAATTTTCATGTCTGCAATCTTAAATACCGAGATTATTTTACCCTAGATAATTTCTAATTTCCTTGTGATTGTGAAACATGTAACTTTATTAAATTGAGTTCTTAAGGTAAATTAGATGTAAAGAAGGTCAATATTAGGTACGTAATACCTAATCACACCAACTTATATGATTTGGGAGCTCACAGATGACCATATACATAGATTAACCACTGACCCTTTAAAATAATCATGTAAAGATTAGCTATGAGTTCTTGTTCCTTGTGATTTAAAGGTTCATTAAGTTTCTACGCTTTATCTGCGATCGATATTACTCCCGGTTTTTTTGGATACTCTACATTCGAAGGTGAAGGCATTACATTCCCCGACCCTGGTCTTGTCTGTGATATCGTTGTTTCTGGTTTTTTAACTCATTTTTCAATATAAAATCATTTGTATATTAGATTTTAAAACCGCTTTTCAGACATAGTTTCTTCATATTATGATCTTCCGGACGGATAAATTGCCCGACCCTTGCCTTGCCCCGTAACCCTATCGATTTAACACATATATAAGTTTATAGATTTATTAGCATTAACGATCTAACTAACCAACTAACCGGATTTGATTCCGCTCTCGGTTCAGCAATTTAACAATTCATCATAATAGCCTCAAATCAATCTTAAAGGTGCCTGTAATATTTTATTTTTACTACACCCAACTCCACATCCACGTCCACATCTTCATCCAGTTTCGTTCGCCTTATTGACCAAACGGCTGAGTTACTTGTACATGAGTGAAAAGCGCCTCAATCGCCTTTCTGGTCATCACAGAATACATCACAGTCACTTTTACTTTCACTCCATTCATCCATTCGGCAGGCCAACCTCGACTTATTATTGTTACCATCCGAATGGTGCAAAAACGGGTCTCCCTCGATTAACGTTCGGCAAATTATACAGCATACGGAAGCTTGGAAAAACTGACATGAGGCCAAATGTTGCGAATGTTCGGCGAAGTGTTGTGGTTGCGGTTGTTACAATAGTATTTAGTATTTAGATGTGTTTTTCAGTCGTTGTTGTGGACGGTGATGGTAATGCCGACGTTGATGTTGTTTTGGAGGACTTTATAATGGACTTGAATAGCATGAATGGCAAACATGGAAATAGGTGATCCGAGGTCCATTTTTTCACAGTGCTGCATTATGATCATATTTAGTAAAACATGCTTAGATATTAGTCAAACAAATAGTTGTAATTAGTAGTAGGTAAGGTTTTGTTATTGTATTTCTGTCGTTGTTGTTATGTAATATGAGTACTTTTTCTCTTCTGGTAGACGTGTAAATATTTTTACATTTTCTGTTCCTGAATTCTTCAAGCTATTTATCTGGCTATGTACCATAAACATTTTAAAAGTAGATATCTACATATTGGTAATTTGGATTTCCTCGATGATTTGGTACATGTTATATGATATGGAAACATTTGTCATTACATGTTGATTTCTGTAATGATTTTCATTCTTCCTATCTGTAAATAAAAACAGACCTTCTACTCTGCTACATCTTACTTTATTTGTATAACAATTGTACTTATTTTGTGTCTCTTTGCTTTAGAATATTTCCTGTTCTATATACGAGGTTGCCAAATTGTCTCCTGGAAACTTCTAAAAAAACTGAGACGTATGAAAATTCAGAGAAACTCAGCGCAACTTGAAACCTTTTCTGAAAACTGGAATGTTTGTATAACCTGAACTTTAGTTTCGCATCCTCTTATATTATCCTAGTTTTCTTAACCCGGATCAGAAATGTTAGACACTTCTGCAGTCTGTAATCTTTATCAGTTACATTGTAAGTAAATAGTTTTTTCCAATTGCCTCATTTTTACCTATTTTAAAGACACAATAATATCTCTACACCGAATCGGATTTCCAAACAATTTTACAAAAGCTTGAAAACTTTCGTGGCTTTAAACTTCTGTAGTCTTCGTTCAACTTCGGATAACTTTTCTTCTACATAGTTTAGAGAACTTTAGTGCTGAATTCAACTTAAAGCAAATCCGTTACGTTTCTTAACATTGTACATAAATATGTAGTTATTTAGATAAGATATTTAGATTTATGCAATTCCATTACTTGTTACTGTTGGCTTCTTTAACCACTTCATTATTTCTCTTTAGTCTATGAAATGCAAAACAACTAAAAAACTTCAGACTCAAACTGGAGTTCGTTGGAATGTCTGTCTGTACGCATGCACATCTTGCAGCATGTGTGTCTGTCTACCCGAGCGTTTTTGCGTCATACGTACACAATTTTCTGTCACGGTAATTTATGCAATTCAATCAATTTGTTCGAAAATTCGTTTGTCTAAACAAATGATCGTCATTGATTATGTTAAAAGCTCGTCGTTAGTGCGCACTTATTTGTCAGTTGTGCGTATTTGCAGCTTCCTTGAGGACTCAATTAGTCGAAAAGTCGCAGGTTGTTCCTTTCACCAAACTTATGGCAGCCTTTCATTTATGCATTTCAAAACATTTTTAGAGAGGTAATTATTCATTACGTATTCTTTGGTCATGTTATGTAACGACTTCAAGTAAAAGTCCCAATAATACCGAAAGAAATTAAAAGTTTCTACTAAATGAACACAGAAAAGAACACAGAACCTCATTATTATTACCAATCTGCCTTTATTTTGGGACCACGCCTTTAATAAGCTTCATATTGTTCCCTAATAACACATGTATTTTCGCTCTGCCCTCTCCCTCTTACAGACCTGCCTCGATTTACTCTTCCAGCCGATCTCGGCTGAAGAGCTGGCCAACTCGAACTTCTTCCATGTCACCGAATGGCAAGGAAAGGTACCTACGCTATCCACATTTGCAACGTATGCGGTGAGTTTCTTCTTTGGTCCTTCGAAGTCGGCTTGCCACAAGTCTTTTTGCTCATGTATCTCTTTATATCCTCACAGGACATGAACGACTATATTGCAAGTCGTGCCAGTCGTCGACTTCGCCATCTGGCTAATCCAACCGACGATAGCTACATAGAAGCCTTCAATCAACACAATGAACAGGCCACCGAAGAGCTGTCAAAAGCGCGCCCAAAAAGGCAGGCACTAGAGCGGAAGCTTCCCAACGAACCCCGACTTCTCCAGTTCGATGTTTCCGATGCTGTAGAACCCAATGAAGAAACCAAACGCTTAATTCATAAGCATCGCACCCGCGAAATGTCTCAGCTGACAACAAAATTCAATTCAACGCGGACAAATCCAACCGTCAAGAAGACCGCTCGCAGTGGTACTCGCTTGACAAATGTTGCGGTTGACTTCGGGACACGAGTAAGAGTCCGGCGCTCCAAACGCAGTTCGCCACACAACTTTAAAGTTGAACTGATACCTTTCCAAGCATCCGACGCTCGGGAGCCGGACGAAGAGACACGGAAATTAATTAAACGCATGCGGTCACTGGAACTGGAGAAACTCGGACGCACGCAAGCAACGAGTTCGCCGCCACCTCCGCCGAGAATACCTCCCGCAAGACCATCAGTGCAGCCATCGCCAATAACGTCTACCGCTCTGCCATCCGTTTTGCCCACGCTGCCACAGCAGCAAGGCCGCCGCTCCAAAGCCGGGAAGCTGTACACGAAGTCACCGCGAAAGCGTACTCGGCGCGCCATTAGCCAGCAAACGGCCCCGAAAATGATCAAGTTTGAGTTGGAAGACGCCAAAGAACCAGATGAATCAATGAAAGCTTTGATTTCTCTGTCACGGGAATCGAAGGAAATGAAAGCAGATATGCTGCAGGATATCGAAGCAGAGAAAAACAACGCAACAACGCGTTTGGTTAGGAAATCTGATTCGCCCGAAGTTGGTTCTGAAATAGACGACCAGAGCAGCGAAGAAAGTAGACGATTCTTGATCTACAAAGACTCCCCGATGAAGGTGAAGAAGTCCATCAACAGTCTGCCGCACGATGTACAGAAAGTAATCACGCATTTCATAAAAGACAGTCAGGGAGCCAAGGCTTATATTAAGTACCTTCCGGCGCAGCAGATGGACTACAATCAACTCAGGACTGTGACGTATAACGACGGCCATGGAGCAGCGCCCAACTACCAAGGTCAGAAAGCAGCAGGGGCGAGTGGAGGAGCCTATGTGAATTACATACAACCACCGCCCCAGCCACAGTCCCAGCCGAAGCAAGTGCAACTGCAAATACAATCGGTGCCGGTGGTGGAGAAAATGCGTTACATTTATACTCCCGTAGCGAACGCAGCCGCAGTTCCTCTGGTGGTGCACCAGCAACCCTATCTTCCCCAACACTTTGCTGCCGTATCGCCGGCTCCGATCCAGCAACATTTGATCGCCGAACCAATAGTTGTTCCCGAGTCAGAGTATGTGAAGCAGGCGGCTCCACAACTAACCGAGGTGCATCACACATACGCCGCTGATCTGTCCTACGCGAACGAACAAGGCAAAGCGGAAACTCCACCGATTCAGCATGTGCAGCAAGCTACCGCTCACCAGTTTCATGGCTCTCGAGTGGATCCATATTTGGAGGAAAATAAAATAGGATCCGCTGCCGCAGCTGCTGCCGCGGAAGCCGAACTGATTCAGGAACAACAGCAGATTCAACTCCAGCAACAACACCAATTACAACAAGTGAAACAACAACAGCAGCAACAACAAAACAGTTATACCATTCCTGTAGAGAACTACAAATACGAACTATTTTCCAAAAGTCCACAAGTCCCACAAGGTTACGTGGCCGAATTTAGCAACAGTAAGCAGGAACAACGTCCACAGCAGGAACTACCAGTGGGGCCTGCTGCTGCCTCCCATCAAGCAGCAACACCGCTAATCAAGATTGAGTATCATGGGCCGCCGGATAGTCTCAAGGAGAATTACAAACAAATGACTGAGTTTAAAGAGCTCTCAGCTCTCATGGGTAAATCACCAGAAGATCAAATACACGGACTTACTTACCTGCTTGCTAAGGAGATGCAGTCAAAGCTTAAGCAGAAGCGTCAACAGAAATCTCAACTGGACCAATTAAGACCACAAGACAACACATCACCCGTTCTATTCCACCCACCCGACTACGAAGCTTTAGAGGCTAAAATTCCCCCAGCCGGTGCAGAGCAAGCAAATCTGTATGCTCAATCGGGTCGTCTCATCGGCATGGGGAAGTCCAAACAGTACATTCCGATTATTGAACAACCGAATGCTAAATCAGTTGCCGCCAGCAGTGCTGAAGCCTTTGAACAGCAGCAGCAGCTGTTATATGATGGCGATAATGGCGGCGCTAAGTCAGGTGCAGAGATGTCTGCGCCCACTTCTTTTGTTCACTATGGTTTGACTCACAATTATAGGCGTGGTGCTAAGGATCCGAAAAGTGGTTTGGCCGGTGCTGGAATATCGTCCATGCCGGATTCGCAGGGGAAGCAACAGTATTCCTATGATGCTAATGTTTTTACTGGCAGTGGTGTTGGAGGTCATGGTGCTGGCGGTGGTGGTGGTGCTGTTGGAAGTGGTAATTTTGGTGGGGGTGTTGGTGGTGGTGAAAGTTATGTTGGCGGAGGTGTCGGCGGTGGTATCGGCGGTGCTAAACTTCAGCTTGGAGCTGTGGCCGGAGCTGGTGCAATGAAGTTTAATGGAGCACTTAATTTCCCAACCCAAATCGATGAAAGAGATCCCGTAAGTACCACAGAGATATTCTAGTTTGGAACCAATATAATATATGTATATATAGTATAAACGTCAACAGAAATGAACTTAAACTCTATTAAATTTCTCTTATCCCTGAAATATACGGAAACTCCTAAAGCTTCTCTATTGAACAAAGTAAATTGAGTCCCATAACTTGTTTGGATCTACGAGTATATACGGGTATAGTAAAATTTCCATTGACAACAGAAACATCTCGAGAAAAAGTGGACAAAAACTTGACAATACTGTCAATAAACTCAAGAAGAAAAACGTAGTGATGAGGGAGTGGAAGAGAAAATCCAGTCACCCGTAAAAATATCTCCACTTAAAAATGTTGACTGGAAAAGTTTTCTCAAGGAATCAAAAGGAAAAAAAGAAGAAGACGAATAGTTTTGACTCCGTGGACGAAAAGCTTCCTGTGGAAGCCGCTTTGAAATCTACTTAAAATTGTTTTGAAATGAAGTATTTTCAACAGCTTTTACGCTCCTCTTTTCGGCCATTGATAATGCTAAAGCATTGCTCCATCGCTTTCCTTTTCTTCTTCTCCTTTTCCTTTTTATGCTTGTTTTTCATTCAAGTTCTACTCTTGGTATATAAGTAAGCAGCTTTACTTTGTTTATTGGAAAAAGGAATCCAGGGCTTCACTTTAGTAAGAGCACGTTTTCAATCAATGAAGTCGTAGAATTTTTCGGCAGATGATAAAACCAATATTCTTATTCCCCTAAACTCAATCTTGAAATGTAGTTTCATTAAAAGTCAGTATCTTTTCCGGTGAAGTGTTTCGTCTTATAGTCTTTAAGTTTTACCGTTCAGACGAGGGAAGATTCGTTTGATGCCCCTTTGAATTGATAAGATTTCTATAATCGAGCAATATTTTGTGGTGTTCCACGAACTTTGGCAATCGTCGTCGGCATCTCAGTTTAGGGACATGCAACATGATATTTCCATGTCTCATTCGTTTTTATGAAACGACATGAAAATCCCAACTTAAGATGGGTCTTAATAGTTTCATGGTTTTTCAAGCTTCAACTGATCCATCTCCCATCCATCGCCAATTCATGGATTTCCCCAACGATATTTATTACAGTCGCGACCTCAACAAGGCAATCGTTCAACGAGTATTCCGAGTGACCAATCAGATCCGGTACTTATATAGAAGAAGTTCGATACTGATCATCGAAGATCTTTGGCAATTGTCAACCGACTTCTTTTACTGATAACTGTGAAGTAGTGTCTTAAAAAAGTTTCTACCTTATTTTAAAGAATATTTTAACCAATGAGAGAGCTTTAAATGATTTCTAGAGAAGAATACTAAATTAAGAAGTTACCAAAAGTAAGAAATACAAATAAATTGGATTTCGTTTTCTCAGACATGTGACATTTCGATGAAACTTTTTCGCACAGTTTCAAATTTTATGCATTCTTCTGTTTTTCTCGTCTCGATTACCCAATATGCACATCTTCTTTCTACAAAGCATCCCCTCTAGTTCTCTGTTCTCTTTATCGCTCTCTCCGTCTTTTCTCTCCCATCACCAATTTTTTCTGCACGCATTTATAACTAAAAACCTGCTTGACTCTACTACTTTCGAAAGCAATCAACAGAAGTTTCCATTAACAATATAATTCAAAGCTCTTTACTTACACACTCGTAGCAGTTGCAGCATCCAAAATCGGCATCAATATGGCGAAGTATTCTCAGGAGGTGGAAGGAGGGGAGGGGTGTAGGACAAAAGAGAAAAGCAGTAGCAAAACCCACAATAACAACAACAAGCAAATAATACCAAATAAAAGCGAAGAGGAAACGAGGTGGAGTTGCTGTTACTCCTTTCGCTAGTTTTGGCATCTGGCATTCCATTTCCGGTTGTTGTTGCTGTTGTTATAGTAGGTGGTACCTCTGTTTCTGGCAAAGTTTACACAAATAATGAATTTTACTTCGAAACGACGAGCTGAGTTTAAGTTCACAGAAGCCTCTCTGTGCATCTTCTTCAGTACCACTCTCTGTGCATCCTCCTCAGTACCCCTCTCTGGCACTGCTGCTGTCTAAACTATCGAGTGCCGACTGTCGACTCAAGTGTACTCGCCGTACCTTCGTAATCGACATTGAAAATGTTTGTCGAACTTGAAAATTATTCGATTAAGTGCATTACCGGCGAGACATGGATAGGCGAGGATAAACACAGCCTTATAGCAACAACAACAAAAACAACACGCCCTGGTCATGAGAGTAAAATGTGCGAGAGGGTGGGTGGTGCGGGTGGATGTGCGAGAGGATGGGTGGTGGTGCCGAATTCGATCGGAGGTTGACTTCAGCTTCAATAAAATGAAATCCTTGCCCTTCAGCAGACATCCAGAGACAAACGCACACACACACGCTCACTCACTCGCGCAGACTCGCAAATGCGAACGAGAGACTTTTTCCACTTCCTGCAACTCTTAGTTTTGTTGTTGTGAACACTGTAGCTGTACGCGTTGTTGATATCGTTGTTGTTGTTTTTCTTTCTCTTGTAGCTGCAGCTGTAGTTCGTTCTACTCGTATTTGCCGTCGTTGTGCTTCTTCTTGTTGTTGGAATGTTCTTTATAAAATTTCATCACACACATACACACATATACATACAAGTATATATTCTTAGCTTTAGAATAAGCTGTGCAAATATGCTAATAGTTAGGTTCTGTTAAAAGTGAGGACTGCGACGTTGACAAGGATGACAACAGCGACGACGCGGCTACAAGTTTGAGGTTAAACCCGAATCTCATCATCGTTTCTGGAACTTGGGATGTACGGCGAGGCTTGGTACGTGCTCCGCCTTCATGGCATGTCTTCTACCACATCGAATCATTGGGTGTTTTTTCCGTCCTCTCTGCCTTGTGTTATCCTTTGTTTTGAATTCACATTGAGCGCTATTTGATGAGAGTTTAAGACTGCGACGATTTATGTAGATGACGAAGACTTTAAAGCGTTTTTCCTTTTGAGGCGAGTGCAAAAGAGGCTGCCTTTCAATGGTTTGCGTGAAGTTTTGTGGGGTGCTTCGAGGTTGGAGGAGGCGTTGGAGTGAAATCCTGTTAAAATGTATATTTAGCTTCTCTTAATTAAGTTTGGATCGCATCGATTGGCGCTGCTTTCTTTGGTTTGTAGAGCAATTTAAAGTTCAGCACAATTGTTACATATCGTATTTAAATCTCTTTCTATAAAAAGAAAAGAAAAAGAATTTCAATTGTTTATTTAGACTTCATGGTGGCTCACCGTAACGATAGCTGCTCCTAGCACCCTTCTGAGTAGACGCATTAACGCTGTAATAAGTCATCATGCAGATAACCGTCCTTCCAAACACGTCTGTGTGCCTCTCTGTCTGTCTGTCTCTCTGACTCCTTATATCACTGTGTCCCTGTGTGTGTGTTTTTCTTTTCATTAGCTTGCGTGTGTTTGTGTGCTAAAGTGTCCCTTTGTCCCTACAACACATTTCAGGATTAAAAAGGTTCTTCTTTCCAACAAACACCAGCTGTTTCTCAGCAGCTTTTACTGCAGCAACGATTTCTTAAGACTTCGAAAGACTGCAGCGTCCATGCAGCTGGACTCCAGAGCTCTTAAGTGGACAGTCAAACGAGCTCAACTGGATGTGTAGCCAAGCAACCAGAGCAACCGAGCAGAACAACCAACCGAAACAACCACCAGGCAGACGAACAAGAGACCAACTCAACGATCAGAAGCTCGGACATTTGTGGACAACAACAAGAACAACAACAACAACAAAAACAATCCGAACAACATCAAGAAGAGCTGGCGATTTATGCTGCATTTTATGCAAAAAAGCGAAAATGGCTCAAGTGGTTAAAATGGCCCTTTTATATCATGACTGCTTCCAATCGGTCCCTGACGTGTCCATGCCGCTTTCTTCACAAGAACGCCCTGCCCATGCCCCCCTCCCCCTCCCCCCCACCAGAAATGTAGTGGTTTTCCTTAGCATTGTTTTATCCCCACTCTGCTAATAGGCTTTGCCACTGTTCACTCTTGTCCCCGACAACTCGCATTCAGCCCGGTTTGAGTCGATGTCCGGGCCTCGTTTAGGCGCACATTCATGCTTCTTCAGCTTAGTTAAGAGACATGTTTGCAGCTGGATGCCTCGCTCTGTTCTGTTCTCCTTGTTTTTTCTTGCCTCCAGCTGGCTGACGTCGGCATCGTTGTCCACAGCTTCATACGTGCTGCAACGAGTTGATGATGGGAGTGAGTGACAATGATAACCGTGGATACGAGATGCTTCGGAACCAGGAACAACTGTAATGAGGCGGTTACACGTCTGCAGACATGCTCGGCGCTTGTGGTTTGACGGATTTGTCGGGGTTCCCGTCGGAGTTGTAAATTGTAGTTGTCACTAAACTGTTTTGGAATTTCTCTATTTTTCTATTTATTTTGGTTTTTTCTAATATTTTTTATATTCTCTATATTAGCATTTGAAAATTTCTTTGAATTTAATAATATTTAAAATAGATATGACTTTACATAAATTATTTTAAACTTTATTAAAAGAAACCTTAAAAAATCTTTTTCTAAATATTTGCATTATCAAAACATGTTTTATTTTCAAAAGTTCTCACCTTCTATAAATCTTAAGCTTTTTAAAATCATTTGAAGAGATGTGAAAATGGCGAAAAAATCCATACAATTTCTGATTTTCGTTTCTTTCTCTAAAAAAGACATCTTAAAAACCCTTGTTTTCGATCCTTCTTTCCCGCACTTTAAAGAGTTCAAACTAGAGAAAAAAGATTCTAAACGCATACGAATTGTTATGTGCAGCTCATTAAACAAGCTTCTGCTGCCTACTTTTATTATTTACACCCGTGAGTTTATCTGAAGTTCTGCTTACTTAATTTAAAACTTTTTCAATAACTTCGAAATGAAGCTCGTCAACTCGAATTCACGTGGCGGCAGTCGTTGTGGCCACCCGGGCGGGCAGCCTGCAGCCAGCCAACCATCACGAAGCACATCCTGCAACTGTGACATTTTTGCCAAAGAGTCAACAAACTGATAACTCAATCATCACGAAGCAAGCAAGCAACCAACCAGACGCAGAAACGTGCGCAGATTTCGCAATGAATGCGATTCTTCACCCCAAAAGAAATGAACAAAGTAAAGAAAACCCTCAAAAAACAAAAACAAAATGAAGAAAATGCAAAAAATAAGATCTAAGATAACACCGAAGCAAAAATATTTAGATAAAAAGAAAAACAAAAAACTCTCATTTCCCGAAAATAACTGATCGAAAAGTCATCACATTAAAACCAAACCCAAATCTAATAAAACTTTTAATAATAAAAAAATGTGATTAAAAATTCAATTTTTCAAAATTATTTTCACTATAAAGTTTTATTGAAATCATACAATTTTAAAAATATTAAAGTATGTATTTAAAAGAAAAAGAAGATTTGTTTGTAGACACTTTAATCAAAAGATTTTTGCTGAAAAATGTGGCAACCAGAACTCTGCTAACATGGACTTTATTTCGTTCATGGAAGAAATAAAAAAGAAGAGAAGAAGAGCTGCCGGGATGATTTGCGGAGGACGGAAGGGCGAGTTGATGGAGGAATGAAATATTTTCCAAACAAGTGCACAATTTTTCCGCAAAATTACAGCATCTCTGAATGCAATCAACTACAAAGTCGTCATCGTGGATGAGGTTGTTGTTGTTGTTTTTGTTGTTTTTGTTGTCATGTTGCTGTTGCTTTATGATTATGATGAGGATGATTGTTACTCTTACTTGTGTTGTGGTTCTTGTTGTTGTTTATTTTGCCTGCACATGAAACCGAAAATTATTTCATCCATCACTTGGATGTGCTGCCCACATTCACACGTTCCGAGGCTTCCCTTTTCCACTCAGATACGCTAAATTGATGCCTCATAATCGGCTTCTAATCATCATAATCAGCCGCATCTGCTGCTTCTGGTCATGAAGCTGCTAGAGACAAACACGCAGAGAGAGAGAGATAGAGAGAGAGATAGAGAGAGAGAGAGTGTGTGTGAGAGAGAGACTATCAGATAGATAGACTAACCGTTATACTGACAATCTGACAGACTGACTGACAGATGAACTGAGCGCCGTGTTTTCGATCGCCTGTGGTCAAAATTAGGCTCAGCGGAATGAATTCGGTTGGTCGGAGAATCTGCGGTGAGATGTTGGCAGCTGTTGATAGCTTTGCGAAACCACAAAAAAAGACCCACCAACAGCTTCTCATCGTTCAATGATGAAGTATATTTGTAAGCGTTGTTTTAGAGTTTTTATTATTTCGCTTTAAAAAGAACGATTTTTTCTAAATTTTAAGCCCCGGTTTTGTAGCTTAAATGATTTAAGTACGTTTTACTGCTTTTCTTTTGTTATGGTTTTCTTTTATTTTTATTGTTAATTTTTGTTGTGTTTTATTTTATTCGTTGCGATTTTTTATTCAATAATTTTATTTAAATATTTTCTTACTTTAAATAGCTTTAAATATTGATGGCTTTATTTATAGACAGTATTAAACAGAAGTTTAGCTTGCCTCCTAAAAGTAGGCAATAAAAACATTCATTTACTGTTCATTATTTCATTTGAAACTTTAAAGTTTAAAGTTTAAACTAGTCGTAAGCTTTAATATTAATGAGTCAATAATTAGAGTTTAGATCGCAACAAAAACAATAACAACAACTCATTCAAGTGTTCTTAATCCGTTGCTGTTCCAAGGAAGAAACCGCCGCCACTCGACCGATAATAAAGCAGTTTGTAGATAAATTGACTAAATTAAGTGGACCTCAAAATTAAATGACAACCAGGCGAATCATTAAGCATTCATTAATTAATGATTCGGATTCGGATATAAAGGAAAGATCAAAGAAATTAAAGAAACAGCAATAAAACAGCAACTAAAAAAATTACTTAACTAAATTATTATATTATTATATAATTATATAATTATTATATTATTACTAAAATTTACTTTACTACGAACATCCGAGTTTCCTTTGTTGTTGCAATGATAATCAATCGTCGCTCATGATAATCAAGCAACATTAAAAAACAACAACAATAATCATACTAACATTATACTAACATTAACATAGAACAACAACAAAAAAAAAGTTAACAACAACAACGCCAGTCAAAGTGTATAAATCAAGTGTAAAAAAATCGGCTTTTAGACAAAAATGCATAAACAAAATAATTTAAACTTCAAAAACGAAAAAGAAAGAGCAACAAAAGAATTACAAGCAAATTTTAGACGATTTTTTTCTATTTTTTGTGTTGCATTTCATGTTGTTGATTTAATGTTGCCGACGCTGATGTTGATGTTGATGCTTTTCCGATGCTTGATTGGCTGCTGCTTCCGGCGGTCACAACACCAACAACAAAGTTCATTAAATTTTTATTTTTCACATTTTTACTTAGCTTTTTTGTTTCCGTCCCCTTCATTTAATATGGTTGTAGTCTTTATGTTGTTGTTTGTTGTTGTTTTCTACTCTTATTGCTACTCACACAAGCGGTGCCAACAGCGACATCCTTTAAATAGCTTTTTTCACGAAAAAAACCAAGTAATTAAAATCCGTTATTTTTGCTTTTCCGCTTCGGCATGAGAAAAAATTGCGAGAAAAACATAAACAAAAATTGAATAGAATGCGAAATTCTTTTGAGGTTTCTTTGTCGGTTCTTTTTTTATGTTTACCCGGAAGCTTATTTTTCTACGTAGCCACTGAAAAAAGTTGTTTTGAATGTTTTGTTTTTTTTTTATTCATCTTCTCCTTTTTGATCTTGCAATTTTGTCTGTTGTTGCGATGTTATCTGTGATGTTGTTGTTGTTATTCCCTTAATTGATCTCCTTAATTGTTTTCACCAACTCGCTCTGTGCTCGATTTCGCCAAGTAATTGCTTAAAATTAATAAAATGCTTAAAATATTTCACAAAAGTGCAAAAGTAAAAGAAATAATGAATGAATGAAAAAACTGTCTTCGACGTTTTTTTGAATAAATATAGATTTAGGCTGTATTTGAAAAATGAATACAAAAAAATCAAAGAAATCTCTCTCACTCACTCTCTGCCTCCCTCTCGCTCACTGTGGCCATATACACAAAGGTACCAAGATGTCGAGATTAATTAACAAAATAAACTATCGCCCGCATTGGCAACACTAACCTGGGAGGAGTGGCCACCCGGAAAATTTCAATTAAAATACTTTCGTAGGAGTCGCTTAGCAACAACAACAACAACAACAAATAAAGCAGAAAAAACAACAACAACACCGAGCTAGAGCAGGTGGCCAGATAACCGCATTGCAGGTGAAACAGCAGCGATGCAGCAATCATTTTTAGTTTCTCCATCTTTTATTCTGCATTTTTTCTATTCTTTTCCCCTGGGACTTTTTTCTTTTTTTTATTCCTTTTCTGCGGTTGTCTTCTTTCATTGCCGAATCTTGTTAGACGCTGTTAATTAATAAACTAGCCTCAAAGGGACAAGAAATACAAAGCGTACGCTTCAAAAACATTGCTCAATATTTCATTGTTGTTGGCAACAAACCAACAAAACGGACACAAGCACCAACAAGCAACATCAACCATAATAAATATACGCCATGCCAGTTGATTGCTAATAAGAAACAGTTCTCTGTTTTGTGACATTTTTTCACTGATCACATAAAAACGCTTTGAAACATAAATGAATGAACTATCAAATGCGTGAATTAATTCAGTGAAAAGTGTTTAAATATCATTGATTGTGATTGGATCACTTGGAGACCTTAAATCTCGTCCGGAAATTCGATTATCGACCCAAATTTGACTTCGCCTTGACATCGAACGTATTTTTAATTAAAATGTTTTTTTTTATTTATTTTCATTTTAATTTTAGTTTTTAGGCTTATCTCATGGGTTGGTTTATCTTACAACAGCACAAAAGTATGCAATGAAAAGCAAATATATTAAACTTCTTGCTTTAGGCTGCGGTGAGGAACTATATTCTTGATTATTTATTGTATCTGTTGTTTTCATTGCAATGCTTCGCTGGTGTTGTTGTTTCTTTGTTATTATTGTTGCTACAATGTGTGGTGTCCTTAGAATGTACTGCGGAGGGTCGCGATAAACACCTCAGCAATTGTATCGTATACATTTTTGTACCTGTGTCTTTTACTCTTTCTCTCTCTGTATCTCTCTTTCTTTGTACACGTTTTTATATCAAACAATTGCTCTATTTATCTATCTTCCCCTCTCTCACTCTTATTATTGTATTGCTCTCCATGTCTAGCTGGCTATCCTTCTGTCTGTCGTTCTGTCTGCCTTGCCGCTTATTTGCCTGTCTTCTTGTCAGTCACATTTAACGTAGAAAAACATGCCATAGAATTGTCATGCGTTTCTTGTTACAAAAGATTGTGCAACATTTAAATTGCATGCTGAAAGATACGCAGAAAGACAAGCATGTTATGAAAAATGCATGTTCCAAATGCATTTCAAAAAGATTTTCGTGTCAGTGTCAGACGATAATTTGTTTTTTATTTAAAAACGAATACAAACAAACAATAGAAAGATTTATACTGAAAAGATATAAAATAATTTAGAAAAAAAACAACAAATTTTTTGTTTCTTTTTTAAACAATTCGAATATTTAATCGACAAACATTTTTGTTCTTTTCTTGTTGCATCAAATAATTCCTTGGTTTTGCGTGGTTGTTGCCTTTGCTTAAATCGAAAATCGACGACTTTGCTAAACGAATTGAATTGAGTGCTGATGTGGTTGTTGTTGTTGCTTTTTGAGAGGTGGTAGTATTCAATAAGCGTTACCTTCCGAACGTTTTATTTCTTTTTTAATTGTATTTAATACGAAAACGTATATATTTTTTTCTTATATTTGTATCCTCTTTTATTTCTAATAATAATTTAAGCTTCTATGTTGTTGAAGTGTAGAAAGAACATGCAGTTGTAGTTGTTGTTGTTTTTGATATTCGTTATAACACAGACTTAATGTCATTATTTTGTGTTTGTTTTCTTATTTTTCACATTTTCGTTTCTTTCTTTTGTACAGTACTTTTGCTTGGAGTTTCTTCTTGCTGTTGTTTGTTTATCATGTTGTTCAGTCACGCTTTGCATTAACGTGAACGTGTTAAATGTGAAGTTGCACTTCATTTCATTTCTTTCGCACAGTTTTCATCGCATTTCCTTTTCGTGTCCATCTGTTTTGTTATTATTTTATTTTTCTTTCTTGATGCATTTTCACATCAAATTTTAGATTTTCATTTATTATTCTTTTCTTTATTTTGTATTTTATGCTTTCCTATTTATTTTTCCCCCCTTCTTTCTTCTCTGTTTTTTTATCTTTTATTCGTTTTCTGATTGTTGTTTTTTGAAATATTGTTTTTTATATTTTCTCAGTTATTTTTTCCAATTCTTTCCAATTCAAATACTTACTTAATCCTATTTTCCTCCTGCTGCATCTGTTTCTTCATTACTTCGTGCTCTCTCTCTCTCTCTCCCTCTTTCTCTCGTCTTCTTCTTTCTTTTGTCTGTCACTTTATCCTGCTCCATGTTTATTTCGTGACCATCGCATGGAAATAGCTTCTTATCGTATCGTGTTGTGTTGTTGCTGTGGTTTTTCATTGAATCTTGTTGTTGACATTGACATTTGCAATAATAATCTGGCAACTCTTCTCGAACGTGTAGTCGTCAGTCGTCCGTTCGAATTGCTGACTGTTTGTGTTTTTGTCTGTTTTTTTACGTTTGTCTGTTTATCTGTGTATTTTATGAAGTTTACGCTGGGTGGGTGGAAAGACCTGAGTGAAAATTCACAATAAAGCACGTGATGCTGAGGGATATATATTTTCACATCATATCGTCTAAAAACAACAATTTTTTCTATGGACTCGCCATTTGGAGCTGATATATAGAGATGTTTTACAGAGAGAGCTGATATATTAGGAAAGCTTTTCATTGAGGAAGTCTTTAGTATCTACAGAATAACTAATGGGTAGGAGCACTGGTAAATGAGTCAATAGATACTAGATTCACATTGATAATACATACAATATAATGATATGAAACATTCAGAAACATACCGAAATCAAGACGACATCTCAACGCCTGTGAGTTACTTGAAACAGAGGCTCGAAAATAGGATCCCATCCAAATAGTGGCTTATCTTCAAATTCAGTTGCCACATAATATATATTGTATACAATACAAAAGCTACTGTTGACCAAGATTTATTCGAAATGATTATAAAATTTTACTGTGACCTGTTGTCCGTAATTCATTTTTTTATATAATCTAAAATTCACCAGAGCACACCCATGTTTGGGGCTAACATCTGATATTAGATTTGTACATATGTAAGATGTACAATATCATAAGATGTGTAATATGTCTATTGACCGTTTTCGTCCATATACAATCCTGATTTCCACAGACAGATATACGGGCAGACAGACAGGCAGACCTACGGACAGGTGATAATCGACTTCGGAGGTGATGCTGATAAAGTGTGTATTACTTAGTGCTGTTACAGCGTTTTTCTGTTCGACCTTGGCCACCATGCTAGAGCCAAATATGTCAGTACCGCTCTTGCAATGTCTCTAACTGTCCATTGCGTCAGTTTTGGGCTTAGCCCCCAAGTTATTCCATAGAGCATAGTACATGCATAAAATGCCTTTGTGGCGTTATTGATACCGTTATTAAGGTGTTATACTGTATATGGTCTTTAGTATGTATGCTGTTATAGTCGTATGTATATTTATGTATGTACCTTTTTATACACATGTATATCTCAAATAATAGAAGTTTATTGATTTTTTTAGTATACATACTTTATTATGAACTTTCGGCAATTTTTCGGTTATTAAAAATTGATTCAAACTTAATAAGATCAACTTTAATGATCAGCATTCATTATTTTTAAAGTTTGTGTTCTTGCAAATTGCAAATATTTTAATATTAAATGTTATCAAATCTTATTATAAACCGTAATTTTTCAATACTGCTCAGTTTTTCATTGTAATTTACTTTGATTTCAATACGAATACCTTTTTTATGCAATTTTTTTAACTGTAAATCTATTTTTTGTTAAATTAAAAATTTTAATTGATATCCTTGCATGACAAACAAATTTATTCTAATTGATTTCGGGATAATTAATAAAAGAGACAAACCGGGGGGAAAAAACTCTTTGATACCAAACAAACATCAACGCAGGTACCTGATTTAATTTCAAAGAATTAACAAAATAATTAACAAAGTTTCAACAAAATAAAATGTATACATACATACTTAAAGAGTATATGTATATATATGTATATGCATATGTATGTATATATATATGTATATATGTATGTATATACACTACCGGCCAAAAGTTTCGAAGCACCCTTGAAATTTCCACAAATCTTAACAATAGTTATCCAAAGCTTTTAAAAATAAAAAGTTTAATTGTAAATTTTAAAGTTTATTATATTTCCTTTCAGATTACATTAAAATTATATTTTAGAATAATTTTTATTATCCAAATTTTTACTAAAACGTCTAAACTGATTTTTCATCAAAAAATCCCCCTTTGCACTTAATAACTTTTGCTACAAGTCTTGGTATTCTGGCGATTAATTTCTTTATGGTTTCCTGTTGTATATTGTTCCATTATTCCAACAATGCATTCCACATTTCCTCTGTTGACGTAGTCGCTTTTTCTCGCACTTTTTGGTCCAGCTCATCCCATAGAAGCTCTATTGGATTCATATCGGGTGCCTGGGCAGGCCAAATCATATTTGTTAATATTCCAGATGTTTGTTTGTTCTCTAAATAGCCTCTGCACAATTTGGAACTGTGTTTGGGATCGTTATCTTGTTGCATCACGAAACCTTCGCCGATCAATCGTACGCCTGATGGTATGGCATTGTGCTGCAGTATCTTTCTATACTCTTTCTTTCGCATAATTCCATCGATTCGAATTAAATCGCCTACTCCATTACAGTTGTTAGTGACACCGGGTTTGATCGACTGTTATTGATCTCGGCTTGTATTTCTAGAGCCGTTTTTCTGCTGTTCCGTCTGTTTGATATTGTCATTGCTCTATCTTCACGATTTGTTGCCGATCTTGGCCTTCCGGACCGCGGAAGGTCCGCAAGAGTGTGATAATCCTTGTACTTTTGTATGGTGCGATGCACAAAACTAGTCGAAATTTTTAATTTTTGCTCAACTATCCGCTTGGAATTGCCTTCCTTATGAAGAGTAATCACTGCAGATCTTATATCAATCTTATTTTTTTGGCATTACTTCGGTTTTTTTAACGTTTGGTCAGTTTGAATCTTGAGGAACAAAGAAAGGTGTCAATATTCTAGGTCAGCCTTTTATACATGACCCAGGGTAAAAAATGGATGGTAATAATTATTCATAATTACCTTTAGTAATTACCCCATAAAAAAAAATTACCCTGAGTACCTGAAAAAGGTTTTTTATAATTCTTTTTCTCGATTTTGTATGGCAAGTGCAATAAACAAAAAAATCCAATTTCTTGACTTAGTGCATTGTTTGAGCATGCAATTAAACAATGAACGCCGTAAACCCGTTTTGGGTTCCATATTACAGTTATCACTTTACAACCATCCTATTAAAAAAGAAAAAATCAAAATTTATACAATAATATAGAAATGCCACACGATTTTCTATGAACAAGAGTGGTGCTTCGAAACTTTTGGCCGGTAGTGTATATGTATATATATAAAGATATGTATATATTTCAATATGCATATATGTATATATACATATATAGTTATTAAAAAAGTGTATCAACGAACAATGAACAATCAAATCAGCAAATGAACTGGGATGAAATGAACAGAAAAGCAAATGAGAAACGAAATAAATGCAATGACAATGAAAACAACAACAGACACATCACAGGTATAAAAACCGGTGAGAGACAACAACAGCGGCGATTATAACAACAGCAACTTTAAAAACACCATACAACAACAGTAACTACAACAACTATTATAAGAATATAAAAAAACAACGTGGATCATTTTGCATTTAATTTTAATTGAACCTAAAGTGTATTTCTATCTCTTTCCTTCTCATCATTTGTGCATATATCGTATTATATCTCACGTCTATACTTCTGTCTCTCTCATTTTTTTGTCTTTCTCTCTCTCTCTCTCTGTTGCTCTCCTTTCCTCACAGTTGCAGTACGCCTCAAAGTATGCATTCGGCTACCGCGTGCGTGATTTCAATAGCGGAAATGATTTCGGCCACAAGCAACATCGTGACCTCGACGGCGTGACGCGTGGTCAGTATCACATTTTATTGCCGGACGGACGCATTCAGAACGTCATCTACCACGCGGATGGCACCGGCTTCCACGCCGACGTCAGCTTCGAGTCCGGACACTGAGAGCAATCGACCGATCGAGCAGCCAAGCAACTCAGCACCGGAACAACTTTCCCCTCATCAGTTTTATTGAAATTTTTTGGGTTCTTTTCACAGATTATTTTTATTGTATCGCGGTTTTGTTGAGAGATTTTTATTGATTGATTTAAGCTTTAGATATAAGAAACCTTTCGTTTCTTTACAGTGCACTTTTATTATTATTAGATTTATTATCATTATTATTATTAAATGTTCTCGTTTTCAATTCAAGATCTTATACAATAAATTGATTCAACTAAAACGCTTTCTACTACATTGTAAAATAGAAGCTAATTTATTTTCTTAAACTCTCAAGTTTTTTATTACTAAATAATTTCGCTCTTCTTTTCTAATAACAATTAAATAATTTAATATTTTAGTAATTCTGTCGTAGTCTTTATTCGTGCAATATTATGTTCTTTCTATAAAAATACAATTGTAAAAATATTGTTTAAAAATAAAAGTGTAAACAAAATATATCATACGTATCTCATTATATGTAATTTATTTTCAGGTGAATCACAGTTCTGTACTTTTTCCAAATTCTTCGTTGATGTTCATTAAAGAAGAACCATAAAATAACTACAGAAATCTAAGAAAAACGTCTACATTTTTTATAGAAACCTTCGACATTTCTAGTTGTAACTTTTGTGATTTTGTCAGGTGTAAAATCATTCATGTATGTATGTATTATATTCGTTTTTAATATGCTCGGACCTCATCATCGCAGAGAGGTTCTAGAAGTATAGTAAAAAAGCTGACTTCATAAAAATCACGCTGAAACTCTGTCGATTCATTCAGCGCTGATTAAATTTTGAAATGCGAAACTCGAGAGGGGTAAAAAATAAAAACAAGCTGTCAGTTTTGCGCTCTGACTTTCCTGGACCATTCTACCCCACGCGAACCGGACAAAATGTCACTTGATCGATATCAAAATGTTACATTGTAAATAAATGATGGCGTTTTTAATATTTGCGCTGTTTAATATTCGACCTCGCTACTTTAATTGTATAATCTGCATAATAATATCTCCGATATATCGCGCTGCGGTATGCTTCAGCAGCGCCATACAACAACCGTTGAATTCACGCTGCAATTTTAATTAACATCGCGTCAAAGCTGCTGCTGCGTAAAACACTCGCAAATTTCAGAATAAAATAGAAATCCCTTAAAATTGAACGCGTGCATTAAACATGCGGATGGCTGATTTATCGCATAATCTATTTTCAACAGAAATAAACAACGAGAACACAACCAATAACAACAACAGCACTTGACGGCCAAACAAGGTAGGTAATCATCACCAAAGGGAACGATTATACGATATAAATTCACAAAAATATCAAAGGTTGTGATGTGAGTGACTAATTTAAAAACCAATAAAAACTGAAAAATTTCTGGAAGATAATGACATCGGATGAGAAATTTAATTTTTTTAAACAAAGCAATTATTAGAAGTTTTTAATTTAGGGAAAACACTAAATTAAACGCACAACCGTTTATTTCTGGACAATAAAAAAGAACCACTCAATTGTCAATCTCTGGAGTCCGATTATTTCCTTACCTTTTGTCATATTAATGATGTTAATTTCTTTTCTTATTTCCTGATTGAATCACGAATATTGGATTAATTTGGGTGACCTTAAAATATTAAAGGCTGATTCATTTATTTATGTTTTACTCCGCACTTTACGCACTTAGCATATGTACTTATGTATAAGTATTAATATTCCTGAACCACTCCTTTACCGCTAGAGTTACCAACTTTAAGCAATGGGTGTGCTATAGACCCCGAAAAATTCAATAAATATTTGAAATTGTTTACCCAAATAAAACTCTTGACTATCGTAGGTTGGCGTTGAAGGCGCCGATGACTCAGAATCGAAAATTCATATAAAAATTTATCACACCAACAGCTAAAAGCAATACAACAACAACAACAACAACAACAACAACAATAACCACGATTTACATACATCAACCTGTTCAATATTAAACTCCAATCAAGTCGATTGCATGACTTCGAGTGGGTATAAATTTTGTTTGCATTCATCGCGACGGAGAGAAAAACTGCGGTTAGCAATTAAAGTCGACAGTTAAACAAGTGATTAGCTAAAAGTTCACTTCGGCTCATTAAATGCGATGTACGATTTATTTACCATAAAGGAAATGTTGATTTTTACATACGATATTGCAATTAAAGAGCAACAGCAACAAATCTTTATCAATAAATTCTTCGATTCAAAAGAGATTACGTGGGAGAGGGATTGTTTTTCCTTTCAGCTTCTCAGCTTCTCCTCTCTTTTCACCGCATTGCTGATTTAAATCGAACCACCAACTATTAGAATGGCAATGTTTTTGTTGTAATTGCTGTTGTTGTAATTTCATTCATTACACGGCAGAAATTTTATCATGTGCAACAAATCAAATGTAATCATTGCAGAAGTGCACTCTTCTGCTCTTTCTTCCGTCCTTTACATCGCTTAAAAGTGTTTGCGATTCATTTTAATTCCTTCATTCTTCTTCCTTTTATTCCTTTCTCCTTTGTCTTCTTCTTCTTCCACGCCGTTTTCCTTTTTTGCCACTGCTTATCTTAAGCACTACGCTATACTGCTTAATCCTCAAAAGCCCTTCAAGAGTTCCTTCATCTTGAAGTTCAACAAAGAGAGGGGGGAGAGAGAGAAATAGAATGAACGAAGGAGAGTGGCAGAGAGAGAGAGGGAGGGGGACACAAAGGACCACCTCCATTCCTTTTTGTTTTTAATGAGGTGCGATTTAAATAAATTCCCTGATGCTCTTAATTGTTTGCTGTGCTTCCGCGCCGGCACCCGATCCCTCGGGTTTAATTTTCTTGTTCACGTTGGCGCTCTTTCTTAATGAACCTGTCTCTTTCACACACCGTTGGTTGTTGTCCAATCCAATGCAATCCTATCCGAGCCGCGCGGTCGTTCCTCTCGGCCGTCCGATGATGATGGTTCCACTTGAAATTGCATTTTAAATTAAAATGTCATAATTTTTGGGGTCATTAAGCGGAATGCTAGTTAGTTAGGTTGGCAACACTGGCTGCTTCGTTGGTTGGCGGTGTGCTTTGTCCGTCCTTCTTCAGTGCCGAGGTCTGGATGCTTAAACAAATAAGATTTAATTTATGATCGTTTGTTGAGGATTTAAGTAAATAAGACGGAAAAATAGGAAGAGCGAGAGAGTGACAGAGAAAGAGAGAGAGAGAGAGTGAGAAGTGAAGAGAGAGGTCAAGAACGCAGTGAAGCCGAAGTATCAAGAGAACAAGAACCAACAGAGACTGTAAGAAAAGCACACAAAAGCACCGCATTTCGCTGCATTAAAAGCGTAGCATAGTTTTAGGAATATCAAGGAGTGGTTATGAACCAAGAAACACAAAAGGAACGGAAAAGAATGGATTCAAAAGTATTGAAATTAAAATTAAAGACAGATGAAATTAAAACAGACCAAAGAAAAAATAAAAGCTGGTGTTTTTACATAAAAACTTTAATGAAATTTATAACTAAAATAAGTAAAAAAATCAAACTGAAAACTAATATTAAAAGTGATGAACAAAATTACCGAAAATTTGTGAACGCCGAAGCATCGAAATAGAAGACATCCAAAATAATACGTTCGCAACTCATTGACACTTCAATGACGGCTTCAACATGCGTCACATTTCATTCCTTGACATCTCTTTTAGATTCCTCTCTTATTACTGTCACATTTCTTTACACAGCCACACACACAAACAAACGTACACACACACACACGGAGACAGAGAGAAGCTCACTTCGACGTCCCATGAACTGCTTTGCGAAGCACGTAAAATCTGAGCAAAGCCATCGCGCCATCGCTCACGTACTCGGTTACAACACAGCTGCTCATCCTCACGAGCTCCGACCTCAGACTCACGCGGCGTCAGCACGCAGCGCCGTCATCGACGTCAAATTCATAAACTTCATCTGTCATTGAGGTCACGTCAAATATTGAATTTTCGCTCCGGTCTACTCTAAGATAAGAATCGCAAAAGAATCAAATCGAATCATTTGTTTTGTGTGTCTGTTTATGTGTGTGTGTTAGTGTTTGTGTTTTTGTGGGTATGTGTGTTCTTAAGTGTGATACTGAATGTTAGTGTGAGTGAATTCAGTGCTCGAAGTTGATTGTGTGCGTTGAAGTGCACCCAGTTGACTGTCTGTCCTTCTGTATGAATGTTTGCATGTATGTATACATTATATATGTATGTCCATACAGTATGCATGTGTGTGTGTGTGTTTCGAGGGTAGGGTATTTTAATTCAAATTAGATAATAAGCCAAAAATATATACAAATGAATCGCGACCGCTGAAATCAACCGCATCCTTTTTACGCACGAAACCGTTAAATTGTCCGTCTAATTATGAGTGATACCATCATGAGTTTCTGGTGCAAATACTGAACTCACTCACAGGTTCATTCTATCTGTCGCTCTCTCCCGCTATCTCGCTCTAACACATCGTACATCCGGATTATTTCACACTTTCAAATGCACTCGCATAAAAATGCAACTATTTTGTATTTTATTCAAATTTTACGAAAATTGATATTGAAAATTATTTTAACTATTGTTGAGTTCTTTACTATAGTGTATTGAATCTGAAATTCTTATTGTTATTGTTGTTGTTTTTCGGTTACCATTTAATTGCTCTTCGGTTGAGTTATAACATTGATTGTTGTTGTTAATTTACTGACTTCATGTTGTTGTTGTTGTTGTAGGATATAATATTATAACATTGTTGCTTTTGTTATTATTCTTGAAACTCATTCTTGTAGTTGTTGTTGCTGTTATTGATATTAAATTGTGCGCAAGTTCGGCGTTATTCTCCTTGTTGTTGTTGTTTCTACTGCTGCGGCCGTTAAAACAACACTTCAGCTTTAATAATCAAATTAAGCATTGCAAAGCAGAAAAGCGTGAATTTAGTTGTATTGCAAACAAGCGCAGTGAGAATGAAAATGAAATTTAATGCATGAAATAAAACAATAAAAATAAGTTGTTTATATGTATTTACAAAATAATTTTTTGTTAATTTACACATGAAGAGATTCCAATTAATTTCATTTTTAATTAAAGACTCTTGATTTGGAATAATTTTCTTTTTTAAGTTCAATTTTCAGTGTTTAAATTTCAATTTGTTAAAAAATAACTAAAATATTTATAAAAAGCATTCAAATTAAATACTTAATAAACACTTCGATGGTTTGTTGAGAAATTGTTTGCTATTTTTTTAAGTATTCCTTAACCTTTATGTGACTGAAGAAAAAAACAACATATTATGGCTGACAAGGTACCCGGGTACCTTAAATGAAAATATTCTGAAATATTCATAAATAGTAACAAATTATCAACAATTATAATAAATTATAAATTTATAAGTTGGTTTTATCATTTGGTAATTGAAAGTCAGTAACTTATAAAATAACGTACTGTTAAGTTTACTTTTTGTGCTTTCCGTACATCGCTGCTCAGAACTTTACCGTTATTTAGACTGTAAAGACCTGGCGCGGCAAAGTTTTCCTCAATTTTTTTAATTAAAGAAACCTTCAACAATTTTATAAATAAGATATTCGATATTATCTTAAGGAAAACGAACCCAAAAGGTCAGCAAGTTACAGAAGAATATAACAAAAACAGCAGATTCCTGATGCTACGAAGTGTCCAACTGTAAAAGCCTTTATTGCATTTACCGGGAATTGGAATGCATTACTTTAGACTAGCAGTTATTCCCATATAGGGGTCACACAAAATGTACTCAATACATTTCCTCAAAATCGGCGAAGAATGGGATTAAATTTTTTTGGGATTGTGATGCAAGTAATGCATACCCTCTTCAAGGGCAGATATATACGGCCAAACCGATAGGTGATGAGAGGCAAATCAATGTAGGTGAGCGTGTTGTACTAGATTTAGTCTAATTTTATATGGATTCAGGACGAAATATTACCACCAACACTTTTTTACAAGTTTGGCACTAGCTAAAACTTTAAATTCGTCGAACATGATTTTGGTTGGAACGGTACGAAAAACAAAAAATGTTTGCCTCATGCAAGCTTCAAAACATAAGACCATATATTCTACTAATTTTGCTTCCAATGAATTAGCCACCTTATGTTCCAAAAAAGTGCAAATCAGTAATACTGTCATCATCGATAGGCTGCTACTGTTGAAGATACAACAACCGCAAATACCTGAAATAATTTCGTATTATAACAAAACAAAAGGAGGCGTTGATACAATGGATAAAATGCTAGATGAATACACAGTTAAACGCAAAACTAATCGCTAGCCGCTTGCAATGTTCTACAATATAATTGATATCGCTGCTTTTGCGGCATACATTATTTTTATGGAAAATTATCCAAAATTCAAAGGCACAGATCGGCGACGCAAGTTTCTCAAGGACCACGCGATAGATTTATGCAAACCAAATATGGAAATACTCTCTTCTAATGCAACAGTGTTTGGTAATCGACAAATTCGAAACTGCAGAGCTTGTTCTAGGACGCACCATATCGAAAACCACACCGCACAATAGCTGTCTTCCCCGAGTGGCTGGCCGAAAACCTGTCATAGACAGTTGTCCTTTTTATCGGGCCTTGAAATATAAGCAACGAAAAACCAGAAAATCCTGTGTTATATGCTCGATGCCTGTGTATGATGAGCACTCCATTGCCTATTTGCAACACATTCGGTCAATAATATAAATGTAAATAATGTAAATTATCAATAATTAAATAAATTATAAGCTTCATAAATTGTTGGCTTTCTTATAGTAGTTTTTTTGGAAACAAAAATTTAGAAAAATGTATTAATTAGTTTGTAGGTACCCGGGTACCTCCTCAGCCATGATAGGGTGTCGGAAATATATTAACGGATTTCGTAAAGAAAACGTTGAAAGAAAAAGACACAAATATTATATCATAATATGCTTTATGTGTTTAGAGATGTCACAAAATTTCATATCACTGTGTTTAACAGAATTAAAGTTATATTGCTCTAAAAATTTAAAAGGTACCCGGGTACCTCCTCAGCCACATAAAGGTTAAATAAAAGTTTTTTAAATATAAATAATAATAGTGAAATATTCTATTCATGGTTCAATATACATGCGTTTTTTTTATTATATTACAAAATAGATTTACAATTCCCAAAAACAACATCGCCGGAGTCATCAACGACATCCGGATCTCAATACAGACAATATTTCAGACAATCAACAGAAGGATACTGAAGATGTGCCGTCGAGAGTAGAAATTTCATCAATTAAACCACCTGAAGTAACACCTTCACAACTGAAAGAAAGCCAACTCATAACAAAAGGGTTACCGTCGACCACTAAGAGTCCAATAGAATAAAAAATCTTAAAAAAATCACTTCAAAAGTTTCTCTTTCGCAGCAGATCAAAGAGTTTCTTTCGAATGCAGAACAGAGGAATAGGGAGAGAATAAGAAAGATAGAGAAAGAGAGGAAGGGAGAGATAGAGAGAAAAGATTTCCTGACTCGCACTAAAAACTGCATTCAGTTTGAAATGAATTGAAGCAACCAGAAGAACTCAGCGAAGCGAAACGGTAACAAAACACCAAAAAAGTTGTCTGGCCAAAGAATACGAAGACAAAAAATAAAAAGATGAAGAAAAAAGTACAAATCAAGCAACATTCTTGATGCCAAATTATGCATAGTAGTCAAAGTCAGGTTGAGAGTAGTAACACCAGCAACAACAACAATAGCAAAAACAACAACATTAAAACGATAGCATCATACGGCAACAAGCACCACAACCAATCTAACAACAACAACATTAACAACAACAATAACACCAACAACAACAACAACAAAAGAAATAATATCAAGAAATTGTAAAAATATTCCAGTTGCTTTTAAAGGCCAACTTCACAGCCACTGGAACAACTAGAACAACAACAACAACAACAAAAATAAAAACAAGTCCATTACAACAATAAGAAAATTCATTACAGTTACCATAACAACAACAATAACAACAACGAAAGCAACCATAATAATAACGGGTACTTAAAAAAGACAACAAAAAGAATTCAACTAACAGCTCCCAAAACAACAACAACAACACGAAGCACTGCCAGAAGATTGAAAAAACCATTTTGAATAAAAAACATGAATAAGAAGAGGAAGAAGAAGAAGAAGAGATCATTAGCAATAAAGTTATTTTATAGGGAACCAGCTCTTGGACACTCTTGGCGCATATCGGACGATGACGGTACAAAGCTAACCGGACCCACCGACTGACATACATATGACAAAATAGAGGGAGAGAGAGAGAGAAAGAGCGAAAGACAGAACAGATGGATAGACATCTTCAAGTAGATAGAAATCTCCATGTAAATAGACTCAACTCATTCAAGTTGAATGATTCATCTCTGCTGAGCTTTATTTAGTTCAGTTTTGATTCCGTTGAAGAGAAGAAACCGCATCACCATAACCATTATAACCATCATCATTATAAACATCATCATTATAACCATCATCATTGTAAGCATCCTCACAATACAATCGCCGTCATCATTCACTATCATGATCTCATCGCCATCCTTATCGCTATCCTTCGTCGCTATCCCTCCATCGTTATCACTATTATTATTATCGTCACAGTTGTAAGAACTGTAAGAAAAACATCGCCTTCAACTTTATTGGTGATACTCTCAGAATTATTATATTACAATACGATGATGTTAATATAATCCTAAAACTAATCATGAATTCCATCATCATCCTCGTCGTCGTCTCTATTGTTATCTGTTCTTTTGGAAAAAAGTCCCCCAGTTATTGGAATGGACGTAATTCTTATAAATGGTCTCTATGACTTCGAAGGTATAAAATTTCTATTATATTACATTACTTTAGTAACGTTTTAGATGAGATTTGATCAATAATGGAAAACTTATAGACACGGATTCCGAAGAAACAAACACAATGGTCTTGAATATAATAATAATTGATTAACCGATTGAACCGATTGATATCTAAATAAACCTGATATCTGAATAACTGATTAATGGATAAATGACACATGAGTAGTAACAAATTCTTTGAATATTGAGAGACGAATTCTAACAGGTGACGTTTGACATCAAATAAATTCTAATATATTCAACTCTAATGATTCCACGTAGAGTACTCAAAGCGGTGATGAGGGCGAAGATTTATGATGATGACGACTGTCAACTAATTAACGAATACGAATGTCATGTAGAAGAATAGAGAAAAAATACAATAAGAAAACAGATAAAAGAATGAATCATAAAATATTCCTTTGCAGGAAGAATGAAATATGAATGCTATAAATGAAACTCTCTGTCAGTGAAAATAATGAAATGACATCTGGTTCGGTTTATGATTTACTGAATTTTTCAGAGTTTTTTATGTGTGAACATTCTTGCAAAAAGAATGGTATATGTATAAAAAATTATATATAAAAATACTAAAATAGTTTAGCTTAGCGTATAATAGTTTATTCTAAACCAAAGACTGACATTAAGGCAACCATTAAAATTGGATAAGAAAACAACAGCAGCTACAAGAATTTTAATCACTGGAAGCATTCGTACGAGTATATATTTTAAATGACATCGAGCATGAGCGATTAACGAAAATAAAACCTGAAAAATTAACCTACGCGATGAACCTTATAAAAACAATTACTCCACAACAACAACAACAACCATTATTACTAAACTAAGGTGTGCGATGGAAACATTGATTGATAAATGGATGCATGAACGTATGTATAAATGGATGGATGTCTTAATTTACGACGGAATCTTCCAGTGGCGGGAACTAAAAACCAACAACAACAGCAACAAAAACAACTTCAAATACAAACTTTATTTCATGTGAAGTTCACAAAAGTTCCGAACGCTATTGTTTCTTTTTGATGTTGTTATTGTTGCATATTTTGTGTAACAACAGCAACCTGTCACAATTGCGAGCAAAGTAATAAAACAATAACAACCACAAAAACAATACAGTTAAAAAAATATCCAAAAAAAGAAGAGAATATCCAAAAATTAGGGTTTGTCAAAAGTTTAATCGTAATCTAACATTTTCAAAAATGACATTTAGAGGAACTTTTGCGGATGAAGGAGGGGGGGAATAAGAAGAAGAACGGCTCCCTTCCTCCTCCCTGTAAAAAATAAGACTAGAGTAAAGCAACTGCGATTGCTTTAGAAAGAAGAACTCTAAAAAACCTGCTGAACGTTAAGACATGAAATCAAAAGTGAAGTCTTGTAGGGGGCTTTAAGAGGCAGCAGAGGGGTCAAAGAAGCTTCAGCGCGATTTCGGTGGAAAGACAAAAAAGCTTAAAGAGAATAAAAGAAGCAAAAAACGTTAGAACGGTAGAAAGGCGATTTCCATACAAGTTCGACATTCATTTGAGCAACTTAAAGAGGTTTACTGAGGGTCTGTAATCGCTGTAGTTATATAAGAGGATTTACGTCACAAAAAATATAGAAAAGTAGCAGTTTTTTAGCAGCAGGTGTTGAAGTACGAGTAGCCTAAGAAACCGCCTTAAAAGTAGCCAATCCGTTTGATCTTCATCACCATTTGCACCACAAATAAAACCATCGGCATCACCGCCACCACCAAGCATGATTTTCAGCTTGATTTTAAGCATGGTCATCATCGGATTCTTTTAAAATAATCGCCGCGGAGCGCCCCCAAAATTGATGATCTTCTTGACTGCGACTGGGTTTCAATAGACCAGAGATTTCTCGCCGATGATATTCTTATTAAGTGTGAATTTTTAATTTTTTATATTTAAAATCTTCTCTTCCCTCCTCTTTCCTCCCTGCCCAGCACCCAATCTGTCATGTCATTGAATTATTTGGAACCTCCTTGAAAAATGTTCAAAGACCACGCAATGCATTCAGACAAAGATTCAAATAAAGCTGTAAAGATGCTTAACACGAAACAAATCGCACTGCGAAGATTGTTTTTCTTTTAAGTCGATACTTAAAGAACCATCGGCCAAAAAATCATTGCCTTGATTTATTAGAGTTCAAAACGTATCGTGATAAACTTCTCACTTTAAAGATTTCCATTGTCTATGGCTTTATCTCACTCACTCTCTCTGCCTCTCTCTCTATTTTATTCATCGATTTGTCACACTTCATCTTCATGGGTTTCGGTCCAATTGTTCGAGTGTTTGTCCATCTCATGACCTGTCTATCCATCTCTGTCCATCTCTTTGTGTTGTCCCTCTCTCTCTTTCTCCGCTAAATTATCCGCATGCCATTGATAAAGGCCATCCACGTTGTGCTCATAACGTGTCTTAAATGCTATTTTGCGCCATCAATAAACAATTTTTGCCCCGCAGTGATGCGCATTTTTATATCTATGAGCAGTTGTTGTTGTTGTTGTTGTTGCTTTGTCTAGTTTTCCATGTCGTGTTTTCTATGTTCTTCGATGATTTTTTTTATTTATTTTCGTTTATTTCTTTGACTCTCACCTGCATTATTTTGCGATATTGTTTTGCTTTGAAAATGTTAACGGCAAGTACGTGTAGTTCCTTCGTCAGTCAAAACAGTGGGGCAAAAAACAAAAAATGCAAAATAACGAAAGAGAAGATTTCCGAACAACAGTTTTAATTTTATGAATAACTTTAAAATTCATCCGAATATTACGTTACCTTTCATTTCAAAAATTTTAGAAAATGTGGAATGTAATAATATTAAATTATTTCTAAGATAATTTAATTGGATCAATAAAAAAATGCCCGATAAAAAAATTATAATAAAATCAAAGGAAAATTAAACCAGGAAGATTGCATCTTCGACCTGGCCGAAGCTTAAAGACCCTATACACCCATCTTTGAATGGGTCTATGGTATTGTTATCAGACGCGAAGTTATTAAATTTGTCTTCAGCTTCCGGTGTACTCGTATTTTATATATGTACATTGTACCCTGATATTATGTATATTTTAACATGACATATTGATACTGATGTGTACATTGGTATAAAATAATGAATTTTTGGAAAGAAAAATCAACACGAATTGAAAACCATTGAAAAAAATAATTAGTGACATTTTATTTAATCATCAATTATTATTAAACTTAAGTTCACACAAAAATTGTGTTCACTGTGCGAATGCTCCAATATTATTGCTTTATAAAAAATTGCGAACCAACAACAACAACATTCGTTGGGTTTTTGCACAGACAAGAAAAGCTTGGGTTTTTTTTCATTTGTTGATTTATTGTTAGATTTATTGGATGTGTTGTTGTTTCGATTGATGATTTAGTGGTGTTTTTGTAGATGTTGCTATAGTTGTTCTTCTTATTTGCGCCTCTTATAAAGATGTTGTTGTTCTTGTTCTTTTATATTTGATAAATAATTTAAGGCAGCGAAGTAGCAACTCGTCGAACATCAAATTCACTCGAATTCAAGCATGAAATGTCAAATGAAATACAAAACATGGCAACGAAACAGATGGTGGCTATGCTGATGCTCTTGATGACGGTATAGTAGACAACATCTACATACGTATGTACATAGATGTAGATGGTGGGTGCCATAGATGTAGGTAAGAGATGGAGATGGAGCACAGTTTTGGGGTTTATAGGAAGATCACAAAGCGGATTCACAACAAATGCGCCAAAATTTAACCGGAAAATTCGAATCTATCTTTTAACAACGCAAGCAGTTAAGATGACGAAAATCAAGTATAAGAAAAGGAGTAAGAAAAGAAAGAGACCAAGAAGATTAAGAAAATTGAAGGAATCAACGCAAGTGGAAGCGTTGACAGTGACGGCAATAGAAACAAAGACAGCAACAAAAGCAAAAACACATTTAATAATAGCAATAACGATAATAACAGTAATACAAACAACAATATTAAAAACAACAACAACATCGAGGCAACTCGATGTATGTGTGTACTTATCTCAGATATGATTTCTTGTTCTTTATCTTGTTAGTTTGCTAACTGAAATACTCAACAATTTTGGCGCAATAGAGTTCCCGGGAAATGAAACCACGTGGGTGGGTGACTGCAGAGAGAGGGGCACCTTGTTGTGGGTGTGTCTATATAATGTTAAACTAAGAGAAAAAGTTGACATCTGCGGCCACTACGAGTACAAAGACGGGAACTAAAACCAAATAAAACTAAATCTAAATAAGTTGAACTTCTCGAATCTTGCACCGTTGATGCCGTTAAGTATATAAAAGTTTCCGCATCGATTTGATACACTGAAAAATAATTGTACGACTTTATACTGTAACTTGCAACTTATTGTGGTCGCAGGTGTTGATGACACAAATGTCAAGACTGAGATGGTCCAAGAAATACACCAAACAGAATACTTTTTGAGTGGTAAATCTTGTTGATGCTTCTTGTGATTCGAAACCCGGTAACCCTGCTTTGTTAGCAAATATATCGGTATCGAGAATATCAATGTTACGAGTATGCTTTATCATCTCAAATGGATTTTTTTTTAACGTGTTAATGCTTTAATTCGTAGTTTTTAGTTTAACTCAGTTTTATCTTACTTCTTATTTTTAATTTTTGTATCCTATTCGGTCCACCTGTCTGCCCCACTGCCAACAGACGCCTTTCTGTCCGTGTGTTGCTTTTGATGACACATTTTCTTATTGTTGCCAATAAATTGAATTTTCTTTTGAAGTATTTTTTGATGTGGTACATTTTTTGCATGTTCCCTTGAGAAGGAGGGATTCGATGAATCCAATCTGTGTGGAACATATTCTCTCGCTCTATGTCTCGGCCTCTCTCACATTATTTTTCCTTCTTCTTTGGGGACACAGATTCTTGTAACTCGGAGGCTTCCTCATGGAATTCAACGCATCTCTCAGCCGTCAGTTGACTGAAATCATGATGAGTTTTTATTCTTCGCGCCCGCGGTTATTCTTTTTGCCCCTTCATATAAAACAAGCAGGGTTTCTTAATTTGTTTTCTATTTTTATTTCTTTTCCCCTCATGAGAAATAACAAAACCCCATCTTATATTTTTATAAGATTATTTATAAATACCCTCTTTATATTATTATTATATTTTTCGCATGGAAGTTTTGCTTTATAATTTATTTTTGTTATTATTATTTTTTCCTCTTAATGTTTACCGAAAGCGTATTAATTTAATTTTTATTTACATGATTGGCTTGTTTTTTCCAATTTTGATTTCCATGAACATTTCTGCCATTTCGAATGAAAAAATCAATGCGACTTCATCGGTTCTTGACACTCAAGCAGAGTGACAGAAACAGCGAATTTAAATGTTATTTCGATAATTCAAAAAAAGTGCTTTTTTTCTTTATGATTCCTCATGAGTTCTGTGTTATTTTTTGTTACTTTATTCCGTTTTGTATTTTTTTTCAATTTATTTGGTTGTTATTTGCTCTGCGCCGCAAGTATGACATTTTGCACTTATAAGGTGGCAACACTGTGTATCGTGCATGTCAAGAATTAATTCACTCTTCTATTTGCATTTTACACAAATTTAATATTTGGTGGTTTATTTTGTAGATTTAAAGATTTGTTCTCGGTGATTAATGCTGGTGTCAAAATATTTCCAAGTATTTTCTTAACCTGAGTCTTTTTTGGGGAAAAACAATTATTTATTAACAAAAATAAATTCAAACATTCTGATCAGACAAAAACCATATACATATTCAAATTTTTTCAAAATTTTAAAAAATCGCGTTACTAAAAAATTTCAAGCTTTTTCTATTTTTTTTCAATTTTTAAGATTTTTTTTATACGGTATTTTCAAAAACGTTAAAAGTATAGAAAATATATAGTACAATAACTGAAGTGCACTTAAAACATATTTCATAAGAAATCTAATTTTAAGATTATTAAATTTAATTTTTATATTTTTGTTTTAATTGTTTAATGACTAATATTGTTTTGTTTTTGTTGTCCTTCATTTCGAGCCACTCAGTTTTTTTTTCGATATGAAACCAAGAAAAGAAACCTTCGAGTGGCTTCTATTGTTAAGTACATCAGAGAGAATTTCACGGTAACGTTATGAATTCAACATGAGTTAATGAATACTTGATGATTTATTGTTTGCATGTCATAGAAAAGTGATCTCAAATTTAATTGTTGCCTTCTTTCGTAGACATTTTATTGGTATAACTAACATAGACAATTGATTCGCTTTTAATATAATGCTTTAATAATAATGGTTTAAATTTCCTAATGATCTTTATTAATGATGTGGAGTACTTTCAATATTCAATGTCGCTGTTTACTAGATAATAATGCTGATAATCATTATGATGGTCCTGATCTTGGTCGTGGTTCACGTGGTTCATATACAATACATCATTATGTCATATTAAAGTACTTGAAGATGAAGCTAAATATGTTAGGCTCAACTTAAGTAAAAATAATGAAGGATAAACATATAAATATATACATAAATATACATATACATATACATACATATACATTAAACATATTTATAATAGATATAAACATTTGAAAGCGATTTCGAATAGTTTAACATTCTAACATTTTAAATAGCTAAAATTATGCAAAGATTTTAAGTCTACTACTAATTATTATAGAGCAATAAAAACTCTGACAATCCTAGTGATTTCTGTTAATATATCTTTGGAAATAATTTCAGCCATTATTTGTAATTTTGGTTTAATGATCTCATATAACTTATTGTAAATACTGAAGCAAATGTTAATAAAAACAATACGTAACAAATCTCAGAGTTACTGCGAGCATCTAAATAAATTCTTAACCTCGCCATGTAGTGTAAAACTATACCCAATTATGACCTTGAAAGTAGCGCAAAACCACATGCGGAATAAGTTTATCGGAACCTATCCCAAAAACCGAAAATATGATCACTGTCAATATCATAACCTCTACGCTCCAAGACCAGACTCTAGACTTATCTACTCTGCTCCACTCTAAAGCAACTTTTACCTATTAACGCCAAAGTAAAATCCAAAAGTTCAACACAATTAAAAATGATTCCCCATAAAACTAGATAGTTAATTTAATCAATACTGAAACAGTTAAGACTGGCATAGTTACTATTAACTAACTAGCGAGCAAAGCTTGAAAGACTTAAAAAGGTGCATCTTCCGCAGTAATCGAAAAAAGGGAACCTATTAAAATCGCTTTAAACATTGACCTTTATCCGGTAACAAAAAGAAGCACTCCGAGTTACTTCATGCTCACTTTTTAATTGCATAATGAGTAGGTGTTGAAGCGACTCAATACCCTCCATCAGAGGGGGAAAGAGGGAGGGTCAGAGAGGGAACTATAAAGAGAGATAGAAATACAAACATGGGTGCTGTACCAGAAAAGGCGTGGTTGGTATGTTACTAAAATTGTGGTGGATGTAGAAAAGGAGTGCCCGATAATTCCACTCACCTTCTTAATCGAGATTTGAATGATGATGAGTTCATTTGTCCGCCTGTATGCCTGTCTGTCTTACTGTTTGTATCCATCAACATAAATTTGTTTCTTCTGGTCGTTTATTTGTCAGTTGATATTGAAATCTAAAATTATAGAAAACTGATAAAGATATCGTAATCAACTTTGGATCGACTATTATCAGTATCTTTAAGAAATACAAAATGGGATATGAGGCTATATAAACTCATCTGCAAAGATAGTATATTGTACAGTATATTGAAAATATGTTTGTTCATACTCGTATATACACAAATGGATGGCATAAAGATATATATATATAATATATAATATTAAAGTGTTAAAAATAAGAGGGCGTGACAAGTTTCCTCTTAAAGTTAACTCTTAACTCTTTTCTAAGTGATGATAATACGATAGAGAATAGAAAAGGACAAACAAGCATAAAATATACGATATAATAATATATGTATGTATATGTAGGTAATAACTTTTTACTGAAAACCATATGACCTCCAAAGATCAATATAGAGTTAAGTAAAAATTTTAAATGTTGCATTTAAAAACCAAGTAGAACAATATTAGGGTATTTATCACCTACTTCTATATCTATGTATATCTATGTTTACCCAGAAGTTCGAACTAAAAAAATCAAAGCATCAAAAATGTACCATTCGGACTTCTGTTTTACTCACGATTTTAGAAATGTAGAGTACCAAAGATTCGTCAAGCCCTGCCCTGAAGAATTTCTCATTTATCCGGAGGAATACATGTAGCTCTGTATTGTTTTTGTTGTTCATATAATGAATGAGGGCATCACACGAGACATTAACGAGACATACGTGTAAACAACCAAGAAATAAATTAAAGAAAAAAGTTAGAACAAAAAATACAGTAAAAAGTAAAGTAAATCATGAAATTATAAGGTTCACGTTTAACAAAAACGTGAGTTAAAGAGCTGAGTGGAGATACTTTTTTCAATAAACAATTAAAATTTCATTCGAAAACCGTGAAAAATAAAGAGTCAAATCTAAAGGTTGGTCTGTTTGTTTGCCGGGTGATCCTTTAGTAGAAAAGAAACAAGAAAAAAACATGGAAAACACGTAAATGACATTTGTTTGTTTTGTACTTGAATTAAATGCGATTTGTAGTGAATTATTGTACGAGTAAATGGAATCCTCAAAAATTAACAGCAACAAAAACAGAAAAGAACCGAAAACTTCAATAATTAGGAAATTAAAAGCTACAAAAAAAACAATAACAACCACTATAATCTAAAAACTTGATGTGCCATTTGGAAAACGATATTCGTTTATAGAGGGGGAAAAAAGCTGATCGTGCACCGTTTGACCGCTGATCTTGGCAATCTTCATATAAAAAACAACAACAATTGGAACTCGTTTAGTAAAGAAAAGGTAAGTAAACATAACTTTTTTCAGTAACTTTTTCTCTTCATCTTCTCATTTATCTTTGTTATATTCTCCTTATTTATACAAGTACATTCTCTATTTATCCATCAATCTACCTCTATCTATCCACTATCAATCGACTTCCAGCTGCTATTTACTATGAGTTGACGATTATTAAATAGAAGAGACTTTAACTTTGGAGGTCAAGTCAAGCGTACGTCAATCAAAACCAGAAGCGTTCATTTAACATGTCGATGAAATCATTTAATATATCGGTATTAAAGGCAAGACGTAGAATAATATTAATAAATAGGATAGAAAATTAAAATAAAAATTGTTCAAATTAAAATTAAAAAGCACTTGAAAAGTTGGCATTCATGTGGCATTCAGTATATCGGCATCTATTGAAGTCAAACCTTCTCATTCCATTAAAATTATGTTTCATGTTTGGAATGAACACATTACCATCATGAATAAATCAAACATTACATAATATCATGTTAAAGATATTATTCAATAATGTTATACTATATGTATATACATACATACATACATACATATATTCCATGAAAGTTTTGGCATCACTTCAGCTACGGCAACTATTTATAAAGACTAGAGTTGTTTGATAGCTATTTGATATTTGTTATAGACAACTGATTTGTGAAACATTCTTGAAGAATTTACTGACATTTCTTACAATTCGCTGGGTTGACTAAACTTGGGCTTCAAATATACTAAATAGCTTCAAATATATAAAATATAAAATATATTATAGTATACAATATAAAATATGGGTGACTAAACTTGTTGTCTGCTAATCCTCATGTGAAGTGAAGGACTAAACTAATTAACTAATAATGGACTAATGGACTAGAAATTTAAAAAATTCCTCAATTTATACTAAAATTAAGATATCATCGATTTATTAAAAAGTCATTTCAGTTTGCGTTCAGTTTAAATTATATTCCAACAAAGGAGTAAATTTAATCCTTTATTGAAACTATTAATGAAAAAAAACATTCGAAAATATTAAGAAAATCCTGTAGAAAAAATGGAATAATAGACAATAACAATGCTATCAAATTAAAAAAAGTGATCATGCTGAGGCATAAAATAACAATGTTAACATATCTGCTACAATTACAATAATTTAATTACTGAAACCAACAACTGCAATTAACATGTCCACAGTCCACAACAACAACAAGAACGACAACAATAAAACACTCCAGTTATGCGTAGTGTGCACTTGGCTGGGTAAATCGACCGATTGATTGTACTTTCTGGTATTTTTCATCGTTGCTTTTATTGTTGTTGTCTTTTTGTTGTCATTTTTAATACTGATTATTTCCTTTCAGTTTTTCCCGATAATTTATTTTATTTAAATACGCATTATTTACAGGGGAAAATATCATCTCATCTCCTCTCATCTTCTCGATCTCACCAATTAACGGTTAAGTGGCTTGATTTTGTTGCTTTTTTAATACTTCGTTATTTACGTTAACGGAATCGTTTTCTCATTTTGTAATTTTTTTCGCTTTATTCAATGTCATGTATTTGAATATGATTTTCAATAATAATTTCAGTCAACTCAATCTTATCGCCCTGAAATAATGAAAAGTTTAATCCAAGGTTTTAATGTAATTTTTAATGCTATATTTTATAGTATTTCATTGAAGAATAGACAACAATTTAGATCACAATTGCAATTATGAACCAATTTTATTGCATGAATATTGAAATGTTAATTAAGGGACTTGATAACGATGTTAATTTAGCAGATGACACTTTTTATGGCGGATTATTTTCACCGTAGATCATTGTTTTACTAGTTGATTTTATTACCCATAAAAAATGAGAGTGAATTTGTGCTTTCAGAATATGACCTCTGATAACTGAAAGGTTATCAGATCAAAATTAGTTAGTAAGACGTTGCAAAAACTTTTAACAATATTTAACGACATGATGGAGAGCATTCAAGATCGAGACCATCATATTTACGACCAGCTTTTTAATTCAATTACTTTTTGCAACTAATGTTAATATAACTAATGTTTCTATAAACTAAACTTAGTGTTTGTTGTATAATAAAAACTCTTAAACAAATCATAATTAAGGAATTCATAAAGTAGTATTTATAGGTTTAAAGGTAGAAATAACAAAGGGTAAAGAAAATAAACTTTTTTAAAATTCTGAATGATTTAAATTAGGACTGCAAACAAAAACCTTCGTAAAAAGGTTAAACAAAGAATTCCATGAAATCATCTATAAAAATTGCCCATACATCGGAATGAGATCCGCCACCAAGAGCACAAAAACGAAGAGCAGAGGATTAAGAAGAAGCATATAAGTGATAATTATTAAGTGTTATTCACTCACATTATAGGAAGAACAAAGCCAAGTAACAAAAACAACAAATGGTACCCCAGCAAGATGATTCTTGACATCACTTGATTAATATGACTTGATTAAGCCTCTTCTGTTAGGTGGAGGATTAGAGGAGGAGGTGGGGGATGAAAAGACGCATACCACACATTTTTATTGTGCTGGTTTTTCAGAAAGAACTAGAATAATTCTACTCCATCGACGAACTCGTGGACGATCTTTATAATTGGTGAGCACTTAGGAAATGTCAGAAGTTATCGGAACCTTGAAAGTGTTCAATTAACACGTGCGGATGAATGAATGCATGACAGATGATGGAATTTTTTCATGGAACTTAAAAAAGGGACGAAGGATGAGAAAATAATGAACCAAGAATAGCCAAGAATGATTGAATCAGAAAAAAAATAAAGACAAACAAAAGTCAAAGAAAACTTCTAGAAAGAAAGGAAAGAATGATAAGGATGTTAATGCTGAAAAACGACTCTCGATTCCTTATCCTTTAACTCTTACTTTATTAAACATAGTTGCTTTTTATTTGCGATCCAACTCGTTTCTAATTTTAGTAAATTACAAATAAAAAAGCCGAACAGTTTTTCTATTCTTGGCATTCACATGCAACATTAAACTTTACGAGTCATCATCAGCACCATCACCTAATCAGCATTCTCATCACCATAATAATCATCATCTCCATCGTCATCATTACTGACTATTCCACTCACACTTTTGACGCTGATCTCAATTTTGCGCCACGCTTGATGACGCTTAGAGTCCGAATAAAGCGTGTAGCAAGCGGTAGTTGAAGATGAAGCAACATGTTTTCTGGTTGTTTCCATTGTTTTTCTTTAGACTCTTATTTCTTTTATTGTGGTTGTTGTTGTGGTGTTGTTGCATCAATTAACATTGTTTGTGGTGAGTTTGCGGTGGATGCCAGCCACGTCGAGTCAAAGTCGAGCCAACGAAGAACGTCGAGTTCACTCCGGAGAGCTGTTGAGTGTGAAGAATTCGTTTTTAGGCAAAATATTTCATAAAAATATTGAAATGAAAAGTGTCGTTAGTAAGAAACTAAAATAAAAACAAAAGCATAAAAACCCAATAAATATTATTAGCTAATATTTGCTGAATAAAAATAAAATATTTAAAAATAAAGAATTGTGATTATTTACATTTAATATATGTATGTATATTCAGAAATAAAACTCAAAATAATATCGAAATCGTTTTAATTCCAAATCAAATCCATAAAATTTCTAAATTGTAAAAAGCTAAAAGAATTATTAGGTGAGGTCAAAGTACTCTTTGTCCCACTGTGTGGTCTAAGAAATCTAATCATTGTTGAAAAATCTTTGCTACGCGAACAGTTCACAGAGAAAAAGCAAAGAAAAAAGTAAAGAAAAACAGCATTTACAACAGATTTAACACCAAAAAACAACAAAACAAAAACTGAACCAACAACAACAACATCCAAAGCAACAACATCAAACTAACAGTAATGATAACAACAACAACAACCGCAGACAGATCGTGTTAATGTAGTGAAGAAAATAAGGCTTCAGTTTCATCAGATTAAAAAAATTATTCAAATCTTTGGCACTTGAACATGAATCGAGATAGCAAAAAAAAAATAAAAATAACAAAAAGTGGTAGTAAAAAAAAAAGAATAAAAATAAATTTTTTTACCACTCACAAAGAACTAATTATTTGTTAATGGAAAAAATTATCACATGATACGCTTCAGCAGCTTGGAAGATATTCAAATTTCGAGCTCCAAGTTTCTAGTTCTTGAATTCAAATTTTGCAAAAATTATTACGAAATTTTATACAAACATTAAAAAGAATAATTAACAGAAAAGCAAAGTCAACAAAACAATCAGACCCTTTTCCGACCCTCTTCAACTCGCCCTGAACTCCTTCTGAACCACTCTTGAACCCGCTTTCCCACCCTCTTCACCCTCATCTTCGTAATCAGTCGGAAAAACTACTTGGGAACTTTTCTGTAGCTTCCTAAGTTTTATATGAAAAATGATTCTAATCTGCTTCGATGTCATGTGAGAGGCACGAGCGACAACCGTCCCACCAGCCGCTGTTGGTGTCGTCCCTCCACTCCATCAGCCACAAGGCGAACGACCACGCCTACCATTAGGAAAAGTTGGCATCACCGTTTTTTTGCTGCCAACAAATTCACTTCCCTTTCAAGCGTTGGTCGTTTGTCACCGAATCTGCCGGAAATTTACGTAGTTCTTCCCTTTGCACCCACTTTTTTCCAGATGGCGCTCCCTTTCGATGGTATTTTTCGATCTTGTTTTTTTGGTATTTTATTTCATTCTTCTTCTTTACTTTTCTTTGTCTTCTTTTCTGTTTGTGCATCTGTGAATTCTGTTGGAAGGAGGGAAATTTTTATCGCTCACAAACGCTGTAGAAAATTTATTTGCGGCGAAGACATTAAAAAGAAAGTTCCGAGGAGTCTTTTTGATAACCGGACCGCCCCAAAAGAAGACAAGCCGCGGTTAACAAGAGAAAAGAAATAACGCACAAAACAAAAGAATAAAAAGAAGAAGCGAGCGAAATATTCGAGGCGATAATAAAATCCCATTAAAGTTTGATAATAAGTTTTCTCTTCAATTTCTTTCTCCAGTTTTGTATTCTTTTTCCAACCTTTTTCTAAATCGGAGCGGCAAAACTTTAAACCATTTATAGAAATTATGGATGACTATTAGAAGCGAACGGCAGTAACGGCACTTCCTGAAGGCATGTGGTCAACATTAATTTTCACCAGACTTCCCCGATAATTAGATGAAGTGTTAATTGGAACTAAAACCAGGCGGCGAGAAGCAGAACTGTAAATTTGAGGGTAGGAGGCACTTGAAAGTTGATTTAAATGGAAGCCTCTAATGAATTATGAATGATAAAGACTCAATATATAATCTGAATTACAGGATATACGAATTATTTAAAAACAAGAATAGAATAGAAACTGAATCGAATTGAATTGAATTGAAATGAATTGCTTTTCAATGATTGTAAATTTGTCTCGTATTCTTATAGTTATAAGTAATTGATAACAGCGTAGGAGTGGGCAGACCACGCATATTCTCTTCGTAGACAATATTAATACTAAATGTACAGGTGGACGCTTTTGGTTTTGTAGGATACTCTAATTTAATAAACGGAAATTATAATGAAAAAGTGAGCGAACCACGCCCATACTCAGCATCGTACTTTAACGGACGTTTTTAGCATTGCATATATTGTAGCAAAATGTCATTCTCGTCAACATTTAATACTACATTTTTAACCCCCAATGTTTTGTAGGACAGATACATAAATTGGTTTCCACTGTCACTTGCCACGAATCAACCACTCAGTGTAAGTGATGCATGCATCGTGATCATCCATCTGACAGCGACCAATAAACATCTTAAAGGCATCATTAAAAGTTGTGTAATAAATTCGCTTCATACAAAACTGAAGCACATCCTTCTAAAAGCTTTGAGGATTGAAGATTTTGAAAGTAGTAATCTAGATTTTCTCGTTTCTCTCCTGTCCCTCTACTTCCCACGTCATTTAAAATGTTTGAATGAAGATTAGATTTTATAACATTCAATTATGTTACTGTTACAGAAAGACCTCTCAAGAAAATCTAAACAGAAACACATACATACACAACATAGACAAGAAACCCACACACATATATATACATATATGCATGTGTGTGTATATAGTGTATAAATATTTTATAGTTATACATATGTACATAAATACCCATAGAATCTCACTCTGACACGTGTGAAAATGTTCTTTATTATCAGAAAAAGCAAAACTATGAAGGAAGAAAAACAAGAAAAAATTGGCTTGATGAACTTTTATTTTGGTCGTATTACAAGATAACAAAGTATATATTATGTATACATGAAGATGAGCAAAAACTATAACAAGGATAAATGATTTCGATGGCAAAACTGAAGGCGAGACATCAACAGGAAAACAGCAACAACAGCAAAATATATTCTCCTGATAGGAAGTGATGTAAAAGTGCTTTGTTGTTGTTGTAGTTTGTTGTTGTTTTCGGTATAGAAAATGAAGTTTGAGTTAAATTGATTACACAGAATATTTGTATGCAAATTAGGAGGATGTAAATAATTTTTACTGCTCCTTCGTGATGCTCGTTGCTATTGTTGTTGCTATTGAAGTTGTTGTAATTTTTTCCTTTTTTAGGACTGCGAACTGAATTGATTTATGAACGGCGAGGGTGAGTCTCACGACGTAGCAAGACATCAGACATGAGACATGAAAACTAATGAAAAACTACACTCAGCGAAAAGTAAGTTAGGAAGAATCAACTGAAGCAGGAATAGTATTTTATAGCCAATATATTCTAAGTAAGGACATTTTTTTTAACAACATAGAATGACAAACATAAGAGCAGTGAAGGGAGTGACACACAATTCACATTCCAAAACTAAGTAAACTCTAACATTGACGATGACCAGCATACTAGGATAAAAGAGTACATCATCAGCAGGAGCAGGAAGACGAGCAGAAGGATCAACAGAGGCCTCCTGTCCTTCCTCTTATTCTCGGAAGACTTGCAGAAGTCCGAGTCTAAAAGTTGCTGAGGAGTTTCCTTCATTTCAATTGAAAAATAGCTGAAAGAATTCTAAAGAAGCTGAGCTCAGAAGAACTCGGAACGGCTCCTGATTCATGTTAAACGAAGTCGCATGGAGTTTTTTTTGTATTTTTTGTTTCCCTCTAAAGAACTGTATTTCCCCTGCGACAGTTGCGAGATTGTATATTTTGCCTTCTCGATTCGGTCGAATCCTTTTTGTTCGGGAACATTTTTTCACCCTTCTCGCTTTGGAAGAATTCAATTTGTTCAGATTTAGATATTATGTTCGGAATGAAATATTACCGACTTTCTATTTACTACATAAGTGCATGCTACGAAAATCTATTTTTAGTATCCTTTTTTGAACCAATTGAACTTCAGAATTTAAGTATCATATTTAAAAATGTCATCTTTTTAACTATTCGTAATTTAGAATAGTATATAATTTATTTTATATAAAGATGCGTAGTGTCCGTTCATATAAACTAACACGAACACAAGCAGAATACAGTCAGTACATACATAAATAATTTGTTATCCACAAATGGGCGTGGCGTGCCCACCCCAACACAGCATAACTTACCACAAATTTCGAATTTCCTTTGTGTTGAGCATCTGAAAAATTCCATTGAAGGATTCACGTGTTTTCTGAACTGGAGATGGGGTCCAGTGCGCTTTAATTGTCCTTAGTGAGTCTTCCGGTTGCCACCCGTAACCTAATCTCACCTAAGGAAGAACTATTATGGGCACCTTTTATAAAAGAATCCTAAAAGAAAGGACACTGGGATGCCGACGGCGTGCGAATCAGACAATTTCTTGTCCTACTTTTATGATATTTACGAGTAATAAATTGTAATTTAAAATAATAACCAAATTTTTATTAAAAAAAAAAAAACGTTTATTACTTTTGCCTTTTAATAAAAAAGTACCCAGTGATGCGTTTTCGCAAAAGCTTATATAAACGGAGCCGAAAATGGGTCGAAATGGGTCAGTCTCTCTCTAAAAATCTCTAGAAATTCTAACCTTTTCTTGATCTGGGATAAAATGGGTTAAAAGATCTTTCATTAAGGGTCACGGTGTAGGGTTCGAATTTTGGCCAATTCGAAGATAGAATTATTTCTGGTTTATATTTCAGGTTATATCAATAATTTAATAATAAATAAAATATATCATATACATATGTATATTCGTCATTTTATGAGTCATTTTGATTACGATAGGAATGAATTTTTAAGTTCACTAGTAAGCTTGCTTCCCTTTCTCGGCCGTCCCTCTCCCTCCCTTTCTCCCTATTCTGTAGCTGTTATCTGTTCATGAAATGAAACACTTAATTTAGTGAGTAATAATGTTTTTCTAATTGATTGTCGAATCGAACTGCGTCCAATTCAAGTTGTCAAAAGTTAAAAGCACAAAAAACTGCAAAGATGAAGCTTAAAAGTTCCTGCAAATGACAGCGCATGCAAAACTGCTGAAAAAACTTGGGAACAGTTTGGATCAAGTAACGGAAGGTGGAAAGGGGCGACAGGGGAAAGTGGATCCAAAATTAAGAAAACTATAAAACTTTGTGCAAAATGAGTAACAATTAAAGTAAGCAGTTTTAATGAGAAGATTGAAGATTTTAACTGACAACAGAAGGAAAAATTAATGAATGATTGTGAGTGTAACTATGAGTTTAACTGTGATCTGGCTACGTTAACCTCTGAGTCTTTTTTTTTTTTGCGTAGACATCAAGCACAGATCAGTGTTTAAATCATTAGCATTAACTGGTTCTCATTATTTATAAACCAATTTTTATAAATAACCTATTTGATGCGTTCTCTTTTTATTTTCACGTCACTATTTAATTCGATGCAACATCGCATGGAGGCAATAATTTTATTTTCGGCTGATTTTATTTGAATTCTTCATCAAAAAGTTCAGCTCCAGCTGCTTTGTTGGTGCGCTTTAAAAAGACGATTTTGTTCGGTTGTTTTGTTGCTCTTCCGTTTTTATTCCTTTTAAGGAACTTCGGCTTCGAGATGGCGCACCTTCATTTTATTTGCATCTGAATGCATAGTTTCTTCGTTTAGTGAACAGGTCGAAGTGATGCATTGAATTTGTTTTTCTTCTTCGTCTTCGCTGAATTTATTCATATCAATGGTTTTTTTAGACCTTTAGATGGCGCATGATACACATCGAAGAATAAATTCGACTTACATTGAATTTCGGTTGGAATTCGAAGTGTTATTATAAAAAAGAAGAAACCAAAAAAGAATTGCAGTTATTACTTTTATATTCACAAAATAATTCTTCTCATACAGAAATCATTTATAATATTTGTCTGTCTCTCTCACTCTACTCAGTTTATAAACATACCGAAAAACACCAATTTATTTAATAATTTAAATTCATTAAATGTTTCTCTGGTAAAATTCGAAGCTTTACAACCGAGAAGTTTCTATTATTTTTTTAGAATTCTACCAACTCGTGAAAACTTGAATTCCCTCTCACTTCCTTCGATGGTGCTTGAAATTGTATCTCGCACTTCGTCTATCGCTTTCATTTGTACATATTTTGTTGTTCATTCCACTTCATACATATTTATAAGTTTGAATTGGAAAGAATACGAAGAATTGTAGCAGATATTCCATGAGATACAAATATTGTGTCTTTTATGACCTTTTTCACTGCTCTGAAAATTAGTTTTTACTGGAGCAGTGATTTAAATATCAAGAGTGAAGAGAGAAAAACCAACAAAAGCGAAAATGGGCAGCAAAAACTGTCGCAAAAAAGGAGCAGAAACAAAAACAAGTGCAACCAAACAAGCACTCAAATCATTGACATTCGTTTTTCTAATTGTGCCAGTGGAGCAATTTACAAAAACAACAACAACAGAGACTCGTAAGGCAAACAAATAGAACGAGAAAAAGAAGCAAAAAATGTGTGCATTCGAAAGCATACAATAAGCAGTAGAATTCATAGAAAGTGATAAAAAGTAGTGAAATGAAAATGAAAACGAAAAACAATTAAAATACGAACACAATCCATTATAACGGATCATTCAACGGCTGCATCGTCGCTTTTGTACTGAAAGCTTATAAAACAAGAAGACACTTGATAACAATAAATACTTTGGAGGCTGACGAAACAGTGACCAGCCCGACGATTACACAGTATAAATGAAATGCTTATGAAAATACAAATCATCAAAAGCAGTCATTATTACATACTTTCGATTGTAATTAGCATTTCCATCCTCAGCGTCACTATTCGAAATGCTTAGTAGCCACTATCATCGATCAATCATCCTCGTGTCCTTCACCTCCGTCTCATCTGCTTCTTTGCCTATCATCGTCACCATGAAAATCATCGACGACAACAACGTCAACGACATCAACGACATCAATTACATAACATTTCTCGACATCATAATTAGTTCTAAACAATCATAATCTGCATTATCACAGTTATTATTTATATCTCCATCGTTATCACAATAATGGTTTTATAGATCATCCGTCATCTATTGATTTATATTGTCTATTATAATATAATATATAAATCGTTATCTCAGCAGTTTTTTCCTCAAAATGATCATCATCATAATTTTCGTAGTAAGTTACTACTAGTAACCAGTATCATAATCATCATCATCGGGGTCAACAGTGAGTCAAACAGAAAATATAAACACAGAACTGAGAGATGTCAGACTTTAGAAATGTTTTCGAAAGTTGCTTCCTTTTGCCATTGAAAGCATTTTAATGTTCTACGAGTATTCTTGGGCATTAGACGATGATGATAATTGTGATGATGATGACGACTATTTTGTCATATTAAAGCCATGAAATGCTGGAAGGAATCACGCACTCAGCTCTTGTTCACCGAGTCTCTGTCACTTTTCCTTTCTTTATCACTCTATCCTCCACTCTCTCTTTCACTCTCTCTCATGTCTCTTGTGTATGTAAGTTTTTCTTGTTAATTTCTATGTTGCAGTTACTCGTCACTCGAAAAGTGTTGCCTACTTTGTGTATAAAGTGCAGTGCCGTTTTGTTGCTTGCATTTTTTACATTTTTTTTTTTTTGTCTGGGTGTGAATTCCACTTTCACCCACTCACACATCCACTCAAGGACACTCGTTCATACTCTTGCTTCTGGCGCTTCTGATCTCTTATCTATTTGCAAAGTTCTTATGTATGGTTGAAAAATTGCCAACATAATTTGGCTTTTATGAGTCAGGATGTTGAGGTTGAAGGAGACAATCGAACAGACAGCCAGTCGGGCGGGCGTTTGGACGAAAGGCAGGCAGACAACACAACACACACACAACAACTCTTCGATTAGACCACAGAAGTGATTTTTTTCTCTTTCTTTTTTTTATTAATAAAAGACGTAATTTAAATGAATGACGATTGTTGGAAACGAACCAATTATAGTTTATAAATGTATGTATTTTAGAAAAATCACAGATTTTCTGGTAAGCATATTAAATAGATACAAAACAGTCACTACTTGTTTATAGCTAGTCAAAGTGACCTAAAGCTCAAAAGATCAAGATCAACATTACAAGAAAAACATAAATTCATCAACATCCTGTATATTATAAATAATTGAAGCAATTTAAATACAAACTCGCAGCGGTAAAATATTGATTAATACGAGATCATCATCGAAGTGATTAATTTTAAGTGTCAAGCTCAGAAAACGGTATGCGAAGATCACTACACTAACAACAACACGATGTTACTTTCGATTTCATTAACATATGGCAACAACAACAGAACAGGTTCAACAGCAACAACACTTTCAGTTATAAACCAAGTACGAGTACCTACTCAAACCTACTCATCACTCGGCCGGCACTCAACATGGAAATAAAGTGCGCACCAAGCAAACATGTTTGAACAGTGTTTCAAACAACAACAACAACGGCAAAGATAATTCAACACAATAAGTGACAACAACAACAACAACAACTTGTTACAACAATAACATACATACATGAGTAAGAGAATCTTTACAACTACAACAAATGAAGTGATTCGAAAGAGTATAAAAACAATACAAAAATTTAGAGATCAGCATGACGTCGATCACCGCGAATGAGAAACAACGCTGATTAATGATCATTATGGAGCTGCCCACATCATTATGCATCCTGTAAACAAAGAAATAGCCAACCAGCAACAACAACTGCAACGATAATAACAATGAAAGCTCATATAACACATCATAATGTCTGCAAATATCATTAGGATTTTTAGTGATCTCGATATTGAGTTTCATGTTCGTCGTTACTGATTATATGGATGATTGAGTCAATATAACGACCATTAAAAATCAACTATGTATCTTAAAAATTACCCATTATAATGAGCGAATTATCTTTCGCTTTCCTTCACTCCGAAAATGAAAAATGATCACCAAAATTTCGATGATCACGCTGTGATCTTTATCGAAGATCAAAGTATTAGCTGATACTTTATTGGAAAAACTTCAAATTAATCGTAAAACTTGATGAATGCAATTCATTTATATGAGCATAATTAATTTGGCGACCTTTCCAAATCTACTGATCTTGCCAGACGATGATCGCGTGATCCTAAGCTTAAGTTAAGCTGATGATTCAATAAACCGCTCGATGGGATCATTACTACGAAAGCAGGCAAAGGATAAAAGGAATGTTTGGAATATATACACATACAATGAAATGGGAGTTTAGGAACTGATAACCTATGACCTTATGATCATTTGGTGTTCTTTATTAACATTGAAAGAGGTTTATTGATGGATTTGTGATGAACTTAATAATTTATGGTTTATTTATAAGTTATTTATGAAACGAACAAGTCTTCTTTATTAATATTGTATTTATGACGTTAGCTATTTTTCACGATGATCATAGAATCCTATAAGCATCGATCACTATTATGTACGAGTACATCGATTATATTTTCATCATCTCTCATCATATATTCTTAATGTCCCTTCAATATACTCATTAACATAATCATTAATTATGATTACTATAATAAATTTGAGTTAAGATAGTTTTGGGTATCGAAAACTGAAAAGTGATTGAAACCTGATCCATATATAATAAATAACGTGAAACCATAGTGGAGATAAACTCGTGGTCATGAGATTACTGATGAGCTTAAAAGCGGGGAAAAATGGTTACTATCAACTTTAATATCAACAGCCGAGTTCAACAACAGCTACAACTATTCTTGTAATAAGAAGAAAAAACAATAACAATAGAGCCAAACAATCGCTCTCTGAGCAGAAGTTTAAAAAGAGCAGCCGGAGATGAGAAGATCCAAGTTGGTAACACTGACAATTACTTTTGCTTTTATTCTGCTGCTGTCGCTGCTGCAGCGTCATCTAGCAGCAGCAGAGGCGGAGCAGCAACCGATGAGATGCTGCTGCAGAGAGCTTTAAAAAAGAGCACAAGTATGAAAGAACGAATGAAAGGTTCAAAGAATGAATGAATGAATGGTTGAGTGAATGAGTGATGGATGGATGGATGGATTGATGGACGGATGGATGCACAACACGATGCCATCGATCGTGTTTAAAGAGAGCGCGAGAATTTCCAACTGTAGCTGCATGGTGGTGAATTCCTTAACAGTTGCTCGTTACTGTTGTAGTTGTTGCTGCTACAAATGTTACTTGATGTACTTAACTGCTTGCTGTTTACTGTCGTCGTCGTTGTTGTTGTGACTGCTGCCGCTACTGTTGTTGCCTCTGCTGCTCCATCGACTTCGATTGTTATTTTGTTATAAAAAGCGTTGCCAAGCATCTTGAAAAACTAATTCATAGCGTTCATGTTAAACGTGCGGATACGCGGCTGAACTCGTTACCGACTGCAAAATACGAGATACGCGAGGGTTTCTAAAAAATTGATGCAAAACTGTAAGGATACTCTGTTCAGTTATCCTGTACTTCTGAAGTGTTTTATTCATTACAAGCAGCATTTACTGCGAATTTTATTGGTCACCAAAAATATTCAACAATAAAAAAGAAGAACAATTAAAGTGAATTTTAATAAAGCTCGATTGCTCTATTATTTAAAGTTGAGGAAGTTTTGGACACAGAAAAAACTGCAGATTCTCTTTTTAACAAAAGGATTGTGATTAATAAATAACTCGTGATTAATTTCGAAGCTTGAAGAACACAACAGCAGCAACTGCAACTCTAATTAATCGCTGCTTCAAAATGATGTCTCTCAAAACTGTTGCTTGTCTTGTAAGTAACACAATTCTGCTTCATTTCGTTTTCATGTTCATTTTGGTTTCGTTTTTCTTCACAATTCTCGGTATTTTTTATCTTATTTTCTTTTTGTGAACTCTTCTCGTATAAATTTTAATCGCAAGATTAAACTTTTGCTGTCAGTGTCATGTGCTGCAGCAAACAATTGAATCTGCAGAGAGTCGGAAGTGTTTGAGACCCGCTTCTTTTCTATTTCAAGCGCCTTCATTTATCATAAACATAAAACAAGTGGCGGTGATAAATAAAAAGATATCAAAAAGTAAAAATTTAAAGAAAGCTGAAAAGTCAAACGCCAGTAGTGCTTCTTATTAAAGTTTTCGATTCAGTAACGAAAGAGAACACACAGAAAACAGCTACAACAAAAGCATATCTATTTATATATTATATATAAATACATATAAATTGGAAAAATGTTTAAATATATACAATATTTCGTAATTCTGAAAATCATGATGCAGAAGAATCCAATGTTTTTGTAAAGAAAATATTGCATTTATTTATTATAGTCAAAGAACCACATTTTGTGAAGTTGTGAGAAAGAAAATTTTGCATAAATTGAAATAACAAAAAAAATTTGCATATTCATAAGATTTTTCATAACATGAAAAACGCTCTCTCATCGCACACAAAACGATTAAAATTACATAATAGACAAAAGGGGGAGGGGGCAAAAGTCACCATCATCAGCACCTCAAGTTACATACAATGTGCGAAATAGAAGTAATAAGAAAAAAATAAAAGTAATAAGAAAATAAAACCTGAAATGGAGACCTAAACAAACACTCGCAAATGGCAAGAGTATTCGAAAATATGGTTGCTTAAGAAAGTCAGCAACAACAACAGATGGCAACTGCAAGGAACAGTGAACAACGAACAACGACTGATAAGTGACGACCATCATATCCTCAAACATCCACTGATAGCGATGCATAAGGACAAATGCAAAATATGTTAAGAGACATCAGAAGGACCTCCATCAAGTTGTCAAGCGTGTCGAAGGATCAACTCCTAAATCTACAAGGATTTGTTCAAGTACAGCAGTGCTTTTGTTTATATTGCGTCAAACTCCCTTCGTCGGAGGAGCGGGAGGAGGGGAGGGGGAGGCAGAATGAAGAGAGCAGAAAGAAGTTGCATCGTTAGAGGTTTCGATGTACACTTTTTGTTGTTCGTGAATCCTAATCGATATTCGTAGGATTTATATTCTTATTATTATTTTTGTGTTCCTTCTTCTGCTTTTCATGTTCCTTTCCCTTTTCTCCTTCTGCTGATTAACTCGGAATGATCTAAATCGTTGGTTATCTTGATTTCAATGCGTTTTCTCCACTGATTTGAGTTCGATATAAAGTCTCAACAGAAAATAACTAAGTTCAAGGAATCACAACAACTCTCAAAACATATGTATGGCATGTCATGTCACTTTCTTTATACGATGATACTCTGAGTGCATGTACGTATATTTGTGCATTCGCCGTATATGATATAAAATATTTAAGTTTATAATTCAACAATAAATAATGTGAACTCATGATTCCTCAAACTCCGATCTTCATTGTTTTAACTGTATACATATGTAAGGGAATAGTTAAAAACTCCCCAAAAAGCAATATGCGAATAATGTCCGAATTAAATTACTTACTTTATATACTTTAATTTCAAATTTTTCTCAACAATTTCCAAACAATTTCTACGACGAGATCTCGAGTAACTTTAAGCAAACCTACTCGTACTTCTCTCTCTCTCTCTCTCTCTCTCTCTCTATCTCTCTCTCTCTCTCTCTCTCTCTCTCTCTCTCTCTCGCTCTCTCTCTCTCTGTCACTGACTCTCTTTCTCCCTCACTCTCTCTCACGATCCCCTCTCGGTGACCTTAACCATCATTACCATCATCATTAACGTCAATTATTCTTTGTAATGCTTCGAAGCATTTCTGATGGAAACTTCTTTTTTCAACAATATGATATTCATATGAGTGCATATAAAAATAACCCCGAAAAAACAACAAACGAATGAACGACCCACAATCGAACTTTACAGAAAAATAAGTATTAAGCGACTGTAAGTGTTGCTGTTGCTGTTGCTGTTGCTGTTGGTGTTTATTTCAGGGTCGCTTCACATCACATCAGCCAACCTTTTTGAGAGCTGATTCTAGAGGAGTGGAATGACTCGTCTCTCAGTTTTTCTTTTCGAATGTCGTCCGTCCGTCTGTCAGGCTGACTGTCTGCTTTTAAGTCTAAGCTGTCTGTCTGTTTTTTGTCCGACTTTTAGACTGCCTTTTTCAATGCTTTTTTAACTTTTTTTTAACTGACAGTTTTTTTGGTCGATTTTGTCGACTGTCTTGCTTGTGCCATTTTTCTCTATATCTTTATGTCTCTCTCACTCTGTGTTGCATCTCTTTCTAAGTTTTTGTTTCCCTCGAAGTCTGTTTTTGAATTTTTTAAGCGCACCTATGAATTTTTTTTTTCATTCCTCTCCTCACTTTGAAGCATGATCAGTTTTTGATTCATTAACAAAACCCTCAAAATTATTTACAACAAGTAAAACTTCGTGGAACTCATTCCGGAAAATACAGTTATATACAGTAGTTGTATTTTATAACTGTTGCAATTTTTATTGTTGTTGTATTTAACTGCATTTCAAGGGCTGAACTGTAGATGATGAAGGACGATGAAAGCGTGAATTCAGTGGGTATATATTCGGTGTGTGTGTGTGTGTGTGTGTGTGTGTGTGTGTGTGTTGGTGAGTGTGTTCCTGTCTGTTGGTGGATGTCTGTGTGGTGCACATGTCGTTGAGTGCGGTTGTCTGCTTCTGTCATTAAGTGTTTTGGTATCAAAGATATTCCGAGTGTAAGAATCCGTTTCGGTTCCTTGAAGAGTTTCTCATTCATTCACCTCTGCGCATATCCTTTGCTTATTGATGAACGTTTCTCCAACAGCCACCTCTGTTACTATTTTATTTTTGTCCTGGATTTTTAACGACACGTTTACGAGAGCGTTTGCGTTTCTCTTTTATTGTCCTCTGCTTCCGAAACATTTGATGCGCAACATCTTATTTTCGATTACTTTATTATATTTGTTATTGTTCTTAAGTATTATTACTTAAAACCTTGGAGAAATTTTTAAACACAACGTTCGAACGTAAGATTCACTCACACAGCCCAAAATTATGCCAAACAGAGCCCAATCGAGAAGGAAAGCAAGTAAAAGTTACAGCGTCAGACGAAAAACTCCACAAAGCCAAAGAAAACTTCAAAGAAAACGAAAAAAACCAAATTGAAATGAAATGAATGAATGAATAAAAGATTGAATGAATGAATGAAGGAAGGAAGGAAAAAATAACTTTCTGACCTGTCTGGAATTTTTGCCACATCCCAGAAGACAGACACGCGTAATTTTCTGCTTGTAACTTTTTGATTCCTTCCCCTTCTCACCTCCGCGTCGTCGCCGCAGCCATCCCAACTCTCATCACTTTACCTAAATTTCTACGCCTCACCTCAGCAGGCAGTGAAACTTTGTAACCAGCTCGTGTTGTTGTTGTTGTTATTTCATTCTCTGTAACCACCCAGGACAAACAATTAAAAAAGGGCAAAAAATAAACCGAAAAAAGATGAAACTGAACGAAAAAAGGCCGCAGCAACAACATCACGAACAGCGGCACGTTTTGTTGCATCGCAGACAAACAGACGGAAGCTCAGACAGAAATGCAGACATACAAAAGTACAGACAGAAACACAGCCAGAGACGCCTTTTCCATGCAGAGTTGTTGGCTTCCCTGCCCCGCCACGCTGTCTGCTCGACTGCCTGCCTGCGACTGCTCTTCAAGTGTCGCAATCCACGTAGCAGCTCAAAAGGTAGCAGAGGGGCAGGGAAGGGTTTTGGTGGTTGGAAGTCACTATTTTTCGCGCTGAGGGTGGAGTTTTTCCGGGCAGCTGCGTGCGTTTTTGTGGTTCCTGTGTGAATACGAGACGACGAAAATGTGTGTGTGTGTGTGTGTGTGTGTGTTTCTGTTCTCTTTTCCGAACCGGAAGCAAGCAATTCGTAGCGTTTCTAGACCGCTTTGGCAACACTGCTTGGCTGGATGGCTGTCTGGCTGTTTGCCTGGCTGTCTGCTGCTGTATAATAGATAAATGAGAGCCAGATAAAAAACGGGTGGCAACACTGCTGTCTATTAGTGCGTCGGAATTCGGATAGCGTCGTGTGATTGCAGTCTTTCGCAATTTTATGCTGTTGTTTCTTTCGTTGCTTTAATTCCATGCGTAGTTGTAGTTAATTTTTATAGTTTCATGGAACACAAAAGCACATAAATGGCAAAATTTAATCTCATAAATTTTCATTCAATGTGTTCTAGAAATGTTATAAATTATTTTAAATACAATTGATCGACATCTAAAGTTTCAACATTTTTGAGATCTTTCCTTAAAAATTCCTTGCATTAAAATCAAGAACTCCATCTATTAAATTTTGAGAAATATATTAATTTTTACGGATTCTTTATACAGTTCATTATTATTATTATTGATCAGCAATTCTTTTTTGTGTTCAAGCTTCATTGAATGCGTTTTCCCAAAATGCAAATTTAAGCAGGGAAACTAAAGAAAAAAGCAAGCAAGTCATCATTTTAAAGAGATGCAAAGCAGATTCTGGCATCGAAAGGATGCTCGTTCCAATAGATTTCGCATCCTTCAAGAAACATCATCAAGCATAATTCTGTCTTCGCCGCGTGAAGGGTGGGGGAGGGGCGGGTGGGCGAAGCAGTCGTTCCAAGACATTCATATTTGATTATGAACGCAATACGTTTGTTCAGTCATCGTTCCTTCAACGCTTTCAATCAATCAGTCCCTCCAGCAAACAGACCAACCAACCGAGCGACCGTCCACTCATCCACCCATCCACCCATCCATCCATCCATCCATCCATCTAACGAAACATTCATCCAGCCAGCCATCAAAACCCACTGAATTTCAACTCGATTGCACCAGAAACATCAGCAATTCGGCAGCTGCAACTATTATGGATCCTTCCCCGCCCTCCCCTCCGCTGATTTCGATTGCGATATCGATGCTTATTTCCCCCACACAAAATAAGATACGAAAAACATTAAACATTCAAACATCTGAATTTCAAATTTCGATTTGAATGCAATTTTCATTGGTGAAGTTTTTGAAATTCAAATCGTTGAATGCGAATCCTTGTTCTGCACGAAGCGAGAGCGTTGAATGCTTGTTTCGCCAGCGCTGGCCCACAGGCAGGCCAACCGGCAGACTGGCTGAATGGCTGCTTGGTCGAATGCAGCTCATCGCAAGCCTCGTGTTGGATTCACACTGACTTCAATTATCTATCGATGTCTGCAATGTCCATGCAGGTCACTGATAATTGTACAATTTCACTCCTTTCCCCCTCCCACCGTGTTTCAAACGACCCGTCTTTCATCCTCCTACTCGTACGTTTTGTGCTTTGATTAGTTTAACGAATAGTTGAGGAAAGAGTTGAGCGATCAGTTGAGTGAACAATGCTTGGACAACGCTTCCCTTTCCTTCCCCCCCCCCCCCCCTCTCCTCCTCCTGTCCTTCGCTCCCCTTGATTTGTTGCAGCTGCGTTTTCATTGATCAATTCGCAGAAACGTCCTCCAATTTAATTGGCAAAATTTACAAAGCAAGTGATTTGGAAAACCTGAAAAGCTGAAGGCTCGCTCTCGTAAAATGCGAGATGCGAATAAAAATATACACACATACACACACACACACACGCGCGCAAAACAACAGCTTTCATAATTATCGCAATTTTATCGTTTAAAGGGATTTCATTTATTTTCATTTAAATCAAATAACCTAACTTCTTTTAATAAATATTAAAGTTATTATAGATTTAATTATTAATTAACATTTAGATTCTTTAGACTATATTATTAAATACTACATTATCAATTATTTCAAGATCAATTTTGATCGAATAAAAAGTCACTGCTATTAATTTTGATATCATTAGAATATTCCACTAAATAATGTTTCTAGAATATTAAGCCAAGAAAATATTGTATGAAAGATCATGAGTAGTTGTTAAAATATCGTATCTAAAGCAATATGCATTGATTGAGTTCATCATCAATCAAAAATGTGTACTTTTTTATAAAAGAAACAACAAATTACTTGTTTGCAATGAAATAAATTTGCATTTAAAGAACTTCAACAGCGACAAAAAGAAAACCGCAGAGAATTAAAGCAACAACAACAACATGCATTGAAACAACCTCCAGGAAAGAAAACAATCGTATAGCACTCAAATATGCATCATTCGAACTCAATGATCATCTTCACAACTTCATTTGCTCCACAATCATCTGAACATCATGAGAAGCGCAACATTTTTCTTGTTTATTCGTTGCGAATCAACGTTGTTTGTTCGTTGTTTGTTTCTTTGGTTTTATTTCGTTGCTTGTGTGTGGTTTTTTGCGGCGGTGGTGGGGGTTTTCTAAGAAACCTGCATGAATATTTTGTAATCTATTTAATGAACTTAATTGAGACATCAGCAAAACAGCTGCACGAAACCACACGAAGTTGAATTTGTTGCTTGCGTTTTAAGTGGGTTTTCAGCCAGTTTAAGCGAGTCACCGAGGCGTATGAGCAACACGCATTTTAAACAAAATGCACCACGTACAAATGCGTAACGCCAACAACAACCACAGCCACACCGTAATGAAGAACTCAAACGTGGATAATGAGTGCCAATGCTGCTTGGTACAATTCATCCATTTCCTTTATAATGCGCTTTGCTTAACTTTGCTTAACTGTTCAACTTGCTTTCGTTGTTGTTTAGTTTTTGCTTACCTCTAAATTTAAATAATTTATTTATAGCATCAAAATGTAAATCCGAAGACTTGGCCTCTTGATCTGCATTGAGTAACGCTGCATGTGCAACACTTGCACTTGCACTCTGATGCCGTGCATGTTGCAGCAACCTCTGCACAGCGCCGAAGAACCGCATCGCTTGGCACTGCAACCTTTATACTTGCTCTGCGTCAGTTGCATTCCTCCGTTCGTTCACGCGCTCGTTTCGATAAAATGTTTCAGTTTTTGCTGCGAGAAGACTTCTTTATGATGTGCAACAAAATCTAATCACACGTTTTATTCTGAACTTAATTAGAGTGCTTCTCGAGACTCTCCTCTGCTTTTATTGCTTCAAATCAAAGCTCTTTGCTACTACCAAAGACACTCACATACATACTATAATATATCACACGCAAAGACCAAAGTTAATCCAATCGACTGTTGTGAGAATTAAGTCAATTCTTGGCTGTCAGTCTGCCTGACTGCCTGCTTTGTTGCTCTTTTGCACTGTTTTTAGTCGACAGCTTAAAAAATGTGTTCTTCTTCGGTTTTTCTGAGTCTAAATCGTTGGCAGTTTTTCACACAGAGCCGCCGAGATCTAAAAACAGGGTTGCGATGCAAGGCAGCTCATGCGAGGAAGGAGACGATGAAGAAAAAGAATCCCGTGCATTGAACAGCATTCGAGTTGGCTTTAAGTCGTACGTTTATATGAGGTAATAAAATAGACTAAGAAGACGGTAATGAAAACTTTATTTCTTCCATTCTTTCGCAATTTCAATTTGGGATTTAAAGTGTATAAAAATACTTTATAAGGCCAGCATTCATTAAGAGCAAAAACGGTTTCTCTTCTTTTTTTCTTGTTTTCTTTGTTTTCTGTGTTTTTTTTTTTATCTTTCTTGCCAAACCATGCTAAAGAAACTTAATCTATGGAAATAAGAAGAATTTAGCTAGCATTTTAAGAAAATCTACACAATCGTCAAGAAAAATTAGTAGCTTAAAAAACAACCAGCTTCCAGGAGTTAAAAAACGAAAGCTTTTTATAGAAATCAAACGATTGCTAAATAAAATTCTAAAATTAATCGTTCTGCTATAAAAATTAAATCTCAACTGAATTTCAAATGTAATTTAGAAAAGTAAGAAAGTGAGAACTAAGAAAGAAAGTGAGAACTAAGAAAGAAAGTGAGAAAGTTGCAGATTATTTATTTTAATTTTAGTTCTTTCATTTGATTACTTTGTGTTCAGGTTTCACTCCATTTCAAGTAATCTTAATTAAAATATTAATATTCACAATTAAATTTAATACGAAAGCAATTAAAAATATAAAAAATTACTGAAAACCAACGAAAATAAAATAAAAATAATAACTAATCTTAGGTTTCTTTTTTGTAATTTACCCTTTAATTTTATTGTGAATAAAATTTAATTGTATGTAAACAAATAAAACTTGCATCAACTTAAAATAAAATTAAATGCCGAAAATTAAAAAATTTGAGTTTTTATTTTGTTCAGAACAAAAGAAGATCTTCTCTGCTACGTTTTATTATATTTGTTGTTGTTATTGTTGTTGTTTTCTTGAGCTCGTTGTGGTAGTTGTTGTTGTATTTTCGCCTGATGCGCCAACAGCACGCAACGTTTGAAGCGCCGCATGAGCGCATCTGTCAGCAATAATTTATCATTTTTGTGCATTTGCTAGCAGGGACATCAATAAGAACACCAACAACATCAACAACAACAACACAACTAAAAACGAAACCAACAAACCAACAATCAGCACGAACATCAACGTAATAATAATTATCACCATCATCATCATCATCAATAAAGAACACGATCAACGACACGAAAAATGTTAATCATTGAAAATTGTACCATTAACACCAGTTGTTGTTGTTCTTCTAATTCAATAAAACAACAATTCGCATTTATTTATTAAACTCGTTAAGTGATCACTTTTCAAATGTTGTTTAAATGTGTTCGAAAAGAATTTGATGATCATCTTTTGGTTTGCATAAAAATTCGAAAAATTCCGATAATCAAATCGTGATTAAAGTAACAACAATTTATTATAAACTACAAATTAAAATTATTATTACACAATTATAAAATGCACAAATTATAGTGTGTTTTTATTGTGTGTTTTCTGTTTCTGGTTTTGTTCACGTTTTTAATGATCACTTCATTTGAGTCGAGCGAACCGAAAACAAAATCTTAACAAAATTCTTTTAATCTTTACAAGCATCTTTAATCCTAAGTGAAATCTTTTAATCTTAAGTCAAATCTTAAAAGACATTCATTCTTTTTATACGTACATGTAAAGTAATGATTCAGCAAGTTTGTTGCTTAAGTCTTTCGTTTTCAATTTATTCAATGGGAATAAACGAATTACAAAGCAGCACGCAACTAAACACACACACTCACACGCCCACAAACACGCCCACAGCAGAGCAGCTACCGCACGAACAGAAAACAACAACAAAAATTACAACAACAACTACAGACACATGCAAACTAATCACTCAGCAATTTTCTACGCGATTTTATTTTACGCGGCAACTTCTGCAGTGATCAATAAAAGAGCTTTTAAGTGCACCGAAATAAATTTTTTAATTAATAGCTTTTTTCTTATCTCTCTCTCTCTCTCTCTCTCTCTCTCTCTCTCTTTCGCTCTCACTTGTCTTAGCTCTTGTGTGCTCTATTGTGCTCAGTTAAAACTGTTGGCGAATCAGTTAAACTATTTTTGTTATCAAAATTGATTTAATTTAACTTTACATGTTCGATTTTGTTGCTTGTTTTTTGGTTTTTTTCTGGAAGATTTCATACAATAGATGTTTGTAGCTGTTTTCCATTGTTGCTCGTTGAACACTTGTTTAGCCAAAAACCTTAATTATGCATTGTTTTTTTATTAGTATCAATATTAGTATCGTTTTGTGTATATAATGAAGAGTTAGAGTTATTATATAATATAGAATAATTAACTTCTGAACGTAGGCGCTCATGGTGTAGATTATTTTTTGGTTTGTTTTTGTTTCGATTTCCTTTTGGCTTCTTTTGGCCATTTCTGCGTTTTTTGTGTGCTTTTTGCATAACTTATTCAGGGTGCGCCTCGTTGCATGGTTGCTTGGTTTTGTGATGCAAAAATTAATCATGCATTTAATTCGAATTCTTACTCGTGAAGAGGAGGATGTTTCTATTGAAATATATACACGTTTTATTACAATAAACAATGAAAAAAAGAGAAGAGCAAAGAAATTAGTGAAGTCATATAAGTTCTTTTAAAAATATATACTAAATAAATAACTTGGAATGCAAATTGTCCATAAAAGAATTAATGCAAATAAGATATATAAATCATTTGTAAGATATGAAATATCGACTCGTATATATACATATGTATATGTATTTAATCTTACATTATATAATACAATATTATATAATATATAATTTATACTATAGAATAATATTTTCAATTACATTATTTAATATTTTTCCATACTTTTTATTTTAATTGAATTGTTGTAAACTAAATCAATGCGTTTATTAAATTTTATTGCATTTTATACGAAAAAAGCACAAATTGGAAAGAGGAAAAACAGAGATAAATTGAGATGCAATTAGAGAGAGAAAACTTAAAGAGCTACAAGTATCAAGTGCTATGGTCATCATCCTCATCAACATCATCTGATCGAAGTCTCTCATGTACTCGTATATCCGAAATCCACAAGCAGTCGCGCGAGTTATATGTTTTATATTACTCTTGTATCTTAAGATACAATATTAAACACAATTTTAGTTTTATTATATTTATTGTTTAAAATAAATTTCTACAATAAAGAAACGTCTGTTCTTTTTGAGATTGGTCTTAAGACTAACTTAAAACTATTTCGTGAGTTGGAAGGTCACGTCGGAGGCAGAGATTTAGTACAGCATTTTTCGTACACATATTCTTCAGAATATGTGTCATATTTCAAATGCATATGTTTTACAAGGGATACTTTGCGAGTTAATGCTTAAGCACTTGTCTCGTTATTTATATCCTTCGTTTGCATATGGATTTCGAGAGAAATGTAACTAGATCTGTAGTGCACAAATCCTGTGAATCGTACAATTTTAAAAAGGATCGAAATTGGAATTCGATTCTTTATTGCTTGCAGCTGTAGCTGTAACGCTACATCTGCAACTCATTAAAGTATTTTATTTATTAATGGTACTTTCTTAAAATGTGAGAAATATCTCCGGTTGCCTCAGACGTAACTCCTCCCCCACTTGTTTGAGGATTCTCCTGAATCCTATTTATTATAATATTATTGCTCTTTTTATTAATTTTTAAAATTATTATTATAATAATTATAATTACAACTAATATTATTACGAGTGATACATTTATTCCATACGATAAATTTTTGTGGAACGTCAACTCTTTAATTTGTTCTGTGTTTTTAAAACTTATATTAACAATATTTTCGAAATTTAATGGTTTCGAAATAGTTTTATTTATTCCTCTTCCCGGATAAAAATATTTATCTTCTATAATTTTCTTACTATTATAATACGTATTATTTCTTATTTTAATTTTACAATTATTAAACATTACGAGAGCATTTTTCGAAATAATGATTTTTCTATCATCGCAATTTTGTTGTGTGACTTCTTCTCTAGCATTTTTTATTAATAAAGTTTGGTCATCAAGTTCGTCAATTTGCGTTGCGTTATTATGTCTGAATTTACAAGTATTTGTTAAGACACAGTTCTTACTTCTTTTCAAATGTCTAAGGAGCTTATTGTCTTCGTAAGTATAAACTACATTTTCTAATTGTACGATATGCTCGTCATTATTTTCGACTTCCCAGAACTCAGAATTTGGCAAAGGAGTAATGAGTTTTAAATCAGTTTGAACGTATGACTGAGGGATCTGTAAAGCTAATATTATTGAGTCATTTTTATAGCTCATAACACCTACCTTTAGCAGTTTAATTTTGAAAAAATCTATATTAAACTCATTTATTTCCTGGGCTGTCAGTATACTAGGATGTACAATGTTGTGTTTAGTAGCTATAATATTATCCTGGATTTGATCAATTTTAGTTTCTAAAGTTTTCAGTTTTGTCATCTGATCTAGGTATAATAAATGCTGTATTATTTCACTATTTTTGTTTCTAATATCTTTAAAAGAAGCTAAAATATTCTTTCTGTCATTTTCAACTGCGGATTTGAGAGAGTTAAATGCATCAAAAAAGTGTGTATTTATTTTTGTTTGTCTATTTAAGTTTGCAATAATTTGATGGTCATTTTCATCAATAATTGAAAGATGTTGTAATATTTCCTCTCTATCAGTATCGTCCATTGTGCCAAAGAGCCATTTATGGATTGACCCTACTGCGTTTATAAGGCCTCTTTTCCTTCTGTTCGTGTTAGGAATCAAAGTTTTTATTTTTGACCTAATAATATTTATTTCTGATTGTACTATTTCTTTATTTTTTATATCTAAATTGTGTGTGTTGTAGCTTATCTGATTAAGGATATCCATTATACTGTTAGGATTGATTATATGAATAACGGTATTTGTTGTATTTACTATTTCTACTTCACTAAGCTTAATTTGCACGAATCCAGTTTGTTCGCTGATATGATTAATTTGAAGTATTCCTCCTGTTGGAATTGCCATCATTAGTAAAACCATCATTATTTTGAAAATCTGTAAATTTAAATGGTCGTTTAATGTTACTTTCATGGACGTTATGAAGGGGGTATTTTCTAAATTTCGGTTGCTCTTTATGCCTGACATTAGAGTAATTTTTAATATATCCTACCTCTCTTGTTTCTTTATAGTCTTCCCTAATTCTGTTTCTTTTTTTAATAACGTTAGCCTTTTGTGTTTTAATTGTATTTCTTAATACCTGTTTATTTATTTTATTATTTTTAACACGTTATGTGATTTTAACTTTCGTTTGTGTTTAAATATTAAGTATTATACTTTAATTCAGATAAGTATATATTTTGCTTTCCGTTTGTTTGTTGTTGTTTTCTTTTGTTCAAATAGTTATTAATATTTGATAGTTATTAATAAAATAGTTATTAATAAAATTTTAGTGTCAGATAAGCTTCGTAATTAAGCACTGTATGGGATTTTTTTTTTTTTTTTTTTTTTTTTTTTAGAACACTTGACTTCGAAACTATTGCGAAACAGCACTTTTTTTTCACTTTATGTTTAAGTTTGTTTAAGTTAAAGGTTCGATCTTCTTTTCTTCAGAAAAGAAGTTGAGTCCGACTGCGCCAGTTATATGTTTTATATTACTCTTGTATCTTAAGATACAATATTAAACACAATTTTAGTTTTATTATATTTATTGTTTAAAATAAATTTCTACAATAAAGAAACGTCTGTTCTTTTTGAGATTGGTCTTAAGACTAACTTAAAACTATTTCGTGAGTTGGAAGGTCACGTCGGAGGCAGAGATTTAGTACAGCATTTTTAGTACACATATTCTTCAGAATATGTGTCATATTTCAAATGCATATGTTTTACAAGGGATACTTTGCGAGTTAATGCTTAAGCACTTGTCTCGTTATTTATATCCTTCGTTTGCATATGGATTTCGAGAGAAATGTAACTAGATCTGTAGTGCACAAATCCTGTGAATCGTACAATTTTAAAAAGGATCGAAATTGGAATTCGATTCTTTATTGCTTGCAGCTGTAGCTGTAACGCTACATCTGCAACTCATTAAAGTATTTTATTTATTAATGGTACTTTCTTAAAATGTGAGAAATATCTCCGGTTGCCTCAGACGTAACTCGCGCATCCACGGATGCCCCGGCTACAGCGATGTGTGTTGATTTCAAAACAGTGCAAAGAACCAGCAAAAGAGAGTATTTTTTCTAAACTCACAACAACAATCGTAACAACAAAAACTATCATGTCGCGTAGCCAAGCCACTTGAGAGTGCCGCTCGATCCAAGCTGCCCCAAGAGTAGTCATCACAAAAAACAACCGCACAAAAAAGCAGTAACAAAATAGAAACGCAGACCGAAGCAGCATGAAAAGCACAAAAAATAACTGAATAAAACTCGCTTTTATTGTTCTTGTAGTCCTTGCAATTTAATTCGAATTTTGGCATTGAGAACATGTTGCAAAATTTGATTTCTCCACTTTTGTTGCAAGCATTTGAAGAGCGGTCTTTCAGCCGCCCTCGCTTCTCTTCCCGCTCCTTCCATGGCAAGTGTCTTTGTTGTTTGTTGTTACCTTATAGTTGTGTGTCCTTGTCTACCCTTCTATCCTTCTGTCTGTCTGTCGGTCCGTGTGTCTGTCTGTAAGCATGTGAAGAAACTTGACAACGTTATTCTCCGAATTCTGTTTTCCAATTTTTTCTGAAGGACTGTTGTTCAAATAGCCTCGAAGTGCTGACTGAAGGAGTCTGCGAGCGGAGGTTTCTGTGAAATCTCTCCCCAATCCCCCGCCCCCTCCCCGCCGCACGCTCCCACATTTTAACTCTTGGTATTCAGTGGCATTCGTTGTGCCAAACACACTGGAAACTACGTTTGAAATACATTTTTGTTGTTGTGCAAATCCTTGTGCAGCTACGTGACACGAATGCGTTGTGTTTAGAAGCGAGACGCGAAGCAGGGGCCCAGGGGTAAAGCGGGGCGACGGGGAGGAGCGTTGAAGCAGCAGCAGTAGAATCTGCAAACGAAAGCTGAACAAACTTATAAAAAAGGAGCAAAACCAAAAACAAAGTCATGGTTGAACACGAAAAAATCACATTATAACGTGCTCGTCCTTGTGCCCGGGGGATACGATGCCAGAGATCCTTTGATGCGGTCAGAGCATATCGATGAGTTGACTTTTAATGCGCTCAAGAGCTGGAATTATTGCGAGTGCAATTAATGTCCATCACTAACTGCGTCCACCGCATTTTGGCCGGCGTTATTGAAATTTCCATTACGTTAATTAAATTTGCATCAAAGAAGGGGCGAGGACAAAAGGACGAAAAAGAAACGAAGGGAAACAAGGAGGAGAGTTTCTCATTAGAAGAGCGAAGTAAAAACAGAACGAGTAACTTAAACCAGAAAGAGTGCTATATTCGTCCTGGTCGAAGCTTGAACACCCTCTAAACCCTGATACACCCACCTTTGAATGAGTACATAGTATGGCTATCATATGCAATGCTCTTAACTCACTACCAGTTGTATTCATTTTATTACAATTATTCTTGTAAAATTATTCACTTCATTCATTTTTGATAACTTCTTGTTTCTTGCACTTTAAACTGTAGAAACAAAAATATTATTGTATAAAAACCATAAAAGCTACTATATAAAAATTCAGAAAAAACTGAGCACTGCAGCTAATTGGAAAAACTGTGCAAGTGACAAGCTGCACTTGCTGCCTTCTTAAAGAACTCCGCTGAGAGCACATTCAATTAAATAACAAATTTATGCAAATCCAAACGACTGGAGACTCGGCACTCGATTTTTCGAAGCACGGGAAAGACCACGACAAATAAAAGAATACTCGTAATAATAAAATTAAAGTAAAAACGTATTCGCAATCAGAACAACAAATTGCCGCCGTCGAAATGTCATTAAGTCGATGGGTTGCAGATACTGATGCTGTTGTTGTTGTTGTTGTTGCACTGTTCGGTCGTTCGGCGCAGCAGGTTCCGTGCTTTCAAAGCGAATTTATACGATGTTTGGATATCGTAAAATTTGCACTTCAGCAAATTAATGAAAAAGATGCATTTTTAACTTAATTCAATTCTTGCCGGCCAGAAACAACAACGACGCCAGGAAAAGCCACTACAGAGTGTGCAGTTTTTGTCGTTGCTTGTTTATTTTTATATCTTTATTTCGAATTATAAATTATATCTTTATTATACTCGAAGGCATGCGATGCAGTTTGAGTGCAATAAAATCATAACTGAAGACCACAAAGTAGCTTTTTGAGCCCCAACGCCGCAGCGGCATCCGATTTGCTATCTTCCACTCAGGGAGAAAAGATTTAATTTAATTTAATTTAATTTAACTAAATTAATCTGCAATTAATTATCTTTATCTGAAAATGAATTCACAACAATTATGGTTGTTTTTAAATTTCGCTTTTTTTCTTCACTTTTATTCACTTGTCTTGACATATTATTTTATTCATAAATACAATAATTTTATTATCAGCAATTTTTCGCCATTAAATTTGTTTCTAATACTTTCAAACTTCGTCAAAATTTCCATTTTCTACACTCAAAGGCTTTTCAGGGGTTTCTTTTTATTTTTATTTGCCTTTTTATAATTTTCTGTATTTATTTATTCAGTGTCAACTTCCCTGAAATCTTACGGTTGTTTATAAGATGTTCAACTCATTAGCATACGATTTTCTAATGAATTGCTTTGCATACAATTATTGGTGAACGATGAGAGATCTTCTTCCCGCATCATTTTTTTGTACACAGATAACTCATGGCAAATACAAATCAACAACTGCGCTGAATTTATAGCTGACTCGGCGATGCATGAATAAATCAGTCATCGATTTAATTACAGAAGTTTATTAACAATTAGAAAAGCATTAAATTAATGAACAGAAATGGAAATAATATGCACAGTTGCAGTGGAACTGATGTCCTTCAACCGACTTCCGCATGCATGTCGACAGAATGTTAATATTAACAGTATTAACAGAGCATTGACAGCATTAACATATGTACATAAAAAAGCATTTGTTAAGATTAGTTAACACTTGTTACGGGGAAGCAGATCCAATGTTAACGATTATGTCTGTTGTTAATTACTTCTAATGATATTTATTGCTATTGATATTTAATTCTGTTGACATGTTTAATGGCTAATAATTTCGAATGTTAATATTTATGAGTGTTAGAATGTTCTAATAATAATGATATTTATTGTTATAGTATGTGCTTTTCTTTGTTGTTGTTAAAACGTATGCATTTTTGTTACTATTTCATCTTTCGGTCGATGTTAACTATACTGATAAATGAACGAGCATCTGTTGTCGCTGTTCTTCTTCTTCTTCTTCTTCTTCTACTACTGCGATAATTTTCTGTATGGTTCTCATTGTTGTTGTTGCCTTTTAATGGTCTTTCATTCTCTACTGGTGCGAGGTGCGAAAATGCATTGCTTTCTGTCTGTATATCTGTCTGACTGTCTGTCCGATTGTACGCCATGTTCGTCTATTCACCTGACTCTTGACTCTGTGTTTGTCCCTCCGTTTGTGCATCGCATCGCCAGAGTAGCTTCGGTTCTTTCTATGAATATTTGAATGCATTTTCATTGATTTTTGACCGACTGACTGACTGACTGACTGAATGAGTGCCTCTACATTCCACCATTCAGCTGTTCTTCCATCCCTACATCTGTCCACGCTGTCCACGCCGCCTCTGTTCATCTCCGAGGCACCTTCGACCTGCCTGGTTGGCCGCTGTCAGCTTCTTCTTCTTCTTCTACATTTGGCTTGATTGATGAGCTCGCCGGTGTCAATTAGTGTTGAAAATGTTGTCAACGGCGGACGTCTGCCGCATCCGTATCTGTGCAACATTGTTGCTGTTGTTGTTGTTGTTGTTGCTACTGCACTCAAAATGGCGAATTTTAATTGAATGTAAACATGCACAAGAACTTGAAAATGATGAATGAACTATGATAGAATTTCAACCTGCAGCAGAGCTTTTAAACTGGCCAAGAGAAGCGGCCAACTTTGGAGGATTTTTCTTTGAACACTTCTTCTATTTTTGTTTATATACACAATAAATGGTAACGGCATTTTAATTAATTGAATTGCAGAACCATCAGTTGAATGAAACATTAACGCATGCATCCACCGCACATTAATTAGCACAAATATGGGCAACTATAAATCTTGAGATCTTCACAATCAATGGATGCATTCGAAAAAAGACTCAATTAAGTGGTTCATTTCTTAATTTAAAATAAGAAAGCAAGTTTTTATATACAATATTATGACAACCAGTAATGTAATAGACTTTAATTTGTATATTGTTGGGCAATCGGTCATGCTAAACATCCTCACTCGTTCAAATGGTCCTCTTTCAAAAACTAAAATTCTGAAAATCTTTTTCAGCATTCCTCGAAAGTCTTTTAAATCTTCCTATTCTTCGACTTGCTTCCGTTAACCTTAAAGTTAAAACTTCTGAAACTTCTTAGATTAGACTTTAGAGATGGATTTCTTGAATGTCAGCTCAGATTTCAGCGATCAACGCTGCTGACTTTTGCTCGCTTTAAGCGATCGCGATATCTTGATTTATTAAAGGTTAAATCTTTGTTTTCTAATACTTATTACATATCTTTATTTTTATCTCCATCGTCCATTACAAATAATTGGATCCGCGTCGCTAATAAATAGACGTCGATAATTGACTTGACTAATTTTTGTATTGATTCTATTTACAGAGCATAGCAATCGGCTTCGTTTCGCTTGTTTTTGGACAACTTGCACCCGGCTCGAATACCTACTTGCCACCCACGACGAATGGCTACAAGTACCCGGAGCCAAAGAAACCCTACGTGAGTATCTTCTGACACGAGTATATACACCATCACTGTAAGATTTATATTATAATACTTGAGACTGGAATAGAAAAGGGTACAAAAAGTGGCTAGATTTCGGACGTTTTTTATATTTTTTTTATTCAAAATGTTCCCACAACAACGTAACACAGTAAAAACATACTTCGTGCAACTCCAATAAAGGAAAGAATAAAACAAAAAAACAAACGAAAAAGCACAAAATTCAAAATTTAAAAGAAAAACAAAAGAAAAAATATAGAAAAACCATGCAAAAGAATACAAAAACAAACTGAAACTGATTCCACACTAATTGCAACAATAAAATTTCCTCATCGACACTCGCTGTTGATTGCAGCAGACGGCGAAGAAGGAGGAGGAGAGGCGGGGGAGGATGAAGAGGATGCAGCGGACTTCAGTAGCTGGTGGCTCGATGGCTACCTTTGACAAGTGAAACCCTGATGCATTGTTTTGATGTTAATATTGCTGTTGATATTTTGTTGTTGTTCATTTTGTTGCTATTGTTGTTGTTGTTTGTGTTGTATTTCAGTGTCGGTTGCAGTTGCAGTTGCAACCGCATGTCAGAGCCTTCATAAATTGTTACGTCATTCCGCAAGACTTCTGCTTCATTTGCAGCACCGCAACCGTCATCGCCATCATCATTATCATCTCCATCATAATCATTAATCAGCATCATTATCATCTCCATCATAATCATTAATCAGCATCATTATTATTATTATCATATTTAGTATACATAAGTCACTGTGCCTCATCATTACGATTACCATCCTGATCACCATCACATCCCCACCGTCATCATTATCATTATCAATATTGCCAGCCACGCCAACGACGGTGCAACTAGCAAACACATGGTTGGTTCACACTCAAAGCAGTGGTTGTTGTTGTTGCTGTTGTCACTTTGATTTAGTTTCTGTTTTTTGTTGCCTTTCTTTTGTTGCTGCTATGTTTTGCTTTTGTTTCTGATTGAATTTCAATAGAATAGATTTTTGTGTTGGTTGCTCGCTTCTGTTTAAATAACAAGATGTTGTTGTTGTTGTTGAACTATTTGTTTTGTTGAACTAATGCAACTTGAAGCATCACGAGCAGCAATAAAAAATAATAATAATAACAACAACAACAACTCAACTGCATTCTATAGCAACATGATATATAAAAATAGACAGAGTAACCGAAAGACAGACAAACGGACAGTCGGACAGACAGACAGACAGCGACTGTTGCAAGTGTTGTTATTGTTGTAGTTGTTGTTCATGTTATATACACGTCATTCGCATTGCAGCTACTCTTTACTTTGTTGTTATTATTAGTATTATTATTATTATTATCACCTGACTCACTAGCATTTCGGTTGCATTCTATTCGTTTCAATTCAATTAAACTGTTCACATAATTTGGCATTTTGTCCCACTGCCCTATAGAAATCCGAATCACGTGCTCGACGGCTGCTTTGTTGTTGTCTTTCATTCGGTTCCCACTGCAATCGTGTGTGAGTGTCGTATTCTTCTTATTATTATTGTTCGTATTTTTTGTTGTTGTCCCATTTCGATTCTTCACGGAATTTAAATCGGATTAATTTTGAAAATATTGAAGGAACTTTTAACAATTTTTAAAATTCTGACAGCTTTAGATTTTCAATGATTTCTGAGTAAATTTCAATAAACGTGGTTTCGGAAAAGAAAGATTCGGATTGGTAAAGATTCGGAAAGATATCCGAAGTCATGCTACAAAATTACATCATGGTTCGTTCTGAGTAACTTTTCTTGGGGACAAACTGCTTTATCGACAAGCATCGTTTGTCCTTAATTCAGAAATGTTTCTTGCTACTCCGAGACCTTAAATAGCCTCTCTTTTAACAGCTGTTCATTTAAGTCAACTTCAGAAAAAACGGTTCATATTTCTCTCCCTCACTCGGCTCTCCCTCTCTCTCTCATAGATGACCCTCTTAACATACAGCCGATGAAACGATTCACTTGAAATCTATCTAAACTCACAACAACAACAACAAAAACTGAACAACTGAAGAAAGACCTATAATAAAATTCAAAACCAAAAACTTCCGAAACTTCAACTTAAAAACAGGTCAAGACATATGTATGTATATATGTACATATAGACGAAAGGAATACGAATCACGACATCCCAAAATCTTGAACTTTAAATTGAGGCGAATTAAAACGTTTCAGCGCAGCTGAGCAGAGGCATGAAATTAGCTCCTACGGTTGTGTGTTGCCGTTGTTGTTGCTGCTTTTGTTTATGGTTTCGCGGCGCACCTCCACTGACAACAACAACTCGAACAACAACGAACCGATTACAGCACCAGCCAGCCAGCCATCGGTTTGTTAGTCGGTTCGATGGTCTCGTTAACGCTGCTTTTGGGACACCTTTAAAAAAAGCTCAACTAGTTTTTTTCCTTTTGTACTTGTCTCAATTCCCCACCTCCTTCCGCTAAAGAAAAGAGAAACAATTTGGCGTTTATAGCCGAAGATTGTTGATGGCATTTTTATGAAACGAATTCGATTTCCGTTGACTTCTGTTCTTCTATTTTATTCATTTAAAATTTACTCATCTATTATTGCAGAATCCGCCACCACAACCAGGACCACGCCCACCGGGACCACGGCCACCAGCACCCAGGCCAACACCACCGGGACCGGACCATCCAGTAAGAAACACATTAAATATTTATAAATAATCATTTTTTGAGGACAGTTTTATGAAATGGAAATTTTAAGAAAATCCTGCATTTTTATGGGATTTTTTTTTAATTTTCTTTAATTAAAATATTGTTTAAATTTAAAAATATGTCCCATAAAATGATGCCAATGCAAAAAAAATACGTTCAATATTCTGCCAGCTTCAGTCTTTCTCAACATCTCTCTCTCTCTTTCTCTCTCTTCTCACCCGCAGGATCACGTACATATGCCCGGGATGCCGTTCGATTTCGAATACTCTGTCAACGACATCGAAACCGCCAACGACTATTCGCACAAAGCGTCCAGCGACGGCGACGTCACCACCGGCGAGTACCGCGTTCAAATGCCCGATGGACGCACGCAAATCGTGCGCTACACCGCCGACTGGAAGACCGGATTCCACGCGGACGTCAGCTACGAGGGCCAGCCACAGTACCCACAGGGTCCGGGCGGGCGACCGGGTTACAAATACTAAACGAACGACGAAAAATTATGACGCCTTCTTTTCGCTCGTGATTTCTTACACAATACTACACCACCACCACCACACCACCAACAACAATAACAACAACCACAACAAGAACAGTAACATCAACAATAACCAAACAACAGAAGAGGGGAACAAAAACCGTTGGCAACACGAACGTAGAAACGCTGACTGCCCGATGAGGACCTCTCTGGAACTTTTGCTGCCCTGGAACTAAATAGCGAACACTTCTTTTGCTTTTGCTTTTCCTTACTGAGCTTTTCTTCATCCGTTTTAAATCCTTATTATTATTATTTTTTCATATTAAATCTTGTAAAATAAAAATTTGTATCCAATGAAAAAGTTCGAAATAAATAAAATGAAGAGCCTTAAATGAAGTTAATGACTTTTCATGTAAGACTGCTTAAAAGTGTGGATGATTTGCTTTTAGTATCGCCTCGCCTTCAGTTTAACCAGCCTACAATTCAAATGTCTGTCCAACTGTTTTGTATGTCCAACTGTTTGTCTCCCTGCCCGCCGCATTTAAATGTTTTTATAGCTTAAAAGTTTCTTGGTTCTTCCGTTTTTCTTTCCTTGATTTTTTATTGATATCTTTTATTTTCCCTCTCCCTCTTCCCCATCTTCGGCTTACTTCCTTCTCCGTTGCTTGTTCTTCTCCTTCTTCTTCTTCTTAGTAGCTTGGTACTTTTACTTTTAATGACTTGTAATCGCGTCCCTTCGCTTGGCATTTAAATGGTAGCGTTTTTCGGCGCTGCTCTGCTTCTCTTTTCCGCTTCTGCTTCTTCTTTGGAGACTTTTTCTTTTCATTTTTCTTGTCTAATTTGTTTTAGAAGCTACTCGTTAGCTCATTCATCATATTCCCAGATCATCGCGATTTGTTTCCAGCAAATTGTGGTTGTTGTTTCTGTAACCGAATCCCTCGGCATCACTTCACGAATGGATTTGAAAAGATCATTAACCAGATTCTTTATCGAAATTTGATCTGAAATTGAATGAACCGATACTTCTAAAGATTTGTATTTTGAGATTATTATTATTTATTTCCATTTCCACCATTTTTTGTTCTAAGTTTCGCTGGAAATTCATTCAAAATGTCGAAAAATATAAGTTAATCTGTCTGAAAGCTTAACACGCCACCAACTCGTGGCTTACAATTATGCTTCAATAAAGAATATCTTTTTTGACCCCGACCTCAACACGTTCAAATGAAAATCCGATCAATTAACAACGAAGAAAGCAGGAGAAACAAAACGAGAAGCTTATCAGGAGGGAACGCATGCCGAGCCGGATAAAAGCCAGAAGAAGAAAAGCCGACAGACAATCAGACTGACATGAATACAACCAAAGAATGAAACAATTAACAATACACACATATTTAAAGAGAGAGAGAGAGATGAAAAGAAAAAACAAAATCAGCAAACGTCAGCATTGTTGAGCAGATTATTTTAATTCCACCAACATAAAAGCGTTGGTTGGCAACTTGACGAAAGCAAACGCGGCCAAACGCGCCAACAACTCGAAAATCCACGCGGCATCACAAACACACGCATGCTTACGGTGCAGCATTTCACAGGCAGTCAAGTAAAGAAGCAGACAGGCAGACAGCACAACAAACGCAGCCTTTTAACTTTAACGAGCTACGACAAGCTTTATCAAGCCTACAATTGAAACCGCATCCAAGCTTGTTGAGAGCCGGCTAAATTCAGTTGCCGGAAAGAGGTGACGAAGAAGAAGAGGTGGAAGAAGTGAAACTGCCGACTCACTTGCACTGGAAGACCTTCAACGACGCACAATGGCACGAGGCCAAAAATTGCTGCAAACAACGATAACAACAACCACGAGCAACAAAAGCAGCCGCTGGACAAACCGAATGCGGTTGCCAAACGCTTTGGTGGTCACGGCCTACAGCATTATGATTATGTTGTTGGGTTTGTTGATTCCTTTCTCTTCTTCTGCTTCGCCTCCTTCTTCTTCTGCTTACTTCCGCATTTATTTCGTTTATCGTCATTTAATTTTTCGCGCCAATGCTTGAGCTGAGATGAGCTTCTGACCGAAGCCACTTAATGCCACATCCAGAGAAACGTTCTTCTGGCCATTATTATTGCACTTCATTGTTATTGTTGTTGTTGTTGCTTTAAACCCCGCCTTTAAGGATTCCTTTCAACTTCAAAAAGGTCGGTTGGTCGGTCGCTGGGTCGCTCGGTCGATCTATCGGGCATCCAACCAAAGCTCAGTTTTCTGTGTGCAAAAGGAATTCATACTTAACCCTCCGTCATGCACATGATCCGATAGTCACGTACGTAGCGCATGTATCTGGCCAGATACACTATGTATTTCAGTACATTTATATGAAAAATATGCTATTTTAGTGATATTATTACATTTTGATATTGTTATCACGCCAGGCAGATATATATTTTCTATTGTTTTTTTTTTTTGTTCTTAGTACATGCTAAACCACCTACCCGTGCAAAAAAAATTTTACAGCCTTATCTCGTATTTTTAAACGCAAACGCAAACTCAAACGCGACTCAAACGCAATGCGTTTCAAATGGTATGATCAAACTTTTTCGAGTAGACTGCGTTTCAGTTTTGAGGAGAAACACAAAGATAAACAAACTTTACGTAGTCTTGCAGACTTCCCCTGCTTGCAGAGCACAAAGAGTTACCATGCATGAAGCATTTTTAGCATTTTTACAAGTATTTTCAGGAATCCCAATGAATTAGTGCTATCATTGATGTATGGCAACAATTTGTACAACAAAAGCAAATCTGATAATACGCACACATTGTTTACATATTGATATTGTGTTTATTATCGTGTGCTCTTTATGTGAGAGTGAATATAGCAGCAATATTCCTCGTGCGATTACCAAAGCGCAGCGTCATAGCGTGGAATAAAATACGGGGATACTCAGAAGAGGGACAAATCGGATATTTTACTTATGCCGGAGCTTCAGTAACTCGAATATTATTTGTTACTTATGTATGTATGTGCATTATTTTATTTTATATAATGAACAGGTTTATGACGAACTACGCATGAAAAAATATGTTTTTCTGAATCTTTTCGAGAAGGTAGCGCCGTGCATAAAAAAAAATTGTATGAGCCACTGTTCAGAATCACACCAAACGCGAGCATTTTGCGATCGTCTGGTTTGATAGACTTTTTCCACGAAATAGCTCATCCATCATGCCACAAAAACGTAGTGAAGTCTGCAAAACATGTAAATTACCAACAAAGCTGCGTTTGAGTTTGGTTCCGCGTTTCGAGTGCGTTTGAGAGATTTACAAATTTTTCTCTCTCAATTCATCGAAAAATACGAAAAGCACAAAACAAAACGCGAAATAAACGCAACGCGAAAAGATACACGATAAGGCTGTTAATGAGAAATAAAACAAGAAAAATTTTATTTTTGTGTTTAATTTCAAAAAAATAGTTGTTATAAAGTTCATTTCAATTAAATTTAGTAGTTATAAAGTAAGTTTTAACTAATTCTAAATTAAAAAAGTCTTATACAGCTTCGGGTAAGCAACTTAAACATGTATACTCTGATTTCGAATGTTGTAGGCATACCGGATTCGAGCACTTGGAACAAAAAAACGAGTTAGTCGGCGAATTTTTTCATCTCCCAATGTACAAAGCTGACAACTTTTTCTCTTTTGTAGAGTATCAGGACCACTTGAGCTAGGAACTACTACTGGAATCTGAAATGAAAAAGAAAGAAAAAATTGTGTTGACGTAAACGAACTCCAATATTTGGTTCATTTTTACACCATATAGTACCATCCTTACCAAGAAAAGAATCTTCGGTAGCATTCTGTTCTTCAATTTCTTCATCGTCGTCACTATCAAACACTTAATCTGCTTCGACAACCCAATCATTTTCGACATCTGAGGCATCGCCATCGTCTGGCATATAATTTAGATCCATATCGTCGTCAACTCCTGGGAAGTCATCAATCTCATCATTTGCAGCCACTTCTTCAGCGGCTCTTTCACGCCAATGCTTCTGTTAGTCGTGTATGGAAATTCACATTACCACTATGAAATCGCGTATTATAAACAAACTGTACTTCTTCACCCATTTTTGTTTTCGAATAAATAAAAATTCTTCCGTAAATTATTGACTGTACCTTTCAAAGTTCACTATGCAAATGAAAAATACTAGTAATCTGGCCAGATACATACGCTACGTATACGATGTATACATGAAAAAATCCACATAAATTTTGTTTGTTGTTTTTTTTTTAATGTGTTTTTTCATAAAACAATACCTAACAATATTTGTAGAGGGTACCTGGAGACTCAAACCCCTAGCTAAATTACAAATACATATATTTAAATCACAGGTAAATTCGTAAAATATCTGGCCAGATACATGTGCATGACGGACGGTTAATAGTGTGGGAAGAGAGAGAGCGAGAGAGAAAGAGCGAAAGAAGGTGTAGGCAATCAAGCATGAGTAAATAAAAGGATCTCTCTTGTGATTATTATGCTGTTGGATGAATGAAAATTGGAAAATGAATTATATATTAAATAAATTTGTCACCGAAATCACCACCATCTCCAGCGAAAATCGATCATAATAAGGAGCCAAATTGAAAAATAAGATTTTGAGTGGTTTTGTGTCAGCCTGTTAAACTCCTCGTGTAATAATATAACAATAATCAACTAGAGCACTCATCTATTACTATTACAAAAATCTAGTACTGTTAATATCTCTAATTATGTAGCTGTCTATTACTATATGACATTTGCTTAAAAGTATTCTAAGCGAAATTAAGTATTGAACGAATCACCAAAAACCCCTCTCTTTTGAGAATCGCTGAGAAAACCCGTGGTGACAACGAAAACACATCACAGGTTGTGCCAAAAACCAAAGCGGTCAAAGTCAAAAGATTTGTTGAGAATCGCCGAGAAGTCGCGAAAATTCAAATCATTAAAGAAACTTTCTGATGTTTCTTCTCTTTCCTCTTTTTTATGTTAATGTTAGCAAAAACACTACTTGGTTTTGGGTGTGAATTTCAACAAACAGAATTCTGACCTACTTAAAGCACAAACTTAAAGCTATATACATATTATTATATACTATATACATATAACTACATATACATATATACTATCCATAAAAAAATTTTTCCGCAAATAAAACTTTTTTGTGAATTTGAAAGTTTAATTAAATATTTAAATCATTTTATTATTTATTTAAATCATTGCTTTTAGTTTTGAAATAATGTATGAATGTAGTTATTTCACATCAAATCCAATGTTGTACATTTTAAATTTTTGTGCTTATATCATAAGTATTAAAAACCTTAATTAATTTCAAGCTTAAATGTCTAAATATATGCATCCATATGAGCACAAAGGAAAAAAACACATGCTATCGAAAAAAACGTATTTGTCAAGATTTCCATTTCACATTCCTAAACCGTTCTAATCCGAATACAACACAAGGACGAAAGTGTGAGAATACGAAAAGTTAATCGAACTATTTACCCTTTTAGCTTTAACCACAACCATAGCGACCAGCTACAACATCCCAGCAAAAATTTTTCAACATTTCGGAATGGCTTAGTTTCATCACTGATTCTATAATGCATTACCAAAATGCTAATGGCTATTCTTCATATTCTTCTATGGATTCCACAGAATGCAATAAGAAGCTCTCATAAGCTTTCTCTTTCTTTCTTATAAAGAATGCAGAGACAAATGGAAAAATTGAAAAATATAAAAATAAGACCCATATTTTTATGGAAAAATGGATATAAAATATAAAAATAAGACGCATATTTTTATTCAAAGCAAAGATTTTATACAGGACAAATACGTCCGCGGTGGCGCAGAAGATAAAGTGTTTGCCTTACAATCTTGAGGACGTAGTTCAAATCCCGCTGAGCATGGATGTTTAATATAAGTTGAAGTTGCTAGTTTCGAATAAATAAATTTGTAAATAAATAAAATATGTAGAATGGTACGAATGTGTATCGAAATGTACAAAAATGTACCGAATAACTTTATTTTATTTATTTCTAATTCTTCTAGAAGTAGTTATATAATCGATGAATGGAAGCCATTATAGAAGCTAATCCAAATCTCTTAATTGTAATGCACTACCTCCAATGACATGCCTATGTAAAAAGAATGGGTTCTAGAATCTAGAAAGGAATCGATTGCTAGCGTCTCTCTGGATTCCGCTCTCGATTCCAAAGGAAGCTCGATTTTTGCTGGGATATAACATGCAAATGCAGCTGACTTCCAGTGATAGCGGCGAGAAGCAGCGTTGGTATGTGATGACTGTCAAAAAACGTAAACAAACATAAAAGAAGAAGAAGAATGCCGCCGCTGCCAGAGAAAATTAGAATTCGATCGACTGCAAGCGGCGTGAATCTAGCGGTGACTGCAAAATACGTAGCGGCGACTGGAAATCAATGTTTTATTTCTTGTTTCCCAACGCAATTTACACAAATGCATCTTGTAGCTGGCCGCTATGGTTGTGGTTAATGCTTTTCTCTTTGATTTCCCCGTTAGCATATTTTCTGTAACCTGTAACCACTGTAACATCTCCTGTACCTCTAAAAAGTAACGTATCGTTACTTTGAAAACATACCCAAACGTGTACAAGACCACGCTCTTATCAACCATGTGTATGTGTACAACAAGTATATGAAAGAAACAAGTATGAAAAGAAATTTAGAAACCCCCAATCTTCTGATAAAAAGCACACTTGCAGCGTTCAGTGGAAAACTTCTTGCACAGTTGACAAAGCGTTCAAAGTAGCGTCCGCAGTCTTCTATCAAATAGCATCTTGGGTTCTGCGTGTTTTTCATTGTCATCGTAGTATATAGCAGGGTTCGGAAAACGCTTCTTTTTTATATCGCTCAATTTATATCCCTCACTGAAGATAACAATATTTCCATCCTCATTGATAAATATCTTTTTTCATCTTAGTTCAAAAAAATACATATCGCTCACGTTCAAAATAATTTCGATCTTCCAACAAAACTATCACTTGGGATGAAAAAAAATTCTTATCTTCAAATATTTCGATCCCTCAAGTTGAAAACATTTCGTTTGTTGACGAATAGCGATCGCAGAAGATGAGAAAACTTCGGCTTTCGTACCAAAACGATCTTCGGTGATGAAAAAAAGGCTGCGCAGGCAAAGAATCGATCTTTGAAGATGAAAATAATTTCGACGCAGGGATCGAAAAAAGCAGCGGAACAGAGTTGAACAGCATGGGTTTTGTTGGTGTTTGGATGGCTTGCTTCGCGGCAGAGACAATTGCTTGAAAATGAAGTTTTGTTTGTGTTTCGTATGAATGTTTTTGTTGGATTTGGTACACGATGATTAAAAATTAATTTTGCATGGTGTAGACTGTGAAAGAAAGCTGTAGAAGTAAATACGTAAAATATTAATATGTAAAAATATTAATACATAAGTAAATTGTTTTCTACCATAAGTAATTCTAATATATTTTATACATATTTCTATTACAAATTTTTATTATGAATTATGTATGTCTTAAGTAATGTATTAGGAAAAACTTTAATTGAGAGTATTTGCTCCTCGATTGAAAGCACTGATTGTGACGCGTTACATTCATCAATTTTATTATCCGACGGACATTTGAAATATGAATTCAAACACTTCTTTCTTTATAAAATTTGTTACCTGTTATTACCAATCCTTTTCCATTCCAAAAGTAATTATTTTCAAGGCCGATATACAAATTTGCCTTCCATTCATACACACATGTACATACATACATATGTATTCAAATGCCTACCTGCAAAATTTATTGCATATATTCGTAGCGAGTTCGCAGAAAGGGTTAACCATTTCCAGCAAAACTCTCAATTAATGATTTTCTAATACTTTACTTAATACATACATATGTACATAATATAAATTTGTAATAGAAATATGTATAAAATATATTAGAATTACTTATTAAACGTATTTACTAAATATTTAACGTATCCAACAAAAACATATTCAAACATAGTCTCTGCCGCGAAGCAAGCCATCCAAACACCAACAAAACCCATGCTGTTCAACTCTGTTCCGCTGCTTTTTTCGATCCCTGCGTCGAAATTATTTTCATCTTCAAAGATCGATTCTTTGCCTGCGCAGCCTTTTTTTCATCACCGAAGATCGTTTTGGTACGAAAGCCGAAGTTTTCTCATCTTCTGCGATCGCTATTCGTCAACAAACGAAATGTTTTCAACTTGAGGGATCGAAATATTTGAAGATAAGAATTTTTTTCATCCCAAGTGATAGTTTTGTTGGAAGATCGAAATTATTTTGAACGTGAGCGATATGTATTTTTTTGAACTAAGATGAAAAAATAAAAATCGCTCATGAGTCAAAACAGATTTTCATCTTTTGTGATCGTTTTTTTGTGAGGGATATAAAAAAAGTTGTTCGTTTGAGGGATATATTCCTAACCCTGGTATATAGCAAGTAAACTTCACATTTTCACAACAAAGAGTTACAAACTATTACTCGAATATACTTACGCCCTTATAAAGGATAAACGCTTTTTCCGTTTAACACCCGTTTTGTTTGTGCTTTTCGTATTTTTTTATATTTTTGACGTTACTAACAAAACGCTTGATCAACGTAAATTACTTCTTCCATTATAAGGCTGTTAATTTCTCATTAAGTGTTATTTAATGTGTATTTGTTTGAGTTGTCCAGTTATTCCAAGTTACCAAAGAACTTTTCCGCGGCTTTAATTACTACTGCTTGTCTGCTTCAGATTGTGAGGACGTTAATAATAAGCAAAATCTTCAGTATTGGCTTTTTTAAAATATAAAAGTGTCGCATAATTTCTAGAACCCAACCTCATGCCATCCTCACCGACATCCAGTAAATAAACATGACATGTTTTGATCGTTAAACGAACAACAAAAAAAAAGAAACTAAATATGAACATTAACTTATTCAAAAATCTGCAGAATAGTGAAAAATTTTCCATCAACATTTTATATGCATTTGAGAAAAGATAAAATATAATTTATAATATATAGAGCCTTATTCCAAGAGTCACGGTCGTCTCTAAATCGTCTTTAAATCGTCTCTCACTCGTCTTTGGTATTCCAAGAGTCACGGTCGTCTTGAAAATCGTCTCTCAATCGTCAACGACGTAAACTTTGGTCGTCTTGAGGTATTCTAAGAGACGATTTAGAGACGATTATCGTCTTAAATAAGACGAGTGCTTTTTAGTTGTCGTCTCATACAAAACATAAATTAATTTAGTGCACAATATAAATATGGACTTCGTATTTATGCTTTATAGAATTTTTGGCTATATTTAAGACATGCCCGGTGTGATTGTTGTTGTTGCTTTTGTTGTTGTTGTAGCAACCCACTAAAACAAGCCCCGCCCCTCGCTCCGCCCCCGTTTAGGAGTTATGAGCCTTCAAAGTTTGAAGATTTTATGCTCTATATCTCCATAATCCCGACATATATAGGAACGATATATACATCGTTGGAAAGGTAATTTTAATATCTATAATTTATCGTTTTAGAGATTTTATGGAAAAGCTTTTAGTTTCCCCGCAAATCGTACTCTTTATTAAAATAACCACTCTGTCAAATGCTAATATACCTCAACAAGAAATGTTAAATTTTTTTTTTTTTAAAAAATTTTTTTTATAAAAATTGCTCATTTCAACAACAAAAACAACAACAAAAAAATTTTTCGCCTGCGGCGCCAATTTTCAAACAAAACAATTTAACTTTACATGTTTTCTAATTTTTTTATTTACATATAAGGTTATTACTTAAATAGCTTCTTAACTGAACCGATTTCAATTAAAAAAACACGCTTAAATAGCTTCTTAACTCTACTTTGTTAAACTGCAAACGGCGATATAGGTTTCTGAAGAACTTTATTTGGAAAAAATTAATAAATACTATAAAAAATAGTAGTAAAAATAATAAATGCGATTTGCGGGGAAACTAAAAGCTTTTCCATAAAATCTCTAAAACAATAAATTAGAGATATTAAAATTACCTTTCCAACGATGTATATATCGTTCCTATATATGTCGGGATTATGGAGATATAGGGCATAAAAGCTTCAAACTTTGAAGGCTCATAACTCCTGAACGGGGGCGAGGGGCGCGGTTTGTTTCTCTGGGTAGCTACAACAACAACAATCACACCGGGCAAGGGTAAATCTTATCCTAATTTTTTTTAGTTATATGTAGCTACATACAGTCGAACTTCCTTATAGTGAGCTTCTATACAATGAAGTTCTCCTTATTATGAACTAAAATCAAGAACACAGAATCACAGAACACACAAAAAAATATTTCTGTATAATGAAGTTTCTATATAGTGAAATAATTGTCTGTCCCCGTGGAGATTCACTATAGGGAAGTTCGACTGTATATGAAACTGATAATTTTTATAATAATTCTAGAAAAGGAAACAAAATTCACGAAATTTCCACAACCAAAAATTAATCGACAGAGTCCATATTTTCGCGCACAACTCAACGCACAAAATAAAAATGCAGTGTGTTGTTTTATGTAAGTGTTTGTTTAAAAACACTTATAAAAGCATTTTAACATTGCTCAATTCTCCGCGTGGAATTGAAACTGTCTTTGTTTACCATTTGCTTCATGGTTGCAAACTCACAAAAAGAGAAAAACAATTTTTTGCTACAATTTAAAGGAAATAATATACAATAGCACTTATATCAATCTACATATAATTTGCCAAGTTTATTCTATATTTTGTCAACGTTTTGTTACGTGACTTTGGTTCCGTACTTTCGGAACGGGCATGATTCCTCCAGCTAGCTCATCATCTCCTGTTGGTCGCGGTTCTCAACCCTCCATGCCTTCACAAAGTCGCGAACCTTTATTAAAAAGAAAAAAACTATTCTAAAGAAAAAACACTCACACACTCATCCACCCTGTTGACGTCTCTCGACGCCCCTATTAGCGTCGGCTCATCACTTCGCCATGTTCCCTCCTCCCCTCTATCCAATTTCAAACAATTTAGCACATTTTAAATTCTACGGACATGTTTATTGTTCTCATGTATAAATATGATTGTTGACATTAATTTAATTATTAGTTTACTATATTTATATACGCTTTCGTATTAACGCTCCACTTTTCTTCTTAGTATGCAATAAACTTATATTTTTAACATATCATTTATTTACAATATTTACAATAGCAAAGTATATATTAACACTATCATTGTTTTCTTGCGTCGCACAGTGGCCGGTTTTTCAACTTAGCGGCCAAAAGTCATTTTTTTCAATGTCACCGATTTCAAAATGGGTTAGGTCATATGAAAGTAGAAACCTGAGAACCTAAGGAGCCAAAAAATTACAGCTTTATCTTGATTATTTCATTAGTAACTATGCAATAGAAGACAGCACTTTTTATTTTCAACTAAAATAAACACATTTTTTCAACGTTTCACAGATTTAGATATCCATATCTCTGTCAATATTTCAGATATTAAGTTCCGGTTTTTTTTATTAAATTCTTGGATATATTCGTTGTCAAATGTTGTTACAATTGAGTAAAACTGTGGTATAGTTATTACGTAACAAGAATTCCAGAAATGCTCCAAATTTGGTTAAATTTCGTCGTATTTTGGAGCAGGACTTTTGCGCTCCAAAATGCTCCAAAACAAATTTTACACCATTGTAAAGCCGAAGGTTTCCTCTAAAAGCCCGTACCAATTTTTTTTGCATCGGTTTGCCCCACCGGGCGCTAGAGCCCATTATATGAGTCAAAGTCGCACACTGCAAACGTTTTTAACATGTTTTCCGTTATTTTTTCTTTGTTAGTGTTATACTTTTCTTTCAAAATATATGTATATTTCAAAGTATGGAAAGGTACTGGAATAGTTTGCAGTAATTAGGTTTTTTAATTATCAGGTAATTAGCTCTTACTGTAAATGTGAAGAGATTATTGCGTTCATTGGAAGAGAATTATGTGAAAAGTCTTGGCTTTTGTAAGTGATGTGATAAAAGATGTGATAACTGAAGAAGTTAATAAAATTAGGAGGCAAATTGATGAACTTCAGCCGCGGCTATTTGAGTATCATGGCCATATTATTCAAATAGATTTCAAACTTCTGCTGACCATGATTGATGGAAAAGTCGGACAAGCCTTAACTGATACTAAGGCATCCTCTAGCTGTATTATATGCCATCAACCCGCGAGTACACTAAGCCAAGCACCAGCAGATGCCAATTATTCTGAGGAGGCATACGAATTCAGATTGTCGCCTCTTCACAATAGAATTCGTTTCATGGAACATATACTGAAATTGGCTATGATTTAGAATTTGGAGCAACAGCAACGGTTAGAGAATAAGGAAATACAGTGAATAAGGAGAAACGGAAACTGAAAAACAGCCAAATACAGGAACAATATCGTGAAATAGGGCTAATAATTGACCAGCCAAACCAAGGAGAGGGAAATACGAATGATGGAAACACCGCTAGAAGATTTTTCTCAAATCCTGAGATGGCAGCTTTCATTACAGGAGTGGACGTAATTTAATTAAGCGATTTAAAATAATAATAAAAGCTATAACATGCAGCAGGATGATTGATGCCAAAAAAGTTACAACGAAATATATCCCTGGAGGAATATCCCATCAACCATTAATAAAATTCTTTATCATGGCGAGCAAATTATTAAAAATAGTATACTTCCACTTGATGATCTTTCTGAAGAAGCACAAGAAAAAAGAAACAAGGATTACAGATTCTTTCTTGAACACAATACAAGGAAGATTTCAAAATATTGTACCAATGAGGATCTGCTTGCAGTTTTGCTGTGCACATCGGATCCATATATTTCAAATATCCGCCAAAAATGGAAATCTAGCTCAATCGAGTTAGATAGTGATGCACAAAATTTACTACTAGATGAGCGGAATTCTATCAATGAATGTTTTGAAAAAATTGTTTAATTTGAATTAGTTCCTTATTTATTACCTTATTTTTATTAATCTATTTTATTAGTATGTTCGTTATTGATAATAAAAAGTCTTTAATCATTAAATAAAAGGAAACGTATTATTTTTATAATCTCTTTTTTAGGCTTTTAAGAAAATTTTAATAGGTACCCTGATTGAAACTCTCATATCTCTGGTTTTCAACGATAGATTTTTATGATTTTAGTCTCACATTAAAGCTTAAGATTAGAAAAATCCAACAAAAAAAACCGGAATAAAAAATTCCAAGAGAGTCAAAAGATATGGATTTTTGACCGCTAAGTTGAAAAACCGGCCACTGTGCGTCGCCTTTGAAGGGGAATTTAAATTTTTCTCGGGTTGGGAATCGGCTATACAGTTTTTCAAATTTCAAATTTGAATTTGAAGTTCAAATTTTCCAAAGAATATATTTTTCTGTTTTCTTACACCATCTTTACTTTCAGATGCGCATACACTCAACTTTACTGGGCGACCTTCGAGTCGCGGACCCTCCCGGAAGAGCTCTTCAGAGACAGGACCAACGCGCTACTTACACTGCTCCCCGTTTCCGCCCCCTTACAAGTTTTCTTTTGCAACAATTGTTCGCTTCACCCCGCAATACATATATGTACTTATGTTCAACAATATTATTTCTACTATTCTTATTATGGTAATTTATCTTACCACCTACATATATACAATCACCTACTTAAATATAACAAACACAACACAAAACATTTAGATGATCAATGGCTTTTAATTTCTTGTTTAAAGGCAATTTTTTTACAGAGACAGATTTCAAAAATTTATTCATTGCCATACATATCGTTTTATCTCTAATTTTCTATCGCGCAATTTATTTTGCACGGAAGCTTCGCTAACCGTGATAGTTTTTTTTCTGTACCTAACCACCGTTTCAGTTTTCACTGTTCACCATAGGCAATTCTTTTGGCTACAACTTTTATTCACCCTCGTTTGGGTTCTATATCTTGCGTTTTCATACAAAAAAAATTATTGTTTCTTTATTGCCTGATCAATTTATATAATATTCAATTTTCAATATTCTTTTTTTCCTCGTCACACCTCTTCAGCAGGCTGGTGCCTTCTTATCAGACGATTTTATTTCTGTTTCGAGCACAGAGTAACTCAGGTTCAATTTTTAAGGGGCTCGTTTGGCTAATTTTGGTTTTGTATCGTAAAAGACTTATCTGTTGTGATCTGCACTTTCTGTGGCGGTTGGTGGACTCGCTGCTGATGGTCGTCTCAATTTTGTGGTCGGTGGACTCGCTCGCAGTCTTCCAGCTTATTTTTTTTGTCCGGCGGATTCGTTCACCTTTTCTTTACAGATGCCTTTTAACTTTTTCTTGAATTTACTTTACGTTAGTTTTAAGTTTTAGCAAAGAAACTTATTTTTACCGATATCACAAAGAAATTAATTTTTATTTTATCCGGACATTGCACGTCCGTACAGTTTAGCTGCTCATCGATCAATCCTCAATCTTCTTTCTTTTCTCTAGCCTTCGACCCAATTCTTTAATCTCCTAGCTGACCTTGAACTTTTCTTATACCAAATAAACAGGTTTTTCTGGTTTTCTCTCTAATTTAAGTAGGATATTTTTCTTAACTCCCATATTAGGATACCTATTTTTCCGTTAAGGCTACAAAAAACTTTCGGTTTTACGAAATCTAGTATTCCAGAATGTTCTAATCGGACAGACTTCTAATACTCTATTATTTTTTTCTCTTTCCTACACCTGTTCTCTTCTTCGGTTGGCCTCGGCGTTCAGCCGTACTACCAGGAGCCCATAATTTTAGCTGGTTGCTATCTCCTTCAGTTTTCTTTACCATCATTCCACTATATACCTGGCAATTCCTACCTCTTTTCTCCCCAAATTTTATTTTTCTCAACTGTTCTCATTAGGAAATATTATAAATTCCCACTGTTTGACTGTCCGCATTGCATTCACAATGGAGTGACACTTCTTTTGGCAGTTTGACGTACTGAGTATATAAACAATCTCTACTTGTTTTACAATCTTTTATTTCTAATTTTTTTTTTCAGATCTGATGTGGTGACAAACTAGAGGGTAAGTAATTTTGGTAGTCAATGCATCTTGTCCTTTCTCCACAGGTTTACTATTCGTGTTCTCGACGAGGAGCTGCACGCAACAGTTTGTTGCCAAAAAAAACAAATTTATAAGGTTTTCATTAATAGAAATTAACCTCAATTATAATATTTTCGTCTACCATCACTAAAATTTGCATCTTATGCACAAACCTTTTTGGCAAATAACAATGGCTGTAAAACAGTGCTGGCCAAAACTTATACAATCATATTTTGTGCATGTGTGAAGCGTTGAGAGAGGTTTTTTTGCGGACAAATTCTCTCTGCGCGGTACACTGAGAAGGTTGTTCTTTGGGGGTTGTTAAACTTTAAATTATGCAAATGATTTTGCAATGAAAATGCGCGTCCCACCTTTTTATTGCAAATCATTCATTACGGTTCGCCTAAAAAATTTTTAAAGAAAAAATAGTGATTCTCCCATTCCTTATTAAACATTTTGCTCAGTGCAATCATAAAATAGTCTGGTGCGATCCTGCTTGCTTGAAGTCTGCACGTCGACTGACTCACTTGATACGAACGATCGCTAGTGTCGGTGTGAAAACCCGACGACTTTTGTCGTGTACATGTGAATAGCCGAGAGAAAAAATTAGCACGCGTGCCTATGGCGTGGCCAGCACTGCTGTAAAATAAACGTATAGTCCAGTGACCGCGACATAAGAGCAAGACGAGACGAGTTCCGTGACTCTTGGAATAGGTCTGTTACGTCGTCGTGACTCGTCAGAGACGATTGTCGTGTTACAGCCTTATTCCAAGAGTCACGGTGACTAAGACGACAATCGTCTCTGACGAGTCACGACGACGTAACAGACCTATTCCAAGAGTCACGGAACTCGTCTCGTCTTGCTCTTACGTCGCGGTCACTGGACTATACGTTTATTTTACAGCCATTGTTATTTGCCAAAAAGGTTTGTGCATAAGATGCAAATTTTAGTGATGGTAGACGAAAATATTTTATATGGTTATATTTTTGGTTGTAGAAATTTCGTGAATTTTGTTTCTATTTCTAGAATCATTATAAAAATTATCAGTTTCATATACAGTCGAACTTCCCTATAGTGAATCTCCACGGGGACAGACAATTATTTCACTATATAGAAACTTCATTATACAGAAATATTTTTTTGTGTGTTCTGTGATTCTGTGTTCTTGATTTTAGTTCATAATAAGGAGAACTTCGTTGTATAGAAGTTCACTATAAGGAAGTTCGACTGTATGTAGCTACATATAACTAAAAAAAATTATATAAAGCATAAATACGAAGTCCAGCTTTATATTGTACACTAAATTAATTTATGTTTTGTATGAGACGACAACTAAAAAGCACTCGTCTTATTTAAGACGATAATCGTCTCTTAGAATACCTCAACACGACCAAAGTTTACGTCGTTGACGATTGAGAGACGATTTTCAAGACGACCGTGACTCTTGGAATACCAAAGACGAGTGAGAGACGATTTAAAGACGATTTAGACACGATTTAGAGACGACCGTGACTCTTGGAATAAGGCTATAAGGCTATTAGTCACCGTGACTGTTGGAATAAGGCTGATAAATATATTTTTAGGTAAATTCTAAACTGCATTTCTGTTTTATATACACATACTTATAAAAACTCAAGTCGGTAGGGATTCTCTTTTGTGGTTATAACCACAAATAGCAATACAATGGTGAAAACCGCATCGAAATCGGTGCAGCCGTTTGAGAGTTAACTAACTCTAAAGTGACATGCGACTAACTAGATTTTGATACCAATAACAATTTTTCGATCAAAATTCGTTGCATTAGTAGTTCTGCTTTAAATCCTTTATAAACCTATAACGTAAGCAATCAACAATAACAACACACAAGCTGAGCAATGAGTTGTTGTTTTAAAGCATTGTCGCCGCTGTACCCGATGCTGATAAGGGCTTCGTCCGAGATATTGATACACACACGTAGCGTGCGCTGAGTGACGATTCAAGCAAATATTCTTTACTTCGCACCAAATCTGATAGCGATATATGTATTCAATCATGTTCCTCCACCGTTCGCCACAGCGCATTTCTTCTTCAAAAGACTTTTAAAAAAGACTTTTATTTCAAAAAAGTTAAAGGAAAAAGTCCTCAAAAGACTTTTTCCCAAGACTTTTAAAAATAAAAGTCTCAAAATAACTTTTTCCCAAGACTTTTAAAAATAAAAGTCACAAAATAACTTTTATTAAAGACTTTTAAATATAAAAGTCACAAAATAACTTTTATGAAAGACTTTTAAAAATAAAAGTCTTCAAAAGACTTTTTTCAAAGACTTTTAAAAATAAAAGTCTTCAAAAGACTTTTTTCAAAGACTTTTAAAAATAAAAGTCTTCAAAAGACTTTTTTCAAAGACTTTTAAATATAAAAGTCTCAAAATAACTTTTATGAAAGACTTTTAAAAATAAAAGTCTTTGATAACAGTTATTCAAAAGACTTTTTTGATAAAAGTTATAAAAGTTTCAACCTCTGGTTGTGAATCAATTGTGGGCCATTTGTGCACAAGTAATAATTTCCCGCTTCAAATGCTGATTCAAACTTAAAATTGTACGAAAATACCTTTTTTCATATTCCAACAGAATGAAGCATTAGCAATTGCAGAATACAAACTACGCACGAAGGTGTGGAACATATGGAATACCCCAATTCAAATCTGTTCTGGGTTTGCTGTTGCTCTGATGGGTGAAGACTTGATCGTGGTGGGTGGATCATCAAATAACTCACCGGTAAATACAGTCACGAAATTAAATGTTCATACAATGACTTCAAGTGAAATGGCTCCGCTGAGAACGAGTCGAATAGATCACGCTGTAGCAGTACTGAACGGTTCAATTTACGCGATCGGAGGCTATAATGGACGTCAAGAGCTGAATTCAGTAGAAAGGTAAAGATATAAAATGCCATTATGTGGTTAAAAGCAAAAATGTAAGGAGATCAAATTTTAGATGGGGCCCCTTGAATCGCTCTTGGGAATTTGTCGCTCTAATGGAAAATGCACACCGGTTCCCAGCTGTGGCCGTGATTAATGATCGCTTGTATGTATCTGGTGGCAAAAATTCGTTAACCTCAGTAGAATGCTACGATCCGATTGAGAATACTTGGAGATTCACGGCACCCATGAAAGTGCAACGCCAGTCACACTGTGTAAATAAGTTCAATTTGTGTATAAAAGCCAGAAAATGATTTAAATTAATTCTTCCGTGCAGCTTGCAGCTCACAAAGGCTACTTGTTTGCGATCGGTGGAAATGGTGCTGTTGAACGCTATGATCCACACACAGATACATGGATAACGGTATTTTATCGAAGGTATTCCATTTGGAATTTTATAAATGAGTCAATTTATCCTTCCAGATTTCCTGTTCCCCGAACATTAATGGTTATACTAGATTCGCTTCACTTGGATCTGAACTATTTATTTATAATTATAATAAATTCTATACGATAAGCGGTGAAGGCAGCTGCGATAACCTGAAACTTCAGATACTTCCCATACCCTCAGATTCGTCTTTTGGCTCCTATTGCAAAGATTTGATTGCAATTCCATTTGAAGTTAGTCCTCCAGGAAGTTCGATTAGGAATAAAGAATTTTAATTTTGGGTTCTGTTGCTTTCTCTTCAAGTATCTAATGTTTGTGAAGTTAAATAATGTGTGTTATGATCTTGAGCCTTAATCCATAAACGGCAGTATATTTATGTAAAACATCGAAATCTGTTCCTTTAAAATAAATATTTCACACTTAAAGCGTTTAAATAAATGAACTGACCATTTTTAAGCAAATGATTTATTATAAAAAATATCCTAAATAACATTTTTATAATGGGATTAATGAAGACATTTTTTAAGGGTCAAGTTTATTAATGTATTAACGAGTAAAGCATCCAAAAGGAGGTTAAGAGTGGATTATTAGTCTTTTGAGCTTCCAAAGGCAAGAAATCACTCATCTACGTTGACTACAACTCGAAAGTGGCTCCAAAGACTTCCAGGTACAAAGCACATGCGATTGAAACCGAACTGGAAAACAAGTTAATTTTTTTTACTTTATTTATATTGGCAAACGATAATCAAACTGTTTTTGAACACCATAAACCTGTTTAATTGTATTATGAAATAATAGTTATTAAAGTCGTTAAATAAAATACATAAACGATTTTATAGTAACATGCATAATATATAATAAGAAATAAAAACCATATGTACATATATCCAAATATTTATATACATTGGTTTTACTTAAAATGGGTTTCTTATTGTACAGAACAATTATTAAAATGAAGGCATGTAATTACGCCAATAATCAAAAATTGGTTTTTTATTTTTGGAATTTAAAATGTCTAAAATTATATAAAACCAGTAAGAAAGCTATATTCGGCCTGGCCGAGTCTTACAGCCTTATAATGTAAATAGTTTCAAGGCGAAAACGAAAACACTAATGAAAACGAAAACGAAACGAGCCAAACTAGTATAATAGAAGCTTTTCGTTTGTATTGCAGACATTCGTTTTATTGCAGACAGAAAATGTTGCGATGTGTACAATATTTGAAGTATTTTTATAAGTAATTTCTAGAAACGCAAAGATTTCGGGTAGAATTCAGTGCAAATGCGTGTCGGCAATAGAGCACAACTAGTTAAATCATTAACTAGTTATCATTATAGTTAAAGTTAATTTAGACCAGATAATGACCAAAATCTGTTTTGTTATTTTTACTATAGATTAGCAAAACAAAAATTGTTCTTTCACAGAACCCTATTATACGGTACATACCCTAAATCTACAAAAGTAACGAAGATTCATTATAGTAACGCCGTTAAAGTTTTTAGTTACTCGTTCTTTTAACTAGTTCAAGAACAACTTCGTTGCTTCAACGTTAACGACCCGAAGTAACTTCGTTACATTAACGAAAACTATAACGATCAGAACAACGATCCTACTTTCGTTACTTTAACTTTAACGACCGCAAAGCAACTTCGTTACTTTAACTATAACGATCAGAACAACGATCCTACTTTCGTTACTTTAACGTTAACGATTGCAAAGTAACTTCGTTACTTTAACGATAACGATCAGAACAACGATCTTGCTTTCGTTACTTTAACGTTAACGATTGCACAGTAACTTCGTTTCTTTAACGATAACGAAGGCGTCTGTGAAAGTAACGAAGTTAAATTAACTTTAACGAAAAGTAACTAGTTAATAACTTTGCCCAACTCTGGTCGGCACCACTATACACATACAATTCGACAACTTGCAAAACACAAACAATTTTACACTAGACGATAGCTTTCTTGCTTTCACGTGGTTTCTCGACTTTTTTCCTGGAAACTGCCGATCCATTATAGCACGCGTAGCTGATCAAATCCGCAAAGCATGCAAGCAAACGAAAAATAATTAAAAGCACAAAACAAAACTATGTAATTAAAAACATATGTTTCGTTTCGTTTACGTCTTGAAACTATTTACATTATAAGGCTGTTAGATACCATACACCTAAAAGTTTTGAAAAAAGTGGTGAAGCTTGAATGGCACGGGGGTAGCGGTCTACTCTGGGGGGCACAATGTCGGAGGCGGCAGTTGTGGAAATCAAGTAGTGACTTATTGAATTCTAGGAATTCTTTTGGGGGGCAAGTTGATTAACCGTCCCGGGCTGCATGAGACCTAGCTACGCCTCTGTATAAATAGTAGGAATGGTCATTACCTTTTTCAAAACAATATAACTAGCTTAGTTGTTTTATTATTGTGTTCAAATTTAAACTTTGTTTACGTGGTAATAAACTTGTTTTCATACTGCTATACTGTATAAATAGTGTAAAGGTGGGGGGACCGCACCCAGTTTTGATGTAATGTTTTTTTGGAAAACAAGTTATCTAAAGTTTTATTCAGTAAGTTTATATATTTAATATAATCTACCTGTGTAACCTAAAAGTGGATCACGCCCATATTTGGCATATTAACGGATAATGCTACTCTTACTCAGGAATTTTGTTGTCAGAACTCAAAAAGAAACGCTAATATCACATTTCTAATAAAAAATAGGCGTGGTCGTAGACCGATTTTTTCCATTTTCAATGCCCATGCCCAATTCCCATTTTCCTGCACATCGCAAGAAACAATATTTCTGCAAAATTTCATCACGATATCTTCACCGGTTCTCCTGTGATCGTGATTTCAACAGACAGACAGACAGACGGACGGACAAGGCTAAATCGACTCAGGAGGTCACGCTGATCAAGAATATATATATATATTGTATACCTATCGTCTCTATTTCTATGCGTTACACATTTCGTGAAAAGTGAATATACCCTTAACCTTAAGGTGTAGGGTATAAAAATAAATTAAGGTATTCACGTTCAAATATTTGGTGTACAGGTAATTCTATTTTTACCCGAGATGGGTTCCCGAAAAACTCGTGTAAAAAGAAATCGCGTAAGAAGATACTGTGCCTATATAAAATAAGCTCATTGGTTCCTCGTTTCAAGAATTAGCACAAAAAGTGTGAATAAAATATTGGAATTCATGGTCTTTAAATTAATATTTATTGAATATTTACTGTAAAATTAATTTCTCAAAAAATTATTAAAGTAATTCATTAATAAAAAATTTAAAAATTCATAACATTAGAAATACATATAAAAATTATAAATCGAAATTTTTTTAATTGAAAAATCGCGTTAAATCAAGTTTAGTCGCGTAAAAACAGAATCAAAAATTTTAAAAAAGTCGCGTTGCTTCAAATTCGCGTAAAAACGGAATTAGGTGTATTCAATTGATTTCTAGTACTGGATCTTTAAGTAAATGTTAGGGCTCTTGTTTGACTCTGACAATTTCAAGAGATGATTTATGCTGTAAAGTCGTTCGACGCAACTTTATTTTTTGTAAAAATAATTTGCTTTTATAGTCTTTTACCTGATTTTCTATATAGCTGTTGCACAAATAAATAATAAATTAAAAAAAAAATGGTTTGGTTAACATCTCATTCATTTTTGAGCTATTTAGGTGTGGGCAGACTTATGGCCGGTAGTGCATATTCACATACATTGCGCCCTTTATTTCGCCTTCAATAGCACTGCTTTTGTTCTCTTCAACACTGATGTCTGTACTGGACCCCATAACGTTTGCAATTGTAGTTTGATTTGGGTTTTTTTTCTTGCTGCTGCTTCCCGCTTTGACGTACATACTATTTGAAAATAACAGTAGAAGCAAAAACAGAAAACCACTTTTTTGCAATTATGGATAGTTTCAAAATATTTGGAATCATAAATAGAAAGCAATCAGCAGTGTACTGTTTTGAATTCTAAATCGTTTGTCATTCTTATTGAAAACATGGTCTACTCTTTTCGACTTCTTTTGACATATTAATCACCACGAGATCATACCGAAATTCCTCTTCAGTTAACAAAAAATAGTAACTTGTTAATGCTTTTTCGCTAGATGACTTATATAAATATTTTCTTTATTCCTTACATTTGAAAAAAAAAACGAATATAGAATCAATATAATGTACATAATTACCATAAAATCATCAATAATGTAAGTATACTGAAAAATCTAAAGCAATCAAGTTTACATTGTTTGTATTGCCAACTTAAATACAAAGTAAAATTGTAATGAGTAATTACCATAAAACTAAACTACCGTGTTTTAAACATGCTAACGTAATACATATATAAAAATTATCGTGGTATGAGTTATTTTCCATTTTGTATAATAGTTTTTTATCGCTATATCTATTCGCTTATATGTAGAATTTATTTTTATAGTTTTATTTTGAGTTATATTTCTTGTTTTTGTTCGTCTGAACATTACGGTAAAATCGCAGTTTTCCTGTTTAAAGGAAGATCAGTAATTTTCATCATATTCATTTAAATAGAAAAGCTTATATATTGATATAAACAATATTATGCGTGGCAACTTTGATCGCTTAATGGTTGCTGTCTCCATTCGGTTGATTGCGAAATGACCTTCGTCGCGTCATGATGCGATGAGGTGCCACAGTAACTGCACCGCCAGTGATGTTGCTCATGACTTCGTCGTCCCGTAGCATAATTACAGCACCGCTATCCTCATTGGCCAATCCAGCGACTGCGTTGTCAACGAATGGTGTATTGGCTGCATGAGCTGGAAGGGCGACCATATCCTGTTGGATGTTGGTAGTATTTATAGCGATTACACTAGGAACCAGCAACCCGGCGTTTTCGATTTCCGTCGTCAATTCCAGCGACTGTGCAGATGCCCGTCGAGCGGGCGTAATACGCAATTTCGATTTCTTCGGAGGAAGAGTGCGCGGTGCTGTAACGACCAGTGCAGCTACTGACCCGGCAGCATTTTCGATGGTCGCTTCACTTTCATCGTAGCTGCGCTTACGTGGAGTTGTTGATATCGTACGCGACAGTTTTACTAAAACACTATTGTTGCTGTTATTGATGCTACTGCTGTCATCGGTTGCTTCTATGGACGCAATGTCAGGTTTCGCCTCTTCCAGGCCATTCACAAATTCACTTGATGTAGGCCTCGGTGGTGTTGGCAGGATATTTTGAATGGTGCGCGGACCTACTTTCTCTTCAATAGTTTCAATCTGGTTGTTGGCATTGGAGATGCCAGATACGTTCGTCTTCACGTTGATGTTAGCTGCAACAGCATTAGCGGGTATTTGATTCTTTATAATGTTGTTTATTATGTCGGCCGTAGTGTTTACGTTGTTCACATTATTGTTATTGCCGGCGTTTATGGCCAAGCGCTGCAATTGTTGTTGTGCATCGGCAGCATCTGTCGTATTTTCACTGCTTACTTCGCCACTCTTTAACTGCGAGTTTTCCTTTTCAAGGACTTGTATGCGATCGCGTGTCGTTTTTAGCTCTTGCTGAAGAAACAGTATCGTGCTCTGCATACCTTCAACATCTTCATCTAGTTCCTGCAAGAAGTCGTCAAGTTCTGAAAAATACAGGAACAGAACAATTAGAACGTAATTGTTTAAAACAGGAAAAGCCATTAGTAGTTTACGTCAATATTAGAACTGTAACTTCGGCTGTATTCAGAATAGAAGAGTTGATATACAACATGTCCTGACAGCAGTACCTACAATTTGCCTTTTATTTTCGAATCTCACCTGATTGTGATTTTTTTACTTCTTCACTGAAACTTTTCTGCATCGCCAGTTCGGTTTCAAGTTTGGCCAGACGTCCGTTCGACGTCATCTTTCCGAGTTCCTCATTTTCCTGCAGAGAATCAACGAAACAAAGAGTTTGAGCAGTTAATTAAAATCCAACTAAATTTCAATGTTTTAACCTAACCTGATACAATAATCGGCACTTCGCCATCAAGCGTTTTCCAGTATTTGAATCAGGTGTAAATTTCCAAGCCGACAACTCATTCTGAGTTTCCTCTAGCTTTGCTTTGGTTGCTTTAAGCTCTTTCTTAAGCTTCTCGAAAAGCAAATTAACGGCAGGATCCAGAAGGGCGGAGCGCAAAGCAGCTGGGCCCGGAGCCTGAGCGGCTTTGTACTCAGCAATTTGACTCTTTAAATTTGACGAAAATTGTGAACAAACCCAAAAAAATGATATTTTTAAATAGAAAAAAACTCACAACGTAATCTTGAAATTCCTGCTCTTTGTTTGCCAAACGACGCATGAGTATCTTTTCGCGTCGTTGGGCATCGGCGCATTGCTGTGACAGACGCGTTTGTTCCAATTTGAGATTCTGAAGTTCCTCTGAGGATTGTAGATTTTAATAATATTTAAAAATGTTTCAAAACAATATTCTTTAGAATTAAACACGATAATATATATTCGGTATATTATATGTACAAAAATTGCTAAAATATTTAATAATGCATTGAATGATAACTGAACAGTAACAAAGAAGGAAACATCTTAATTTGAAATCATACCAATAGATTGAGTAACGATCGATTGGGAACGATTTTGCATTCATTCAAATTTTCATGACATTGTGTTGTGTGTTTAGAGGTCAGCAGCAGAGAAGATTGCAAGCTCTTTGACAAGATCGTGAGCATCGACATAGCTAGGGCTGATGGTTGTGGTCGTTGCCTGTGCTGCACAAACACGTCACAGGAAAAGAGCGCGCACAACAAGCTATCGACACCACTTTGATTTGATCTCATTCTTATTATATTATCGAATTTGATCTCATCTTATTATATTATCGCTTTAATATTTTATTAATTTACAAAACTGTTATTTGAAACTTTAGTACGTTATTACTGTATGTTATTTATGACGACTTCTATGCTTATTTATATTGAAATGTATAATTTATTAAATGATATTTATAATTAGCTTATCATTTATTTGTATTAGATCTTCATTTCAAACACACACACGGCACTCTTCACTTTTCGCGCATCTTCTTTATATGGTACTCTCGTTTAGCTGCGTTACTAAGCTGAAATGCGCTTTTCGAACTCCTCGACCATTGAGAGGATTTTGTGACACTCTCAAAACACACAAATTTTGCTTACTTTTGAAAAATACATCGGCACACACTCTTTTTAGCCTCGGCGACAGTGATGTTCACTCTATTTGGCATGCTCTTCAATTGGACTTTTTTTAAAAGACTTCACTTGAGAAAAATACATTTTAAAATGATTTTCACCATCTCTTAATTTTAGATTTTTCAGTTCGATTTATTGATTTATATTTAAATAATTAAAAAGAGAAGGGATTTTTTTAAATATTTTAATTTATATTTTTACACTGTTGAATAAGGATCTATATTATTTGTTTCAAAGTCGACATTTATACTCTCTCCAGAATTCATAATAAATAAAAGTTCATCTGTACAATTTTTGTTGTTAGAAAGAGAATCAAATTGATGACTAAAATTTTGTTTTACTTTATATCCTCATTTATACATATATACTTTCTGCCTATACCGTAATTTTTATGATATTATTATCTTATGATATATTACGAGATAATTATTTTTTTTAATTTTTTGCTTAAAAAATACTCGTAAACAAATTAGAACTTTCTAAAAAATGTTTAATTGTACTTGATTTTTTTAATCGCATTCAAACAATAAAATCTACGTCAAGGACATTGTTTTCATAGGTTTATTTTTATTTAAAGGTCCCTCAGTCCATTGAATGTCAGGCTAGAAAATGTTGTCTAACATCAAAAATTATTTATTTTAAAAAATTATGAAAAACATTGATTTCGTTAATGTTTTCTCAAAGAAAAAGCTAAAACTAAACTAAATGTTAAAAGCAACAACTGTATCGACAAATTATAGCAGTGGGCTAATATGGGCCTTTACATTCCTCTGATTTATAACAATTTTAAAATTTATTTTATCGCATTAGTGAAAAAATGAACTGAATGTAGCAGAACACGACCGACTGAAAAACGTTACCTGAACGAATGGTTACAAAGAATGTCAAAGACAAAGTATTTAAGTTATTTTCTTTTGCTTCTTGAAATAAAATGTTAATTTTAAAAATTTTAGCATTCCACAACAATTTGTTATGTTAAACTTAACATGATTTATAAAATTGTAAAAAAAAGGTTGTTCACATTTAAAGCAACATATAACATATAAACAGAAAATGTGTGACTAATATTATTGGATCATAATTATACATTTATTCAGTTAACTTTTCCCAATTGCGCAAACAAGAATCTTATAAAAATGTTTACTTTTAAACTTCGTTCTCTTATATTTTCTTATATGTTTATCTATCAGTATGTACAGTTTCGGCCAAAACCTAAGCACCCCCTCAGTACATTTTTTTAAAATGATAATTTTTTTAAGAAAACAAAGTTATTAAAATTTATTTTTTTTAGTTTTTTATTTATATATGTATATCTTTATTATTGAAAAACACAAACTTAAGGAATTCAGAATTTAATAAAAAAAAGTTAAAATTCAAAAAACATTTTACGTCGCAAATATAAGCGGACCTTTAGCACCCCTAATTTCAGGTACAAAAAAAAAACTATTGAAATCAATATTTCGTTGCGAATCCTTTATTCTGGATGACACACGCACATCTTTTAGGCATAGAGGATATTAAATTATTAATTATATCTGGTGATATTGCTTCCCAGGCTATTTTTGCGGCTTCAAATAAATTTTCTTTGGTTTTGCAATTTTCTCGGTTGATTTTTAAGTTAACGATCTCCCACAAGTTCTCGATTGGGTTAAGATCGGGGGATTGGGCAGGCCAACGGAGAACTTCTATCAAATGGTTCTGGAACCACTCCTTAACCACTTTCGACGTATGTTTTGGGTCGTTATCTTGCTGGAATGTCCATTTAAGTGGCATCTCTTCTTCAGCATAAGGCAACATCACGTCTTCTAATATGTTACGATACATGAAACGATCCATAATTCCTTCAATCTTATGAATTGGCCCAATCCCTTGCCCAGAGAAACAACCCCAGACCATTATGTTGCCGCCTCCATGCTTTTGCAATATTTAGGATTCAACCGTTGTCCATTTGGTCTGCGTACACGCCTTATGCCATCTGAATCCTTTAAATTAAACTTAGATTCATCCGAAAACAGCACAGTCCTCCAGTTTTGGACACTCCAGTTGAGATGGGCCTTGGCGAATTCAAGTCTGGCTTTTTTATTTTTTGACGATATGAAAGGTTTTTTTGCTGGTCGTCGACTGAATAATCCGGCCTCTACCGCCCTTCTGCGAATCGTTCTTTCGCTAATTTTTAAATCTAAGCGGTTTCGTATATGACTAGAAGATGCTGTAGGATCATTTTGGATTGTCCTTTTAATTAAGGAGTCTTCATGTCGCGAAGTTTCACGTGGCCTTCCTCCAGAATGAGTAGGAGATGTGCGACCAGTCTGCAAAAACTTTTTAATTAGCCTAGAAATAATTGATCTGTTGATCGAATATTTTGCACTCAATTGATGTCTTGATAAGCCGGCTCTCCAATCATCAAGAATTCTAATTTTAAATTCACTTGAGTACTTATTGCGTGCCATTACTCTTATCTCAACGAAAACTTTAAAACAATGACAATTTTCGCATAAATTCTAACAAGTTCTTTTTCTTAACACTGCAGCTTAATAGCTGCTGCATTTTTGGAGTGTACCGTTAACTAATACAGTAATGTCGCAGTAGCGTAGTAAAATTTCCAAACACAATATTAGGGGGTGCTTTAGTTTAGTCCGCTTATATTTGCGACTTAAAATGTTTTTTGAATTTTAACTTTTTTTTATTAAATTCTGAATTCCTTATGTTTGTGTTTTTCAATAATAAAGATATAAATAAATAAAAAAAATAAATTTTAATAACTTTGTTTTCTTAAAAAAATTATCATTTTAAAAAAATGTACTGAGGGGGTGCTTAGGTTTTGGCCGATACTGTATGTTCATCGTTTGTTTTATTTAAAGTTTTGAATAAGATTTGTAAATTATATATAAATAAGTCACTCTGTATTTCTGTTTACTTAACAAATAGTTAAGGCTAGAAAAACAAGATTTTTATCATGAATAGTAAGCAATGAATTGCTGCAGCAAAGGCAGGAAATACTATATGATGAATCTATTGTGACCATTATTATTGTACTTGAGACTTTAGTTTTAAAACGAGGAACTTGCTAGTCCTTTTTCAACAATGTAAACTCTAAAAACCCGTAGACATTATATTAAATAGTAGATCTTTAATAGATTAAGATACTTTAACATGTTTTCCCATTTTTACATCTGGCACACGCGACCGCACTTCAGCACTTTTTATTACATTTTCATTATTGACAGTCTTTTTTTATACAACTTTTGCGATAGCAGAGATTGCTTATCGTCCCATCAAGCCAGATATCAATGCGAATAAAGAGATTAAAGCGATTTGAAACGTCCAACACATGGATATAAAAAATTGTTTTTAACTGAAATCTTTATATCAATTTGCATGAATTTAATTGCTTAAGCAAAAATAGCGCGTTGGCATTTTTTTCCTTCTTTATTTTATTTCTTATTCCAAAATGGAAACACAACGAATGAGATCAAGAAGGAGTAACAGATCAATTAATTGACTCCTTCTTATATCTTCGTTTCTCCAACATTAACAAGATCAGACGACGACAGCGACGCGAGCGTAGGTAGGCGCAGACGTCGGGCGACCATGTTTGACACGACGACGAAGAGTAGCTGCAGCAAATGTAGCAGAAAAGTACACAGAAGAACAAAGCTTGAAGGAAACACAATGGAGTAAAAAGAGGGATAAAACAACTATTTAATGGGCTTCAAAGTAACAAACTTCAGCTAAAAATAAGCTAAGCAAATAGTTTATATTATAGCAATATGATTTTTATATTTAACATTGTAATGCTCTATTAAACGGCTTTCACTTCTTTAATCTTTTAGCATTTACGATTTATTTATAACACACATTTTTTTAATTATTTTAGTTCCTTCTTTTGGGTTATCTTTTTGGTTTTTGTTTCGCGCACTCCCGACTTAATATACAGTATTTTGCTGAAAAGGAAAATATTAATATTAATCTTCAATATTGTCTCAGAGTCAAAAAAGAGTGTTCGCTCGCATGAGTTTTTCAAAGAGTACTAGAGCAATGTCAAATATTTCGCCTTCATTTAAGTCAAGAAAATAGGCAACTTACTAAGGTTTGGCAGTAATAAAACATTTTTTAATTTCATAAATTAGTCAAATTAAACTAAAATTGAAAATAAAATTAAACAAGATCCTTCTTTAAAATCAGAAACATTTTCGCACACACTTTAATTTCAAATTTCGTTACTTTAATTAAACCTTGTAGTTGATATTTTTTTAATACCTTCCAACAAGCGTTGACGTTGCTCAGCAACAGCAACCGGGGGAGCGGTCATAGCAGCGTCGAAAGCAATGAGAGGCTGTTGTTGCTGTTGCTGGGATTGCATTGTGGTTGTTGGCTGCTTCAATTGGTGCGATTGATGATGGTGGTGATGGTGATGGCTCGCATGGTGATGGTGGTGGTGATGATGATGTTGCTGTTGTTCTTCTGATGTCGATGGTGTCGGCGAGGCCGGGCCAGAGGTTGGCGCACCGACAGCAACGCCGCCAACAACAGAAGACGAAGGGCCGCCAGCATTTGTTATATGATCGTATTGTTTCATTGAATCAAAGTTATTCATCAAGGGTCTTTGATCGTCCATAGTCATTGCAGCGACACTCATAATAATTCAGTTAATTTATGCTCATCTATTTTTTAAGTCTAGTATTCTGGGATTTTTCTGGGAGACAAGAACCACACGTACGCGTTTTTTAATAATCTTTGTCTACTTATTCAGCCCTACTTTTGGGGTTGCCTTCGTATGCTTGAACGAAAACAGCAAAAAATAAAATTTTCCAGGTCGCTGCTGCTGCTCTGCTACTTTCTGCTGCACCCAAGCCTTTGTGAATTTTTCAATTTACTTCCTTGCACACTTTTCACCAACTTTCCTACTTACATTTATCACCAAATTGCTTACAGTTTATTTAATAACACTTTTATGGTATTTTGAACAAATTATTACACTTTTTCTGCCTTGAAAACAATTTTAAGCGCAACAAAATTCCGCGACACGCAGCTGCTCTTCGTTCCACTTTTTGAAGTGAATTTTTAATGAATATTCAATATGGAGGATTCTTTGCAGAAAAACATGTATCTGAACGAGATGGCAATATATACATCAAAATGGAAACGGATTCTATTACAATCAGGGGTACTACGTTATAAAAAAATGAAAGTTTAACTTATGATTAACATAAAAAATTCTTTGTTATGCCTTGAACACATAGAAAATCGCACTACGAATATTTCGGTGCGAACTGTCAGAAATCTTCTGCCGCAGCGAAGTTTTGGCTTGTCCAAGTCCATGTAAACACCCACAAATAAGAAGAACAAGAGCGACGACTGCGAACAAATCGCATCCAGATCGACCGCAGTTGCGATTTATTGGTGGGTGTCACATTGGACATCTTGAGGCCGCCTCAGAAAAAGCTGTTTACGTTGCACCCTGTCACACTACAAAAAATTGTGCGCATCCTCAAACTCGTGTACGTGCAAGCGGTTGAGATGTGTTTGTAAGCGCTTTCATTTCAACAAAAGCACGGTACGGAATGATTAATTTGATGTGTCAGGAGCAGCAGCAATGTTGTCCTTTACGTACTGTCTGTCTATACCTACCGTATATTGGAATCTTATGAGTTTGCATTTTTCGAAATTTTTTAATCGTATTTTCCATTATTTGTTGCAATGACCTTCACCTGTTTTTACCCTTTCGGAAACCTCCTTTTTTTCAGGAATTTTCAAGTTTTAAAAAGGTTGACAGAAAGAGAGCGAGAGAAATTGCAACCTTTACCTGCATCTTGTTTTTTATTTGTAATTCTAAGAAATGTATCCTTTCTTTCCAAAATATTCTTTTGGGTTATTGATAAATATTTTGAGTAATTTTTTTAAAATAAGAATGGGCAATATTTTAATATTTAAGAAATAAGTTACTAGAGCTAATAATAATAAAAATAAAAATTACATAATACAATAAAATTCTAAACGATAACAGTAATGTAAGAAAAAACAAATCAGCCGGTTTTTCCATTCCATACATTTTTTCTTTCTACCGGCATGCATGTTTTCTTAAGCGAAGCCTTTGCTGTGCATAACAAAACAGAAATGAGAAGGCAACAGATAAGAAAAATTTTTAGACCGTGCTTCGAGTTTTTATATATGTGGTAGTGTTTGACGCTCGTGAGGCAGCCAAAATTTTAGCGCTAAAGCATTAACCACAACCAAGGCTACAGGCTACAAGATACTAACTGCAAAAGTAGCTAACTTCCAGCACTAACCTCAGTGCTTCCAGTGATAGCGGCGTGAAGCCAGCAGCAAATGTCAAAACGCAAATCTTTTTATATGTAAAACGTAAACAAACACAAAATAAGAAGAAGCATAGCTACGCCGCCAGAGAAAAATAGAACTCGATCGACTGCAAGCGGCGTGAAGCCTAGCGGCTAGCTGCAAGATGCGTAGCGGCTAACCGCAGATACGTAGCGGCACTGGAAATCAATGTTTTTTTTCTTGTTCCCCATAAGGGCCAATGTAATTTTGACAGATGCCGCTTGTATCTTGTAGCCTGTAGCCTTGGTTGTGGTTAATGCTTAAAGCATTAACCACAACCAAGGCTACAGGCTACAGGCTACTAACTGCAAAAGTAGCTAACTTCCAGCACTAACCTCAGTTCTTCCAGTGATAGCGGCGTGAAGCCAGCAGCAAATGTCAAAACGCAAATCTTTTTATATGTAGAACGTAAACAAACACAAAAGAAGAAGAAGCATAGCTACGCCGCCAGAGAAAAATAGAACTCGATCGACTGCAAGCGGCGTGAAGCCTAGCGGCTAGCTGCAAGATGCGTAGCGGCTAACCGCAGATACGTAGCGGCACTGGAAATTAATGTTTTTTTCCTGTTCCCCATAAGAGCCAATGTAATTTTGACAGATGCCGCTTGTATCTTGTAGCCTGTAGCCTTGGTTGTGTTTAATGCTTAACGTTGAGGCAAATGTGGGTTGAAAGCTGTTCCACTTTTTGCAATCAACCAATCAGAGCGTGTGAGTTTGGCGCATAGATGCCCAGTGTGACACCCACCATTCGCAACCGCAAGCAGAGGCACCGACGTAATTTTTTTTTTTCTCGTTTCTATAAGAGGCCGTGTAATTTTGACAGTTCGCACCGAAATATTCGGCGTGAGATTTTCTGTGTTCAAGGCATTAGCAGTCAATTGCGTGTTTTTTGTTAAATTCGCTTGTTTTTAAAGAAATTTGGTAGAAAATTAATATGTCTCTGTCCCAACCATAGCAGCCAAAACCCAATAAGAGTCTCTACATTTTGGTTATAACGAACGAGGTGTCTTTCTGATTCTGCTTTGTCATTTTCGTGTGTAGGATGATTTCGACTATACACAACGCGAAAATAAAAAAGCAGAATCACGAAGAATCTTCTCGTTCGTTTATTGAAAATCTGGCCGTCAATTAAATTTGTTCTTTATCCACAAGTATTTAGGCCCAGATTTTCAATGAACGATCGATGTTATTCTCCGTTACTCTGCTTTCTTATTTTCGCGTTGTCAATATCTCTGCTATGCGTTTGTTGTTCTTTTCGTAAAAATAACAAAGCAAAGTCACTGATAATCGTGTCGATCGAACATAATAATCTGTTGGCTAATAATCTGTAATAGAAGAAACGTCAAATCTCTTACAATGTGGCCTAACTGTGGTATCTAAATTAGTACGTCTTGCGTTGCGTTGATCACTGCGTTTTAAAAACGACGCTGCGATATAACAGCGTTGCGTCAACATATGTTCTGACAAAAAGTTTTTAAACATTCACACGAACATTAACATTTTTTCAACATTTGCCGCCAACTTCACTTCGTAGCGCAAAATTGGAAATTCGAAGTGTTCCCCATCAGTGCGTTGCTTATTTCAGCCACTTCCATAAGACTGCGTGTTCCAATTTCATTTTGACAGCAACGCAACGCACGACACACTTATTTAGGTACCACAGTTAGAAGTGGATGTAGGACGAACTTTATGGGCGTGAGCCTTAACTAATTTGCTTCCAAGATATTTCGGTTTTGTTTTTAGAATACTACTGAAGTTTAAAATGAGTGAAAATAAGGTCGTAATAAATAAAAGACTAAAAGGATTGCCAAGAGAAGAATTAGAAAAATTTTCCAAAAAGGAATTAATAGTCAAAATCGTACAACTGGAGGCGTATAATTTTCAGCTAAAAAATATTTTGCAAAAGAAACTGGATGCAAAGGACAAGATTGAATCTGATTTTGTGCATCTTATAGATGAGATAAATGGTAAAAAACAAGGATATGTTGAACTAAATGAAGAAGAGGCCACTCAAGATACTAAACAATGTGAACTAATTAATAAGACAGCTAATAAAAGGCAATTCGATTTCAGCAGTGCGCACAAACGTCACGTGTTGATCCGATTGCTATACTTTGGCTGGGAATACCAAGGATTCGCGTGCCAAGAAGATTCTAATGCAACAATCGGTAGGCACATACTTTCACATTTTATGGGCTTCATTGGTGTTTACAAATCCTTTAGAATATCATTTGTTTCGTGCTCTGACACGCACCTGCCTCATAGAATCTCGTGCCTCTTCCAATTATCATCGATGTGGCCGCACCGACAAAGAGGTGAGCGCCTTCTGTCAGGTGGTGTCTATTGATTTGCGCAGCAAATTTGCGGAGGAACTGCAGTTGCTTCCAGAGTCTTTGGCTGCAGAGATCGACTACTGCGGACTTCTGAATCGCATTCTGCCCAAAAATATACAATGTATAGCTTGGATGCCACTAAGGAACAGCATGTACAGCGCACGCTTCGATTGCAAGGCTCGCAAGTATCGTTACTATTTTCCACGTGGGGATTTAAATATTGAGGTGTGTTGATTTCTTCATTATTGCATTACCATATGCTTATTTTAACTTGATTATCCTCCAGAGTATGCGTCAGGCTTGTCAGCTGCTGGAATGCCACGCAGATTTTCGAAACTTTTGCAAAATGGATGTGCATAATGGAGTTACGAATTATATGCGCGACCTCCAGGCAGCGGGTATTCACGTCTGCCCCAACGAGCGAGAGGATGAGACAGGTTTTGAGCAACTATGCGTTTTCTTTGTAGTATTTATTTAATAATTTCCTAAACTGTTTTTAGGATATACTATGTATTATTTGGAAATTCAAGCCAATGCCTTCCTTTGGCATCAAATACGCTGCATCATGGCGGTGCTGCTGCTTATTGGACAGGGCAGGGAAGAGCCAAAAGTAATTAGCGACTTGTTGGATGTGGAATCGAACCCCTGGTAACAACTGCTGCCCTCAAAGCGTTGTATAGAGCAGGGTTCGCTATGCTCGCTCTCGAGCGCCCTTTTAGGCTCCTGCTCGCTCCGCTTCGCTCAAAAGAGCATTTGCTTACGAGAGCACGAGCGAGCCCGAGTCGTTGCTCCTAATTTTTTTGAGAGCACGAGCGAGCAGCTCATTTTCAAATGGAGCGAGCCGGAGCAAAAAACAATAACATCAGTGAGCAGCTCCGAGCTCCGAGCTCCGATCAGTTGCGAGCTCAGAGCTTGTGAGCAGCTCAGAGCTAGTGAGCAGCTCCGTCTCCGAGCTCTGAGCTAATGAGTTCGTTTTGTTTGTAAATTTTTTTTTGTAATTTGAATAGCAACAACATGAGGTTTGGGATTTTGTTATGACTGGTAGGCATTTTAATTATTGGAAGGAAGGTAATTGCCTATATTGAATTTCAGTTTATTGTGTGTTAATTGCAGTCGAGACAGAATTTAAAAATGATGTATCAAATATAAAACTCCTTTGTTTCGTATCATAAAATTATTACATAGTATGTGGTGAGAGATTAGCACTTATATGTTTGACCACAACTCGAATTAACATACAATGAATTGAAATTCAATATAAGCAATTACCTTCCTTCCAATAATTAAAATGCCTACCAGTTATAACAAATTCCCAAACCTCATGTTGTTGCTATTCAAATTACAAATCAAATTTACAAACAAAACGACCGACTGCTCATTCTCATCGGCTCGGAGCTGCTCGCTAGCTCGGAGCTGATCGGAGCCGGAGCTGCTCACTAGCTCTGAGCTCGGAGCTGCTCACTGATGTTATTGTTTTTTACTCCGGCTCGCTCGTGCTCTCAAAAAAACATTAGGAGCAACGATTCGGGCTCGCTCGTGCTCTCGTAAGCAAATGCTCTTTTGAACGAGTCGGAGCGCTGAGAATTTGTTCTGTTGTTCCTGCTCGGGAGTGCGAGCGAGCCGGAGCGAGCATTTACGAACCCTGGTATAGAGTATTGATTATATCTCTAACTACACTAGTAAGCCTCAGTATACGCCGGCCCTTGGTTTGCCACTTAATCTGTTCGAGTGCGAGTTTCGAAAGCATACCACAAAAAAGCAAATGCCTTCATTGGATAAAAAAAACAAGGTGCAGCAAGAAGAGTCTTTGGCTATAGAGGAAACTGAGCTAGATTCGAATACTAAAAGAACAGCTGACGACACCACAGCTTGGATTTTTAATGAGGAGAATTTGCAGAAACTAATTGAAACAATTCAAAGCGAATGGACGCAAGCTAGTATAAAGTAATCCATTCTTTTTTCTAAAAACGTGCTGAATTTAGTTTAACTAGTTTGTTTTGTCTTATTATTTAATTTATTGGAAGATCTACGATGATACGAAATGTGTTGGACCATTTGGAGCAAACTTTAAGTGCGGAATTTAGGCCGCAGCAGCTGATGGCTCAAATTTTACTGTTGCAGGACTCATTTAAGCCGCGTCAATACCAGCAGCTGCTACACCGAAAACGATGTGGTTTGTTTTTTAGAAATTTCATAGTCATCTCATTCGTGTACTTCAAGTAATCAATTTTGCCTTATATTCTACAGAAAGCATAGAAAATCGCATACAACATTTTGTTAAAAAACAAAGACTGATTGTTAAACCAATACAACCCACACGAGTACAACCTCAGAAGGATGCAAAAAACTGAAAATGTAAGATTGGTTTGAGTTACTTCCACTATAAATTATATTTGAGATAAAACTTACTGTAAATTCAATTAGGAATATTTCAGTGTCCGTTTATTACTAAATTTGTAGATGTATACTTTGAAGAAATAAAAATAGAAATTTTAAGATTAGTTTTCTTTCTACATAATTTTATTGAAGTTTACGTTTAGCTTTACCAATTAATATTTACTTAAATATTTTAAGTATCTGCTAACGTACGTTTATAAATATATAATAAATTTCAATACCATGCTTTACTCATTGTTTTAGTTTATTTTATAAATTGTTTAAACTATAGCTTCATCCAGTTTTTTGTACAATTCAATTAATTGCTTGCATTATTGTTTATAATTAACAGTCATTTGTTGGATACAAAGAAATTTAAACTAAATCTATATAAATACTTAAATAATAATATTATTTTTATAATCTTCTAACAAAATGATTACATATAAATATATACCGAAAAAGTTTGTTACCTTTTCTTTTCTGCGGATTTAAAACTTGCTTGATGCAGCTTGAAACTAAGTGGCAAGCGTTTTAAAATATCGTTTAGTCTACACGTAAATAAATAAATCATCTAAGCTGAGCTGTGTTTAAACAATGCATTGATATTCAAAATAGCTTTGCACATTGTAAACAAATAGCTTTTTAAATACTTGAATTACATATAATTTCTTAATATGAAATTTATAAATGTATTGCATTTTTATTTTGTAGTTGAAACTCCTTTCAATATGTAAGATTTAATTAACAAACGTTAGCTATAACATGAGTACAAGGAATGTTAAATTCTTGTCAGTGATAACTTTTCTTATCCTTCATCATTACATTATAAATAGTGTTTATATACAAATATTTATTATATATCTTTTGTCATAATACCCTGTTATGTACCCATTGATTTAGCTTTTTGCAATCTGAAAACGATTTTTTATTTAATTAATAATATTATAAGTTTTAAGTTTTATTTTTAATTATGTGTTAGTATTGAGATTTGCTGCATCCAACAACTCACCGTCTGCGCAACAAGTTCAGAACTATTGCCCCCTCGCGCACATTTTTAAAGAGTCCAATAGTTTCGGCATGACTCATGCCCTGCACGGAGTTCCCATTGATTTCAATTATTTCATCTCCTGCGCAAAAATAAGAATTTTTAAAAATATATGTACTTTGTTATTATTGTGAGAAGTGTTGCATGCTTACCTGCTTGAAGCGTGCCATCATCGTCAGCTTGTCCTGATGGAAATACAGTTTTGACAAATATGCCCATGTTGCCTTTGGGCGAATCACGGCCACCAACAATGCTGAAGCCCAACGATTTCATCCCCGGTCCCTTGTAGAATGTCACCGTCTTGGGTAAGCCACGATGGATACCTAGAGATATTTTTTAATTTTCTGTTGAATCTTAAAATATGTATACACCGCAGTTAGAAGGAAATGTAAATTATATTCTATATAGAGTAGCTTAGAAAAATTAAAGGCGATTATATTTACATTAATAGTGTAGAGTATTTTTAGATTAGCTATCATAAAATAGTTCAATTAAACAACTGTTTATGATAGAATGTACAACTATATTGAATGACAACAATTAAAAAATATTGGTTGAAAAATCTCAGCGGTGATTTGATTGGCGGTCACAATTTAGATCGATAATCAACGATAATGTAGATTACATACATACATACATATATATTATAATGCCAACAAATTTATTGAGATTCTTCAAACCCAATCATCGTTCACGAACAACGAAATACATTCGCATACATATAAACAAAAGCCTGAAAAGTTCAATATAACATAAGATATGTATGTTAGAAAATTTAAGATTCGTTGCCCTGTTTGTGTCGCTACCTACCATCGCTCATCGAAGCTCTTATGACCTCTGCCATTTCTTCGTCGCGTATCGTTAGTTTTGAAGCTGGCACGATGTGATGATCGTGCAACAATGTTGCTGTTGTCGCAGGTGCTGTCAAGAGTGAGTGAGATGTGGTGGCTGTGGTGGGTGGTGCAACAGTTAAATGTTTTTGCTGTTGTTGTGATAATGAGCGAATGAGATTAGATTTTAAGTGAGCTGAAGAAAGATGAGTTTGTTTCTTTTGAATGAGATCAGTTGTGGGAGGTTTTAGTTGCTGCGTTATGTAGTGTTGTTGAAGATTTTGTTGCTGCTGTTGTATTTGTATCTGTTGTTGCTGTTGGTGTAATAGCTTTTGCTGTTGGTAGTAATCAATGCAGCCAGCGGTTGCTGTTGTTAGACTTGTACTTTTGTTAGCATTGCAATTAGTTGAATTGTTATTTTTGTAAGGTGTTAATTTTGCGGCATCCATTAAATTAGTGTTGGCAACACCATCAGCAGCACGTGCCGCTGACGGTTGCATGAAAAGCGAGAGACGTGACGAGCTAAGGCGCGAGTGAGCGAAACGCAACGAGCGATAATGAGAATTGGACAGATTTACAGAATTTCGGGTGTAGTGCGTGCGAGGCGGAAAATGTTGTTGCTGTTGTTGTTGTTGACTACTGGGCAATTGGAGCCGTGCGTCTATATTCTCTCTCTGAGATTCACTTCCGTTGTTTATTTCTCCTCCTGCCAGCGGGAGCGTCAACGAAGCACTGCGACTACTCATCGCATTGCGAGCTTTATTAAAATCCAATTCATGCTGCTGCTGCTGCTTCAATTCTGCTGCCGACCCTTCAGAGCGCCGTTTGCGCGACAACAGCTGCCATTTCTCATCATCGCTGATCGTGTTCGCTGATATGCTGAGACCCGCACGACTCGTGTAGACCGGCGTGTATTCGGGCGATGGGGTGTTATACTGTAACGGTGTTAGTTCGAGTGCGGTGCGCTGACCTGAGCTGCTCGATCGTGAACGCGTGCGTTCCAGCTGTGTTGGAGTCGACAGATCCATAGAGTTGCGGGGCGTGGAACAGCGTCTATGTTGCATGAGTGGCATCGGCGCCGGCACACCGATGATCATCGATTGCAAGGTCGAGTTGCTGGCCATGGATCGTGCATCCGCATCGGCGTCGTCTTCTTCGAGCGCCACCTGCAGGCTCTGCAGGTCGTAGCTGTCTATGATGCTGTCCGAACTGTGAGTACGCTGTGTGTAGCTGAGACGTTTACGCGCATGCGTCAAGTACTCGTTTGGATTTTTCGTTGCAGAGGTTGAATTGCTTCCCTCCGAATGTCCTGCTCCACTATTCCCACCGCCGCCATCCGGGAGGGACTGCAGGGAGCAGTATTGCTGCTGTGGAATTCTTTGATTTCCGTTTATTTTGATTTTGGTGCAAAAGTCGGTGACGGTTGTCACCTCATCGTGTGCAATCACAAGATCGATTGCGTTGTCGATGAAAGTGGAGAGCAGTCTATGGACTTCCTGGAAGGATTGTATGCCACGTAGATGATTGCCGTTCACATTGACGATTTCATCGCCCAAGCGAAGGCGGCCATCTCTGAAAGTGAAGATGAAAATGATCTATGTTAACAGGAAATGGCTTTTCAATGAGCATTACATGATTATTAAATCTCGACTGAACTAAAAACTCAGTAAATCTTAAACAAAACAGGACCCTTGCTAACACACTTAAAGATACTCACTTCTGTGCCATGCCATACGGATCGATTTCGACTATTAAGTAACGGAACTGCTGCTCATTCGTCGAGGTCATGACCATTTTTGGTGACAACACGAGACCAATGAAATCTTCCTGGCACTTGCGCTCCAGTTTTATCTGCCGAAATCTTCGTCTTATGGTCTCCGTTTCGTAATCGTAATTATAGCCGCCCAGTGAGACCGGTCCACTCAGGGCACTACAAATACTGCTGCGAGGACCACCGCCGCTACATACACCCAGGCCCACACCTTCAGATGATGCCAGAGAAATTAGCGAATTTCGCTTTAACGTACCCGAGGCAATAGATTCGGTGTCTCCACCAGAGACACTCAGACTATTGCCGAGGTGGCTTGCTACTCCCAAGCCACTAGCTCCGCCGCCACCATCGCTGTCGTAACCCGACTCGTTTGAACTCAGACAACTACTTAATCTTTGGTAAAGTGGTTCCCAGTCCTTGGACGAGATGCTGTTGTTGCGCGACACGATTGAATCGCTGCCTGCTGAACCAGCTTGTGGCGAACAATTGCTAATAGCACTATCATCCGAGGAGTAACGCTTGATGAGGGCGCCGCTCCTGTAAATCACCTTCAGTTGGTGATTTGGAGAAGTGCTGGAAAGCGAGATCGAGTCGGTGCAATCATCGCCAACGTGCAGAATTGGCGTAGAGTTACGATGTTGCGACACCGGCGAGTGTTTTTGTGAGACATGCAAGAGTTGTGGGTTAAGTGGATGTTGTGTATGATGCAGATCCATGCCGGAGATCGTGTGCAGGCTGGAGAGCGAGGGATTCTTTATGACTGAGCCTCCATTTTCCTCGGGCAGTACAGAGAGTCGCGAACGAAGGAACGCGTAGGGGAATGCATTTCGTCTGGGCTGATCTTGTGGCAGCACAATGGATGGATCGCTTGGTGAGTTACCGTTGCCCGATGGGACATTCGGCGAAATGCCGCCGCCAAATGGAGAGGCTCCTACTTTGGCAATATCATCGCAGCTGCTGGATTTTTGACCAGAAGTTGCAATCGTCGAACTCTTCTGAAGTTGCTTGTGTTTTCCATGCGCCAAGTTGAGACCTTCGCTGGGATCATCGCATTTGACGTACGAACAGCTGGTTAACTGACTCGTGGAACTACTGCGATAGAGTGTAGTGGGCGTGGCTGCCGATTCGGTTGCTTTAACCAGATTGTGAGATTTGTGGTTCAACATGCCTGTGGAGCCGATGCGATGAAAGAAATTTCGGAACACTTTTTGCGAGCGTTGCTGCTGAGCGGGCGCTTTTTGGGTTGAGGAGTTTTTTGGTTGATTTGTTGTGTGGTAAGAAGTGGTTGATGACTCCTGTTCTTGGTTCTGGATCTTCTGTTGCTGTGACAGTGTTTCAATCGGTCCCGATTTGCATTTCTTCAATGTATTGGGTTGGTAGTTATCCTTGGCATTGCTGTTGTTATTGTTGTGGTTGACGTTGCCGCCACTGTGTGTGGGTGAATTAAATAGACTGCGCAGATCGGTGTGGGACTTGTGCGTTGTTGTGTCATTGCGCTTGAGTAGATCCAGCTTGCGACTCATGCGCTTGCCCCAGGTAAAAACTGAAATGAAGACAGAATTGTGAAATTATATTTAGAGAAATGGAAAAGAAAAGGACATGATAACGTAAAAGATATACAATAGATCAAGAGCTGAAGCGAATTTCCAATTGACAAGCGGCTTTAAAATATTATTAGCTCCATCCGACTTTGGATGGACCTTCAGTCATTCAGTTCTCGTTACTTCGCATTACTACTCATATCTCGGTTAAAATTGAAGAGTACTATCAAAACTCCTATTTGACTCAATTTAGAGACGGAGAACTTAGAGTCCGAAGGTGGTAACTCTTCTAACGTGTCGCATTTATAGTACTTTCGACAGAATTAAAGCGAATCAAAAACGAGAGATCCATCCACGAAGTCCATCCAACGCAGCGTAGGCTATTAATTTATCCTACCAACTACCTTGAACTCCATCATCCAGGCTTGTTTTCGCAACGGCTTCAAGCGCTAATAAATTTACACCTCAACAAACACCCAAGCACAGTCACACATCATAACTCGGAAGCGAACTCGAACACTTGGAACGCCCGACCGGCGGAAACATCAACACCAATCAATATTAAATTAGAAAACGAACACCAAACGGAGAAAAGTTCGCCAATGGCAAGCAATCAGCGCTGTCAACGTAACGTATGGACACGTAACGTAGTGCAACGCAAGGAGGAACCGAATCGGCAAGCAGCACACGTGCCGCATGTGGTCAACGGGGTGGGGCGGCAGCGAGCGGCAACGTATGGAGAATAGATCTGGAACGCATTAACCGCAGGACGAAAGCCATGAAATATAAATCGAATCGAGGCCAACATGACAGATGAAGCGTGTTTGTTGTTGTTGCGATTACAGCAAGTAATCGAGCTGAATGAAGTGGGGTGGTGGAATGACGTCTGGAGTAAAGATGATAGTGGAGATGAAGCAGAAATAAACCACCAACTCCCAATAAATGCTCTGAGCCAAATAACTGATTGAATGGTTAATAAAGCCAAAGCCAGGGGAATCGCTTAGCAACTCAGCAACGAGCTCGTCTCGTCAGGTATCCAGCCGGAAAGAGAGGAGAAGTGAGGTGAGTTGAAGAATGTTAGATGCATGGCGCGGATGAGGAGGAGAAAGAAGGAGGAAGGAGGGATGCATTTGAGTCAAAAGCAACTTGTGGAAATGTGAAATCGGCAAATCGGCAATAACAACAACAACAAAAACAAAAACAATTTGCAATTGACGATCATTTGAACGTATTGATCATACGAAAGTAATTACCTTAGAATGGAAAAAGCAGAAAGTTGTTTGTTGGAGACACAACGCAGCTGTTCAAATAACGTGCGATCGTACGTGCGTCGAGCGCTTCATCTTCGATTATGGCGAACATCTAAGAAATGCAAACGAAATGTGGAAACGTTCGAAGCCATCACAAGTGATCGGCTATGATAATGATAATCACTGATGATATTCTTGAACGTTTTCGCGATGAAGTTGAAAGAAATCCGATCGAACGGACTGTTCCTGGCACGCGTTGTTGTTCCTTTTCCACGCAATTTGAGGGGTTGGGGGGTTAATTTTCTCTAAATTGTAGCGAGCTGTGTTAATTTACTTCTTTCCGGTTGGTTTTTAGATAAATGCGTTTGTGGGAGAAAAATAACAAAGTTTTCTAAAATGTTTTATTGATTATAGGATTTCGAGAACCGAACAGGAAACTGTTTTAATTCAGTGGTATTGTGAAAGAACTTCGTAGCAACCTTGCCCACGCCTGACTGGAGCTGATGCTCAACAGAAAGTTGCGTCCAACGAATGCCTCAAATGTATGCCGCGATAACTGGACATGAGCGCAGCTGTGCTGACCGCTAAAATCAATACAATCCACCCACCCATCGACAACAACCAGCACAACAACAACAACAAAGTCGAACTAACAAACGATCATAACGAGCAACGGTTGGCTTGTGGTCGGTAATTTTAAAAGCACAGGCCAAAACTTTTTGAATGAATGTTTGACCACTTTGAGTGTCAATGTTTATAGCCTCTATGTTTTTGATAGGAAGGATCATGATCTGGTTCAATAGCACGATCATCCCATCTTGATTATCATCAATTCTTTATTTTTGTCGTATTTTCTTCTCATCATTATGTTGATTTGTGTCACGATTACGATCAATGTTGCTGAATCGTGTGATCGTGTATCACATTCAAGTTCATGGCAAAATAACCTTAAAAAGTCTACACCATCTTTTTCGCCATGATAACCGTAAACTTCATGACGATCACCGCAAACATCATTGCGGTAACCACCTCTTCATCGTTTACGTCAAACTTATCATCAACCAATTAGCATAAAGACAGTTTTGACAAATTATCAACATTATCATGAGGATAATCATCTGTATCGTTTCTCCAGCCCAAGTGCCATCATTACGAAGAACGTCGCGATCACTATCGAGTTTATAATTACCATGATCACCATCATTATCCAGATATTCATTATTATCTGTTTTGCTACCAATATCGGCTTTGGATCTTCATCATGATCACCAAAGTTTTCGTCAAGCACTATTAATATTCATTATTATTCATTATTAACGTTAATCATTAATCATTATTAATGTTATGACGGTTACTACTAATGCATTTATGCATTATGATGATCCTGAACATGATCAAGATCAGCCTTAATAGTGATAAATAATCACTATTATCATTCTATCATTTGTAATGATGATCATAAATGCATCATGATCACTATCAGCATTCAGTTTTTCATGGTCACCATCACCATAATTAGAATAATCATGAATAATAATCATGAATAATCATCGTTATCATCATTAGCATCATCATCGTGTATCGTAGTTGTTATGATTACCTACAACGACATCATGACATCAACATGATGATGATCATCGCAGTTATCACCGACGACCATCACGATCACCGACATCACCACGCTTGAAGTGACGCGTTTTAACAATACATTTGAAATTTTTATGGTCCTCATAATGTTCGAAATCGTATGGAAATTTAATACATCTCTGGCGCGCGTGCGCAATCGTTTTCATTGATGATGACGATGGCGATGACGATGGCTGTGGTGATGATGATCTTGCTAAAGCAAAACATTTCCGACACATTTTCTGTGTGTTTGTGTCTCAGAATGTTCTTGTTGTGCATCTCATGTCTGTTCTATTAATTGTTCGATAATTTGTTGTTGTAGTGATAAATATGGGACACGCGCATAAATTGCCAAGTTAACGAGTTATAGACGTTTGGTATTTAAGTGGGCGTCTGTCCGGTGATGCGATTGCATTTTTCTTTGGCTCATGTATCGCTTGTTTATGCAGATAGTCTGAACTTGGCAATGATTTAGTAAAGAGCTAATTTTTTCCTATGCTTCCTTTGAAGTTATTGAGCAGTAAATTTTAACTGAAACTGAGAAACAAAATAAAACTCATTGATTTTAATTAGGAAATTATTAGCAAGATTATAAGCGGGGTGTGAGAAAAAACAAAGAAAATACTGAAGAACGACTAAAATGAGGATAAAATCATTGAAGAATATTCAGAAGTAGTTTAAAGTTGTACATTTAATTTTTTTTATATCGATTTCTAGGATATTTCTTTATATTATTGTTGTTGGTGATTCTGAGTGATGAATTTTATCATCTCCAAGGTGATACTATCTATTATTTCAGCTTTAAACTTTACTTACGATGAAGCAGATAGAAATGTATTGAAAATCTAGTTCAAGTTGCGTTACGTTGTACGTTATGAATTTAAATAGATTATTTAATTAATTAATTAATTAATTATTATTTAGAATCCAGAATTATTTCACTACACAATTTAGCTTGAAAGCTTTTTCGGGTTATAGCTTTAAAGCTCACCTCTGAGAAATATATTTCTGTGATGTGTTTTGTGTATCTTTCGAAGTGGTTGCTTCGCTTCCCAGCTGCGAAGGGGGAGAGAAGTATTTGTTGCTGTTGCTATTAAACTGATCCTGTCCACATCCTCCGCAATAGTGGCGAGTGTGGCCACCCGCTTGCAATTGATTGATGATGATTCATTGCAGTCGGTTTGCATTCTGCCGGTTTCTACTACTTTTACGATAATTTATATAATTTAGAACAATTTTAAGTAGAATTTCAAATACATGTGATTTAAAGTAATTACAACTTGTAACTATTGATGTTTTTATCTATTTTCCGTTTTTCGTTGAAATTACGTAAACAAATTATTAACCCACGGAATTTTTCTTTAAGAGACTTAAGAAAAAATGCGAGTGCTTAAACTGTTTATGCAAAAAATATGATGGCGCGACACAAACTCGTTGACGTTGCAAGGAAAACTGCTTCAAGAAGGTAAACGTAAACCTTTCGTAGCTGGTGTTGCCAACAGGTTACATTAAGTTGTCATGCTTCTCAGTGTAAAGGCAAAATTTATGCATTTCTTGCAATACTTGCACAACATTTTAATGTTTTGCCAACTGTTTTATGTGATTTAAAATGTTTTCTTTATTTACGTTTTATTTATTTATCGCTTGTGTGATGGTTATCATTTTTGTGGATTTTCTTTGTAGATGTTTATCATTTCTTCATTTGCGCTGTTCCTCTGCTAAATTTTAAGTTATGGTGGCTCATCTGATCTTTGATCAAAATAATGATGACATTCTTTTTAGAATTTATACTTTTTTAATACTTGCTCTTATTGTTTAAATAGAGTTGTTGTTATTGTGTTTTAATTATAAATATTTTTGTTATTATTGTTGTTGTTGCGATTTAAAAGCCCCACCAGCTGCAAGCGTTTTTAAGCTTTCAATTTATTTAATCGTTTAAAACACAAACAATAATGCATAAAAACTTGTTATTTTTTACTTACATGTTTATAATTATAACTACCGTCATGCTAATTGTGTTTTCTGTTTTTAAAATATATTTTTTTATGTTTTTGTATTTGCTGTATTTAATCGGTTCATGTCTATGTTTGGACTGGTTATGCGAATTTTTCTTAACTTATGTACCATAAAAGTTAGTCTGGCGCCTAATGTTTTCAATTATAAATTCCATATTTTATTTTTACAACCACAACCAAAATAATGTGATAGCTAATTGACAGCAAGTATCATTAACAATAGTAACATTTTACTATATTTACGATTGAAAATGTGCTTTGTTGAGAGCACATAAACTCCGATTAAATCTTTTGTAAGAAATTGTAACAAAATATATTATTTGAATTTAAAATTATGGAGATAAATGGTTTCTTCCTTTCTAAATGGTTTATTTAAGTATATTTTTAACTACTTTCAAAGAAATCAAAATCTCAATATTCAATTTTGTGTAAAAATGTTTCTCATTGATGTATTCACAGAAACCGTTAAAATTAAACTAAATTGAAATTGGAAAATCTTCAGAAAATTGTTATTGATCATTATAAAACTTTTAATATGAAATTCATCATAGTTAATTTATTTTATTAAATACTCTTCTGCTTAGTAAGGTTTTGTTCGTCTTTTTTCGTTATAATCACCATTATTGTGATTATTATTATCATCATTATCATTACTATAATCACTTTTTTCACCTTTCACTCTAAAATAATCCCTAGTTTATTTTTCTTTCTATTTGATTGTTCCTTTTCTCTATTCACATCTTCATCTCTCGTGTGATTTGTTATTCGCTATTAGTTTCTTTTATCTAATCTTTGAGCTAATTCTTTCCATCACTTCGTCAATTTTTGTCATATCTGTTTTCGCAGTGGTATTTATTTCCTTTCGGCTAACACGTGATCAATGAAAAAGGAATAACTCGAACTGTAAAAGTTACAGCTTTATCAGAAAAGTGATTTTAATCATTTCAACAATAGAATTGATGTTTTTCAAGCAATGATTTTGATTTTTATATTGAAAAGATCTCTTTCTGAAGTAATATAATGCAGTTTCCATCATAATTTGCCACAATCTCAAGCGTGAAGCATCTCGTAGCCGTGACCACCTCGGGTTTTATTAGTTCAAAGTATCGCTAGTGTATGTATGTATATTTTCCGTATGTATTATTTTCAGGATTTCTTATTTTAATAGATTGTCTTTTGTAATCTTTTCCAGGATGTTCTTCTATAACCTATTCCTGGTACTCTACTCTACAAGTATAACATCCAAATGGGGAAAATGGATGTTTTTGTTGTTGTTCTATTTTTCGCACGCATCAATTGAAACCTTGATTTATTTTCTCACGTTCTTCTTTGTGCACGTTTAGCATACAAATTATTTTACAATATCTTGGATTGATTCCATTTAAATTATTTTGCTTGTGAAGTATCGCCAGTACACAAACAGTTGTTGTTTTTGTATTTTCATTTTTTTGCATTTGTGCTCTTTTGCATTCTTTCATGCGTTGCTCGCATATCAATTATTTTTAGCCACATCTTTTGTTTTACGCTGTTTTGAACCATTTTCAGCTGCGGCTCGACCGACCAAACGACCAAACCTGGGGCCCGACCGTTCTTTATTTAGATGTTATGATGGCAACAACCTGTGCGTTTATCGGCTTGCTTAATCCTCAACAATAATACGGACTTGCGTAGAGAGACTTCTGAAGACTTAACAGAGATGAGAGACTTCAGAGGATTCGCCAAGCATTTTTGCTTCAGCTTGAATCGCAATAAATAAAAATGGGGCTTGCATAAAAACGATATAATAAAGAAAATTAGTAAATCTCTTAATGCAACAATAAGTAGATGCGATCGAAATTGCCATTGTATATATTTTGAAATGAGCGTCATAATCGAGTGAAGTCGAATAAAGTTTTAATAGAGGAAGAAAAGAAGCCAGGAAGGAGGCTAGGGAAGAAGAGGAGCTCTACAATCATTTATCATAAACACAGCGCGCGGCGGTGGTTGTCTCTGAGGCTCAGGAGCCGCATGTTCTGTGGTTTACATGGCTTTCACACCAGAAACCGTCAGATGGTGAGAAGCACCGCATGGAATCGCAGTGATATGTGAAAATAATTAAGTTATCTCAGGTTGGATTGGTTCTCGAAACTGGAGTAAAGCAGAAACCGTGCTGATGATAAACGGCCGACATTCGGCGACTGTAAATGTATCTACGAGCAGATATGATTTGTTAGAGTGAATTTTTGAGTCATTACGAACTCGTTTGAAGCGCTTTCGTGAAGATTTCTTTAATTGGCTTCATCATTAAGAAGAGAGGAATCGTCGATTATGCTCTTAGGGTACTTTTTAAACTATAAGTATTAAAGTAATATACACGTATAATAAATCTGATAATTCAAATATATTTGATTTATTGAATATACAATAAAATAAACAGATTTCCCTTGAATCATTTCATGGCGAGATCAGTTGATTGTTGTCAGTAAAAATCAGTTGTCAGTAAATAGAGGGTTAAAATTAAATCAATCTTTTTTTAGAATGTAATTAAATTCGTATTCTAGTTTATTGTCATCTCGTTAGCATTCCTTCGATGACACACTTTTGTTACAAGCAACAACAACAAAATTGATTCCTCTTTAAGTTTGAGATTTACGCTTCATATTTAAGTGTTTAAGTAACAGAGTCCAGAAATCCATTAAAGAGTTATAAAAATATATTGACATACACTATAAATTTCTTACATTTACTTTTGCCAATAAAAGTTTCTCAATTTAAATGGGCAATTTAAGAAATTAAATGCAAGAACCGAATTCCTAAAAATACTATAAAAATATAGCAACAACAACCAAATCGAAGAACCGTTTGCAATTTAAATCGTTCAATTTGAAGCCCATAATCAACATATGTATGTATGTATATAAAAAAAGGATTATCAAAAACAGATTATCAAGAAAAGCAATCTAAAAGAAAAAAGAATCAAAATAAAGCCATAAATGTTGAAATGATCATGATTAAAGTGAAATGATGATTACAGAAAATTTTTATTGCAATAAAATTTTGAATGTTTAAATGTAAAATAAAATATCTCTTCTCTCTTCTGTTGCAGTTTCGTTTTATAGTGCTTGCGAATGAATTTAACATTTCCTTCAGAGGTTGAAAAAAGAGTTTATTACATTATAAAAAATCTATTAAAAAAGCAATCTAAAAACGTGTTAAAATCAAATCGAAAGAATTCATATCAGTGGAAACATATTAGAAAAGAGGATAAAATCCGCGGTATTGAATTGAATTTATTATTCCGCAGACTTTAAAATGATTTTTTATATGTTGATTAAAATGACTATTTTAGGAAGGAAAGAAGGACCGACAGTTTCGATTGGTACTGATTTGTTGTTGTTTTCTGTTGTAGATAATATGTACAATAAGTAAAGTTAAAACCATTAATACTGTAGTTTATTTTTACCAGACCCTAAAAGTATGCTTTGCCTTCTTACGATGCATTTTCTTGAAATTGTCGATTTACGTCAATTTATGGTGATTGTGTTGAGATTAGAAAGAGAAAATATAATAGATTAATAAAGTGTATGTGTGTGTGTGCATTATCGATCAGCTTTTATCATAATTTATGGCTTTTCTTTGTCTCGAGTTTGAAATTAGAATGGATTTTCGATAAAAAGCGAGTTTACAAAGCAAGCATCGTATACAAAAAATAAAAAAAATAAAAATTTTAAAAACTTTTAAAAAATTTTTCTTTTAATTTTGGTCACATGTGATTGAAATTCAAGGTTTCTTTGTATGGAAAACTATGAAAGAGCAGAGAACCTGTCGATTCAATTTTGGACAGCAACAACAATAAATTCCATAGATTTTTATATACCAAATGAATGGTTAAGTTACAATAACGACAAAGAAGCTGACCAGCTGCATCGACAGCAATAGCAACAAAAGAATTGCACAATTTTCTATGACGGACATCGACAACATTTTGGACATGACAGCAATAAAATAAAAATCAAATATATGTATTATAAAAATAATAAATTATAGTAATAAGAATGGGAACCACAACAACAACAAATAACAACGACTACATCTCATTGATTTTAAAAGTGTGTGAGCCAAGTAAAGACGAGCGAAAAAGAAAAATAAAGAGAACTCAAAACAAAATCTTAATTTAATCGATCTTCATAAATTGTCCTAAACAAGGTTCAGATTTATACAAATTTTCTGAACAGATTTGAAGTGAGCTTAGCAGCTTAAGCAAACTAATAAAATAGAGATTTATTAGCAATTAACGAAACAATAACAACAATAAAATTAAGTGAACGCGTTCAAACGAATTCAGCTTTTATTGGTAACAGAAATAAATAAATAAAACCTCCAGTCATCCGCCCACTTTTCTCTGGCATGCTTCTGCGCTAAGCTGTTGAGTGGAGCTTTATTAAAACTTAACTGAGCAGACTGATCTTTGTTCGTGTAGGAAGCTTTTGTGAGAATTATATTGTATTCTATAAAATTGGATATTGAATTCTATCAAATATAAAATTGCGGGGAGACGGACGGGGACGGACTGCCATCGTCCACTGCGGCGATTCTCACTTTATATGTAGTAATAATATATGTATATGTATGTTTATATTATATGTTGTACGTATTTCAGTCATCAACGATAGAAAAGCTAATTCAATCTTTACCTGAATTGTTTTTCTCTTCTTACATTGCTTAAAATGTTGCCAGAAAATGCAATTCTTTCAATTGAAAATTACTGTGCTTATTATGTAAGAACTTGTTTCTCGTTGAACCCCACTAAAGTGCGGCTAACAAATGTTCCCTCACTAAGTTTGCGACGAATTTATTTTTACCACACTTCTGATGTTTGGCGCTGTATTCCTTCTGGTTGTCGAATGGCGATTTTCACGCTTCATACGATCTCGCTCACGCGTCAGCACCATAAACTTGGTCTATAAATTTAGCCAGCACTTAAGTTTTAAGTAAGCTTGAGTGCCGTTTCCTCAAGCGTTAATACGTGTTTTCAATTAATTATCAATGCTTTTGCTATCAAATTTTTATGCAGATAAAACGGTTTTCGTTACGAAAAAATCACGTGTTTCTGAAGTTGTTTTTAAATTAATGAGCTTGATTAGAAAATAATTTTTTCGTTGCATAATTAAATATTTTGTAGATGGTAGTTAAGATTTCTTTTAAAAAATTCTTGTTAAATTTTTTTTAAATTAATTAAATAATTAATATAGTAATTACTGGGCCATTTCATATGAAATCAACCAAGTTAAAGGGTCAATATATGTATATACAATAGATGTCAATTTAAACAGCGAAGCAAAATCGATGGGTACTTTAATGTTCAAATTAATACAAATTTAAAATTAATAAAATTAATATACAAGTCTTCATATCAAAGCAATAAACCATATATCATTATTTCATAATAAATAATTGTGGATACTTTTGTTTTTGTTTATAATAATTAGTTGTTGTTGAATGTTTGAATGTGTTTAACTTTAATTTAATTTTGCTTTAGTAATCAATTCGTATATAGTTTCACTCCAAAAGAGCAAAAACTCTATAAAAATTTACACTTTAAAAGAGTTTTTAATAATTTAAAACAATTAGCAAGGCATTAAAAGGAATTTAATGAAAAATAAACATGAAATTTCATGCATCATAAAATAGAAATTCAATTATTGTTCATTAACATAAACTAACTAAAATAAATTACAGCAAAAGCAAAAGGAAGAAGAAAATCAAATCGAAATACAACAACATCAGCGAAGTAAACAATGTAAGATAAAAAAAATTTCAAAAAAATAAATATGAGCATTACGCATTTTTTTCTTGCAAATCCACATCAATTTCAGTTTGACTTGCTTGTTAGTTTTGTTGTTGTTGTCGTTGTTTTCATTTGCTTTATGGTACTCCTATCTACATTAGCGAAAATTTCTGCAAAGCTGCAAATAACATCTTAAAACACGCTTAACTGAAGCCATAAAATGATTGCAACTCGTTAATGCGCTCTAATTAACTTTGCCATTGTTGCATTTAACGCAGTTGTTGTAGTTGTTGGCTGGATGGTTGTTTATATCCGATTGTCCCATGGTTGTTGTTGTTGGTGGTTCTGTTGTATAATTGATTTCGTTTGCTTGATTTTTTAGCTTTTCTTAATTCTAACGAACTACAAAAAAAAAAAAAATTCCGAAATTAAAGAAAACAATTTTCAAAAATTTTAATTATTTTTTCCAAGTATTAAAACATTTTATTTTATGGCGTTATTGTGAGTCTTATAGATTCAATTATCTAGATGCTCAAATAATATGCAGCATAATCATATAACGGCAACAACAACAACAGCAGGTTTTGCTTGTTCGGATGGTAACTCAAAACCTGATGATGAGGTTATGATAGGAGCACAACAAAACTTTTGTTGTTGTTGGTGTTGCTATCTTGAGGCATCGATATCGTATGCAACATCTTGACATGACAGTTGGTTGTGCTTCACTTTGCTGACCTGATGTTCGATGCAATTAAAACTCTATCAAAATACAAAATACTGTGCATACACGTGCGAGGTTCCCAGAATTCATCAATACAATATTTTTCAAGAATTCTTAATATTCCTTGGGATTTCTTTATATTTTTTAGATATTAAGTTAAAATAGGTTTTTGAAAATTTTGTATAAATTTTAATAAATATTTAAAATTTGAACTTAATCATAACATAATAAAATAACATATGTATGAATGTAATAATATAATAAATTATCTACGTGAAACTGTACACCTTTGAAAACTTTTTTGGCTTCCACTGTATAAATTGCGGATCAACTGTAGCTATGAGTACTAAATATGTCAATCATGTCACTTCACTACAGTGCACCACACCTCACCACACACTCCTCACTCCCGCACAACACACTCCTCCTCCTTGGCCAGCAAACCGCACAGCATTGCATCGCATCGACACACATCACATCCCATCGCATCGCATGCTTCATTTGACAGATGAGGAAACGCACTGTTAAGTAAAATACCAAAAAACGGTATACGATGTCAACTAATAATTCCGCATTTTGTCACACTTGTATGTTGTTGCAAATGTTGCTGCTTCTCTGCTTCTAATCATGTCAACTTAACGAATGCGTTGTTAGAATTGTCTTTTTTTAAGCGCTTAAGTAGCAAAGACGATAAAAATATCAAATTACTCAACATGACTTAACTGCTGTTGTAATTGTAACTGCCATTAAAAAAAGAAACGAGCAGATTTAGAAAAAATTAAGCCGGAGAAGAAGCAGCAATCAAAATATGACCAGTCTGAAGGAAGCCAAATTAGGCCAAAGCGGGCTTTTAATAGTGTAGAAAAGCGATATAAAATATACTACGACTATACACGAAAGTATATATGTATATAAACAACTTGGAAACAAAATATTAATTAAAGGTAGAACACTAAAAACACAAAAGAAAATAAAACAAAAATCCAGAGTAAAAAATACGGAAGTTTTTAAAAAAGAAGTTAAAAACTACCGTTTTATTGACAGCTGTCCATTGAGAACCTACATAATCGTTAAAAGGTTTATCGTTAGCAGACTTTAAATTTAAAAAAAAAGAGTTGCCAATTGATATCTAGTACGCACCTCGTGGTAAGGTGAGTAAGGTGAGTATTAATGGAGGCTTAACCTCCATCGATATCTGGGAACAGTAAAGTCGTGGGTGTTGTTTACGCGAATTTAGTAGCAGTCCCCACACCAAAACGAGGTATGAATTTGGACAATAAAAGTTGTAATATTTCTGACATTTGCCGCAAAGTTCTGACAAAGTGTCGCTGATCTCTGAAGACGATTTAATATGCACTTATTGATGCACGCAAAAGATACAATTGATAAAACTTCAAACATTTGGTACAGCGAACAATTATTGCTTTATTCCCGACTTTTCACTCTTTCCCGGCCTCCAGCTCTGGCTCTTTCACCACCTTTGACACTTCGTTACTTATTTTAAGTATGTCCGAGGACGTTTCTGCCATAGAATGCAGACGAGCGAACAGCGGCGGCCGCTCATCATGTGTCACTTTGACGTCCGCCATTCGCTCCGATGCTGGTTGCATTCTATGTTCAATTTACGATGCGCGCGGTTCACTCAGTCATCCAGTCACTCGTGACGGCGGGATTCATTAGATGCAGCTGTGGTTATTAAAAAGCTTAAATACCGATCTGTTCTTTATACGCAGACATTAATGCATGCTTTATAGCTTTCGTCTGTGTGAGCGGCGGTGAGCCTAATGACAGTGGTACTGACTGTGAAAATGCGATGAAATGCGTTTTCTCGACTCTCGCAGTCTCGAAAACGTATCGAGTTTCATGGTGATGCTTTATAGTGATGCTTTAATAGTGATGAGGTTAGTCTTAATATGATGGTCTTTACGATTGCATTAGAATTGTGTAAATATGCGGCAAGAGAGCAGGAATTCGTGGTTGTTGTGGAGTTTACAAAAGAGAGAATTACCGCTCGAAGCACTGACATAAAACTTCAACTAATCTCTGAACTGTCATTAGGATTGAAGTAAATTGAAAAATAATGGCAGATTTATTTAAAAATAATTGATTATTTATTCAAAAATAATTATGTTTTTCAGTATTTGTTGCGAGGCGGATAAGTTTAAATTTAATTCTTCAAAACCGACATTTATGACGTAATAAATCGGAGCGACACAATTTTAATCTGTTTATTGAACGAGAGATTATAATATTTCACGAACTATGCATTTTTTATAACCTACACCTTAAAGTTAAGGGTATATTGACTTTGTCACAGAATGTGTAATGCATAGAAATAGAGAAGATAGATATAGAAAAGTATATATCTATAGTAATAGTATATTCTGGATCATCGTCACCTCCTGGTTTGATTTAGCCATGTCCGTCCGTCTGTCTGTGTCCTGTTTATTGAAATCACGATCACAGGAGAAGCGATGAAGATATCATAATGAAATTTCGATAAGAAATATTTTTTGTTATCGTATACAGGTTGGTATTGAAAATGGGCAACATCGGTCAACGACCACGCCAATTTTTTATTTGAAATGTAATATCAGGGTTCGTTTTTGAGTTAAGACAACAAAATTAACCGTTAATATGCCAAATATGGGAGTGACCCGCCCACTTTTAGATTACACGGACAAAAGAGGGTCTTAAATGGTTATGTTGTTAAATATATAAACTTCCTGAACAAAACTTTATATAACAACTTATTTTCCAATAAAATATTATAACAGCGAAACTGGGTGCAGTCCGCCCACTTTTACACTACTTATACAGTATATCAGTATGAAAACAAGTTTATTACCACGGAAATAAAGTTTAAATTTGAACACAATAATAAATAAATACTACTAAGCTAGTTATTTTGTTTTGGAAACAGGTAACGACCACGCCTACTGTTTATACAGTGGCGTAGCTGAAACTCATGGTGCACGGGACGGTTAATCAACTTGCAGACCCAAAAATTCCTAGAATTTAATAAGTGAATACTTGATTTCCAAAACTGCCGTCCCCGAAATTGTGCCGCCCCGGGCGGACCGTCACCTCCGCCCCACTCTAGCTACGCCACTGCATTTATACCCGTCTGTGATTAAATGTTATTATAAAGTAGCTTTCCTTATAACCACATATTTCATCTAGTTTCAGTTTAAAATTTAAATAAATTTAAAATCTAAATAAATAAAATCTATTTCGCTCAATTACATTTTTTTTAAACTTTTAGGTGTAGAGTAGGCCGAATATAGCACTCTTACTGGTTTTTGTTATAATTTAGTTCTTATTTTATATTTTTTAATATTAAATGGGTTAAGAATTTTCCTTTTTCTGTTTTAGTATCCTTAATATTTATTTTTTTATGTTTGAATATATTTAAATACTTATTATTATCCGCGTTTTATGATTTAAGAATATTATAATATATTATCAAAACTTTTAGTTCAGGTGGCAAGTCTGAGCACTAAATCCTTTATTCTTAAATTACCTTAAGACTCTTGAATCCTTTAAAATCCAGTCTCTAAAATTAGCTTAGCCAATAAATCTCTTTTTACGAGTAAATCTCAGTTCTATATGCATTTATTTAGTTCTAATCTATAGTTAGCTGTAGTTACATCCTGGAGTCCCTCCTCAAGAACTTACTATAATAGAAAAATAACTTCCTTCTTCTTATTTCTTAAATTAGTTATAGATTTTAAAGATCGTATAATGATTACTTGCAAAAATTAATACTAGAACGCTTTTACACTAACTATTAGCTATTAAACTTTTAACTGTTAATACTCGACCCTTGTAGGAGATCACTTTCCGAACAAAACGACGGTTATCATTTTGCCTATCATTCAGTCCATCATAAATACTTTCACGATAATCATCTAATAACTTATCCACTAATTTGTCTGGATCGATCGATCGATTGATTCGTCTATTTATGAAGTTCATTTAATTCTTACAAATCATGGTCTGTCTCAGTCATGTCTATGTTGCTTTTCTCTTCTGCAGCACACGCTCAAATGTCATCTCATTTTAAAGCTTTCAGTTCTTAATTGATTTCCTGTGATCTTGAGTGACATTCCGGCGAATAATTTTCTTTTCTACCTCCTATACACGGTGTTGTTGTTATTATTATTATTATTATTGTTTTGCCCCCGTCTTACAGCTCCGTTATAATTATACTTATGATTCTACTTACCGTTGCGTGATGTTGACGATGTTGTTGATGACACTGCTGTCGTTGTTGTTGTTATATTTGTTGTCGTTATTGCAGACGTGATTGTTGTTGGTGTGGTTGTTGAGGATGGTGTTAGTGGTGCTGGTGCTGGTGCTGCTGTGGATGTTGTCGTTGTTGTTTTTATTGTCGTTCCTGTTGGATTTGATGTCTCACGATGTTGCTCATCATCAACCAGAATCACAACCGGAACAGCTGTTACCAATTTGTAGTCGGGCAAATGACCTGTAAAGAGAAGCAAAAGCAACATCATCAACATCAGCATCAACGAAGTTGGTCAACTTAAGATGAGTTATGACATCTACTGGTCAACTGTAGAAAATTATATACGATAGACTGTAGTACGAGTATCTTCTAAATGATTTAATAATTAGTTCTAAAATGACGCCTACAGTAATAATAATAAGTTCAAAATAAGTTGTATCTTGGAGAGATAAATACTATAGATATTTAACTTGTAACGATATTCTGAAAATACAAGACCGATTGACTTTGAAGATGAATTGTCTTTGATTTGATTCCTCATTTACTCGTTATTGTTAATGAACTCAGTGTTGATAGACTCAAATTTATTGTGCAAGGTCATTTAATATACTCTTCTTAATATACTATTCTCTCCAAGGAGTGCAAAGTGTATTTCTTCCTGGTTTGGTGACTCTTCTGATAAGAAACCTTTTCCGAATTTTTAAAAATTGGTGACAATCGCAAAGCGAAGCAAAGCGATTATAACACAAAAGATCAGTGAATAAAATTCATCCAACGTGCACACATTGGAATGTCGCATTAAATGTAAAAATGATTTTCTTAATAAAGTACCTGTGTTTACTCATATTGATACAACTTCTAAGCGCTCGAGTTCAAACTAATAGTAATGAAAATGACAGTACATTATTAAAAGCTGAAAGCAATAACAATCAAAGTGAAATAAACTTAATTTTAACTTATGTTGCTCAGAGAAAGTTTTTACAAGCAGCTTCAAAGCTTACAGAGCTTAAAAGCGTATCCAAACTTCTCGATGTATTTGAGACAATTTTTAAAAACAGCGATAGCATAGAAATATTATGGTTGCTGAGAGCTTTAACAAGGAATGAGCTGATAAAAGTTCTCCCTACCAATAAAAATCAGCTTAATTGGTGGCTTAACTTTTATAAAACTATTAAAAATTACGTGCAAATGAACAAACATAACATCTCTTCAGGGAACAACAACGAGTTGCTTGAAAAACTGCAGATACAGCTTTTAGAAGAATTCGAGAAGCTGTCCCAGATAACTTCACATGATGGACGCTTAAGTGAAATTGAAGATTTTCTTCAGAACTTAAACAACTACGACGAAGTTTTCGCGGTCAGTGTAGTGAAAGCTTACGTTGAAAAGTTACTTGAAAATGAAAAATGCGGAGACCTTTTAAGAACGATACAACATTGTGAAAACTTAAACTTAAAGCTCACTTTTATGTTGGAATTATGTTCAAAAAAAGAAGCTTTCCGTGCTCTGAGTCTCAAGCAACTTTTGCAGTTTGCTGCAGAGTTACGCCACATGAAAGCACACAAGCGCTTTAAGTTTTTGACGATTTTAAAAAAACAGCAAGTGCAGAACATTCAGCGAGCTCTACCGCGGACCGTGGAAGTCCTTTTCTTCAGTCAGCGGCTGTGCTTTAAAAACATTGAAGCTTTCAGTTATCTGACTGCATTAGCGGATAGTGTGAGCCTTAGTGAATGCTGTAGGTTGCCATTCGGTTTAAGTTTTGGTGCCATCAAGAACGCCATGTGGGGTGTCGCCTTTTCCAAGAGCGAGATGCTTCCCATAGCGATTCATCCGCTGCTAAATCAGAGCTTTTGTTTCAGTACTCTCGAAGTTGAAGAAGTAAGAAGCCAGACTTTAGATATATCAGTTCTAATTTCTGGATTTGATATTTGGTGTAATTGGAGGATGGAGTTGTTAGCGGAAAAGGCTATTCTTTTGTACAACCTGAGCTTGGGAAAGCTTTTATGTGTTGAAAGACAACAGATTGTGCTGCTGTCGGATTTTAGACAACATCGCAGATGCACGTGGTTGGTGGAGAACTGCACGGAGTTGTCCAAATTTGTATGAGGTCAGCGCCTAAAAGAAGAAATCAGTATCCCCACCTCCTTCCTTCCCCCTTCCGAAAGCTATGGTGTTGAGCAAATTCAAAATACGGAAATCAAAGCAATATAATTTTAACTCTATAAACTCAGTAAATTTCCGATCTGCTTTAATTTAAATCACAAAGTCAGGACATTCGTACGTACATACATATAAACATTTTATTTTCGCCTAAAATAATGCAATCTTTACTCGAATACTTCCACTAATAGTAGTCTAAAGGACAGTAAAAAATGATGACTGCATTGAAAAAACAAAAAAAAAAAAAAAACCCCATAAACAACAACATTAAGAATCCATAAATCAGAATCCGTGCAAATTCTATTCTTTCAAAAAACTCTTCACATTCCTTACTTGAGGACTTCCTTCTTACTTTTTTCCCTTTGAAACGTACGAGAGAGAGAAAGAACAACAAAAACAACATCAACAACCACAACAACAACTCATTCATATTTCGATTGGCTGACAGATGAACGCTTATTATGGATGAAGTGGCGACCGCCTAGGGAGGCAACAACAACAACAACAACAACTACAACGCAACAACAAAACATCAGTACATAAAGTGTGCTCGTCTCGCTTGTAAAGTAAGGAAGCCTAACGTAGTCTCAGCCTCATGAAATTCGTCACATTTCTGAAGAAAAAATCCACAATAAAAGTATTTGCAGAAAATGCAAGAGCAAAAAATAAAACAGCAGCAACAACAACAACAACAGCATACAAATTAAACACAAGACAACGAGAGACTTTCTATTCGCCAACATGATGGGTGGGTTCCGACCTGCCAACGATTTGTTATCTCATACAAGGGAATCCAGTGTGGCCAGAGTGCAGTGACCGCTGTGAACAGTGAAGTAACTGGGAAGTGGGAACAGTGGGCGAGGGAATGGCCAGAGATCGAGAAAAACACAATCCAGGCATTTATTTTAATGATACTCGAATAAAAGCAATTTAAGATGTATGCAATTTATTCTTAAGGTAACCTGATTTCATTCGAAAAATAAAGATTTAAATGAAATCAGTTTACAATACTTTATACGTATCTCTTTTTTCGATTAAGAAACCATAATTTTTTTATTCATCAAACTGGAGCTGAAGGAGCGTTGGCAGAGATTATAAATGAAATTGAAGAAATGAGGTCAAGAATCGACAATGATTATGAAAAACAGACCCAGACTTCTTCCCGATTTGTACCAGGAACTTATTTATAGTGTAGATTCAGACAGACGAAGATAACTAAGTAAAGTCAATAGTTTGAAATGTAGAATGTTAATGATATAGGATATAAAAATAGATAGCTTTGTGGTAAAAAAATTATTGAGGTTTAACACAAACAAGGTAAAAGTTCCTCATTCAGAGATGTTCAAGATTTTTAGAAACGAATAAAGGTCCACGTACGTTCCAGAGTAGTTTCAAGAGGGAAAGAGGGAGAGAGAGAGAGGGAGACAGACAGAGAAAAAGAGAGAAAGAGCGTCAACTTTAACCCCACTACGCCCCTGAAATCCCTTTCAATACGCAGCTTAGGTACGTATGCAATTTAAAGCACATTTTTCCGTTTCTCTTTACTGTCATAAGTTCTGCCACTTCATCATCTTCATAATCATCATAATCAACTGCAACCACTTTTAAATGTCACTCATTCATGTCGGTGCACACGTTAGATGGCGCTGCACTCGAATGAAGTGCAAATGTTTTGCGGTAAAAATAATATACAACAAGAAGATGGAGATGCAGATGACGGTAATGGTAATGCTGATAATGATGATGATCACTTTGAAAATGAAGAATGAGGACAATGGTAATGATGATGGTGATGATGATGATGACACCAACTCGACTTCGTATAGAGGAAGAGCATTGAAACAACAACAACGACAGAAATTCTTTTAATTGCAACATGCAACATGCAACATTTCTGCAATACAATCATGCAAGTCTGTCTGCTGGAGTTCGCTTTTATTCCTTCAAATCTTTGTGTGATTTGTTGTTGTTGTAACCGTACATTCTTCTGACTTTGACATTGACAGCTCAGTATGAGGAGGAAAAAAGACATACGTACCAGAATCAATCAATTCAGGCAGTAATTTCCTCAATTTTAAATGGGTCATTTACAGTTACGGAATTTAAACAGCTTTTAATGGATATTTTTAATGGTACCTCGTATATCATCATCGTATTCATTGAGTTGATGTCAAGGAGAGAGACTAAAAGAGACATGAAGAGAAGAACTCTTATTTGCTTTAAATGGTTACCTTAACGATATACTATGTCACGCCTCTCTTGAAATTTCAATCTAGACTCTGATTTACACTTCTAGGATTTAGATTTAAGTTCTAACATATGTACAATGTATTGTACATATGTACATACATACATATATTAAATAAGACTCACCATTTTGCGTTAGCAGCGACGTCGACGAACCGCTGCCGTTGCTAATGTTGCCACGCTGCACGCCCACACAGACAGCGCCGCCACCTCCGGCGCTGCCACCGCCAGCGTTTCTATTGTTCTTCTCGTAGATGCAACTCGCCGATGACGACGAAGCTGTCCGATTGTGTCCGAGTGTTTGTTGATGAAGTTTCTGATAAAGTTGCTGATTTGCGGCGGCAATATTATTGCTGCTGCCGCCATATGAAGCCAGCAGAGTGTTGCATTTGCTGCCGAAGTGTGTCTGCAGCAGATGTGCCTTTTGCTGCTGGTGTTGTTGCTGTAGCTGTGGAGAGGGGCTGCCGCCGACATCGTTAAGTGATACCACCGAAAATGAAGACGGCGTCCGACGTCCGCCGCCACTGCTGCTGTAGTTGCTCATGGGTCCACAGGGGGTGTTTGCCAGGGAGTGCGTCTGTGAAGAGGGGCCGCTGTTGCCGGCGGTGATGCTGTTGACGCGTAGGCCACTCGTGTTGAGGTTCGTGCAGCTGAGAATCATGACGGGTGAGTTTTCATGCAGATCGGGCAACGAGGAGGAAATCGACGAACTGGCGGTGAGTTTAGCGGTGCATGATGTTGGGGGGGAGTGTTGAGTATTACTGTTAAATGTGTCAATGGATTTGCGGGTTTTGAAGAGGCGCATCTTAAGTAAGCGCTGCTGAGTGGAATAATGAAGGGGGCGCGGGAGAGAGGGCGAGGAGTGTCGATGAAAAGCGTTAAATTTTTTGTTGTTTTTTTGATGTGAACGAAGGATTGAAGTTGAGATTGAAAATTAACTGTAAAGAAATAAGAAAGAAAATCGATGTTAAGGGGGTAAGTTATAAATTGTTATACTCTTGTTAGAATAGTATGTAATTTGCTTGATATTTGCCATTATTTCCATTAACTGTTATATGACATCTCAAACTTGATTAACTTAAATCTACATTAGTTGTTGTTGATTGTTAATGTGTAAGAAATATTGTACTATTATCTAGACATGTTAAAAGTGATACTGTACGAAAATATTTGCCAACAATTATACGGTTTTATGGATCAATTTTCAGACTGTTATACTGCACATCTGATATACGGATGTATGCACTTTAAAATCGATTTTATATTCAACTATCAATTCGACATTAACACCCACTGCTATACTAACTGACTCTTTTATAGCTACAAATGTTAAATATATTAGCATATACTAACATAGAACTTTCAAAAGCTTTCATACTGCAAGCACAAACAAATACCGCCCACTGTATCCACACCCCCCCCTTCTTCGCCTCTTGCAACGATCATTCGTGAGAATTTTATTGCGGATAAAAATTGAATAAATAATTTTGGTTGCTTGTATGATTTTGCAATTATTGCCATCAATAATTTGCTGCACAGTTTCGTGCAGTAGATCGTTGCTAAATTATTGATTGACGAATAAAGCAGAAACAACCGAAAGGAAAACGAAAACGAAAATAAAGCAAATAGAAACACAAAAACTGAAACATAAAAAAAAATAATTATAAAACGCGGTAAAGTGCACCGCGTCCACCACACAACAACAACAACAAAAAGCAGAAAAACGAACGCATCAGGTGTGTGCAGATGCTGTACTTTTTTCTGCTCTTCTTTTTGTTTTGTTTTGCATCACGATGCCGCAGCTTCTCTCGGCCAGTTTTCACTTTCAGCAAATTTTTATTTTTGCCGTTTTTGGTGAAGCCAGTTTTGCAGAAAACGAAAATCATAAAAAACAGGCTTTGAAACCAAAACAGTAAAAGCGAGAGTTGCTACCAACCACATGCAAGCAACACAACCGCACGGCAACAGACAGATAATAAAACCAACAGCAACAACAACAACAACAACAACAGCTACATAGCAACATGTTGCAGCAGCGAAAACACGGCAGCACCAAAACAGCCATGAAGCTAAATTGTAGTCGCTAATTATAATGTATTTTTAAAGTTTCGAATGAATTCGATGGAATTTGGAATTTGCAACAACAGAACACAACACAACACGACGCAACAACTTCTCATTGTTTTTTATTACTGTATAACAGTTTTTCGTAATTGAATTTGACATGCCATAATCTTAGGTTCGCATTTATTTACAGTTCGAATGCACGTAACTGTAGTGTTTCGTCCAACAGTTCAACTTCGGTCTACTCTTATAAAGTATGTAATTACGATAGTTAGTCGGTCAGATTGTATAACACTTTTCCCACCCCGCCCAATTCACATGGACCACAAACGTCTCCCGGCTGGCTGTTGGCTTTGCTACAATCGCAAATCTAATGCGAGTGCCCACCGAATAGCAGCCCGATTAAATGTTGAGTAGCAGATCTGGTTTTCTAGCGCCTGGACCAGACACTACCATCGGTGGATTGCGCAATTTTTTCGGTAGTTTCTTTTCGCTTTTGTTTTTCCCAAATATTTGACTAATGCTCTTTCACAGTTATCTACATAATGTGTTTTGCATATATAATTGCAAACATAAACTGACTGAGCTTCGAATTCGAGTCACTGGTACAGGTTTGCAATTTTTGTGTTTTGATATCGATTTGTATGCATTTTTCTTTCTTTTTTGGAAAAAATACCACCAAATTGCCACCAGTACCAGAAGAGTACCCAAGACTGTTCAGATTATATAGATGAAATATTGACTGTATAGATGAAATATTGCTCACCTTTTTTACCTCATGATTTAACGCATGATCATGTCCATGGTCTATTTTTCCACACACTTCAATCAATACTGATTTAGATTACACTAAACTGATTTAAAATGTTCCCATTCACTTCATTTATCTTACTTTATATGCATGTCAAAGAGTTTTGCCGTCTGTCATATCAAATCTCGTGACAGGGAGTTGAATCTTCAATTTTGAATCTGCTGTCTTATAGTATATTCGTACATACATTCGAGAGTATAAGAGAGTAATAATAATAAGATTTTAATTAATAACATTTTTAACAATAATTGTTGAAATTTTTTGTTGGTTTTTTCTGAAGTTTTTTTTTAATCCAAATTAAAAACTCCTAATAAAACCGTTAAGTTGTAATTAACAAGCCAAAAACAATATCCTAAATTTTAATATATAATATATGATGTTGGTGCAAATATGAATAATAAAATACAAGGACAAGAATTCTAGAATGAAGAACTTCCAGTTTTTATCACCCGTTTAAATCTCCAATTTGCAAAACAAAAATTCAATCAAGTTGAATAAAATTTAATAATTATTCAAATTAGTACTTAAGTCAAGTTATAATGAAGAGCTGGGAAAGTAGTCGTTTCGGTATCGTCGTCTAATTTAGTGTTTTTAGTTTTCATTGCTGCGGTTTTTATATTAATAAAAAAATTATGAAATTACATCAAACTGCGAGCCTTTAAAGAAAGTTCTATAAATACCAAAAAACCCCAAGGAGTAACTTTAAGGATAACAACATGATGAAAATTCCAGTAAATATTTTAATGCTTAATTGGAATGCTCTTTTAGCCACTTTTACAGTCCTGTGAATATTGAAAGAGGTTTCTGTGTCAAAAACGTCCAGTTTTAGCAGCAAAACATTGGAACAAATTAATGTTGGAGTCCTCATAAAAGAAGGCTTAATTTTATTTGAATTTCGTTTGCATGTTGATGGTTTGTTTGCGCAGAGAGTGAGCGAAGGAATGTGTAGCAACGCCGACGGCGTCGGCGTTCAGTGGGTTAATCGTTGGTTAAAACGGGTCTACAGGAATTCGTATCAGATGTCAATTTAAGGATTTTATGACAATCGTAAAAAAGTGAGTTTTCGTCAATAAAATAAATACAAAATACATTCCGCATATTACTAGCGTTGCCATATTTCGGGACTGTGATAAGCCAACATTTATTTGAGCCGGGTTTTTAAATCGTGTTCTTTTTTGTTATTCATCTTAAAGTACTAGAAGATTGTAATCGTTTTTGATTCGAATTTGAATTTAATCACAGTTTATGAGTTGGTGTTGTGGTTGCTATTGTTGCCGATTTAATAGTATATTTAATCCGCAGAAAGAGTGTCCGCATTATGAAAAATTATCTGATGAAAACTATTTGCCCAATTATTCCCATTTTCAGTCGCTCTTCAGCTGCAATTACTTGCTTCACTGATTTGCTTTATTCGGTTTTTTTTCGTGTGTACCCTACAATAAGGGGAGAGTAATGGAATAGTGCACAATTTAGCTGGGAACACTTTTTGCACAGTCAGCGATTGAAGTATTCGCAGTCAGGAAGTGTTTAGTCCACAATACGGGGAAGTACTCTATGTATAGTGAATATGTTTTCAATTGCAGTCTTCAAGTGCTTATTTTCTGCATGAGAACGGTTAACTTAGTGTACCTTATCTAGTGTATAATGGACCGTTTTTATCGCGGATATTCTTTAATATACAAACAAACAAAACAGACGGGAGTTCTTTTTTATTGGCGCTCGTAAAAGAGAAATGCTCCAAATGAGCGTCGCTGGAAAGTGGGAGCAGTTGCACTTAAGAATCTGGGAGTATCTTCGGCCGTCATTAAAGAGCTTTTGCGGTAACTCATGCAAACAGGTGCTTATGCTAAATGGCCTCCTTTGTGTAGAAACAGTTCAAGATCGTCAGTATTATTTTCCACTTCATGATGGTTACAAAAGACGAAGTCGTTAAACACTAAACAATCAAGGAAATAATAACAAAAGAAAAGACAAACAAGAACATATACAAGCACTCTATAAGGTGTTGTAAAGTTGAACACTAAAAAGTGGTAATAGTTTGCATTTACATATAAAATTACAAAAGTGTTTCCAAATAATGTCCTAATACTAAAGTTACTTGAGAACGGTTTCTAAATCGATCAGTAAAAAGTAACGCAGAAAAACCAACAACTTTATGTTGTGTGTAGTTGATTTTTGTGAAAATATAAAAGTTTAAAAAATTTTAATTGTTCCGATTTCTACCGCTCGCTGAGAACAGTATGCTTTCCAAACAGAGCCCAGATTCTTTGAACATTCCCAAGCTCTGAGTCAGGGAATTTAAGAAAGTCTCAACTAAGAAAAGAAAAGAACAAGAAAAACTGCATTCGCATTTAATTCACTTATCGTGGCTTTTGAACAAATTTATAGCTTGCTCAAGTTTAAAGCAGACAGACAGAAGCTGCTACGCAACTCGGCCGGGAACATGTTGTGTGTTGTTTGTTACAACCGCGCGTCATCGACGAGCGACAACGCATCGTGCTGCATTTCCCTGGACTTGGGCGTAGGGGGTCCGGGAAGGGGGACAGCGGTCGAGAAGAGAGAATGCGCCGGAATGACATTAACTTTGGACAGAGCAGCTCCGAATGAACGACGCAGGCGAATTAATTGATGTGACATTCATGCGGGCGAATCTTAATCGAAATGTAATTTAGATATGATTTCACTTTAGGAATTCTTACAAATGTTTCTCTGTCCGAAGATGCCACCTTGTGCCGTTGTGGGGCGCCGCAGTGGCGTCTGCTCGGTGTTGCCAATGCGAAGGGACCATTAATTAGGGTGCAGAATGTGGTTGTACAACAATGTTTGTTGTTGTTGTCATTGTTCTCTTTTGTTGTAGTTTTTATAGATTTCATGTTTTATCGTCGTCGTTGTTGTTGTTGTTGTTGTTGCCTTCTCTGGATGTAAAGTTGTTTGAGGTGGCATAAATTTACGCTAAATGTTGCCATATCTTAGAGGCCACTCCTGAGGTTCTTTCAGCAATGAATAGTTTCTGTTCGCATTGTTGGATGTTGCTGCTCCGTTTGTTGTTGTCATGCGTGAGCTACTGTTTGTACTTCGCTTGCTGTGTGTAGAGATATTGCAGTTATTTGACCTCCTGCTGCCCCGCTCTTTCATCCGTTGTGGGCAGAAGAGACTCTTACCATCTATTGTTGTTGTGGTTTTAAGTGATTTTCAAATGTCGTCTAAATGAATATTTTAGTGCCAAGTCTGCGTCATAAAATTCGCTCTGGCCCAAGGTTTTGCCGTTAATTAGCTTTAGTTACTTTTAGTTAGTTGAATGGATTCCTTTTATCTTAAGTACTTCAGTTAAAATGGTTTCTTCGGTGGGCTGAATTAATGTTTTAGTGTTTGGTGGCTGTTATTGTTTTACTGAACTCCATTAGCGATCACAACAATGATTTTTATTGCATACACACATATCTATGTATTTTCTGGAGATTAATTAAAAGTGGGAACAGTAAGTGAGTGCATTAGAGGGAAGACTAGAATGGAACTCATGATCAATTTTATCATAGAGATAATAATAATGAGGCACATTTTAACTGTTCTCATTTCAAAGTGTAAAGGTAAGTATAGAGTTTTGTATTCGATAAAGAGGGAACAGTAACTCAACAGATAACTGTTCCTACCCGAAGTACTTCTCACGTGAGAATAGTTAAATTACATAAACTGTTCCCGTGTGAACAGAGTTAAAACAAATTCAATCGAAATATATAATTTTGGTGTTTGTACATTCGAACCGTTTATCTGTAGCTGATCCAAACTGAAAACGGTTCAACATTTCGACTGTATCCAAATGAACACAGTTCAAAGTTTAGTATTAACATAAATTAATTTTTTAACATTCATTAAATAATAATGATGAAAACAGATTTGAGCTTATTTATAGATTCATTAAATATTTAAAAATATGTAGTTTATTTTCTGCTTCGTCATTATTTCAAGTGCAAGTGTTCTCAGCAGCTGTTTTTCAAAATTACAGCTGACAAATAATTTAATCTTCACTTAAAGCACACATCTTTGGACTCTTTTCTACATATTATTATAGTTTAGTATTCAATATGAACTTCTTGCATTTTCTATTAACTCAAATTAATTTCAATACAACCACAACAACAACAACAACAACGATAATAACAGCAGTCATAACAACCATATTATTCATAAAAGCAGTGCACTCCAGTGAACTCCAATAAATTAAAAGCGAAAAAAACCACACTCAACAAATGCAACTGAAAGCGAATCTGTTTAAGGGTACGCGCACACTACAGACTTTTTGTCGGCCGATAGTTTGTTTACATTCTTTATCAGCATGGAGTTATATGGAAGCGCGCACACTACACCGACCCGATTATGAGCATATCTCCATACAAACACGAAGGTAAACAAACTATCGGGCGTCAAAAAGTCTGTAGTGTGCGGGGACCCTAAAGACGACCTTGCCAACTACACCTGCAACTGTGTATATTCTCAATAAAAATTAAATAAATGTATGTTAACTGAACATTGAAATTAACAGCCTTATCGCATATTTTTAAACGCAAACGCAAACTCAAACGCGACTCAAACGCAATGCGTTCCAAATGGTATGGTCAAACTTTTTCGAGTAGACTGCGTTTCAGTTTTGAGGAGAAACACAAAGGTAAACAAACTTTACGTAGTCTTGCAGATTTCCCCTGCTTGCAGAGCACAAAGAGTTACCATGCATGAAGCATTTTTAGCATTTTTACAAGTATTTTCAGGAATCCCAATGAATTAGTGCAATAATTGATGTATGGCAACAATTTGTGCAACAAAAGCAAATCTGATAATTTGCACACAATGTTTACATATTGATATTGTGTTTATTATTGTGTGCTCTTTATGTGAGAGTGAATATAGCAGCAATATTCCTCGTGCGACTACTAGAGCGCAGCGTCATAGCGTGGAATAAAATACGGGGATACTCAGAAGAGGGACAAATCGGATCTTTTACATTTGCCGGAGCTTCAGTAACTCGAATATTATTTGTTACTTATGTATGTGCATTATTTTATTTTATATAATGAACAGGTTTATGACGAACTACGCATGAAAAAAGAATTTTCTGAATCTTTTGGAGAAGGTAGCGCCGTGCATAAAAAAAATTGTATGAGCCACTGTTCAGAATCACACCAAACGCGAGCATTTTGCGATCGTCTGGTTTGAGAGACTTTTTCCACGAAATAGCTCATCCATCAGGCGACAAATACGTAGTGAAGTCTGCTAAGCATGTAAATTACCAACAACTCTGCGTTTGAGTTTGGTTTCGAGTTTCGATTGCGTTTGAGAGGTTTACAAATTTTTCTCTCTCAATTCTTCGAAAAATACGAAAAGCACAAAACAAAACGCGAAATAAACGCAACGCGAAAAGATACACGAGAGGGCTGTAAGATATTAATGTGTACTTATTATTTTGGCCAGGGGTGTATATTGCGCTTTGTTGGTTGCCGTTGAAGTGTGATTGACGTTGTTTTTTGTTTTTGTTGTGTTTTCTGGGTTCGTTTTCGTTTTCGTTGTTATCTGTTTAAAGTTGTTTATATTTATACAGATTAGTAATAGATTTCTAATATATGTATAGTTATGGCTTATTTATAAACAAAGTCATAATGATAAAGAAAGGCGAACGACGAAGCAGCTAATAAAGAAACTCCTTTTATGGAAAGAACCCTCACTTGTTGTCATTTCTTAATTTTCTCAGAGTTATTTTCAGTTAATCTTCGGTTATCTTTATTTATTCTTATTATCTTCTTTGCTGGTTTCTTGTATTTTGACTTGAAATGAACAACAGCAACGATTTCTACAATAGAGTGATTTATTATGAGGTAAACAAACATTTCGCAATCAGTTTTTATTTATAAATAAATCGACCATTTATTTACATGTATATTTTCAACATTTTATCAAATGTAAAAAACCCGTAAATTATTCCAGCCGAAAGCACTCTAAGGCATTGAACGATAGTTTAGTTGATTAAATCTTCTTTACACAAGTTTCTCAAGTAAATTGCATTGTACAATAAGTGGGAACAGTTTTATTTACTGTTTTGTGCGCAGCACGTAACTACAATTTTCCCACCTCATCAGCTGCCGTGCTGAGCGAGCTCTCGCTCTCGCTGTCGCTTTCTCATTAAAATTTAACTCCAGAGACAGAAAGTTTTCCCACACTTTAATCATATCTCAATTTCAGTTAAATTAAGAAGTGAGAACAATTGTTGTGGTGGCGGTGAGCTCTTGTTTTGTTGTTGTTGATGCTGCTGTTGTTGTATTTTGATAAAGAAAGACTAAGTAAAAAGCGCGCTAAAACAATTTGTTAGTCTGCGCGACCGTCACGAAGTCGGACTGCATGTCTGCGTTTCTGTCCGTCCGCGTGTCTGTCTATCTGTTTGCTTATATTACAAACGCCTTTTGCCGGGTCTATCGTTCTACGTACTTATGAAGTTGCTAGACATACCAACGTCATGAATAAGCCAAGTTAAGTTAAGCCATAAAAAGGAGAACCACTACGAAAAAAGTGCCTACAGAGAAGCACTGGAAAAAATAACAACAGCAACTAAAACCAACCGACCAACAACAAAACCAACGCTAGAAACACATTCCAAAGGCTCCTAGAAAAAACACCAGAATAAAGTAAAAAAAGCCCGAAATCTTTATACAGAGGAAAAGCAACACCTACGTAAAGAGTTATACTCAAAAGAGTATCAAGAAAAAAAGGAGCATTCAAAAAAATAACAACAAAAAAAAGGAAAGAGTGTAAAGGAGAACATTAAAAAAAACAATTTCAAAGGCAAGAAACTATAACGACTAAAAAAGTGCAACAAAACGACGAAAAACAATGACAACAAGCAAAATATAAATACAACAACAACAATAATATATAAGAAGAAGAAGAAGGAGAGAAAGAAGTAGGAGAAGGAACACTGCAGGAGGAAAACAAAAATAACAACAAAATAATAACTTACATACCACGAGCTATTCTTAAAAGTTGGCAACCTTTAAAAGAATGTGGATTTGCAAGTACAACAATACCAACAACAACATCAATAAATAACAACAACAACAATAGATAGAGCAGAAAACTATAATACCAACAACAGCAGCAGTAACAACTACAACTGTACACGTATTGCAAAGCAACGAATTGAGAAACAACAGTGAAAAACAACAGCAACAACAAAAACAAAGATGCAAAACGATAAAAAATAAAAATAAAGACAAATAACAAACTCAAGAGTAGTGAAAAATTAAAATCAAACAAAACAAAGCCGAAATAAAAAAGTAAAACAAATTTATAATAAAATGCTTTATTACAAGATATAAAATTATATAATATAAATACAAGTAAAATAATATGAAGAAAAAAAGAACAAACCAAAAAATATATCACGAAATTAACGAATTAAATTATAATTAAATAATAAAAATACTATTATATGTACTATGTATTGTGGAACGATTTTCTGCCATCCCATGCCAAATTTGGTTTGGAGACTATTATACTAATATAAAAACTAAGAACAATAGCAGAAACACCTATAAACTAAAAACACTGTTTTTAAACACTGATTTTGTGACCAACCAACCAACGAATGCAAAAAATAACACAATATTAAAAAAAGAAATTTTAAATATGTAAAAAATTTCAACAAAAAACACCGCCAAAAATTAATTATAAACCAGAAAGAGTGTTAACTTCGGTCTGGCCGAAGTTCATATACCCTACACACGTTTACTTAAAAATTAGGTGTGGCAATGGTCCAATTTTTTTCCTTTTCAATCTCAAATAGCCTGTGATGACAGAGAATATTCGTGCCAAATTTAATTAAGATATCTCTATTCGTTCTGCTGTAATCGAATTTTATTTAATTAGTGGGCGGACCACGCCCATTTGTGGTAGTCTGTTTTGGTCAGAGGTAGTGGACTTCTGGACAAAATTTCAACGGCAAATTCGTTCTACAAGCTGGGAAATTGAGCTAAAAGCATGGATGAATCTATATTCACTATAAAAAGTAGGCGTGGTAATGGTCCGATTTTGCTCATTTTCAATACCGATGAGTTTCTAGGGATAGACAATATTCGTGCCAAGTTTCATGAAGATATCTCTATTCGTTCTCTTGTAATCGTGATTTCCACAGACAGACAGACAGATAGGCGGACGGACATGGCTAAATCGACTCAGGAGGTCACGCTGATCAAGAATATATATACATTTCTATACCTGTCATAATTTAATGCGTCCTTTAATGCGTTACAAACGGAAGCAGTAAGAGAATATACCCTATTAACTTCGTGTGCAGGGTATAAAAACGCAAGAGCAGCAAAAATCTGAAATGAGAGAATGAAAATGAGAAAATGAGCAACAACACTCAGAAGTAAACTCGAACAAATGGAATGCGTTTTTAGTGAGATTGTTCGTAGTGTTTCTGCTTGCAGCGCTTACCATTACTTTTTATTCTACGCTTTCTGCTCGTCTGATAAAACAATCTGCAACGTATGCAGAAAAGCGCACAGAGTCATGGGCAGAATTTTCAGACCTTGTGTGTTAACTTTCAATTTCAGTAAGGAGCATAAGAGTTGAAGGCTCAATCAGCCGATACGCTACGTAAAATAAATAAAGGCTCTCAAAGATCAGTTGAAATCGAAGATTTGTAAACATTTTAAAACAACAACAACAAAGCTTTCGCTTTTGACTCTTGACCCCTTAATCAAAACATAGGTTGGAACAGCTGACACATCGCATCACGTTACGTTACGTCTCGACTAACGGAAACTTAAGTCTCTAGCAGTTACTGGCGAGGAAACTCACTCGCTAACTCTGAAAAATCACTGAGCTAGCACTCGAGCTACTGTTTTCCATGTTTTCTTCTTTTTCATTTTATTTATGTTATGTTATCAATTTTTATTTTCTTTCTCTACTCCTGTGTAATCATAATTGCTTAACTGTGTGTGTGTGTGTGTGTGTGTGTTTGTAGTTCCAGCTGCTCCTCTAGTTGATCGTAATACATACATACATATAATATGCATACATATAAATTCTTGAGGTCGTTCATTGCTCCACAAGATGTTTTACTGTGTTTTGTTTCTCCAAAGAATTTCAGTAATTTTTCTTTATTCTTTAAAAAGATATGAAAAAAATTAACTTCTTTGCTTGGAATAAGAATAAAGAGGAATGGTATGATTGGATGCACACGAAGTGAGTAGGGTATATTCACTTACTGCTTCCGTTTGTAACGCATTAAAGGAGGCGTGACAGGTATAGAAATGTATATATATCCTTGATCACCTCGATTTAGCCATGTCCGTCTGTCTGTCTGTCTATCCGTCTATCCGTCTGTCCGTCTGTGGAAATCACGATTACAAGAGAACGAATGGAGATATCTTCTTCAAACTTGGCACGAATATTGTCTATCATTAGAAACTCATCGGTATTGAAAATGGGCAAAATCGGACCATTACCACGCCTACTTTTTATACTGAATATAAATTCATCCATGCGCATATATCAATTTCTCAGCTTGTAGAATGAATTTGCTGTTGAAATATTGTCCAGAAGTCAACTGTCTCTGAAAAAAACAGATCACCAAAAATGGGCGTGGTCTGCCCACTAATTAAATAAAATTCGATTACAGCAGAACGAATACAGATATTTTCTCAAATTTGGCACGAATATTCTCTGTCATCACAGGCTATTTGAGATTGAAAAGGAAATAATTAGACCATTGCCACGCCTAATCTTTAAGTAAACGTGTGTAGGGTATATGAACTTCGGCGAGGCCGAAGTTAACACTCTTTCTGGTTATAAACTGACTTTAGCTGTTAAAGAATGTAAAAGAAAGTTTAAATTGAAGTTTTTTAAAATTTAATCTAATATAAATTCTTAAATTTTAGTGATATTTATTGATTTTGTTCTTAAAATTTGAATGTTTCTCTTTTAATTAACTTTTATGACGAATGTTTTAAGGATCAAGAAATTTCGTTTAATACGGAAATAAATGTTCTATGTTTCTCCTTACTAAATACGATTTTAAATGCGATTCGTTAATATTTATTTCCACTTATCGACTGCAGATCGATTGCCTGACGTGTGAATGTAATTAAAATTTGATCATAATATTGAGCTGTGTTTTCCAGGAGTATTTCGTTGATTTTCCAACACGGATGAAAATTTAATGAAAATAATGAACGGTATTTTTATAGCATAATTTAACTGGAACTAATTTAATCGCTTACTATACTTAATCACTTGTTTCAACAGCTGTTCTATATTTTTAATTTTTTTTTTGTTATCTTTATTCTTATTATTTTTTATTTTCATTCCTATCTTAAAAGCTTAAATTACAACCGCATCTAAGAACTCCTTGATGACTGCTCCCTTCGTTTTTGTTGTTGTTGGGCTTGTTATTGCAGCTTCTGTTATTGAAAAACAATATTTAGGCCAGACCTTATTACTGCCTGGGTTTCGAATTCTTCTATCTAAAATTTGAACCGAATTCGTTTTGGTAACAACAAGAAACACAACATTACAGACATCAAAATCAACGTCAGCTGCTGTTGCTACTGCTGTTGCTACTTCATGTTGCCGCATGCATGTCGATCATTAATTAAATTTCGAGAGCAAGCTTTGAGTTCTGCTTGACTGCTTTTTGGCCACCGGAGGAACAATCAACCGATTAACCGATCAACCGTCTAACCAACTAATCAACCGTCCGACCGACCAATCGATCGACCATTCAACTGATCGTTCTGATCGGTTGTATTCCAAGATGTGTTTAAGCCATACAGAACTTGGCTTAAGGTAATAAGCTACGAGTATTTCTTTTAATAGCTACACAAAATTTGTTAATTGTTCATTTTTAAATTTTTTCTTCGGAAGTGTTGCTGTTCGACTGATCGATGGACCGATTGGCATGTGCTGAAAGTGCTCGCAGTTCATTTTTCTGGAATTTCTTTTCTGTTCTTTTTACTGCTCCGCAAACTTCGTGGAAATCAATCAAAGAACGGTGCTGGCAAGGTTTTGATTATGTGGAAAAAGTAACGCAGCGGCATTTAATTGCATGTTGCAAGTGTTGGCCTCGGATTGAGTGCAGCGGCAGCTCAACGATGTGGAGAACAGTTTCGATCCGTTGAAGGAAAAGTTAGGAAAAGTTAAATTAATGATTGGAATATATACTCGTATTTTACTCATCGTCATCATCATTTTAATGGCAAGTATTTAAAATATGAGAAATAATTTGCACTAATTTTATGTTTATAAATTTTAATATATGAATAAATGAATAAAATTGTCCCACTGTCAGAATGGCGCTTAAATATTTGCATCGATATGTCAATATACTAAAATAAAAACAACAACAATAACAACCACAAGCAGAATGACTAAAACAACAAAAATAAGAACAACAACAACAACCACAACAAAAACATCAACATCATCGTCACCAGATTTGAAACTTGAATATGCTACCTGTTGTTACTGTTGTTGCTTTGGTTGTTGTTGTTGTTATTATAGTTGTTGCTGCTACTGCGCCGGCTTCTGATGATGCTGTTGCTGCTGCTGCTGTTGCTTTTATATATTTTTTTTGTAGATGAACCACTCAACAGGTGAGTTCTATAAATAATCAAATGTTGCTGCTGTTGTTATTGTGCATAATTTTAATTAAAATGATTGTTGTTGTTGCAGGTTTCTTAATTATGGCGCTTCAGATGTTGTAACTGTTGACTTGAAAAAGATTTGCATAAAAACTCATCAGCTTGAATGTTTCAGCAGTCTAAGAATAAAAGTGAGAACATGAGTAAGAATGAAAGAGTGAAAGATAGATAGAGAAAGGCAGAAAGATAGAGACCCAGAGATACAAAGAAACAAAAATAGAGAGAGGGGTTGAGGAGAAGAGTGAGTAAACATTAAGATTTCCTCAAGAAAGATTGAAAAACTCACATAAATAAAGAATAAAAACAAAAACTATAAAGTAAAAAACTTGGAATCGTATTTCTGGAATGAAACACTATATAAATGAAATACATACTCATCCCAAACATTTCATCACTTTTGCGAATATATTTCTACGGAAGTAAACATAGTTTCTTAAAGTGTAGCAGTTTAGTGAACTTTGGTGGCTTTGAAATAATTCTCAAGGCACATAAAATTGTCAATTTAAATTGCTGACAAACACAGCAACAATCACACGTTCACTAAAAACAAAAAAGACGAATAAAAGCAAAAGCGACTCAACAACAACAACATTTAAAATCACCAGCAATCATCTGCAACATCTACACGCGTTTATTTGTTGAATGCTGGCGCGTTCTGTCTCACTCTCGTGCTCGCTGCCTCTCTGTTGCTATCTCTCTCGAGCAGACTTATAAAAGTGTGCGTTTCTGGATTAGTTTTCCTGTTATTGTTGTTGTCGTCATTGTAGATCAGTGTCAACACCTGGTTAAATAAAGCAACACTAAAGAAAATAAAATATGTTGCTAGCATTCACTCGAATCGTCGGAAGTTGTTGTTGGTCTACAAGCAACGCCAACAAATAAAACACAACAACGGCAACGATAACGATAACAAAAAATTGCGACTTTTTTATGCCTGCAACATTATTATTTTGATCTGGTTTTTGTTTTGGTTTTATTATCAATGTTTTACTTTATTTTCAATATGATTTTTTTCTATTTGTTCGCTTTTGTTCGGCTTGTTATTATTATTACTATTTTTAAGTTCTAGTTTAGTTTTAAGTACATTCAAGTTATGCGTTACTAGGATCATTTTATGATTTGGCTACTCAGTCTGCTCATTTAATGTTGCTCAGTCGTATCAAAAATGGTAACGCATAACTTGATATATTGTACTATAAATTGATGTAGATCTTGTGTTTTGTTCTGTTTTTATTTCTAGTATTCTCTATGATACTATTATATATAGCTTAAGGCAAGTTTATAAAGAAAAAGTTCCAGAGTGAAAGAAAGGATGAAGTGGAGTTTTCTAACAAAAACTACTAACTATCAGTATTCCTCAAAACTGAGACAGTAAAAAGATTTGAGTTAAGCTTTTAGAAAGCTTTATAATGAAAAGAGAAAGTGAAAGAAAATGAGAGAAAATACTTAAAACCTGTAATTTTATAGTTGATTGCTTTGAATGATGAAAAAATTGAATCTTTGGACACTGCTTTGGCATTTAGTTTAATCTAATGGAAGTTTTAAATAATAAAGTAAACAAAAGACTTTGGACACAAACTTGATTGCATTACAACGTAATTTCGTATGAAAAATACAAAGAAATGCAAAAGCAGAATTACAACAGCGCACAACAAACATACTACAATTTTATTTATTACAACATAACGTAAAACACCACAACAACAACAAAAATAGGAAAACAAAATTCATCCGTATGATGTCAATAATTGTCACGTGTGAAATTCAACAACTGATACTTGAGTGATTCTAACAACAACAGCAACAGCAACAGCAACAGCAACAGCAACGGCATGTTATTGCTACATTTTTCATTGCGTGTGTAGTTGGGTTGTGTTGCTGTTGTAGTCACTGATGCGTTGCGGCTTAATGTTTCTTGGTATCTGTTGTTGCTGTTGTTTTTCGTTACTGTTGCTCGTTTTGAACACAAAAGTGACAAATTATATGTGACAAATACATCGCGTAGGTACAACGTTCACAAAAGTCGATTTCACTAGATATTTTCACAAGAACTACAGCAACAATGGCAACAACTGGAGTAACAAAAAACAACAAGAAGTATAACAACAAAAGCAAGAGCAGTATAATATAAGAATAGAATAATATAAGAATAGCAACAGCAACAATTTAGAGACATCGCTGCTGTCATATTGGGCTGTCCGAGATGCACGTTGCTCGTTGCTCGGCGCAGCGGCAACAACTGTCACTGCAAGTTTGTCACTTTCATTTCTTTTACTATTACTATTTTTTGCTCTTCTTTACGTTTACGTTTTTACTACCTCAACGCGGTTAAGTTGAACGCTGCTGCTGACTGAATTGCTTTTCTGAGCGGTTGTTGGTTGTTCCTGGTCGTTGACGATGTTCAAATTGCATACAAATTATGTCAGGATTAAATCGAACAGGATATCGATTATATGAACTTACGATTGCAGATTCGAGTCAATCAACTCTAAAAGAATCAACAATTAAGTGTGCTCATCTCTGAGCTCATATAATAGAATAACTGATAAAAGCGACGGTTGAAATAACCGAGATTGTGATGTCATTGAATTAAATAAAAGTGTGTATTTAATCTCCTTTTACTAAATATCAAAATTCAAATTCAAGGGATTGTCATAAATTGCGTACTTTAAGGATTTTAAAGCTGTGCAAAAAATTGACAACATTTTTATATCTTTTCTCTTCTACTCAAGTGCTTAATTGTAAGAAGAGGGACCGATCTGTGCCCATCTCAATGCAAATCTGGATCTGCACTGTTAATGGACTCTTGAATGACTTCGTTTCCTCAATCTTCAGGATGAAATTAAAAGAAAATCAGATGCTTCTGTCGGCTGGCTGCTGGTCTTGTCGAACGACTTCATTAAATGTGAATGAAGCTTCTAATGAATTGCTAACTTCAATATTCACAGCTGGGTTGCGTGTTGCTGTTGAGGTTCCCTACAGAAATGAATAGTAAAATTAACTTCGTAGCTCTACAAAGTTGCCATAATCTCTTCCTGATCGTGAGGTGGATGTTCTCATCACATGATCATCATGTTCATCATGATCATTATTATGTTCAAATCATCAGCAGCAAAATCATCTGCTTTTTTAACCCTTCGCTATTAATAAATGACAAACAATTAACTCATTCTTTCGGTTCTTCTTCCTCTTCTTCGTATTCTTCATCTTTTAATTCTTGTTTTTGTTGTGTTTCTTTTTTCCCCCATGCAATTTTTTTTGTTTTTCAGATGGTATTAAAAACCGCACTTCGTGTGTCCTACCAGAAAAATGTGGCCTCCGCTTTGTTGTTGCATGAAGAAATAACAATGAACATTACAATAATAAACATCGATTCAGTGTTTTTATTTGTTAATATTTTAACTTTGTTTTTAATACTAGCATTCAACATAGCATTGAAAAAATTCAAAACTCAGGGAAACAGAAAAATCGCCATCATCATCATCATCATCATTTTATTCGTTTTCTTTAGTCGCCTTGGCCTTTGATTCCTACTTCACTCAGCTTTTTATGATGTGTGAATCATGAATCATTGGGATCTTATTTTTGTTTTTATCTAATCATGAAGGTGATAAAAAATTGCATTAATTAAAACAGTTGTAAAACTCCATTTAGAGAGCATAAAACAATGGAAAAAGAAATTAGAATTCAAATCTTCGCTTCGATGACGATGAGACGATGAAGTGGAGTGTCGAAGAGAAGAAAAGAAAAAATTAACCTTGAAGTGAGAATTTTCTGGTGATTCTAATGATTCTTCTACGACAACATTTTACAATATCGTATTATATTATTTTTAGATTGGTTCTTGTGATTAAAGTTTAATAATGATTCCGTAATTTATATTTATGAGTATTTTATGGAAAAATATGTTCAACATATGAAATGACAACAACAATAATTGCAATAATAATTTATGCGGTAGAGAGTGGATATCGGGATGGATTACTGTAAAATTACAACAACGACAACAACAACATCATGTACATTCAAAAGAAAAACAGTAGCAACAATAAACAAATCGGTCAAATCATCTAAAGAAGCAGCAGAAAAACGCCAATAAAATAGCAACAGTAAACATGCAGTCACCACAGAGGGGGAAAAAGCGAGAAACATTAAAAGCAAGAGAAAGAAGGAAGCAAAAAGCCGATGATCGATCAATTTTTGTTTCTTCTATAGGAAGTGAGTGAGAGCGAAGAAGAGAGAGAAAGAGAGATAGAGAGAGAGAGGGAGAGAGAGAGAGAAATGTGTAAAACCAAACGGTTAAAATACAACATTAATAATACAACAACAACGTCGTTTTCTTTTTTTCGCTTCTATGAAATTCTTTTTGCAAATGATTTGCTTGCATTTTGCGTTTTTGTTTCTCACTTTTTAAAACAAATCTTAAAAAAGTTTCTTTCCTCGTTCTTTGTTGTTGTCTGTCTGCTTTTTTCTTGAGTGCAATGACATTATTTAAGGCAGAAAGAAACCATAACAATCTGCAACATGCTACAACAGCGTGAATGTGACACAACAGAAGTAACTAGTAACTAGTTTCTAAAGTGTTGTTGATGATCATGTCGTTGTCGTTGTTGTTTGTGCTGTTGTCATTCTGTTACAAAGTTTCCCAAATGTCTGAACTTATTTCTACTGGTGTCTGAATCACCAGAACGACGACGACCAAAGCAACGACGACGGCAGTAACAAAAGCAACAAAAGCAACAGCAATGAGAGAGATTAACAAGTGTCCATCATCAAGCGTTTCAATGCTAACCGCATTGAATTCAGCACAACTTCGTTACATCAAAGAATGAATGCGAATTCGTTATGAACCCAAAACGAAGAAGAAGAAGAGTATACTGTAAAAAAAATAATTATAACACTAGAGGAAAATGCAAATATATTATTGACTTTTTACCATATTAAAATATTTTGGTTTACTAAAGTAATTCAAAGAATAGAAAATATAATATAATAAAATGATTTTCCTGTGATTTCTCATTTTACGATTACGTATAATAAAGAATTTTGTTACTTTACAGTGTGAATTATTTTAATATTAGTATGTATTCGACATTCGGCTGTGTTCAGTTTGGCCGCAAATGAATGCAGCAAAAATAGTGAAGAACAACAGCAACACTTTTTACCCAATTTGGCTAAAAATTCGCTGCTGCGTTACGTCAGATTCTCTGCGACAACCTGACAGCCAGCCAATCAACCCAGTAACCCCCTGCCCCTTCCTCCCTCCAGCTGCACTGCGGCATTGCAACACGTGCGCTTTGAGTAGAGAAAACAGAAAAACGGTTTTGTCCCTTCCGAGCAGGACCTGGCCCACAGCTCTTTTCTATCCAACATACTCTCTCTCTCCAACTCTTCTCAATTCCTTTGACTGAAATCCATTTTAAGATTTTCGCGCGAAAAATATGCTGCGCGTGCGCTCGAATGGAGCGTGTTTAAGTTAGAGCAAGCCTTTGTATAGAAGTGTGCGATGTTATGTGCTTGTGTTGCTGTGTATTAATTGTGTGCGTGCGTATGTGTGTGTCTCACTTGTCCACCCCAAATGGAGTTATCAACCAAAAGCGTCTTCATCAACAGCGAACAACTACAAAAACTACAGAAACTACAACAACAACAACAACAGTACCAGCGACCAAAGATTTTCAAGGAAATTTCTATTAAAACGGAAGCAAAAAAACCCAGCTGGTTACTTGTTGTTGTTATTGTTGTTTTTGTCATAATATTCTTGTTGATTTTTTTGTTTTTGTTTACATGTATGTATGTGCGTGTGTGTGTGTGTGTATGTTTTTGCTGGTGTTTTTTTATTGTTGTTGTTGTCAATGGCAGCTCAATTTTCCAAACGCTTTCGCTTGCAGCTGCTGTGCGTTCCAAACGGTGTCGTCGATCGACTGACTGATGCAAGTGCGTCCAGTTTGTCAAGTGGTTGTTGCTCTCTGCTAACTTCTTGCTACCTGCTGCTTGATATTGTTGATGATTATTGATTTCTTAGCCATTCGTGGGGCAGGGAAACAGAGAAGCGAAGTTGAAAAACGTCGGAAAACAACAGCTACAACAACAAGTAGAAACATCAATTTAAACGTAAACACTCATTAGACTTGTTGGCAAGAAATCAATCTTATTTCGATGATGATTTTACAGTGGACTCGGTTGAGCAGAAGAATGAAATAAAAATATTCTCCAATTTTTTCTAATGCAGAGTTTTGAAAATTCTTTAACCCTTCTGTCAACGGATAGGTCTGGCCAGACCTTTTCCAACTTTGAGACCGAGTTGTAAGAAAGCTGTTAGGGGTATCCTCATGAAACTTCCTGACTTTGTCAACTAACTAATTATCTGCCTACATTTTTAAGAATCATGGAGATATATTGAATAGAACGGGAGTTCTAACTATTTTTTCAACTTTATACCTTTCGTCAACAGATAAGTCTGACCAGACCTACATATAACTTCAGGCGAAATGTGGCAGAAAAACTTCTTTTTTATTTAGGTAGATACGAGGGTAGAAAATAAAATCAGGAAAAACCCCTCATTATGCTTAGTAGTAAAAAATAAAGGGATTTTGGATGGATATTTCCGATAATAAAAAATGTATAAAAAACAATGTTGTTAAAGCAAATAGTTTCTTACCTGTTTTACCAAAAAGGGTTACGTGATAATATTGTGGGCGAACATTTCCTACTATTGCAGTAGTAGAATATTTCCTACTAATGCAGAAATCTGTATGTCTGTCACTTGTTCGAAAGGATTGTGACATCTAACATCATTTTGCGAATGCATGAGCTTGTGTTGAAAATATAAAAGCAAGAGATGGTTCACGATTTATATCATTCAACAAGTGATAATTGCATAAGAAAGTCTTTAGATTGTGAACATTTTCAAAAATAATAGAAATAAATAACGATAGCATAAAAATGTCAGTTAAATTTGAAGTGGTACATTTTCAATTCTGTCATTACACCTGAAATTGTAGACATTATTGTAATGCAAACAAATATAAAAGCTAGAAAGGAAACGAGAAACATTCAATAACTAACATCCAAGAAATACTCGGCAGTGGACAGCGATTAGAGATAAAGCACTGTATGCATATGCGTATGCGTACTGCTAGCTGCGGTAAGTATGGTGGGCCTGCGATTCATCGAATGGGTACCCGAGCAAAGGAATTCTGTACACCGGAAAAGAACGAGACCAAGAACGGGAACATAATCAAGGAGCAAGGCAAGAGGTGGCTGAGAAGAGTTAATAGCAAAGAATTGAAGCACAACATTTTAATCAAGTATTTAAATAGTTTGTGTATATTGTATTATCCATTTGTTTTGCTATATACGTATTACAATAATAAAATATGAGGGTTGGGAGTAGTTTTTCTTAACCTAGGATCAAAATTGGTTACAGTTTTATTAGATGAGAACAATTTCAGTTTCTCCTCATCGAAAACTTGCCACTGTTCTCAGTTAAAACGCCATCTTAGACCTGATTAGTGTCATCGTAGATGCAACACAATACAATGCTGTAGATTATTTTTTTAAGTTGGTAAGCTGCGACTCTGGTCTGTCAGAGCGTCGGCTGGACGCAGTAACAAGCAGAGTTGGCGAGATTTCCGCGAGTCTACGCAACTTGAACGAATTGAGAAATTGTTTGAAGCAATTAAACAAAATTACGAGTACGTGCCACAGCAGCAACAACAAACACAACAACAATAATCGCCTTACAATACTAACATCAACAAATGCACAACAAAATTAAAAACGAAGAGAGAGCGAGAGACAGAGAGAGAGAGAGAGAGAAAGAGAGCAATTCAAATCATAACTAAAATTGAAACATTTAAAGCTGATCGAAAACTTCAACAACAACAACAACAACAATATGAAAACAAGAAGAAGACGCAGAAGATAGCAAAAAGTGACTACTTATGATACAAATGATGACGAGTTGCTTATTCGTTTTCTTCCTCTTCTTCTGCTCACCTCATCTTCTTTATCTTTTTTAGCCACATCCAAATAAATGTGAGTGGTTGTTGTTTTTGTTGCTGATGATGATCTGGTTTTAATATATCACTCGTCTTCTTCTTCTTCTTCTTCTTCTTCCTGTTCCTGAACTTCATCTTCCTCTTCTTCTTCCTCTTTCTGACATTCAGCACAGAAATCATATTTAATCACAAACATCATGAATCCGGACGAGCGACGAATCGCGCAGAGCGTCGAATCGCTTCGACTGGAATAAAGTCGCGAGAAAAACAGACGCTAATGATGCGATTTCTGCTGCATGATTAACAACAGCGTTGCCACAGTTAGCAGCCAGTCTTCGTGGTGCTGCTTCACTTTGCACTTAAATGAGTTATAAGCGTAGAAGACGTGTTTTCGATTAGTTACACGCGGTTTTAGTACCACAAAGAAGGAAAGAAGATGAAGAAGAATTGAGTATAAGAATAAAGAGAGCAAAGAAGAACAAGAACAGTAAAGAAAACCAAGATATGATGTGACTAAAATAGATGGTAATATACGAGTAAGTAGTTGGCACTGAATATTGTCAGAGAAATTTGCGCACTGCTCTGAGCGACTTGAAGGAGGCAGAGTGGGAACAGTTGCCCAACTGGCAAAGCAGCACTCGCAATGGGATCAGATTGAGGATGATCAATTAAATAAATGGGAAAATTAAAATAAAAAAGGAAATCCAACCAAATAATAAAGCAATTTTATTGACTTAAGATTCTAGAGAATTCCAAGAAATATTCCCCCCGTCCCTGTTCCCCTCACCGCGCCACTGATCACGCAATTCACCACTCCGTCTATTCTCTCCAACTCTACATCAGTTTATGACATTTTATGCATTTTTATCTACAAAAAACTGTGCAAAAAAAGGAGCAGTAAAGAGAAGTATTTAGAAAGCACATACACACAACAACAACAACAACAACAATAACAAATATGAGCATAACATGTGCCAAGCACAAGTCTCAACTCAAATCAGGCAGAAAAAAAACCCTTTTAAGCCATGTTTGCTGCGCACACAAACAACACTGAAACCTTTTTAGGCAAACATGTTGTCGATCGGAAAACCTTAAATGGAATTTCATTAAATGTTCTTTTAGGAGAAATCATAAGCTTTATTGTTGCTGATGTTGTCGCTTCTGGTTTTGTATTTTTATATCTTCGCCAAAGCTGAGTGCAGGATGTAAAGATTTAAGACGCGAAACGCGAAAAAAGCAACAAGGAAGCATCAACATAGAAACAAACAACAACGAGGAATACAATCAATAACAACAACAAAGATATTTCCTCCTGCTTAGATTCTTTTTATCGGTTCTGATCCACTGTTGTTGTTGTTGTTGTTGTCGTTGTTGTTTTTTTATTATTTTGAGAACTGTTAAGTTTTGAACAGTTTCAACAGCTCAGCGAATATCTGCTCAATTTAACTCATTACAACTCAATGCAATTCAAATCAAAGCAGCTCAGCTTTAAATTTGAAGTAAACAGCAACGGCAACGGCAACAGAAATACTCGTGGCAACAGGAGCAGCAGCTGACATCGTTAACGCTAAAGATAATGTTTTTGTTGCTGATGTTGATGATGATGAGTTGACGATGGGGAGGACGATGAAAGCTGTGCTTGTTGATGCTGTTGGTGTTGTTGATAATATTCATGTCGTCGTCATCATAATTGTTGTCGCTCTTGTTGTTGCTTCTGCTGTTGTTAATGCTAATGTTGTTTTTAATGTTGATGTTGTTGATGCTACTGATTGCTGTTGTTTTGATTGCGTGTATTAATTGTTGTTGTTATTGTTATTGTTGCTACCGCCTGATATAACGCATATTTTGTGTTAATTAAATTGGTGTTGTTGTTGGTGGTTTCCAACAACACTGCCATTTTTTTAAGTCCAATAAATGCACCTGAAAAAAGTTGGTTTTGCAAATTTTCTACTACTACTACTGTAAGCAGTAGAAAAAAGTCTAGTTTGCGCCTTGAGTCTTTCGTGCGTCCATATAATCTTCTTGAATTTAATGTTATTATTATTATAAAGCAAAAGCAAGCAAGAATTTAATAAAATTCTAATTTTTATACAAAAAATTCTACATAACTAACATATAATAATAATATAATATATATTTATATAATATTCATACAGATTGAACATTTAAATGCTGTTTTTATTTTTGTATCTGTTTTACTCTTAACACTGCTTTTGAAAACCTTTAGAAATGTGAAGTTTTGAATACGAAATCCTTGGGTGACGTCATTGGCACTTGGCACGTTACTTCAACAGACCAGCGCAATTAATTCGGATGTGAAGAATCAAGTGAGAAAAGATTTCAATAATCACACAACACGTTGATAGTGAAGTTTATAAGTTTTGAAATTTTGATCAACAAGCAACTGAAACAATTCACTTGATTGACGCGACGCTCCTTTTTAACCTTCGTGCGTGCATCGTCAGCCATCGCAGTCGTGCACTGACGTCGAAAGCGTCTTCAGTGTGGCTGGAAAAAACTAAAACTTCCACTATTTTGAAATAATGTGCTTGAGTACCTACCTTAAATGAACTCAAGCGTGCCTCTGCATAAAATTTTTAAGTGTTCGTTCACTTTTTCCATGCGCGTTCATATGAAGTGCAATCAATGGTTTTTTTTTTGTTTTGAACATCGTATTCAATGTGCAAAAGCGAACCTTATATAATAGTTATTTATTTATTTTTCTGTTTCTGTTTTGTGGTTTTTCTCAAGTCAAATTTTAAGTTGTATTTTTAATTTAATCTTGAATGAGGTAATTTTGTCCGCTGTGTCCGCACTTCTTCTGCTGTTGGATTTAATAAATACAACGTTGTCAAAAAATTGATACAAATTTGCATCAAAACAGAAGAATAAAGAAACAACCTTGTTTTAAATACATGCTTAAATAAAGTATTAATTAAAGTTGAATAAAATATCTTTATTTATGATATTTTTGGTTCGCTTTGTCGCAAAAGGGTTACATTTTTGGCTATTGTTCTGGCCTTATAATTTTTACGTATGAAAACAAAATTGAGTTGCTCTTCAAAAAAGTTTCACAGCTGATTTTAATCAATTGATTAAACAAGAAACCGATAGCCGAAACACAAGAAACAGACGAAATTTTCTCATGATTTAAAACCAAACAAAATTCTATCAGTTCGTAAAACTGTCTACACATAAAAATCTATCTTGTCTTGATCTTGAAATTTGAATTTCTTGATAAGTTTAATTTGGAATTTAAATGTACAAAAATACTGAATAAAAGTTCCTTCATTTAAACTCATTCAACAGAAATAACAAAAATCCAAACACCAAATTTTATACATATTATAGTGCATAACTTTTGGCATTTATTATAAAAATGATATTTTCGTTATTTACTAAACTTGGTTTAAATTTATTTAGGGATAGATTATTATTGAGTTTTCTACAATAAAAGTGTAGTTTTTCCTATGTCTCCATTTTTTAATAACTTTTGTCATAGAACTCATTCTAATCTTTTATTTGTTTTTCTCCTTTCATTATTTTTATTATTATCAAGTTTTTGGTTCTTTTATTTCTTTATTTATGAATGTTTTTTTGTTATTGAGAACTTTTTATTTTCCTGTATCCTTCTTTTGAGTTGTCGATTGTGTCCCAATTTAAATTTTGTGCCCATTATTTTTCTTTCAATCTCTCATCAGTTATGCTTCACACATTTTTTAGCAAAAATTTATCACTCTTGCTGCTTTGGCTGTTGTTGTTTTTTATGTTATGTTGTTGTATAAAGTATTTATTCTGTGAGTCCGTTTACAATGAAAGATTTAAACATTTTAAAAGATTTGAAAGACTTTAAAAGTTTTAACAGTTTTGTGTGATTCATTACGGTACAAAAGACGGTACACTCACCACCTTAGATTTCAGTGCTATGAAACAGTTTTAAAAAATCATTAGCAAAAACAAAAAAAGGAATTCCTTCTGTTTTTTGTTTAATATACGGTTACAAAACCATTTTCAAAGAATATAAAATAAATTCGAAATTATAAACTGGATTAAGTTCTACAAAATGTTTGAATATTAGAGAAAAAGTGAACTAATTTACTAAGAATATTAATTTACTTCTTTGTGATATTTCTAAAATATCAGGGATTATTTTTTGCAATTTAGTTTGCAGTGATTAGTTGATTCACGATTGAATTTGTTTTTAATCGCACTATTTTTAGTACAATATTTGCTGCTTTTAATATAATTTGCTTACCTCTTGCGACCGTTCGTCTCAAGTTTCTCTGGAAAAAAAAATACAATTTTATTAAAACTCAGTTTTAATGCAATAAATTCAACAATCATTCAATGAATCATAAAATATAATTCTTTTAATGTTAGTAATAAATTTCGTACGAATAAAATAAGCGAATCCAGCCGAATTAATGCGTAGAGTTAAATTAATTACAAAAAAGGAAAAACACAAAAGAAGGAAAATAAATAAAAACTAAAGAAACCAAAAAGAAAGAAAGACCCAAGAAAACATAAAAACATTTGAATTGGAGGATGCAAAAAACGTGGCGGCTCAACTTCCGTTTACCACCTAATAAAACAACAACAACAACAATTAAACAAAAACAAAATAAACACTATCAACAACAGAAGCAATAACAGAAACAGAAACAAAGTCATTAAAACCTTGCACACAACAACAACAAAATCAAAAACTCTAAAAACCAATAATAATCATAATGATAATAATAATAATATTGGGAGGGGAGAAGACAGGGGGCGAGAGGGGGGAAATTATAAAGAAACACCAACAACAACCATCATCACGTACATACATCCATCGAGTACACTCAATAATGTGGCTATTTTTGCAGACACAACGTGGTTGAGGTCAAAAAGAGATACAAAGCCAAGTGTATATTTTTATATACATTCACACCTGTTCTCGGTACCTGGGTGAGCACCACAGAGAAGGGCGGGGAGGGCGCAAAGCGATATAAAAATGTTCATATTTAAGCCGAGTCTGAACTTGAGTCTGAATTTAATCTGAGTTTGAGTCTGAAATTTAGACGAATTGTTAAAAATATTTCACTTTCATCGCCATGCGTCCTTTTTCTGGCATCTGATAAACTTTAAGTTTATAATGTTTTTTTCATTAATCAAAAATGTTCTTTAAAAATTTAAATATAAACAAAATTTCGTTTTATTTATTTTACGTTTAAGAGACTCGTAAGTAGCTCGTAAAATACTCGTAGCACACAGTTTTTTAACCTGTCATCCGCAACGGTGTTACTTAGAGTCATTGTTGTTGTTGTTGTGTGGTTGGCTTTTGGTTGTTTGTGTGTTAATGCGTTTCTTTTACTTGGTCAAGCGCAGAAAGCGGTTGTCATTTAATGTGATTGCTTCCAATGTTGTTGCTATTATTGTTTTTTGTGGTTTTTGCATTGTTGTCTATGGCTACGTTTTGACATGTTCAACACTTTTGCAAAGCTACCCAACTAAAATCAAAACGCAATGAAAACGACGACAATTTTTGTTGGTTTATTTTTATTTGAATTTTTATTGCGTTTCTTTTGCTTTTAATTATTTTTTCATTATTACTATTGTTGCTGTAACTTTCTTTTGTTGTCTTTTATGGGGGAAAACAGCTTTTGGTCACTTTTTCATTATTGCAGTTTTTTCACTTAAAATTTCTAATAATTCTTTTTTTTTGTTAATTTATAGTAAATTTTATTTTAGTATTTATTAAATGTATTATAAATTTAGTCATGCTCTGAAATATTTATTGAACTTATTGAATGAAGTTTTTAATTCGAATTACGTAACTTAAAAGTAAATAATTTTCAATTAAATTAATAATGAATATAAATAATGAATATATTTTGGTTTATTTGATTTATTTTATTGTCCCTAATTTAAAGTCACATCCAATTAATCCTAATATCTATGTATTAAATTAACTTTAAATAAAGATTTTAGTTTCTATTGAAAAATGTTTCACTTTAAAAAAAACTGAGATTTCATTGCTTTATAATTTTTTGACTTGATGATGTTTTTAAATACTACGCTTCATAGTAATTTAAGTATTTTAATCACGAATGTTTGCAATACTTAATTTTGTTTCTAGAAAACGTCATCAGAAGGTAATCAGAAGGAAAGGTAAAACAACTACAATCACAATAAACACAACCACAAACGCAACTACAACAACAACCACAAATACGTCAGCACCAACCACAGCTTAAAATAAAAAAAAGAATACAAAAACAGAAAAAAAAGAAAAGAAAAACCTTAAAGTTACTTCATCGCTTCGTCTGCGTGCGTTGAACTCTCACGCGTCAAGGAACGTGAATTTAAAAAAAAAACGAAAACTAAAGAAAAAACTTTAAAAAAAAGTTATGCGAAGTTCAGTCGTCGCCCGTTTTCGGGTAGCAAAAAATGAACGTACATCATTTTTACATGACATCAATTAATATAAAAAAGTGTGTTTTTCGCGGATGAAAATAGTTGAAAATAAGTTAAATACAATATATGCATAAATACAAAATATATAAATATATAAACAATAAATATATAAATATTGAGTAATGATTTATAAATTGTACATAAAATTATTTTTTAGATTATTTTAAAATATAATTTTAATTTTTTTCCTTTTTTAATTTCCATTATTTTTAGTTGAAATTTTTTAATTAATAACTGAAGTGAAATTTCTGATAATGGCCAAAAATTGGAAAAATTATTATGAATCGCAAAAGATGTTCACTTATTTCAATAACCTTAAAAGTATCACAAAACGATGCCATCATTTGCTATAATTTTGTGCGTGTGTGCATCTCTCTAAAATAGAGTTACTTGAACTCTCTTTAATTTCTTTCGTTTTTCAGTTTTGTTTTTCATTCACATTTTTTAATGAATTCGTCACAAACACTTCAACGATCGAAGCAGACGGAGAGAACAAGAGTGAGAGAAAGAGAGAGAGAGAAAGAGAATGGAAAGAAGGAAGGCCAGGAGAAATTATTTTTTGTATATTAAGAAGAAAAAATAGCACTGCTTTTTCTAGTTACTGCATTTAATTAAAAATCATTAATATAATGAAAACAACTATAACAAAAAAAAGATAAAAATGAAAACAAAAATAAATTTAATTAATTCATGAATTGAAAAAGCAAAAAAAAACAACCGGTGAAAGTTTTCAAAAAAATTTATTAGCTCAACGTGTTGTTGAATTGATTTTAATTTGTTGTTCTTTTTGTTGTTTGAACATTTATGGAAGTGAAAAATTTATAAACAATGTGTTAAAAGCCAATTAAAAATTATCAATTAATTAAATAATATTAAAAAAAAGGAAAAACTTTTACAGAAACTAATAAATTAATAAAGAAAATAATAATAAATTTCGACAATAATTATAATGATAACAATAAAACTGTATTTGAAGCGAAACACTATATATTTGATTGAATTTTTTATGCAATATTAATTTTTAAAAATGCACTTAATGTTCGCAAATAAAGAATCTAAAAACTATCAAATATCAAAATCATCATAAGTGTAAATTACACTGCAATAAATTTAAATAATTTTATTCGGCCTGTAGTCTAAAAAGTCTACCTTTAAATAAAGTACATACTCTTTTATATAGTTATAGTTATATAACTTTATAGTTTATAGTTTATACTTACTGTAAAGCAGTGTATATTGAATCTTCTTCTTAGTTTGTTCCCCTTCCCTATTATACTCTGTTTCATTGCTGTTGTTGCTTTCGTTGCTGTGTCTGTTGCTGTTGCAACTATTTAAGCATGAAGAACTCCAGAATCGCTCGCGTTTCGCACATTAAATATGATTTCTACTAATTTAATTCAATTCAATTATCGCTCGCATGGCAACCACAAGAGGCGTGGAGTAGATATATTTTACTGGAAACAGCAACAACAACAACAGCAAAAACAATAACAACAACAGCAACAAGTTTAAGTTGGTCAGAAATGACCAAAGACGGAAGTGATTCATGATTCTTTAGTTTCAAATCGTTCTTTTTGTTGTTTCTGTTTTTAGTTTTTTGTTTTTGTTTCTGTTTTTTTTTTTTTTTTTACATTTTATTTCATCTTTCCAACTTCCATCAATTTGTTTTATATTTTCTTTTATTGTTTAGAAATTTTTTTAAGATTTTTTTTTTTCATTTTTTTTTTCTTAGGAACGAAATCAAAAAAAAAATTTGATTTTATAAATTTCAATGAATATTAGATTAAAAATCGAAGAATAAAAAGAATTGCTTGATTAGAGTGGAATAGAAACAAAATGAAGAAGAAAAAATATAAGGAAATACTGTAGGATAAAAGTTAGAACTTTATTAAAGAAAAGGAGGAAAGACAACAACACATTTCAGAATAAAAATGAAAAGTCAAATTAAAACAAATAAAAACAAATAATTAAAACAAACAAAACAAAATATGGTTTGAAAATTTAAGAAAATGTTAAGCAAAAATAAATGCAGAAAAGATTGAGGAAATGTAATTAGAAAGAATTGAAAGAAATTACAAAAAAATTAAGAATATTTGGCAGTTTATATAAATAAAAAAATAATTATAAATAGAAAACAAAAATCGACAGACACATTTTTATTGTATATAAAAATACTAAATTTGAATAAAGTAGAGACGACTTTTTAGAATTAATTATCGCTTTCGATGCATCAGTTATTTCAGTCAATACTATAGAGTCTATGGTAGAGTCTATAGTATAGACTAAAAATGTGCTTTGTATAAGTTTTAGAATTTTTCGAATAAATTAAAAATACAAATATTCAAAAAGAATTTGTTGAATTTATTGAAGGCTTTCGGGTACCACAGCAACATTTAATAGCGAACACGGTCGTGATTCGGCGAGTGATCAGCTCAGAGTTCGGTCCGATCGGGTCTCCAAAGAGGCGGTGTTGAGCCCGTCAGACCCTCAAATTGATGGCTGCTGGTGAAGCTTCCGCGTTGATCTGCGTTAGATTTGCATTTTTATGGCATCTTCGCTTAAAGCGAGTTCGAGATCTGCTGCTGGTTTTTCGGTGGTTGTTGGTCATGATGATGGTGTGGATGTTGTTGTTGTTGACACTTGTGGTTCTTGTTTTATTTTTTTATTTGTTTTTCTTATTAATTACGTAGTAAGTTTAGTATTAAGCAATAAACTTTTTTAAGATATTTGAAAAAAAGCATTTTCTTTCAGTTTCGCAGATAAAACAATTAACAAAAATTTTGATTAGAAAAATATTAAGGAGATAAGAAAGCAAATAGAAGAGGGGAAAACCATAGACGAAGGAAGAGTAAAATACATAGAAATAAAAAATTACTGAGATTATAAATAACTCTAAAGTAAAAATTTGTAAAGAAATAACAATAAACAATAACAACAACGAAAATTAATGCTTCAACCATGCAACAGTATAGTAATCAACAGAACAACAATAATAATAACTCCAAAAATCATTCGTCAACAGAAGAAAGCAGAAGTATTAGAAAAAAATATTAAATAAAATCAACTGACAAAAACCCTGAAAAAAGTGCCGCTATAAAACACAATAACAACTTTCCATTTTTTAAGGTTTTTCAACATACAAATAATAATACATATGTACATACACTCACCCACACAAACACCCACTTTTACTTTCCTGATTAGACGAACATTTTGTAAACTAGCAACGGAGACCATCGACGACTTTTCAGTGTGTTCTGTTTTTTTGTAAAATTTTTGTGCCATTTCACAGCTTTTATAAAGGTTTTTTTTTGGGGGCGAAAGCAAAAACAACAACAACAATAATAACCACAATATAGCCAAAACAGAAACACCTGCTTTATTTTTTGCGTCTGCAGTTTGTCTGCCGCTGTAACGATGTGGCGACAGCGCGTCGCAGCTCTGTTCGGGGCGACAGCGACTTCAACATGATTTTCACTGCAATCGCATGTGTTTTTCTTTTTTCTTTTGTTTTCTTTCATACATTTTTCTTTCTTTCTCTCTTTTCATTCATTACTCAGGTGCATTTTTAACTTTACTTTTATATTTTTTTTTTGTGCATTAATAAAATTTGATGAATTTAAAAAGGGTTGAATAAAATTATTGATTTCCTTTCACTTTCTTTCCTTGTTTCTTTCTTTCGAATTAAAAGCATAGAAAAGAAACCACAAGAGAAAAGCTAAGAAAATTAGTGAACAAAGCTGAGCAAAAAACAAAATAAAATAAAGAAAAACCGGAAAAAACTTGTGAAACAATTATTAAAGATCGAAAATTAATGTTCAACAATAAAATTCAATTTCAATTTATTTTATTTGGCCACACATTTAATATATTATCGAAATTAATTATCGAAGAATATTTAGTAAAAACTAATTAACGAATAATTTTTTCTCGAATATTAATTGAAAATAAGTATTATTGTTTACTTAATTTTTTAAATATAATGTCGAGAATTAATAAGGAATCGAATCGAAACTTAAACTCAGATATTGTTATATATTTTGTTATATCTACTTATAGTATATGTACATATATAGTATAAAGAATTTTGAGGAAGATCTTCCAAAGAATTCGTTGCACAAAAATATTTCGATTTACTTATTTATATCTTTGTTTTATTTATTCCTTTTTTATGTATCAATAAAAGTATTAAAATAATTATTTAATTTCTTATCATTTCCACTTTATTATTGTTTAGTTTTAATCGTCAACATCTGCCGAATTGTATACACAATTTTGTTTTTCTCCTTCCGTTGAAAATACTTTTGAAATTACTTTTTAATAGCATCTCATTTAACTGCCACAATTATTTTTAAAGTTGATCAAGTGACATCGGATTTAACTCAACACAATGCAATTTAACTCCACTGAACAATTTATTGATTGTATGTACAATGATTGTATGAACAAACGTTTATGAAGAAAAAAAAAGGAATCTTGCGAAAAGTAGGTCAAAGTAACAAAGCTAAGTAGAGAAAAATTGTGTAGTAATTAAAAGACAAGTTAAAAAAGTGATACGACAATTCGTAGTTACAATTTCTTTTCAAAAAGCATTCGTAAAAGTTCTAAAATTTGAAGAATTGAAGAATGAATTTATTAATTCAAACATATAAAAGTAATACTGTATATTGACTTACTGACCTATTAAGGTATTGATCAATCAATATAATCAAGATAAGGATAGAACTCAATACCGAGATCAATATCAAGATCAACATCAAGATTGAAATTATATAACAATCTTGGAATCCTCAGCCAGTTCAGAAGGATTTCTTACACAAGAAAATCTGTCAGTGCATTGAAACCTTGAAGGCTTTGATGTCAACAACCATTTTTTGAATAATTTACAGTCAAGGAGCTTAGTATTTAGGTACATATGTATTATTGTCCTCTATATAATAACTTTCAGAGACTGATTGAATTCTATCGTAGGAGTCTGAAGGTTTTTGGTACTTTAAAGTTTGTAACACTGATACAGTGATTGTTTAAATGGGTTGTATTTTAGTGTAGGCGATTAACGGATGATTTAGGTTGGTTATGTTAGCTTAGGTTAACTTAGGTTAGGTTAGGTTTGCTTAGGCTTGCTTAAGTTGAGTTAGGTTAGGTTAGGTTATGTAGAAATGTTAGGTTGCAGAAACGAATCTTTCTAGAGTTCAGACTTCGCATGTCATGTTACACGTCAACGACATGTTCATAATTCTTTTATTATAAACTTCGTCAGCGAGAAATTTTTGGATCAAATTGACACCTACGACAACGGAGAAAAACCAACAATTTCAACAATTTCCGGGAAAGATAACAATAAGTGCGACAACAACAACACCCATCTATTTAGCCACACAAATTGCTAGTTTATAGTTTTCTACATGAAAATTGCATGAAAGCAAAGAATTTTTCCAAGGAAAATTATTCGATGTTGGAAAAACTAAACAACAAAAACAACAGCATAGAATTTAATAAATATTTGAAACTGTGATGTGATGTGAATGTGATAGCAATGAAGCAAGAGAGTTAATAGGACTATAGAAGAATGATAAAGGCAGGAAGGGAGGAAGAGGAGGCGTAGAAAGCGGTGATCGAGAATGAGAACAAATAAATTCAATGCAGTGTTTAATATTAGATTGCCCGAAGGTTGAGAAGGGGGAGAGAAAAGGAGAGAAGTTGAAAGCGATGAAGGCTCTTGCGGCGCTTACAATTTTGTCGCCAACAACATCACCATCATCAGCGGCATCGGCTTCTGCGTTATTACCAACAACAACATTAAGTATACAGTGGCTGATGTTGCTCCTAGTGGCTTGTGTCGTTGATCTGGCGACATCGTGTTGATGATAAACAGGCGAGGGAAAAACAAACGCCACGAGATAGACAAACAACAAACATTTGTTGAAAAGAACGAGGAAACAAATGCTGTAGAACAAAATAAAAGAAAAAAAAAAGAAACAAAGTATGATGATGAGGGAGAACGCTAAAGCAATTTCGTAGAACAACTACAGTTCAGTTACTGCAGAAATAACGCGGTGAGTGGACGGTATCTGTGATGATTTCGATCTCGCTGCAGAGCCAACGACAATAGAAAAATGCTTTAAATTAAAATGCAAGCGCAGATATGAAGAAATACAAGGATAACAAACGGCAGCAACAGCTGCAGCATGAGCAACTCGTTGTGAAGCAACTCATGCACTCATGCAAGGAATGAGGAAGATTGAGGCATCTCCGCCTGGTCAGTGGCGGCTTGCAAACCACATTCTGGACCACATTTCGAGAGACGACTGCTAACAAAATGAAGCCTTTTTATTTTAATAAATAACAGGAATGTTTGGCAAGAACAGAAGCAGCCAGCGGGCCAAGGAACAGATGACAGCTGCGTCCAGTATGATGTGCTGGATGAAGGGCGGCGGGCGGATGAAAAAATAAGAGGCCAGGTATTAAGAATCATCAGTCCCAGTGGAAGCTGATGAGATTGGAGTGATTTAACTGATTTAACTGGCAATATATCACTCACGTTTGAAACAAATTAGTGACAAATAAAGGGTCAGAAAGAGAGTCAGAAAGAGTGCGAGGGAGAGGGAATGATTCATCATATTCGACAAAAGAATTTGTGAATTAAAAATGTGGCAACCCGATTCATATTTTAGAGATCAGATGATTTTATTTGAAGTCTCGAACCTACAGAACGACAACAATATTTAACGTGTCTCTATGACATTATAAACAACAAATATGAAGGAATGATTATTTTCTTAGAAACGTAATAAATTAAATGATAATAATAAGCCTATCCAGGATAATAAGCCATTTTATTTGAAAGATTTTCATAAAAAAGAAATATGTTGAGAAAAATTATTAAATTCTCTTTAACACATTTTTCCTTACTTAATATTTTTTTTAAAGTTAACTTTTACCACCCGAATACCGAATCTGAATATTAATGTTTATTAATGAGTTTATAAAAATCCAATTAATTTTCACTTCGATTTTGATTCCATGATCGATTTATTCATTCGAAAAATGTATAATTTACCAATTAATCTAAAAATAGTATGATTGGAGAGGGGAGTGATAGTATCGCTAGGGAAGGGGAGTGGGGGGCGAAGTGGGACAAGTGTGTTTATATCCCAGAGAATATATGGGATATAAATAAAAATTGTGATGTCAAATTTTAATTACTTTATCATGTGAAAAAAAATTAGAGGCACACAAATTAAAGCATGAAAAATCGCTTAAGCTGCCGAAGAAAGAAAGGATCAAATAAAAATAAAAACAACAACAAGAACAATAACAACAACCAGAAGAAGTAAAGAAGAAGAACAAAATCAAAACAAGGTTTTTTTTTGTCTGAAGAATAATTCAATTTAATAAAAGAAGGAGCAGAACACGCAACAACCTTCGTTAAAGAATAACAACAGCAGCTACAAAAGAAGCCCAAGAAAGGTACGAACAAGAAGTCGAAGCAGAAGTTGAAGCAAAATCGATGATGACCACACGCAGTGACCCATAAAAAAATAAATTAGGGATGCCCTAAGAAAAACAAAAGGGCCGAGAAGGTAGATTGAACGGGAAGGGCGGGGAAAAGAACGCAAGAGGAAGAAGAAGAGAGATTAATGATCGAATAATATTTTTTAACCAGCAGATAATTGTAACTGTTTTTCGTTATATTTATTTGAAAGCTACTCTTCTGCAAGCCTTTTAAAAATCTTAAAAGTATCTTCAAGAAACTTTTCCATTCTTCTTAATCATCATCAGACGCATCGACACCTTTCTCTTCTTCTTCATTCAATTTTTTCCTTTTTTTGCTCAACTGAATTCTGATTCTAAAGGTCAAAAGTCTTTACCATTATAGAAAATTATTGATGAGCTCCAGCTTTTGTGAATATTAAAAACGAATTAGAACAAAAGAAAAAAAGTTTGTTAAATTGGAATAAGAAGATGAATGAATTTAGGGGCAAAACAAAATCGGTAGAAAAGTAAAGAAATACAAAGCAGTAGATATAAATAATTAAATATTTTAAAACATGTATAAAACATTAATTAAAAACTTTGAAATCAATTAAGTTGTGTTAAGGAAAAATCAAACCATTAGCAATAAACAACCGTTTAAACACGCGCGAAAAAATTTATAAAAAAAAAAACTGAGAACGTAAGAATCTTGAAATAATTTTTAACAACATCCCCCTAGGGAACTCTGATACATATGTACATACATTTGCAGGATTTATACACTTGAAAGGAACCAGAAGCAAAGAAGGTGAGTGTAGCTTCTGAGGACCTTGGAGAGGGTAGACGCAGAAGTAGAGTAGTAAGAAGAAGAAACATCAAAGTATGGAATGATTTCGTTTCTTTTTATTTGTTGATCTTCTCTTGCGAGTTATGTGAACATTAAATGTAATCAATGTTATCTGTTTTTTACTTTTTGTGTGTACCGATTTCTTGTGCGTTTGAATGAGTACCGTAACCGAGTAGAATGTAGTAAAATTAAGCTTGAGCTTGAGTTACAACTTGCAGCTGCAAATACAAATGTAATTTAAGTGTGACCCACTACGGTATCTGTATTTAGAAAATATAGCCAAGTATATAAACTGCTATTCATATTGTTTCCTTGTGCTTCAGCTCCCCTCATTATGCCACTCTCTCCTCGACCTAACTTTGCCATCTCTTCCACTCATCTCACAAAATTTGTACTGGAAATTACAAAAGAACAAAATAGGAAGAACAAAAATTAAGTTGACTATATTCGTTTAATGAAAGCATCTACTATCTGCTTTAATTTAATATATCGTAATTAAAAGATTCACATTCTTGATAACTCTTTCTTTTGTTCTTTACTAACGGCTTCTTTACTAAAGGTTGTAGATTGTTGTTTTCCAATTAGTTAGAAAGCGAGTGAAAGAGAACGAGAGAAAGTTTAAATAATTTATAGTTCTAAATCTAAAGTACTACTAAAATTATGGGTACGCTAACTATGATTTGAATAACTGTGTAAGATGTAAAATCCTTGGTAATTATCAAAATTATAATTTATTCAATTGAGTTCTTTTGTCCAAGTTAGGATAAAAACGTTTCTCCGTTTATCAATGAAGACGGCAATTGAAGCAGAGTCGATTTAACATGCACGAGGTATGCGTCTGTTCTTCGTTCGCTTTTCATTCGTTCCATCTGAAAAATGAGGAACCAGGATGAGCTTAATAAAGCTTCAACAACGAGCTGCACTAATGAAGTATGTGTATTTAATGCAGATAAAACGCGTAGCAGGTGACAAAACATGCACCCGACATATAAACTTAAGTAGATGTTGATGATGATGATGACGAATGCACGATTTATGCGCAGAGATTTGTTAAGAGTTGAAGTTGTAATAAAAACGTAGGGAAGAGTTTAAATTATGCAAGCAAAGGAAAAACCAGAAAGAGTGTTAACTTCGGCCTGGCCGAAGTTCATATACCCTACACACGTTTACTTAAAAATTGGGCGTGGCAATGGTCTAATTTTTTTCCTTTTCAATCTCAAATAGCCTGTAATGACAGAGAATATTCGTGCCAAATTTGATGAAAATATCTGTATTCGTTCTCTTGTAATCGAGTTTTATTTCATTAGTGGGCGGACCACGCCCATTTTTGGTAGTCTGTTTTAGTCAGAGATAGTGGACTTCTGGATAAAATTTCAACCCCAAATTCGTTCTACAAGCTGCGAAATTGAGCTATAAGCATGGATTAATTTATATTCACTATAAAAAGTAGGCGTGGTAATGGTCCGATTTTGCCAATTTTCAATAGCGATGAGTTTCTAATGATAGACAATATTCGTGCCCAGTTTGAAGAAGATATCTCTATTCGTTCTCTTGTAATCGTGATTTCCACAGACGGACAGACAGACAGACAGACAGACAGACGGACGGACATGGCTAAATCGACTCAGGAGGTCACGCTGATCAAGAACATATATACTTTCCTATACCTGTCACGCCTCCTTTAATGCGTTACAAACGGAAGCAGTAAGTGAATATACCCTCTCACTTCGTGTGCAGGGTATAAAAAGGAAACGAAGAATAAGTTAAAAGAATTTAGAAAAAAAGCATTTCGAAACAGAGAATTTTATGATTTGCTTACGTTGCTGTTGTTTTAATTAAAGTCTGCTATAAGAATGTATGCTGTTTCCGCAATTGAAGATAATCTCGAGGGAAGCGAAGAAGAAGAGGAGAAGAAGATGAAGAATTTTACATGCTTTTTCTCATCTCTTTACTGTTCTTTTTTCTTACTTGTCTTTTACTTTTTCTCTAATGTTTTTGTACAGTAAAAAGATTTAAATGCAAAATCTGTATGAGTGCATTTTTTAAATATACAGCAAAGTAATAAAATTAGTTAAACACGAAACTAGACTTAATTTAATTTTATGAGATTAGGATAGGGTTTGTAAATTTAGATATCAAAAATGCGTATCAGTTTGAGATTAGATCTGGTGAGCTATTTGAATTCAAAGGTATGCATTTTATTTATTGCATCTATTATCATTTCCTTTTATAATGTATCATTCATTTATATTTTATTGTGTACTGTAGTATAGTTGACAACTTCATTTTCATCTGAAACAGTGTTGAATGATTTATAGTAGACAGAGTCACGGGGAATTTCAAAAGTTGTGCATTAATATTGTCGACAGCATCATTCTTTGGAGATAATATGGCTCTCTCACATAGTAGAGAGATCCAGGATAGTGGATTGAAATTGGTCGTCGCGTTGCTGAGATATGCATCTTTATATTAGTCTTGTCCTATAAAAAGGTACACAGCGCCCTCCAGTGGCGTTAAAACTTCAAATAGCCTATGTTACGTCCACTGACAATCGGAACAAAGAATCGAAAACCGGATTCAAATCGATAGCTATTTCTAAATCGAGAAACATTGAAAAAACCCAGTCTAAAGTGAATTAAGTAATACCATCAGAATGTTCAGTGTCGGAATCAGAGTGCAGAATATTATCAGATATTATCTGATCTTATCATTCTCTCTAAATATCTGATCTGATCTGATCTGATAACTACTTCGGATATTAATATGATTTCGTTACCAAAATCTGATTAACAATTCAGCACTGTTGGAGGCAAAAAACGAAAGAATGCTAACAAAAACAGAAGCCAAAATAAAAAAAGACCATTAAAAATTGGCTGCCAAGTTGCCAAAATTACATTAATATACCTTTCTCCGGAAATAAATTAATATGTTGCTCTGGTTTTTTTTTTACTTACTTACTCGGTTAATACCACTAAGTGTGAGGTGATGGGGGGCGTTTGGTTGGAGTGACTGAAGTGAATGTGTGGTAGACATGATTCTGTTGGTTAACTGACTGGCTGGCATATTTTTCCTGCCCCCTGAGGGAATGTTACATTAGAGATCAGATCAGATCACATCAGACCAGTTGGTGAGCAACAAACGGACAACAAACTGAAGCTGTACTGTTAACCTAAGTACTGAAAACTTAACGTTGACGGTGTACAAGTACTGAGAGTAAGAAGCATTGTTAAAGGAGAAACAACTTGAGTGAAAAATATGGTTACAAAGTAGTTCAAGTGAAAAATTAAGAAGAACAAAGAAACATGGAAAAAGTAAGTGGCTTTTAGGGGGGCAATAAAAATAGTCGTTTATTTAAACTTAATTTAAGGGCTCTCTTCGCAATTCACTATTTTTCAGTAAAACTCTTTTTTAAAACTATATTAAGGACTCTTTATAGATTCTGCAAAAACATTTCAGAAGCTACGTAAAGACGCTGTTAGGATTCTGTTAAAGATTCTCTGCAACATTATTTCTCTCTCTGTATCTCCGTTAGGTTTTCTTTTCGTACTTTTGGCATAAGAAATACTTCTTCTTTGTTCATTATTTTTGTCTTCCGATTTAAAATACAATTCTTAAGTATTTGCTTTTCTGTTATAAATAAAAGTACTTTACATGAGCGCTTAACAAATAGATTACGAGTGGATGCATTTTGAAAAACTGCTTTTAACAAGCAAAGGCACAAAATATAATGCAAGAGGAGGCTGGACGCGACGGAGGAATGAATTCAAAACAAACAAACCAACAACAGTGAGATCAAACACAAAAGACAACAAACATCTCCGAAGCACATAATAAAAAGTCGTAAAAACAACAAAGTTATCCGAGGTGTTAAAAAATGAAAGCGACATTCATTTGGATTACCTGTATCTTGACGCAGTTGATGTGCGATGAAGATTTGAGGTTGGAGCGACAAAATACGATATTTATTTAATGATGCCTTGAAAAGAAACGATTGTTTGAAGGTAGACCGGGTTCCAGTTTTGAGAAAGAAAAACCATTTTTTGTATGCAAGATTTAACTATATCATTAGATAAGAATATTTTTAGATAAGAAAATCTGACAAGGAAACTTAACAAATTCATACATTTTACATACAAGATTTACAATTTTATCTCAATATTATATTTAATAAACAGGTTCTTTGGTAATAAAATAATAACGAAATCATAATAAAATTCACTTTAGTCGAATCTTATAATATCTAGAGTTTCAATATAATCCATTCGATGTTTCAATAAATTAAGTTAAGCCATCTAAACTCAGCCCAGACTCAGCCCAAATTCAGCCAAATCAGCCGAAACTTGCAATTGCAGGCCACACCCTGTTTGAGAGCCCCTCGCACATAATGTAAAAAATCCCTATTCCCCTGGGCCCTCCCTGAATATTAACACTTCCTACTGACACTGTTGTAGGTGTCACTTACTTTGGACACCTCTACATGTCTATCTCTACATACATATGTACATGTACATAAGTATATTAATAGACGACTCCCGGAAACGTGAATAACCATTTCCATATACATCAAATGGGACCTTTGGCTTAGATGAGGCCTCATTAATCTCTCATTGAAAGACCTTTTATATAAAGGTATGAGGGACCAAGTAGGGATAAGAACCTACATGACCTAAGGATTCACATATAATATATAGTTATTTAACTTTAATATCAGGAAACCTCTGAAAAGGATAAAGAATATATTCCGTGTTCCCCGTTCGGCCTCCGTTAATGTGATGAAGTCATAATTTTTTATATACATATATTAAATTATTTCTATCAAATTTACTGCACGGCTTTCTCAATGTTTAAAGGTAAAGAAAAAAATTCATTGTTTTCTATTTAAATAAAACCAATTTTTTGATAAGAACAATTGACTTAAGGTTATTTTAAGGTTATTGACTTAAGGTTATTTATTTTTTTTATATAAGAAAGAAAGTCATCAAATTGCTTAAATTGCTATTTTATACTTTGTAAAAACGCACAATTTGTAAAAAAATAATAATTAAAAATGAATTCAATTAACCTTTGATTTTATAACCTTCACATTATTATCAAAGATCACATGTCGATTATAATAATTCGATAATAATTTAAAAAACTTATCACGATGAGTTCTAAAATTTGCCATACTAAACCTCTCAAATTTCTATTCCCAATTTATTATTATTTATTAATTTATTATTTTTATTATTATATTTTATTTAGTATTTTTTGGTGAGTGACGATCAATTGTAAATTTTTGCGAAAAGCACTAAATTTACTTTGACGCGCACCAAGAAACCATTTCTGTGCAGATATTATTCTTGATATTAGGCTTCTTATATAAAATTCGTGCAAATTACGAATTGGTAAGAATGTAAACCCAAGTATTTATTTTTCTGAATTAATTTCATATATTCTAAATTTATATTAAAAGGAGGTCAAATGTCTTTGAAGACACACTTCTTGAACTCTCATCTAGGCTTCTTCCTGGAAAATTTGGGTGCTGTAAGCGACGAGCATGGGGAAAGATTCCACCAGCAAATGATGGCAATTGAAAAGCGCTATGAAGGATCCTGGGGTGCAACTATGATGGCGGACTATTGCTGGAGTTTGACTAGGGAAACACCAACCCACTTATATAAGCGAAGAAGCACAAATAAAAATCATTTTTAATTTAAAAAGTATTTATGTATTTATCTTTTTTTTCAAAATTTAGTATTTTTTGCGAAAAGCACTAAATTTACTTTAACGCGCACCAAGAAACCATTTCTGTGCAGATTTTTTTGATATTAGGCTTAAAACTCGCTTAAATGTCCAATCTATCGATATAAAAAATAAAAAGGGTAAAAAAGTTTCGGGAACATATTTTTACATGCAGATATATAGCAGTTTTTTGTCTTTTTTCTTAAAAAATTCCTCTTTTGAAGTTACGATTTCAGCAAAAGCTTTTAAACTATCTTGTGGATTTCAAAGTAATGTTAGCAAGAAATATGCGTGCATCCTTCCTCTTTAATATAATCTTAGTTGTAATCGAATCGGTTATATATGTCAGTTGTGGTAGCTCTTCAAGTGGATGGACCTTAACGTAAAGTGGCCAAAAATTTCAAAAACTCGAAAACGGCTCGTTTCATTTTTTTTTATTCTATCATTTTTGGAATCAGCGGACCCAACAGCCCCTTACAAAAAAAAAGTATTAATTTGTAGGCTAGTGTTATTAGCCGCGCTGAATGCGCTTCTGCACAGAACGATTATAGATATGAAATCAAGGGCTACATGACCTGTTCCGCTGCTTCTCTTCCTCGAATAGGTGCCCGTATTGGTGATGAGGGTGGTCCACTGGTCGTAAATAGTATTCATGAGGTCGCGGATGTGCCGAGCATATGTACCCAACTGTCTCCGCAAACGTAGTATTCAACAGGAACTTAGTGCTTCTCACCAAGTTTAATATTTAATCATTGTTTAAATGTTGTAAACTTTGAAATTAGTTCCACTTCTTTGATTTTCAACACAATAAAATCCGTAAACGTTTTAAATTAAATGTAAATGTAAATTAAATTAAATGTAAATGTATTAAATACTTTGAAGAGAAAAGCTATGTATTTATTTGTATTATGTTTTCAAGACGAATTCTGGGGTTTCCTTAACCTCCTGAAAACCGTTTGTCTACTAAATGTTTTTTAAAGAGATTATTATTTTTTATTTATTTATATTGACAATAATACACTAAGACGACAAGTCTTTTATAGTAACATAAAAAAGAATGCATTCAGCTAACAAATTATATTAAAAGGTACAAAGAGCACATATACATATCTTAAATAATTAAAACTAAAGTAATATAATATTATATGTAGTAGTATATACCTATATTTTGAAAATAGCGATAGCAGGACAGTAGAAAGAAATTGATACATAGAGAAAGACCTACTGCAGCGAAAAGTATTGGAAAACTTCGCGTCTACACTCCCCTACACCTCTCTAAGCCAGCACGGCAACATATTCCATAGCCGTATGGCGGTGATGAAAAATAAACGCGACGTGTGTAATAATGTATAACGTGGCATTATGAGTCCCGACTTCTTGTAGATCTACTCAACTTCAATTTTTCATTGTTACTTTAAAAAGATTCAAGTATATGATTTGACTGAGTTATTTTGAATAGCCACCATGAGCTACGCCACCATATTTTTTCGCACTTAAAAGGATCTGCTTGTAGGCATGTTACTTGTGTCCTTTGGTCATCAAATCGGTTGACTATAGGAGCATTGGTAAATACATTTGCCAATTGAAAAGATTGAAAGATATAATAATACAAAAGAGAGAAACATTAAAAAATGGAAAACATGGATAGTATGTATAGTAAACTATAGTAAACTATACTATACATGGAAATATGTATAGTATATTTAATTGCAATTTTATTCTGTTCAATCTAATAATATCTATCAGATATTTACAGACTCAAATTTTGTATAGAAACATGCAGCTTTTCAGAGTGAAGTCAGTCCACTTGTTCAACATGTTCAGATTCTTAATCTTATTGGCGAATGTTGTCGTTACTGTTATTGGAGCTGCCGTTAATAAAGACGAAGTGGTTCCTCAAATGGCAGGGCGCATTATTGACGGCACCACTTTCCGTACCTACTATCAGTCCTAGAGGGTGGATCTCTCCGCTGCGGAGGTGTTATCACAACCAACGTAATTTTGACCAACCCTCGGCAACAACATCGGAACCATATCTTTGGCTGGATCGGATCGTCCTACCGTTCTGTGGCACGTATTCCTAGTTGGAGAGCAACCAAATCTGCATCGTCCCAACGTCCGATGCACATGACTTTTATCAACCTTCTTTTTATTGCCCTCACTCAATGGGCCAATACCGATACGTACGGTTATGAATCTGAATTAAGTAGGACATGATTTGTGGTGCTGCTCCTGGAGTAGGTCCTTGCGATGGTGGTGATGGAGGCCCACTGTGATGTGGTACTATGACCTACTAATACTCAGGCGTCTACGTCAGTGTGGGTGCCCAGAAGAAGTAGATCGAGAATGCTTTTCGCTGGATTCAATAATTCATTAATACATTAATTTTGAAAAAGCTTAATTATTTCCAATTTTTTTATTATTATGAATTTGTAATTTGGTTTTCATAAGACTATAAACATTTTTTAAATATTCTAATATACACCCAACTCTCGTTTTACACGGTAGATACGTTCCAGCGAGGAGCCGTGCAAAAAAATTCGTGTAAAAAAATATACATACCTTTTGGAAAAACAGGGGATTCGTTCCGCAAGTAAAAAAAACCGTGTTGTTTCAAAAAACTGCTCAATTTTCTTTGGAAAACCGTGTAAAAAAGAAACGAAGAGAACTTTTGGAAACTAAATTTATTCATATTTAAATATTTGCACATTTTTAAAAATACCATAAAAAAAGAATGCAATTACGACACCAAAAACTAACACAGGCACTTAAATTACATACTTTATTATTTTTTTTAGTTTAAATAGTCTTGATTTGAATCACTAGATATATTGAAAAGTTCAATTGACCTTGAATCGAGCCTTTTCAAAAAATTTGTAATAGGTTGCTGGCTTTTTAAGGTGCTTATACATTTCCTGATACCCGGCCATACACATCTGCGAATTAAGCTGAAATTTGTGAGGATAGAGCGAGGCTAGGTTGGGATCATGGGTGACAATATGTTCTTCCCTACTTGCGCCAAATTTCAAACCCTCGCGAACTAATTCAGCTGTTAATTATGGAATTTCGTCTTCGCTACCATGGTACACCCTCACCTGGAACTATTATCATGTCATTGAGATCATTGTCCTTTAAAGGCCTCTCAATTATTAATTCATCGATGTCCGCCGGTGGCAAATTGTCAAAGCCTTCACCCCCAATATCTTGGGACAAAGTTATAATTTCAGAGCGCACAATTGTTGCTCCCATTATGAAGTTTTCAGTTTTGACGCATTCTGGCCATTCCGCGGAAATGACGGCGTATAATCATTTGCTTCAGATTGCACAGAAAACTATTTATTCAAGGAAAATAAATAAAGAAAATACAGAAGAAACAAAATCGTGTAACTTCTGTCATTTACATACATTCAAACACGCAAGAGTGGAAGTTGTGTAGAGTTTCAAAAGTAAACCTATTTTGAAAATCGTGTAGAAAAAATGAAATCGTGTAAAAAAAGAGGATCGGTTCCAGTTTTTTGACGCTGTTGTTTCGAAATGGTGTAAAAAAAATGCGTGTAAAACGAGAGTTGAGTGTATACAATAATATCTGAATAATAACAGAAATCTTTCATTTAGTATCAGAAATAAGAAAATCAAGCTGTCACGTTCAGTTATATTTTCTTAAGAAAAATAAAAGTTGACGAAGTATTAATATAAAAGATACATTCTTGTCTATTAAATTTTATAAGAATTCCTTATTTGAATACCATTCGAAGGTGGTCCAAAATCGAGTGCCTGTAGTTTGGTCGTAAATTGAAAAATGTTGTCGAAATTTAAGTTGTCACTACGAAATGTCATTAAATGACTGCACTTAGAATTTATCATGTTATTCGCTATGCGATTGATATTGTCATCTTGACCTCCGTAGAATCGAATTGCAAAATCTATCACAATTAGTGGCAAATTAAGAAATAATGAATACTGGGTATAAATATCGATAAGAAGTAGGAAGAATCCAACTCTTCTACGTTAAAAAATAAGCATTTTGAAGAATTAAGTACCTAAGTCCGACTAAAAAATTATGGGAAGTTCTCAGGTGCAGGATTTAGTGCAACAATTCTGGATATACATCCACATTAATATTAATACATATACAGTCAGCGTAAAAAGAAAGTGTACAGTTGAAAAGAACTCCTTTGATTGATCATATCTTTGTTCATAATGAAAATATCTGAAACGTAATATTATTTTTGAAAAGCTTATTTTATTACTAATTTTTTGTTACCAATATTAACAAAATGAATTCACATTAATGTAGTTAAATTTTAAATAAAAGCCAAAAACTCATATTTTTACGCGTAAGAAAAGTAAACAGCTTTGAAATTAACTTGTACGTTTTATTTAACAATTAAAGTACTATTTCTTTTGTTCTCTTTTCGAAAACAACGGCTTCTTTTTGTGAACCAAAGCTGTAGTTCATTATCATGTAAAGTGCGGCGAATGGTGATGGCACTCACGCTTGTTCCTTCTCTCCTGGTTATTTCTTCAGCGATTTGGACAGCGCTTTCAGCAGGATTTCTCCTTACTATTCTAACAATTCGCCCCTTTCCAGCATCTGAAAGCTTCTTTGTCTGTCGGGACGCTGTCGATCTCCCAATTTCTTCGTTAAATCGAATATTTTGGAATTTTTTTTCACCAATTATACGCTGTGATTTGACTTCTTTACTTAATTTTACCACAAGCTCGCGAGTTTCAATTGCAGTTTGTTTATTCATGCTTAAAATTTGTTTAAAACTGAAGATTTCTTGTCAACAGCTTAAACTTTTCTATGCAATTTAAAGAAATATTTCACTGACGACGAAAGAGAACAAAAAGAATAGTACTTTAACCGTTAAATAAAGCCTACAAGAAGTTAATTTCATAGCTGTATCCTTTTTTTATCTCGTAAAAATACAAGTTTTTTAATGTATTTTGTTAATATTGGTATTAAAAAATTAGACATAAAATAAGCTTTGCAAAAATAATAATACGTTTCAGATGTTTTCATTATGAACAAAATATCTTTGTTCTTTGATCAATCAAAAGTGTATAGTATACTTTCTTTTGACGCTGATTATAAGAGTCACGCCTCGTTCTATTGAGTGTTAACGGAATGACAAAGTAAAAATAACCTTTCACCTTGAGCTGTATGGCATAAAAGTTCATTATCGACATATATATATATTCAAAGGAACGAGTACACCTTAAAAGATTAGTAAGAAAGAAAATTGATTGTTGTCCATAAAAAAAATCTGCGATAAAAGTCAATTGTTGGTTGTATACTTAATCACAGATTAAACACAATCTTATTTAATATCTACTGAGTAGAACCGCATTTCTTATAAAAGCTAAGGTTTTCCAGAGTAAAGTCAGTGGTTCATTCAACGTGCATTGTTCAGTATGTTTAGATTCGTGATCTTGTTGGCGTTCGTTGCCGGGGTTTTTGGAGCCTCCGTTACTAAAGACGAAGAGCTTCAACAAGTGGAAGGTCGTATTATTGGTGGCACACCCGCTATTATTTCCTCCTTTCCATATTTAGTATCAGTCCAGGTGGATGACATTCATCGCTGCGGTGGTGTTATCATTACCCCCAACAAAATTTTGACCACTGCTGAATGTGTGGCATATATAGCATTGAATAGGTTAAAAATTCGCGCTGGCTCCAGTTACTGGAATCAGTTGGGTGTACCGATGGGTATAGATGCAGTAATACCTAACCGATACAATCCAAATACGAGGGAGAATAATCTCGCTGTCTTGCGCTTGAAAGACTCTTTGCGACTCAGCAACAACATCAGAACGATACCGTTGGCTGGATCGGATCCTCCAAACGGTTCTGCGGCACGTGTTCCTGGTTGGGGAGCAACTGAATCTACCCAAACTCCGGAGCATATTACTTTTGCCAATGTTAATATTATTGGCCGCACTGAGTGCGGCGATATTTATGGACCTCTGATTAAGTGGGACATGATTTGTGCTGCTGCTCCTGATGTGGGTCCCTGCAATGGAGATGATGGTGGTCCACTGGTCGTCAATAATATTCTGGTGGGTATTACCTCTTGGGGCTTCGGATGCGCTTCCAACTACCCAGCCGTCTACGTCAGTGTGGCTGCCCAGAGCAACTGGATCCACCATGTTATACGCCGGTTTTAATAATTTCATCATATAATGTTTAAATGTTTCTATCTTGTATGTTTCGATTTTGTATTTAAATTTTTCAATCAAATATTTTTTCTTGTATATGAAATGATGAAATTAAATGAAACCTTCTTGCAATGGTCATGGTATCATGGTTTTTCACCCAAATTTAATTTACGAACACGAGCTGTTCTCAAAATTAGGTTTTCTACCAAAAACGGGTGTAATCTACCCATATTTACATTATCTGTCCATCTAGTGGCATTTTCCGATGGAAAAATCGGACCAGAATACCAGAATTAAATACTTTATCAATTATGATAAAGCGTGATCAGCCCACTGTAGCATAATAAAGTCCACAAAAATCTGCCTTGAATAGATTGGGTTGAGCTACAAAGTTAAAATAACCATCTGTATCCTTAGTACAATATATTTATGTATATATGTATGTATACTTTCATATAACATTATGCGCCACGCCGATACCCGGAAGTCGCTTACCAGAGCAACTGAATCTAGCATGGAATTCTTTTAACTGTATTTTCGTATTAAACTTCAATTTTTGTTATTAATACACACTTTTTATATCCCTTGCATAAAAAGTGACTTAATTTAAATATAATTTATGGTGATTCCTATAATGAAGATTATACATTAAAATTCTAGACGATTAGTATTGATTGAATAAGAAGTCTACAGGATCTACTTGTCGAAGAGCTGTTTATGGAAAATGGCCTACTCTATTCGCAAATAGCAAAACATGCGTTCGTCCCATACAAGTAAATGTATCCTCTATAAGTGAAAACCTTGCTAAGACCCGAATTTGTCAAATTTTAGATATGAAGGTTGTACCTTAAGGTTCTTTATCTCGCCAGAGAAGTCCTCATCGAGGCCTTGTTTGTACGTCGGCGTTGATCGTGGAAATCGCGTGTCGTGGATACAAGCCTCTAGTAGGCAGATAAACAGCACTGAAGACATTTTGTCAATCTGATTCCAGCGCAACTGTCTACACATATTAATAGATAAAGCAATGTCATAGAAAAATGGCTTAAAATCATGCATAAATAAACAAAATTTATTAACCGTTATAAATTAAAAGATACATGAATAAGATGAAAAAGAGTGATCAAATGAATCAAATTACAATAAATGTTTTGATTGATGGCCAGATTAGAGTTTGAAAAAACCCGATCAGACCCGGTCATTAAACATCGAAAAAGAAGCCGTAAAAGGAATAAGAAACCAAACATGGAACTGTATATACACAGTGTATAAATACGTTTTATATTTTTCGAATTTCTTTGGATTTTATTGTACTAAGAAAGAAAAAACCAACCGAAATCTAGATAAATTATTGCCGCCACTTTGCATTAACTGTACAGATATCCTTTGCTGTCCCTCTTCCGCTCTCTGTCTCTCTCTCTCTCTCTCATTTCTCTTAAAACAATTAAATTTTTTAATTGCTAGAAATACCAGATACACTTTGAAAAATAGGAAATAATAACGCACCGAGTTGCGCTCAAACTGTAAATCGGAGAGAATGAAATGCATTTAAATGAGATGAACTGTTCGGCCGAGGAAGACGGAGAGAAGGGGAATGGGCACAAGGAGGCCAAAAACAAACACTTAATTGATGCAGCAGACAGACGACGATTAGTTTACAAGCTTAAAGTTAGTTAGCTACTTAAGCGGCTTTAAATCGAGCTGAAATCTTGACTTTGAGAATGCGAAGCGTAAGCTTGATAACGCATTCGTTACGGACAGACAGACAGGCAAACGGTCAGTTAGCCAATCAGTTACTCCATCAAGCCATTCATTCATTCAATGCACATGTTTCGGTTGACGACTGGCCTGATGATTAATGAGTGATAAGCTTGCTGCTGGCTGCCAACAGTTGTTGTGATTGTTATTTGTGTAGCTGCTTCTGAAGTTGTATCTGAAGCTGATGCGTCTGTTGTTGTGGTTCATCCGCCGCTCAGCTAAATGAATAAATAAATAATTCAAGCGAGTACTTAAATTAACGCTTAAATGCGCATCAATGCGATGGCGCAGATGTGAATACAAAGCGTATGCGAAGATGCGAAATGTGTTAAGTAGCCACAAGTATCTGAAGCTTAAAAATACCAGCGATCGCGCGATCTTTTCATCAGTCTTTTTGAGCCGCCACCAGCAACAACAAGAACAACAACATCAGCGATGCAACTGTTGCATTCAATTCAGTGCAATTGAAGACGACAAATAATTGGATTAGGACTGGAATGAAGCTGTGATGTTGATGATAATGATGACGGTGCTGAAAGGATGATGAAGAAGATGACAAAAATTAAAGCCTGGAAATGAAGATTAAATAAAACGATGAACGAAGAATTCAATGGCAAGATTAGAGTAACGTTGATGATGAGGATAATAACATTGATAATGACGATTATAAAATAATAGTGATGACTGAGATGTTGTTTATAATAGCAACAAAGTTGAAACAGAAGCAGCTGGAAAATTTACACATCTTACAAAATTGTTTTACATTTAAAGATGGTTGAGTAGAATTTTTGTTGCTGTTGTTGTTGCGGATTTTTTGTTGTTATAATTACTAGTATAACTCATGCAATATTATGAGCAATACAAAAGCTATAATAAAAGAGAAAGAACATGAAAGAGGGAATGAATATTGCAAAAAAATGAATGGGGAACATATTATTTAAATATAGGGTCCGCTATCTAACGTTTTTGTTTTCAACTAGTGCTTATTTTGTGAATGGTATCACTTAGCTCATGTCTGATTTGACAGATAATTAGTTTTATCCTTTCGCTGAACGAATATGGTTGTGTATACGCTTGAACAACGCTGGGAAATATTGCGACATTACTTTGAGAATCCGATGCCGATTTTGCCAAAAAATCATCTTTTCAGATGAAGCTCATTTTGATCTTGGCGGGTATGTAAACAAGCCAAGTTGTCGCATTTCGGGCACAGAAAACCGAAGCTACACTCGCATTTAAAAAAAAAAAAAAGTTATTTGGCGGACCCTATATATTGTATATTTTAATAATAATGATGAATATATAATAATAAAGCTAAGACTTATTGAAATTGCCAATGATGATAATAAAATCAGAAACAACAACAATTGTAATGCTAAAAATGGTACTCAAAAAGTGGGCTAAACATGGCATGTCACTAAAAGCACGTTTTATCTTAGCTTCGCTCTAGACTCATCTATCTAAAGATTATGATTTCGATTGCTAACTAACCATAATAACAGCAAAAGCAGCTACGAATAACGACAATAGCAACCACTAGCAAAACACAAAAGCAATCAACAAGGAAAGACAACTAAAAAAGTAACGAGTGAATATAACGTCATAAAAACGAAACTAACCTCATAAAAACACGTACCTACTTTAAACACCAGACTAATTGTTAATTTTTTTCTTTTTTATGAGTTTGTTTAAAAAATTTCTATTTACTTTTCTTGATTTACAAGTGCTTTGTATCTATCGTTATCATTATTTATCTTTATCGCACCTAAAATAATAGTACAAAAAAGCACCGATGAAACTTTCTTTTAATTCATATTTCAAAATAATATGAAATTTTGTCCATTCTTACATTTAAATAAAACTTAATCACTTTAAATATAATTAAGAGTTTTATATTAATATGATGTAAAAAATGCCACTTTGAAGTTCTTATTTTTAATATTATCAATATTATTCCAATTTATTGAAATATTTTAAATTGTTGTCCTCATTCTTTTATCTACGTTATAAGAAAAACTGTACTCATTTCTTCAGTTTCCATTTGCTTCTATTCCACATTATTTACCACGGTCTATTGGAGCTCATTCGCTAAGAACAACAACAGCAACAATAACTTCTCTACTTAACTGTATATCCATATCTGCATATCTATGTTTTCTATCTGGTTAAAAATCTTGTCAGATATCTTGTCAGAATATCTAATGGATGTACGAGCACGAGTAAATGTTATGAAGCTATGTTTTAATATTTATGATATGTCTGTATGATAAACACTCTTTGTTTGCGCTTGAATTAGTGATGGCTGAAGTGAACATGTTCGTAATGTTTACCAGACATGCAAAGATACAGATGCTGCTAGCTTTAATCTAGTTGATGCTGCTGCTGTTGTTGTAATTGTTCTTGTTCTTGTTCTTGTGGTTGTTGCTATCTTTTCAGTTCACAATTATTTCTGTTGTTGTTATAGACAGAAAAATCTGAAGGCGTTTTCTTGAAACTACACCTATTTGCAATAAAAGTTCAAATATATCTATTGTAGTTGCTGGTTATATCGTTGTATTTAGTATAGTATTTGTTGTTGTTGTTGTTCCCATTGTTCGGGGGTGTTTCGTTAGGAATAAGGAGAGTGACCCATTTTCACTGTTTTATTATTAGATGAACCTAAGAATTATTAATAAAGACCGTGAAAAACATATTCAAGTCCATCAATCGAAGAAGTCAATCATTCATGATTATCGATCGTATTAAGATTAACCTAGGAAGCGGTGATGTTCTACTTAGACATAAATTGGAACAGTTTTTATGATTTCCCCCTCCTCTCTCTCACACTCTATCTTGCTCTGATCCCCGCCCATTTTTCCCAGATTCCATTGGTATCCAAAGCTTTTTGATGTTGATGTTTTTTAGTGTTTTAAACGAATAAAATAAATATTTTAATCAAGAACGTGTTCACCTACCTTCGTTACAAACATTTTCATTCATTGTTGTTGTACGATAGTATAAGACGTTGTTGTTAATTATTGTTATATTATTGATATTTTTCTTAACTGCTTGAAGCTCAAAAACAAGATAAAAGATACTTAAACAAGTCTTTCAGTACTTGAAATCGAGATCTCGCTTGGAGTTCGAGATCAACCGCGGATCAGATGAGCGGCAGCTTTGCAAATCAGTTGGTAACCTTGCTCGGTTGGCCGCACTTTAATATTATTTCTCGGCTTCATCCATTTTTTTTTCAAACCACTCTTCTACATGGTTGTGGGTTTCGAAAGCTTTTCAAAGTATTAATTAAAAGAAAACAATATTACAAAAAAGTGTATTAATTCAATAAGAAAACAGAAGGAAGCGTGTATTTAAAGCAATAACACGTTTTTTGAGGGGAAAAGCTTTTTTATAGCTAAAATACTTATTAACGATTGAATATCAATTCGAATGATATTCCTTGTGAAGAGTTTTATAGTGAAAAATAAATAAATAAGTTTTTATAATAAAAATAAGCATTGCAAAATCGAAATTTGTGTCGTCGGAAATCAAACTTTCTAAGTAATCGGAGAATCAGATCAGAAATTAACTAGGAATCTATAAAAATCGAATAACTGAAATAGGAATAAAAGTAAGAAAACTGATATCAAGATCATCATAGAAGCCACAAGCGGCTCAAGAATTTGTAAGAGTTTTCATGTGCTTATAACTTCATACTTTCGCAATTTGTTTTCATTAAATCGGAGTATCGACTTTTATAAATCTATTTAGATAGATGGAGTGAACATAAATAGATTAGCAGAGTGAAAATATCTTGGGAGACTTCAGTGTGTTGAAAGCTTTACATAGATACTTTCTTTTAGATTCTTAGAGCAAGAAATTAAATAGATTAGAAAGTATCGAAGAAGAAAGACAAGCACCAGATGTGCTGCTTCTTCTTCTTCGAGCCAATGCAGATAACAAAATTTGATCTAGATTAAAATGAGTGATAATCTTCTAATCAGAAACCATCCTAGAAGCTTTATTAATTTACTCTTCTTAATAGTAATAATTAAATTATTTCATAATATCTGATAAATATGATTAATTTTCATTAATAGTAATAATTAATTAACTCTAATAATTATATGCAATTCTGTGGCTGCATCAGGTTCTTAATTTACTATATATTAACATCAGGTTAATTATTCCAAGATACATACATCTTAAATCAGTATGTTGACCTTCTTCATAAAATGCAGAAAATGTACAAGGGAGGGAGTGAGGGGGGAGGACAAAGTGAAGGTTTGGGTGATTGACCTGATATTTTGAGAGTTACAACGGTCCAAAATAGGTACCCAAAAAAAACGACAAGAAAAACGGGAGAAAAAAAAAACCCAAGAAAAACAATAACAACATTTAAAGGTCGTTCATATTAATCAAACGTCAGAAACTGATTTTTATGACTGATCACAAAGTCATAAAAATAACTGATGAAAACGAAGAAGAATTTTAAGAAGACAGAAAAAACGTTGGAATATTCAGAATCATAATAAACACAAAATTTATTGTGGAAGAAAATAAGAAAAGAAAAAAAAATTAAAAATTATTTAAAAATATACTGCAGTAGTCCACAGGCTAGAATTAACAGGTACTCTAAAAAGAAGAAAATATAAATATTAAGATAGGTGAAGTAGATGAAGAAAGTAGAAAAGAGAGCGCAACAAAAGCATTTTAACGCATCATATTTTATTGTTATTGCTTTTGTTATTTTAAAAATTATTAAGTTGAGTGAGTGAGTCAAAAGACAACAATAAAAATATGCTGTTATTGCTTCGAAGAATTCGGCGACGAAAGAAGTTCTTTTAAGGTACTTGTAAACAAAACAATAAAATAAAATGAAGCAAAACGCGACCAAAAATTAGTTCTGTCAACAAAATGTTCACCACGAAAACTGGAGTAAAACGTGATTTTTTTGAAATTTTTTTCCAAAGCAGGGTTTACTTTCTTAATTTTACCATCCTTACCATTTTCTCCCTTTCTTTATTTTGTTGTTGTTGCTGATGTTGTTATTGTTAACAACCTGCTGCTTGCTTTTGTTAAGCTGCTTTGCATCATGTTAAGTTTTGGAAAGCCAAACTTAACTCTGCTTTGTTTTGTCGTTGGTTTTTCTGTGTTTTTCCTTATGTTGTGGTCGTTGTTTTGCCAACGAGATGATTTAAATTTTTACCGTAGCTTGCTGTTTTTGTAGAGTTACTAAATTTGTATGCCTGCTTTAATTTTGCCAGACAACCATCAGGTTAATCGGTTAATCTTAGTCACGACGTCACTCACTTTAATTTGTTAAGCTTTTTTGTGTAAAACTTTAAGCTGTTTAAGACGCTTGATTGATATTAAAGATTTTATGTACTTTTTTTCTTAAGAGAACTTAATGAAGACTGCTATTCATATACACACATTTTCCTACGCTAAAATATATTTAAGTTCAATGCCTTATAATGTATAAATTTATCTATAAATCTAATTACTAAAAAATATATATTTTTTATAAAAATATAGAAATATTTAATTGGTAAAATGCTGACCTTTATTCATGCCTACATTTTATAAAATTAATTTTTGATAATAAAATTTTTAAATTGAATAACATAATTTTTAAATTAATAACCGTGTTTCTTTTCGTATTAGTAGATTTCTTGCAATTCGTTTTTAGTTTTATAAAAGATTGATAATTTAAGAATAAACAAGGAAGATAATTTAAATCTTATTATTATTATTACAGTTGTTTGAAATTGTTTTTGTAATCTTAGTTTGGTCTCATTTAATTCTTTTGTTTAAAGTTAGACTTTGATTATTTTTTTTTTTTGATTCGTTTGCAAAGCTTTAGGAAAAAATGTATAATAAATATTTTACGAACAAAGTTGTTGGTAACTTTCTAAACTTACCAATAAATGAAAATGAGTTTAATAGCTGAGTTTTAGAGCTGCTGCAACGGCAAATTCTACACCAACCCACAATATTGGCCGTGAGCTAAAAATGTTGGTTAATTTGTTGTTGTTGGCACAACAGAAACAACGCCAACAACAAAACTAAAGCAGCGAAGGCAGTCACTGATGCAGAGCGGCGTCGCGGCGACTCATCAACATGAATTTTAATCGCGTGGTATTGCGAGTTGTTGTAATTTAATTCACAATAATTATGTTCAACGTAATTATTAATTATTTATTGAGCATTCTTATTCAGCTCTCTGCGCCGCTCCAATAAACACGATTTTGTTTACACTTTTTGTGCAAATCACTTTGTTTTTTTTTGCCATTAAAATTTTAATATTTTTCGTTTGAAATTTAAAAAAAGGAGTTTCACTTTTTTTTCATTCTTGAATAATTAATTATTACTTGAAGCTGTCAACGATTCGCTTTTATTATTGTCACCGTGCTGTCAGCAATTAAATTTCGTTTGTTTCGTTGTTTTTCGCTGTTGTTTATTTTGTTGTTTTTCATTCACGCACGCGACTTTAATGTTGTTGTTTATGTTCATTTGATTTAATGTGACTCTTGTTACTTTTATTTGCTTACACTTTTGTTTAGTTCCTTTTTTTCACTACTTATTTGCTAGAATTCGTATTCTTATTTTATTTGTTTTTACCCATTTTTTTGGTCCATTTTCTGTTTTCTTTTTCTGTTTCACATTACTAAGCGGTAACAAAGCCGTTTCCACCGACACGATTCCGGTCACACGTCCGACTCGCTGCACGCTCACGTGGTGAATAAGGTGCTTGCTTTTCGTACCCAACTATTTACCTCCAAACGAGCTTTTGGTTTATTCAAAGTTCGTTGCGCGTTGTGCGTTGCAAAGCACTCTAATTTCTCCGAGAGTACGAAGAGAGTCATTTATGTTTATGATCTGCAGATAAAGTGTGGATCTTCAATAAAACGGAAAACTAAAAAAGGATATGTCTAAAGGTAGATTTAAGATTAGAAATTAAAGGCAAAAACATGTGGAATTTGGAATTTTTCCGTAAATTCAATTTTATACAATTAATAAATATTTTTTTGAAAAGTTAATTTAATTTTAAAATTTCGTTTAAATATGTTTTTAAACATTCAATATTTGTATGTGCTTTTTGAAAATATGTATATTTGCATGCTGGGGTAAACATTCATTCATCTTAATTTTTACTATTTTGCTTTTATAATATTGACAGCTAGACGACGTCTCAGAACCACTGTAATGCAACGTGCTCTAAGGCAACACATCAATGGATACACTCATGAATACAAAAAACATTATGTTTAAAATTTCGCAACATAAATATTGTAGCAAGCAACATTTTTATAACAGTTTAAAAGTTGTTAATGTATGTTTCCGAAATCTCTTCTGCTTCACAAAAAATTATATCTTAAAACATATTTATGAACAATAATTAAATACTTGCGTACATACTTGTTCACATATTTTTTTACATGGTACTTGTATTATTTACAACAGATGAGTGTCTGTGCGCTCAGCAACATGTTGCTTGTTTTCCTGTCCATCATTCCCACGATTGCCAGATGATGGGGCCCCAAAAGGAGCGCCTGCAGAGGTTGCAAGTTGCAGATGCGGCCAGTCTTGAGAGTGATCAATTGATGTGGATGAGATGTGCTTTATTGTTGTTGTTGTTGTTGTTGTTATACCCGCGCTCTCTCCAGTCGATTTCGCGCTTATTTCATTCTTTGTTGGTCTCTCTTCGTCATCAAATCTTTCGAATAACCGCGAAAATGTGCGTAAACGTTACAAAAAACTGATAAAAATGTTCAGAAGTTTAAAGTTGAAGGTTGTGCTTTTTTGTGTCGGGTTTCTCTGTTGTCTGTTGTTGTTGTTCGATTTTGTTGTTGTTGTGGTTGGTTTTCCACTCTATAATATTGGTTATAGTGGTTCACGGAAAACATTGAAAAATAAATTCAAATTGAATATAAATCGAACAAAGTGAAAATATGAAATTCAAAGAATTTCTAAATTTTCGAGTGATGTATATTAATTTCGATTAATATTTAAATTAAATGAATATTTTAAATCAAATGTAATTAAAAATGAAATCGTTTGTAATTAAATAATTATATTGATAGTTAAATCAATAATGTACACAAATTCTTATAGAATCCAGAGAGGATTTTGCGGCAATAATTTACACAGACCTGTAATTTTATATTTATTTTTAAATTTTTCTTTAGTTTCTGAACAATCAAAAGTCTATAAACACGAATTCAAAAACTATTTAATTTCAAGGTTTTCGGTTTTCTTATAATATTGAATTTTCTAAATTTTCTACTTTTCTAAAAATTATGTATGATTTTTTGTATTCACCACAACTCATTAAAAGTCACTAATAAATACGGTGAGTTTTGGAAGTTTGTTTCTCTTCTCTTCGGCCAACCGTAGTGAATCATAAGTCGATTTTATGATCAAAGTCATTTTATGGACATGAAGAATGTATTGATTGGGTTTCACGAATTTGCATAACCACTGATTGATCGCGACCCGGTGTGTCTGCCACGCCGAAGAATTCTTTATTTATTGCGAAATAAAGAAAAGCAATCCACAAATAACAACAACAACAGCCCACTTGGAACTTTTGCTTAATCTAAGCCTCTTATTCGACAAATAAATACAAGAAGTGTCGACGATTAGCGGTGACGAGTAGCGGAATCCGCGTTTGCATAGAAATGCACAGCAAAACAAAGCGAGTGCCGGCGAACGGTTGCGGCGAAGTGTTGCGGCCGTGCAATTCTAGGAACTTTTTTCTGAAGCGACGATCGTGCTCGGCATACTCAAGGATGTTTTAGGTAACTTTTAGGGCAGAAAGAAAAGAAAATAGGGGATAAGAAGAAGGTAGGGAACCTTAAAGGCAGGACCCACAAAAGTCGGTCGCAAGTTTCACTTCCACTTCGAAACCTAGGTCGAGATCGTGTAGAGCTTCGTATCATATAACTTGGGAGCAACAACTGAACACAGTTACTCTTTTCCGCCAGATGATCGCACTTTTTTGGGCGATCTCCGCGTTCTCATACTCTGAAATTTAAGAGCCGCTCTAAAAACGAACCTACAAAAGCTTCAAAACTTTCCTGCGCATATTAAATTCAAGTTCGGCGGATGTCCGCTGATCCACGTTGGTTGGTGATCTGCTTCGCTTTTCAAATTCAGTGTTGGTTTCTTTTAGAAATTCCGTATCAATTAACATTTTAGTTTTTTTTTCTTTTCTTATTTACAGTTTTTACAGTGAAAACGAAAGTTCGATTTGCAATCTTGAATTTAGTCACATTTCTTTGCTCTTTCTTTAAGTTGATGATTTTATTGATCTTACGCAATGATATTTTTTCACCTTTATTAGCGGCAACTTTTTATTAGAGAAAACAAATTAATATTTAATAAATGCCTTAAGTTGTTTTGCTTTAATGCTGTCAGAGACGAACTGCTTCGATGGATATCTATAGCAAGAGATCGGTCAAGCATTGTATATAAGACATGACCATAAAGGGTCATTCGACACTGATCAAAAGTTCGACAGTGATCAAAGTTATGAAACTGGTATTTTTAAGTTTGGTCATAATATGGTTAATTCCTACATACACAGCCCAGTTGGAAGCGGGGCCTCTCAATCCCCTCCCTAAGGTGGCTTACGCCAGTCTTAAGAAGGGCGAGATTAGGGCTTAAATAGCCAAAAACAGGGACTGTATGTACCTTGGAACTGAGCTGCATCTGGCACAGCGCCGGCCTCCATGGCTTCAAAAGTTTTATGAGTAGCACAAGCGTTGGTGTGGGAAAGGTGAGTGGTGTAGGATAGCGGGCGAAATTCTACCTTGTAGTGAACTGTATACGTGCTGCCTGCCGACATCAGGCATAATACAGGAACGGGTTTCAGTCTTAACAGGAGCCACACACTCCCACCAAGAGACTTACTATAGGTTGAGTGCGTAATTGCATTTTACCCAACCCTGCCCCAAAAAAAAAGTAAGAAGTGATTAGTCTCTATGACTACTATACACATTGACTAAGTGCCATAGCCAAGGTGAATGCCTGGAGTCTCGTGACAGTGTAACATCGAAAGATCCGTCCACCGAAAAACTCTTCTAGTTTTGTTAAAATTTTGAATTCATTCGCGTCACATTTTGTCGAAAATAGCTACCAAAAAAAAACATATATGGTAAGGAAACCTAACTTTAAAAGTCACTAGACTAGACTAACATGTGTCACAGCCAGCTAAGAATTCACAAAGTGGGTGCTGCTTAACAGATTCGGATATACTTTTTATATCTAAGATACTTAAAGTATACGGTTACTACTCGTAAAATAAACGTTTATGAAATTTATTCAGCATAATTTTTAACGTCTTCCGGGCTTGTTTTTTAGTAGTTTTGTTTGCTATATTTTATTAATATAGAAAAATCCGGATTATAATAGGAGAAAATTTGCATGTAACAATATAAATACGATGACAAGCAATGATTCAGAAGCAACGCCGCCGATTTATTGAAAGTTGGATAAAATGTACTGCGTTGAACCAAGGAATATACAATTATATATTATATAATAACATATATAATTATATATTGTATACAATTGTATATTCTTTGGTTGAAACCAACAGAAAATACAAGTTTATTAGTGTTGTTAATCTATTCAATATATGTACATATATTGTATATTCCATATACAGGGTGTTTCGCATAAGAGTGATCAAAAGACTAGGGCGTGTAGGATGGGTCGAGACAAGAAAAAAATCGGATGGGAGGGGGGGGTCAATTTCCCCGCGTTTAGGCGGGAGGGGCCATTTTATAAAAATCCGACTTAACACCGAAAAAAATAATATTAAAAAATAACGGTTAGACCTAGATAACTTTTGCTTGCTGATTTTCAAAGCCAAATATCCGCTTCTTAATATCCTTTTTAAATTAGGTTCCTATGTCAAGCAGTTTTTGAGAAATTTAATAACAAAGTTAAAATTTGGAAAAAAAATTCCGAAAAAAAATGTTTGGTCGCAATTTTTCTTTTAAATTACGGTATTAAGTATAAAAATTTTTCCGACCATAAAATTCTCTAATGAATTCTAGAGAGAATGCTTCAAACCGGAAGGATTTATTTTTCATTTCATTTCATTTATTTAATTTATATTGGATGTACAGCAAGAGTCCAGCTCTTTAGTAGTACAGAAAATTAACATTAATACAATGCAGATAACAAAATGTGTAAATACAATAACTTAACTACAATAACTTCAGAATAAATAGATAAGGATAGGTTGAGATAGAGATTGAAATAGGTTGCAGATACATAGAGGGAAAAGGTGAGAGAATTTTAATATGTGCGTGATTAAGAAGTTGGGGTCTTATTTTAGTGGACATTTAATTTGAAAAATATTGAATGCATAGTTTCTTAAATATTCCTACACTTTTAGAATTTTTTACTGAATTTGGTAAACCATTCCACAATTGAACTGTGTTTACGAAAAATAGCCGCCTAGTGTTAGAATAATTATATTTTGAAGTTACTAGATTGCGAACGCGACTGGATTGACAGAACTGGAGTTTTTCGAATAGATACGTAGGCTGTCTGGTGTTGATTAATCCATGTAAGAATACGCAATTTCGTATATTAATAAAATTTTGAAAGCTGCAACCGAGCAATTGGTTTCTGTGGCCCGCCAGGTGATCGAAGGTGATTTATGTTTTGTAGTTTCCGAGAAAAATGAAAATTACGAAGCATACTTTCCTTTCAAACAACAATTTTTTGGCTACTTGTGTTTTATTACTGGTGCAAAAATATGGAAGAAGATTGCTCTGCGGTAGGAGTTTAGTTCGTAATTTCCACTTTTCTCGGAAAATACAAAACATAGATCCTTCCGGTTTGAAGCTTTCTCTCTAGAATTGATTAGAGAATTTTATGGTCGGAAAAAAATGTATACTTAATACCGTAATTTAAAAAAAAAAATTGCGACCAAACATTTTTTTTCGGAATTTTTTTTCCAAATTTTAACTTTGTTATTAAATTTCTCAAAAACTGCTTGACATAGGAACCTAATTTAAAAAGGATATTAAGAAGCGGATATTTGGCTTTGAAAATCAGCAAGCAAAAGTTATCTAGGTCTAACCGTTATTTTTTAATATTATTTTTTTCGGTGTTAAGTCGGATTTTTATAAAATGGCCCCTCCCGCCTAAACGCGGGGAAATTGACCCCCCCCTCCCATCCGATTTTTTTCTTGTCTCGACCCATCCTACACGCCCTAGTCTTTTGATCACTCTTATGCGAAACACCCTGTATAAATGTATGAAAATTTCCTTTCCACGGTTGGTTGGTGTGGAGCGCGAAACTCTGTATTTTATTTGTATAGAAACCATCTGTTGCCGGTTCACCTTTCCCGGCACTTGGAGTGGCACTAATTACAACTGTGTACAGAGTCCGATTTGATCGCATTGTAATCTATTCCGAAATACAATTGAAATTGTATTATTAAATACAATAATTATTTCGGCTTTCAAAAAATTTCTAATTGCATTTAATATCGGTTGAAAGTCGGTTGTTTAAATCGTCGTTGATCGGTGCAGAGCGACACTTTAATGAACTCTTAGAGTTAGTGGAAGGATGGAGAGAGAGAGAGAGGGGATCGGGGGAATTAGAGCATAAAAAAAATAAATATTATGAAATATTTACCAACATATATCTAAATATTTGCATTAATATAATTAATTTCAGATTTAAAATCGAACTATAAATGATTTAAATTTAAGTACAATTTTTAACTATATTTAAATAATTTATGTTTTGTGTTTCCTCTCAAAAAATTTGTTTCTAGAGTAATGTATTAGTATTATATCTCCGTTGTTTACTTATTTCCTTAATTTATTTAATTATGAATTAATAACTTGTTAATATCTAAAGTAATTACTTATCGTCAATATAAATTATTTAATTCATTTAAGTTTTGAACTAATTAATTAAATGTTATATATATTGTGAAAGAGTGCTTTAGTTAGCAATAGTTTAACAATACTCCACAAATTAATACTTAAATTAAGTAATTTATTTTTATTTATTTATTTATTTATTTTATTTATTATTTCAAAATTCAATTTAATTTAATTCAATTGCATTGGACATTTTCTTAATATCGTTTCTAACTTCGAATCTAACTTTTATGATATTATTTATTAAAATGATGATAATGTTTATTAAAAGATGTTATTAAATGATTATTATTTCATTACTAAATTATACTTTCAAATACGAGTCATTACTTATAGTATATTAGCAATAATTCATGCTACAAGAATTATTATTCTGTTTACATAACAGACTCTTGTTTGTTAAGCAAAACATATGCACTGCATACAGAAGAAGAGAGAGACATACACAAACACACCGTTTTGTGTGTTTTCAAATAAAGCACATGCTCACGCAAGTGTTTGTAAGTGGCCACAACTCGGTAGATGCAAAGCGCGGTCGTCTGAACGCGGCTGGCGTGCGGCTTCTATTCGAAGACACAAAAGAATTTCTGTGCAGCAACTCAAACGTTGGAAATACAGTTGGAAAAATCAATAAAGAAGCGACAACTTTAAAAAATGCTATTAATATTCATTGACTTATTATTAAAATGCTAAACTTGAGGTTTTAGCAGGCTTCTTTCATTCACTTAAATAAGCACCGTTATTTAATTGCTTAAAGAGTTAATAACTCAATGAAATAAACACTGAGATGTTGGAAAACGTTCATTTCAATGTTTTCAACTAATGGTTCGAATAGAAAATGTTACCCAATTAAATAAAAAAAGAAAGATATTATTTCATCAAATTAAATTTAATCGATTTTAAATAAAATCGGATCTAGTAAAAATCCAGGAAAAACGATTTAGAAGCCACGAGAAAGATTTAAAAAAAAAAGGAATCGTTTTTCGAAACCATAAAACATGGAGAAAGAAGAAAAAAGATATTCAAATACTGAAAATGTCGATCATTTGACAGACCTTCATTTCTATTATCATAAAATACGAATTACGGTGTCATCTCCGAACATTTCCCCACTTATTGAAATAGAACGATGTTCTGATGAAACGATAGAATGAATGGCAAACAACACAACAGTCGCCGTCCCTTTTTGAGTGAACTCTGAAGTGGAACTGACAACGGATGAAGGACCACCTGATCAATTGACAAACACAACAACAATACAGTTGAGCAACAACTGACCACAGTTCAAACATGGACGGAAAAGAAGCCGCTGGAAACTATAGTACACTTTTCATTAAAGTATGTAAATAAAAATTTTGGTTCAACAAATTTTAATGGAAAGAAAGCAGCTTACGCAAAGTGGGGAGAAAGTGAAGTAAAGAAACTTTAAACTTGTACTGGAAGAAAATATTGTATAGCAGCGAAAACTGTCCAAGGCAAAAAGTAAATTTATTTTCTATTTTGAACAAACTCCTCCGTCAATTTAGGTGAGAAAAACTCGGATTTACAAACATATATGTATGTATAATGTATGCACCAGGACCGATCTTGTTGTGACAATACTATTGGAAAAACGATGTTGTACAATGATGGATAATATAAAGTCAATACAATATTTATTATTGCACATTATGTGATATCACATGACCGAACTGCAAAATATTGCCAGCAATAGAAACCCAACTTTTATTTTACACATAAAAACACAATGTCCTGTCCCTGGCATTGTCCTTTAAAAAATGTTCTAAGGTCACACTTTGTAAAAATGAACAAAGGCCAAGATACTTACGTAACATACCGATGTTTATGTTGCACATGCACACTTTTATTCAGTTCGATGTGTACTCGTAGACTGAACTCTTTGCGGTATCCTCTGTATAGTCTATTATGATAAAGCACATAATACCCAGCGGGGAGAAATTTATAGGCCTTCAAATATTTGTCATTATTAACGTATCAAAAGAGGTTATAATGCAGGGGCTCATAGAGTTGGTGTTCTATAACTTAGAACTGAAGTACCATGATGTTCTGTCAAATTCGAAATCAGAATTTAATGAATGAGTCGTAGTTTCAAAGAAAATCCCAAAATCGTCTTCTTGATAATTTCATATTGAAAGATGTCCATTTCCTTAAACTAAAATTTACTGAATCCTCTTATTAATAAGAAAATTAATATATAATATTTATTTATTTATTACAAAAAATTAGAATTAGGTGAATTAATTGCAAATAAAATGAAATAAATAACACAATAACAGGGTTCGTAAATGCTCGCTCCGGCTCGCTCGCACTCCCGAGCAGGAGCAACAGAAAAAGTTTTCAGTGAGCAACTCCGTGCTCACTGCTCCGATCAGTTGCGAGCAGTGAGCAAGTGAGGATATATGATCCTTTGATCCTATGCATATATGTATGTATATTGAAATTTACTTTGATGACATTATATCTATGATGTATGTATATCCTACCTGCATAGCAACAAGAACGGTAGCTATTGAAAATTTCCAAACGAAAATTCAGGCCAAGAAAATGCAATAAAACCATTAACGTTTCATAAAAATCGTTGCTCCTGCTTCCCTGAAGCATGGTCAAGGTCAAACATGTAAGTGCTAACCTCTCACCGCATATTATGTATTATCATAATTTTATGGTACGAAACAAAGAATATTTGTATTGATATATAATTTTTAAATTCTCTCTCGACTGCAATTAATGCACTATAAATAGAAATTCAATATAATTACCAAACAACTACCAGTAATAACAAAATCCCAAACCTCATGGTGTTGCTATTCAAATTAAAAAACAAATTTACAAACAAAACGACCGACTACTGCCGACTCATTCACATCAGGTCGAAGCTGATCGGAGCCGGAGCTGCTCACTTGCTCACTGCTCGCAACTGATCTGAGCAGTGAGCACGGAGCAGCTCACTTGCTCACTGCTCGCAACTTATCGGAGCAGTGAGCACGGAGCAGCTCACTTGCTCACTGCTCGCAACTTATCGGAGCAGTGAGCACGGAGCAGCTCACTTGCTCACTGCTCGCAACTTATCGGAGCAGTGAGCACGGAGCAGCTCACTATCTCTGAGCACGGAGCTGCTCACTTGCTCACTGCTCGCAACTGATCTGAGCAGTGAGTACGGAGCTGCTCACTGATGTTATTGTTTTTTGCTCCTGCTCCCTCGTGCTCTCGTAAGCAAATGCTCTTTTGAGCGAGTCGGAGCGAGCAGGAGCAAAAAAGAGCGCTCGAGAGTGAGCATTTACGAACCCTGCATAATAATTAATTCCTGACTCAAACACTGTATTTTAACAATTATATTACACAAAACGTATCATCGGATCAGGTGAAGGAAGGACATAAAACGAGTCACATTGTTTGCTGGGTTTTCTACCTTGTTGTGTGCATGTTTTGTGTCTGCCTGTCAAGGTGTTAATGAAGATGTACTTGCATTTATTTTTAACTGTTTCGTTGCCTGCGATGAGTTTATTTTTACTACTGTTCAATGTTTTCACTCACTCCCGCTTGGAGACTTCCGCGTGTCCTTTCTTACGCTTCACTGCACTTCAGATTTCATTGTCACCGACACTGAACAATTTTAAACGTACGTATTTTTATTCACTTCACAGCAGCAGGTGAAAAGAGTTCCTTGAAAAAAAGGATGCGTTTCAATGGCGCGTTAGTATGAGTGTGTGTTTCTTTTGTTTGGCTCTATAAAATTTAAATTTAACTATCGTATTTTTCAGACAAATAAACACAGAACTCAAATATTTATATTTACTTTAAAAATAGTGCCTGAAAGTATGCTGTCGTATGTGTTAAAAATTTTGTCGAGAATAAAAAACGCTTAAAAGCTCACTACAAATCAATCATTGCGACAGATTAAGCGACGATTATTCAGAGATTACAGAAAACAGAAGCAGTAAGTAACATTTAAAAGAGGTCAATAGAGATCAATCAAGTTAAATATGTAAATCTAAATATTTCATCAATAAAGATTAATGCAATCATTTGATAATTATATCATTTAATAAGATTATCAAAAATTGTGTCGATAAACAGATTTATCCAAATGTTACACACGCACATTGGCCACAGATGCAAATTGGTCTAGATACAAATATTAATTATGGAAATATTAAATAATCGTCAAGATTATTGCGTGCATGCGACTCGTAGTAAAATTTGTCAAGTTTGAAGCTGTTGGTGCTGATGTTGCTAACCTTCGAACTAGTATACATCGAGCTCTCCTGGCAACATGCTAATGTTGGTAACTGCTAGACACATATGGCGCATGAAATCACCTCTCTAAGTATGTTTCTATTTTCTCTTTTTCATTCATTCCCTCTTTTTCACAGACGAGTGAAGCATTAACCATAACCAAGGCTACTGGCTACAAGATACTAACTGCAAAAGTAGCTAACTTCCAGTGATAGCGACTGGAAGCCAGCGCCAAATGTCAAAACGCAAATAAAACGTCAAAAGTTTGTTTATAGAAAATCTTGTGTGTAATAATAAATTTCTTGTTGAATGCATTTAAATATATAAATTGCAAAATAGTGTTACTGATAGTTACTAAATAGTTGGAAAATGGATGAAGAAATAGTTATTGAACATATCCAATACCTCTTAAAATTGGCGACAGCAGCTTATGCATCCTACGAAGGTTATTTGCGTGTTTGCCAACAAATGCGCAGAAGGTGGTGGGAACCTTATGAAAGATTACCTATTTTACATTTACATTTATATTTACATATTACATTACAAGATTACACAAGATTATTACAAGATTAAATAAATAACTAAAAAAATGTCGCAATTGCTACTTTCAGTAGTCAATTGTCTTCAATATTGCGCGAGTTCCACATATCCAACACCTCGAAAACCGCGTTGTTTGCATTGTGGAGAGCGCGTTGCACCAGGTAGTCAGGCATATTCGCCTGATCCAGGACTCTGGCCACCCTTTGCGTGGCCACTCTTTGCGACTGCACGCCATTTAAAAACGACATGGCGTCGTGATAACGCCACCTTTCTTTGCCGGATTGCGCTGCGGATCCTGATGCCAACAGCATCGATTGTTTGCTTCGTCGGTAGGTGTCGCGCAGCGCTTTCCATCTTTTTTTGCACACGGCTCCTGCAACAGAAATTGCATATAATAAATATAACCGCACAAATTTTACTTTCAAAAGACTTACCACCCAAATTCAACTTTTTGCCAATATTGGCCCAGATTTCCTCCTTGGCATGTACGTTTTTATATTGGCCTGAGGACAGGTCGTAGAGTGAGTTGTGACACTTCACCTCCTATTAATACCTCGTCAATATCAATTATTTCATCCATAGCCAAGCCGATCGAAATCGTCGAACAAATGTTTCCTTGAAATCCAAAAAATAATAAACTATCTGTCAAAAAACGTAAACAAACATAAAAGAAGAAGAAGAATAGCTACGCCGCCAGAGAAAAATAGAACTCGATCGACTGCAAGCGGCGTGAAGACTAGCGGCTAGCTGCAAGATGCATAGCGGCTAACCGCAGATACGTAGCGGCACTGGAAATCAATGTTTTTTTTCTTGTTCCCCATAAGGGCCAATGTAATTTTGTTTGGGAGTTGAGTAAAATTTACAGTACAATGGTGAAAACCGCATCGAAATCGGTCCAACGGTTTAAGAGTTAACTAACTGTAAAAGACATGCGACTAATTAGAATTATATTAAATAATTAATTAACTACATGAAATGATTGGATATTCCTTGTTTCTTTAAACTCCTTTATAACCCTTAAATCAACCAACTCAACAATAACAACACATGAATTTCCGCAGATGCCGAAAAATAAGTTGTTATTGTAATGCGATGCCGCCACACAGTCGCCGATACGAAAGGATACGAAAGAGAAGTTGATAACACACAGTCAGCAATTGCTGGCTGAGCAGTTCATCTATACACCTACTCAGCGACAATTACCATCTATCAACCGTCTATCGATGACAAAATTTTTTTGAAAATCATCCACCAGTGGTGGACCACCATTTATCCGCACTTAATTATATTCGTAATATGGTATATAAAACGAATGTATGTACGCAGAAACATATGTATACTTAGTCTTAAATGTAGAATTCACTTAAATAATTACTTTTTAAATAAATAGTAAAATTTAAATATTATATAATATTATGTGCACCTCTCGCAGATAATGACCAAAATCTGTCTTGTTAATTTTACTATAGATTAGCAAAGCAAAAATTTTTCTTTCACAGAATCCCATTATGCGGTAAATACCTACTATAAATCTACAAAAGTAACGAAGATTCATTAAAGTAACGTCGTTAAAGTTTTTAGTTACTCGTTCTTTTAACTAGTTCAAGAACAACTTCGTTGCTTCAACGTTAACGACCCGAAGTAACTTCGCTACTTTAACGATAACGATCAGAACAACGATCTTACTTTCGTTACTTTAACGATAACGATCAGAACAACGATCCTACTTTCGTTACTTTAACGCTAACGATTGCAAAGCAACTTCGTTACATTAACGAAAACGATCAGAACAACGATCTTGCTTTCGTTACTTTAACGTTAACGATTGCAAAGCAACTTCGTTACTTTAACGATAAGGAAGGCGTCTGTGAAAGTAACGAAGTTAAATTAACTTTAACGAAAAGTAACTAGTTAATAACTTTTCCCAACTCTGCACTCTCAACAGCTTGCACGTACACGATTTTTGAGTCATGCATAATATTTTGTCGTGTATCACTGAGCAACTTTAGAGCTTTATTTGAGACACGCACAATGATGACTCGTGTATCAGCCCCCCCTGTCACGGCATGATAGACAGTGTGCCTCTAGTAATCTATATAAATGTGCAACGTGCATATATTCGTATATTATATAACGAATATAATTAACGTGACCTACGCTCACACACTCGCACAATGCAACAACACTGATGTCAGATTTGTTGTAATGACAAATTTGTTATTGTAACTTTTTGAAATGTCAACAATCCGAGCGGAAACCGTCCAGAGCAAAATCGCTGTGTATCGATTTTTTTGTATCTAAAATTGTGGCTCACACATTTTGGCCAAATCATGTTTTTAGTAGCGTTAACGTGATCCACACTTGATCTGGTTGTAAATGCAGTTTTTTCACTCTTATGAATTCTGTTTTTTTTTTGCTTTTAATCGATTTTATGTGATTTTAGTTTTGTATTTTATACGACTGTTATTTGTGTTTTGATCTGTGGATTTTCGCATTTTTCTTTATTTTTCTTCTTATTTTTCACGTTTTTTGTGGATGATTTTTATGTGTCTTTTAAATTTAACGGTTTGCTCGCAATCTGTTTTGTTGCTGTATCTTTTTTCTAGCGCGGTTCTTTCATTCATTCACTCAATCGTTCTATTATTCATCGATCGATTTGATATGCTTTGAGTCGGATTTTATTCGAAAACTATAATAAAAAAGTCCAACACTAATTTAACGTTTTTGTTTAATTTTATGATTTCTCGATAAAAATTTGGAATTTCGTGCATTTATTAATGTTTCTGGAGATTTCAAAACAGTTTTCTGCATTTTAAGTATTCTAGTAGATAAATTTAAGAATTGACGACTAAATTAGTTGTCGGATTTCAGTCGAGATCATGTTCGTATCGCTGTCAAACATAAAGTCCTCAAAGTTGCCCCGTCATGTAATCAGATAAACTGAAGATCTTTAAGAGAGAGAGAGAGAGAGCGATGATCATGAGTAATTTAACACCATTTAATTATAATCTTCTGCTTATCAGATGAATTTTCGCATTTCAAAACTAGAATCATGACGTAAGTAGAACATGAAGCGACTCAATCTAAGCTTAACACCTCTCATGTTTGATGTTCATTTATTAACTACGTTAATATATTATTTACAAATGCAAAGTCAGTTTTATGTTTAACAACACGTAATCAAATTGCATTTAGTGAATTCTTCCAAAATACTTCCTTCTTTTAAAGCGATTTGAAGCGAAAGAATCTCGAAATGAGTCCGCTGTCAAAATTTACACTTAAGCTGCGACTAAATAGTTTACGGATATCAAAAGCAATTGATTTCAACTCTGAAGCATTCGATTTCAACTCTGAAGCATTTCATTGCGTTGCTTTAAGCTTCAGCTAAGCGGAATTTATGCATGCGTTTGGATTGGTTCGGTACAGCTGCAAAATTTGCACGCAACATATTTTTACTTAACGTCGTGTATCGTAGAAATCACGCTGTTTGAATTATGAGTACGTGTTGCTGCATGTTGTTGTTGTTATTATGAAATTGCAAAAGGTCACATCTTCAAAAATGTCAAAATGTAGTAAATAAAATCAAGCGCAAAACATACCCAAAAACTGTGGAGTATTTGAATTAAAAAACTTATATAACAAAAAAGGGGAAATATTAATTTTTTTTATTTGTATTTTTCTTCTTTATTTCCTATTTTAGACATTTGGGAAAATTAGGAAATTACGTTTCTGTATTTTGAACCAAATACTTATCCAAAAACAAAAAAGTCCAAAAGTGTTGCCGACCAATCAATGAAATGCGAACAAATTTGTTCGAACTACTTAATAAGCGTTGCTCGCACTCACCTCGTCGTGATCAGTTGAACAACCGTGTCGGCCAACAAGTCTACCGGTCAGTCGACCATCCAAAGCTATCCATCGACCATCCATCGTCATTCGTAAATCAAGTTAGCCCCGGAGCTGGCGTCGTCGTCGAATGACCAAAAAGTGACGCCCAAAATGTGAGGATTGCCTCTAAATTTAGCCATTTGGACCGGGTCCACTCTTTCATTACACTCCTGGTCCGTACGCCGGTTTATGCAACCGTTCATTAATGCTTGCGTTAAATAAATGCGTTAACTTGTTGCAGTGATGGGAGTGCTTGCCTTGGGCTTTGTTGTTGGCCGAGACAAAAGTGCGAGTGCGTCTTTTTTGTAGACTTCTGAGCGACAATTAAAAATAATTGATAAATATTTGCGATGGTCTCGATTTGATTGCGTGTGTAATAGACACAAAAATTGTCCACTCAGTTCAATGTACGAACAGCAAATCTGTGGCGGTATTTTTGTGCAAATTATTGTGGAACATGGCACCCGATCGGGCAAGGAATCCATCCATTTTTTATAAGGCTACTTTTAAGTTACTTCTATCATATTTTTCTCATAAAATGCGACTTTTCGTTGATGGGACTTTCTGATGTTTACCAATGACTAATAACTGATGTTGCTAAATTCCTTATTGATCATTTGATCATCGTTGATCAATATTTGATTGAAGGTTTTGACATCTCTGATGAGCTGTTGTGGCGTTAAATTGTTCGCTCGACATTCCAGACAAGATTTCTTTTCAAATATAGCAATTAATTCTGTGGAATTAAGTTGTTCACTTAATGGTTTCTTTAAGGATGGTTACACATTTTTCACAAACATGAAACATGTTACTTTTTTGTATGGATGACAACTTAATTGTGAATCCGGATGAATGGAAGAATATGTTGAATACATTTGTTGTTGTTGTTGGCATTCAAAATAAATATTATTATTATTATTATTACAATTATTTGTTGTTTTATATAAACACACTTAATACTTTTCTTTCCTTTTCCTTTGATTAAGTTTTTAGTTTTTATTAAGTCTGCTTCCAATGAAAAAAGACTAGGAATTCTGATGAAATTGTGATTATTATGTCAAATTATACAATATAAGATTTCGAATTCAATTCATTCGATTTACACAAACATTTTTCAGAAGACCATAAAAAGTACACACAAAAGTTGTTAGCTGCCGATTACGCAATTCTAGTTCAACAAAAACAAAACCACATCTCTAAATGGGCAAAACTAAAATAATACCCACCCAGACAACTCTTCACATTTGGCCAGTTATAAATATAGAGCTTTCACAGCCCTGATTTTGATGACGTACATGTCTTAACCCTTGCGTGTCTGTTAAAATAGTGTTTACTTTCAAATTCAAAATGATACCAAAGTTATTAATTTAAACTGATCACCTTATTTAAAAAATTAGATACTAACAGACATAGTAATAGCTGACAAAATATTGTATAATAAGTATTTGATTTAATTCAAGGTTGTGAGTAAAATTTTTACCTGAATATCCTCCGATTTACTTCGATTTATCATGAAGCACTGATATTTATAATTACGTAGTATAGGATTAAAAGAGCATCTTTATGTTTGAATCAATGAAGTAATTGTGGTAAAATCGTTAAAAATCCAAATTAATTCGGGTAATTGAAACCCGAGACAACATTTAATATTTAAATAAAGATGTAAAAAGGTCTGAGTGTCAAAACTTTATATTATATTGACCAAAGTTTTGAATTTCCACGTTATATTTTAGCTGTAAGTTAAATTAAATTAGAATTAGTTGTATTAATAACAATTAATAATTAAGACACAATTTGCAGAAAACCTTAATGACAATAGAACGATAATGAACGCAGATATCTGAACGAAATGAGACACAGACATTCTTTGTTATGCAGGGCAGTTTGATATTGCAACTGAGAAAAATCGGTCAACGTCCACGCCTACTTTTTATGCAACGAATGAAGGAACATTTGTGAAACAGTAAAAACGCATATCGGATTTCGTCAACTACAAGTATGACGACAAAATTTAATTCCATCCTGTATCATCCCGTATCAGAAGTAAATAATTCCGAAAAAGGGTGTGGCCCGCCCATTTCTACGTTCTGTCCTAACGTTGTGTGTTAAAGAGGACACAAATCCTAATAAGGGTAGGACCAAATTTAGTATTTGTACATTAAGTATCAAACATATCAATCTGTAAAAAATGGGCGTGTTACACCCACATCCATGTATTGTATAATACAGCTTCTAAATTATTTTGATTTGAAGAGTTTCTTTGGCAGTCAGTTGGTTAATATTACGATATACTTATACGAATCAAAATAGAGTAGGCGTGGTTCACCCACTAGTCCATATGCCACACAAATCATAAGGGTTTTGGGTAATGGAATTTCTTATTAAAATTTATTTTTCTTTATTTTTTAAAGTTAATATTTTTAATTGTCTATTTACCTTTTTTTTAATAGAAGAATTGTCCCTATTTTTTCCTAACGCATTTTTGGAAATACAACTCAATTTGTTTAACAAAACTAAAATAAACTTTATTTGTTTAACAAAAACACATAAATAAAAAAAATAAATAAATAAATTTTGTGGACTCAGAAGACAATTTAAATGGAATTGAATTTTACCGATTTTTTAAAAAATATAATTAAGCCTTAAGCGGGTTAATAAAAATGCCTTTGTTAGTAATTTTCTTTGTCTAATAATAAAAATTAAATGCAACTGAAGAAAAACAAAACAACATCAAAACCTGCAAAAAATTTATAATTGTATAGACAGAAAAACGGCCAATCTAGCTAACAACTAGATGTTGTTGTTGTACATTTTAAGCACAGCTGGCTGACTGGCCGTTTAAGAAAAACAAACCACTTTTCATGTCAAGAAATAGTAAAAAAATAATAAATTGCTACTCTTTAAATGCAATTTTTTGTTATGGTTGTTGTTATTGTTTTTGTTTCTGTTATAATAAATATTATTAGGCGTTATTAAGATTTATAAAATAAAACAAAACATTTGAGATATGATATTAAAAAAAATATGAAAATATTTTGCAAACATTTTATTGAACTTTAATAAACTAATCTAAACTTCTAATAGCATAATATTGAATACAATAATAAATTATAAAATAATTCTATTATTTTAATTGCAATTTGTTTTTACTGTATTTGGGCTTTTAAAGGTTGATTCATACGTCCATATCTACAAATCAAGTAATCTTTAGATGATGTTTTAAAAAAATCTGTGAGTAGAAAGTATTAAATGGATGGTTTAAATATCATCCACTGAACAACAGCTGGTTTTATAATTTCTCCAGGAAAAATTGGAAATCTAAGAAAATGCTCACTTGGAAAAATGTTGAAGAATTATATAGAAATTGTACACTAACATAATGAGCTCCAACGTAACAGTTCAAGGGCAACGAACTTGGAGTGTGCGTCGTTTGACACGTATTCGAAATGGTGTCAAATTTTTCCCTGAGGAACAAAATTAATATAAAAAAAAAATTAATCGGTGCTGCTGCTTCGGTTGTAATTGCAATGGGAAAACTTAACAAGTTTTATTTAATGATCGCTATTTTGACTTCAAGTTCAGTTTTTAGGCAGATAATTAATAATTCCAAACGGGACGGACTATCGCTATGCAAAACAAACAAGTCAAACAACAAAGAACAAAAGTCATTTGTTCGTTTTTAACCAGCTCGCTTTTGGCACTTCGACTGTCTTTTCCGATATCCGATTCTGATTGCCCGATACGCATGAAGATTTCAGCTTTTGTCCATTGGATTGCTTCCTCTGATTGGCGCATGAATTATTGAACTCTGCAGTAAAATTTTAATGATAGACTGGAAAACTATCAAAAAATTATTTCAGAAATAAACAAACAATAAACAAATGTAATCATAAACAAATATTTCATAAACAAATATAATAAAACAGAAGATGAACATCGAGACTTAAGAATAGATATATAAAGAATAATGATATCGTTAAATAAAAAGTATCACATCCTGAAGAATACAAAATGTAGACATTTTTAGATCTAGCATTATTAAGTATTTATAATGATTATTAAATATAATTGCTTGTAATGTATTGAACTGAGTGCGAATGAAAACATAATAATGAAAATGAATTAATTTACATATATTTGTTTTGAATATTAGAACTCCTTGAAAAGGAGTCATAAGATAATGTATTTATTGTAATATTCAATTTGATTTAACCATATTTAACCTGTATTATATAATGCATTACTACTCTATTAGATTTTACTTCCTTTTAATTTGTTTTATTTAATTATTTAATAGTTGTTAATGGCTTTAATTATTTTTAATTTAATTGAATACACTTGTTTAGTTCAAAAGGTTTGTATTTTCGAGATTCATTAAACACTTCTATTATACAGCACTAACTCGCAATTTCCTGCAAATTTTCACCAATTGTATTTAACAATCAGCTGTTTTTAAGTAAACCGCACCACGAATTTCTGGCCAAAAATCCACTCTAGATCGCCATAATACAATAATTCACCCAGTTGTGAGCATTCAGTGTGCACCGGGCACCATTCTTGCCATTTTTCGCATAACGCCGTGATGCCAGCGCGTCACGTTGACGTCGCTGTCGTCAACTTCAAGTTGTCGTCAACTCAGAACGACATTTCGAGTGCGGACAACCTTTCAATGCAGCAACAGCGGCTGCGGCAGACAAACCACCACCCGTTCTCCTCGCCCCTTCTTCCACCGAACCCCCCTCCCGACCAAAAGCAAAGTTAGATCAAATGGAAAAGCTTTAGTTTTCGCACGATCGGCGCAAAAGCAATGCGATCTTTTGGGTGATTGTGCGTTTTTCTGGTCGACTGCTGATGTCGATGTCGTTGTCGTTGTTGTTGCTGTTTTTGTTGCTGTGATTACATACGCACATGCGTCGCCAACTTCATTCACTTATTTCCCAATTCGAACTAAGTAAGTATAAAAGTACCAAGCGGACGACTCCAAAGCGCAGTCGCAGTTCTTCATTACCAACAACAACAACTCATAATTTGCACTCAGTTGTCGAGCTAACGCGTGTTGAAAACATAAATCGAACGATATACCGGCCAGATAATAATAAAGTATTAAAATGAAAATCCTGGTGAGCATCCTGCCGCGCGGCAGAACGACGCGCTGCTGCTACGCAAGGATTAAAATAAAAACAATTTCCAATAAATTGTTGTTTTTTTCGTTGTTGTATTTCGCTTAGATCCTGATTGCTTTGGTTGCTGCAGCCGCTGCTGCTCCTGGGGGCTTATATGGTGGTTATGGTGGTTATGGTGGTTACGGTGGCTACGGTGGATACGGTCATGGTGGCGGTTCCATTTCATATGCGGCTCCATCCTTTAGCTACGCTGCTCCCGCTGTCTCATACGCCGCTGCCCCTGCTGTCTCGTATGCCGCTGCGCCTGCTGTCTCGTATGCCGCGGCTCCTGCTGTTTCCTATGCTGCTCCCGCTGTCTCATATGCCGCGGCTCCTGCTGTTTCCTATGCTGCTCCCGCTGTCTCATATGCCGCGGCTCCTGCTGTTTCATATGCTGCTGCTGCGCCTGTTATTAAAGCGGTCGCTCCGGCCCCAGCCGTTGTTAAGGCCGTTGCAGCCCCAGCTGCCACCAGCTACTCAACCTTTAGTTCGGTAAGAGTTGGGAGTATCATATGTGCCTGTGTATAAATGTGCCTGTGTATAAACCGAACCACTCGAAAACATTTTAAATTGTTAGAGATTAACAGAGTTTACAGCTTTTTATAGTTTAATAATTTCCCAAAGTTTTGATGAACAGCACTAAAGTTAAACGTATTTCTTTTCAGGTCGTCTCACATCCGAGTGTCGTCAATTATGCCGCGGCCGCTCCAGTTTATAAATATGCCGCTGCCGCTCCGGCGGTTATCGCTGCCCCAGCGCCTGCCGTCTATGCCGCTCCAGCGCCCTCGATCGTGAAATACGCTGCAGCTGCACCGGCAATCGTAGCCGCCCCGGCTCCGTCCTATATCAAGTACGCCGCAGCCGCTCCCGCTTATACCGTCGCTGCCGCAGGCCCTTCGATTGTCAAGTATGCAGCGCCATCCTTCTCCCTGGGCTACGGTGGCATCGGCGCCATCGGTGGAATCGGTCACGGTTACGATTACGGATACGGTCACTCTGGATACGGCCACTAAGGAACCCAAGCGCACAACAAACACCGCATCACGTCACCCGAATAAGGACGAAAACGAACGATAGAAAAGTCCGCCGCCGCAATGATTTTTATGTAGTTTAGTCAATCACTAGATGCAGAATGGAGGATGCACAAACTAATACCAACCCCAACCCAGGACCACTAAGAAATGAAGGAACAACAACACAGCACCTACACCAACAACAACAAGAACAAGCAGTAGAACAGCCGCATGATGCAAACAACAGAAGCCAATAATTTTCTTCCCTTTTAATTGTATTCTCGCTAGCTTCTTAATTAACAAATTATTTTTACTATTTTTTTATTATAATATTACTTCTCAACTATTATTGCAAGGAAGAAAGTTCAAGTGTCGAGATCGAGTGTCGAATTCAGTTAGGATCGGAAATGGAACCGCAAAAGAAGAAGTTAAAATCATCTCTTAAGACATGCTTTGAAAATGTGAACAGGTTTATTTATTGAAGTGTATTAGAGAGGGGTTTTCGGCGAAGACCCTCATTTTGAAATAAATAAAAAGCGAACTTTTTTCATAAAAAAAACACACACACAAAAGTCTCTTATTTTACATTACTCAATCCAGTATTCCTCGGATACAGGAACAGGCTACAAGCTGACAAACTCGCTGTTGCTTTTGTAGTTCTTCTAAGCACTTGGCAAGAGCATCTCGTCGATTATGATGAAGGCGATGGCAATTGCCACAAAAGTCACGTTGTTGACAATTTTTGCTATTTCTCGCCACGGATATTCCTGTATAGCAATATATTCGGCGGACTGCAAGAGAGAAAGAGATAAAGTAAGGATAAAGAAAAAGACATCTTCTAAATTAGAAAATTCTGGCCGTAGACCGATTTCCCTATTTGTAAAACCGGACAGACGTGTTTTTCATAACAAAGGACGTCGTAATTTCAACGGACAGGCAGACTGAAAGAATGAAGGAAAGGGCTAAGTCGACTCAGGCTACGATCAAGCCGATACCCGCCGCACCTCCATTTGTACGTTACAAACGTAAGGTGGAGGGTCTAAAGATACCCTAGAAACGTGTATCTAACGGAGAATCTCACATCTTCAAATCGCATACAGAGCACCAATCTCAATGGTGAGGAGTTCACGATGGTCATGACCCAGTCATATGGCTTTGCCGTTGGGGGAAACATTTCCAGCCACATGATGAAAACATGAAGCATGTAACAATACGTGGTCACACGCAACATGTGTTGATAGGCAATCACTGAAAAAAGATTAGATCATAAGTTGAACATCACGCAATGATTTTGGGCCGTACTTACATATATCTGGTACGTATGCCGGTGGAGCATGTTTTGTGATGAACATCATTCCCAAACAGGTGACAATAACGACGACAAGAAGAAGAGCTCCCCGACGATACCCACGCAGCAGAAATCCGAGGATGACCAGCGATTGACAAGCTGCATTAGAAAAAAGAGAAGGAAAGGAGAGAGAGAGAAAGAGAAATGGAAAGATTAGAGTCGAGTCGAGTAGAATAGTACTGTATAATCTGTAGATTGTTACCTAAAATAGGCATGGAAAAGACATTCTTATAGAACGAAGAGTTCCGAACTATGGTGAATCCTATTGATATATCACCATCCATGCTCTGTATAATACCCGCATCGGTGAATCGTGCTCTCACGCCCTTGACCAAGCGCGCCACGGTGATCGTGACAAAAGTCCACTCGGACAGCGTATTCACCGGTTCCTGTGACAGTGGTGCCGATGCATCGTAGCCAAGCTCAATGATGTCTTCCGACAGAGGCCGTTGCTCTTGCAAACCGAGCGCCACTTCGCAGTCCACACTTTCGTGTGGCCAGTTGCGGTTACCGTTCAGGCACCAGGTATTTATTTCTGCGTTAGTCGCCAGGAGAAACACGCTACCGTTCGCGACCACTTTGAGTTCGTAGGCTGGTTGAAAATGATGAAAAGTTTTCAAAGCTCCACTGGAATTAATTGATAATTGTATAGATTAGGATCAGTCTAAGTATAAAATCGGTCCTACTTCAACACCACAATTTTAGGTATCCATATATCCAGGGTAGGTTGCACTATGGTATCGATGCCGTTGAAATCTTCGGGGTTCCATTGCAAAGCGGTATCGTTCCAGTACTAAACAGGGTTAAAATAAATATTGTTTTTTAAAAACCGAGATATGAATGGATCCCGAATTCCCTTAATTTGACTTTGACACTTACCAAGAGCAGATGCATACGCGTCATTAACACCGAAGCATCTTGATTGAAAGCCACTGATCGTATTTGAAAAGCAAAGCTTACTCTTTGCAAATTCTGAGGCAACGTTTTCTCCATACCCTTGGCCGAGATCTTGGCGATCAAGCGCTGTTCCGGTGTTAAAACTCGCTCCTCTTCCTTCATTTCAGAATCTAAGAGAAAAGACAAAAATTCGCATCATCCATTTGTAATTCATTTTTGTATTTTAAAAATATCTCAGAGAGTTTAATTTAAAGCCTACCGAATCCATCGAATCCACAATCGTAAAACCAACGAGCCACCATCATGCCAAATGTGCTGAAACTGATGTAGTTTATATTTAGAGGTATTGCGTCAGTGAAATTCATCAGCGGATCCGCTTTCAAGTCCGGAATGTAGACCAAAAGATTTCCATCTATTAAATGGTATTGAACGATATTCAGTCGATTCAAAATCATATCAAGCTCAAGTTTCTCTACGCTCACCTTGCTTTTGTACAATTTCAACGGGCGTCGGATCGAATAACGATAACAAATTCGACTTCTGATTCGTTGCAACGCGGCGACGTCCCATCGCGGAACGTATCGTCGAGAAAGTGTTACCGCCCGCCCCGATAACTGACCGTAAATCGTGGCAAAAAAAAAAGCGATAAAACCGAATGTGAAACATTTTAAGAAAGAAATATAGGAGAAAAGATTAAATTATATAAATACATATATAATACTTACAAATATATATAGAAAGGATTGAAAGCAATATGAGAACTGTACTTATATTATAATATATTTTAAATAGTTTTGCTTTTAATACTGTTAAAATGACTTTAATGTGATATCATTTAAGAATATATGGGTTTTAAAAGTTTGAGATGTTCCACTGGAGAGCTTTACAGCTTGAATTTAACGTGGAAATTCATTATGTCTCTCTTAAGTTCGATTAATTAACTATTGACTTACCGATTTCATAAACTCGGTCCATCATTCGGGGACGACTATTAGGGGACAGCAGAATATGGGCGTCCATCGGAGTCAAAACGTAGAACTTCAAATGCAAAAGTTCGTCGGCACCTACTTTATTATTACGTAATGTATTTATGTGAAAGAACTTCTGATATGTGTAACCGGATTCACGTATATCGTACTCCTTGCAGGTAGCCAACTCGGCCGGAGTGACGTTGAACTTTCCGCCGGACACACATGCTGAGAGGCACCAAACAAGTGCCAATATCTTAAAACACACTTGCATCTTGCAGTAACAATGTCGGTATGTACGAAACTTTATCCTAGATGCCCTTATATGTATATATGGTTACATATGTTTATAGGATGAGAAAATGTTGACTTAATGGTTACTTTTCACACCACGAAGTGCTTGCCACAAACTCTCAAATAAAACTGACTGAGCTCATAAAGAACTCAAGAACACTTTATTTCTTACTTTAGCGAAAAGAGTCTGAGTTTTGTGATAAAATTGAGATTTTTTTCAGTTGGACTTCTCGAGTGTAATTAAGAAGCATTATTTTAGTGATAAAAATTTACATACACACATTATACACATAAATTCAATAGGCGTACTTATTTTAGATAGAAAGATTGTATTATTGTATACATTATATTGTATTGTATTGCATAGATAGATATTGTATTTCTACAATAATAAAATCTGAATATTAAATATAATATTTTAGATAGATTTAAATTTTAAAAGGTTTCAATCACAATTCTTTAAACCAATAAAATTCAAATTCGGATACGAGAAATAGGCTACATGGATGATAATAACGGGACTTACGCTCATGTCATCTGTTAGGGATGGTTAACACTGTCCCGACGAATAATAGAGGTGCTATACCGAAGAAATCTATCACTGCTCCAACTGCTTTACTGCCAGTAAATAGACTCAAGGTGATTCAGCCGAAGAAAACTAGCATATTAAATAACAATTGGGTTCATCTAGCATAAAATAGGAGTTCATCTATATCAAAGTTTAAATTTAAATGCCAGGAGGATTTTCGAAGGAGGAAATCATGGATGAAGCTATCGGTACTGATTTTTGCTATGTTTACGTTAAAAAATAGCCTATGCATATATAACAGCTGTTCGTGCATTCCACCGAACTCAAATGATGAAATTTATGATACTCACATCCGTTGTATAAGTAAACTTTCTGATAAACTGTTGCTATCTGATCATCTTATTGTTCTTGGCGAATTTAATATTCCTTGCGTCAATTCGTAGAAATGTGTTGACGGACCAGTAGTTCTATTACCATCATCCAAAGGATTTTATGATTGTAATTTACTCAAGCACTTATTATCTCGTGGTCTCTAAAAACCCGAGTCCTACATGGTTTAATAAGGAACTACTTGCTTTATGGAATTTCAAATCTAATAAGTACAAATTATACTGCAAATTACGTACAACTATAAGTTTCGTCTCTTACAGTACTGCGAGATGCATAAATCAAAGTTTGTGTAAAGAATATTATATGAAGTACTTATAAAAGATGAAGTCTAATATTCGCTCTGATCCAAAGTCGTTTTGGAATTTTGTCAACACGAAAAGGAAGAGTGTAATATATCCTGTGTTTATGAAGCATGATAATACGGAATCCAATAATATTTAAACTATTTGTAGTCTTCTTTGAAAATGTTTTATGTCAACTTGAAATCTAGCGAAATTCTGGTTACATCTGGAGTTCCACAAGGCAGCCACATATGGCCACTACTGTTTTTAGTATTCATAAATGATTTGCCAACAGTTGTAAAATATGGATATATACTGATGTTTGCGGACGATGTTAAATTGTTTCTATCCTTTAAAAATGAATTTGAAGCAGAGCTCCTTCAATACGATCTTGACTCGATAAAATGGTGTGATGTAAATTGCATGAAATTAAATCTGAATAAGAGCAAACAGATGACATTTTCTCGTCATACTCATACCATTCGCATAACTAATAGGGCCAGCAGAGTAGTAGGCTTCATAAAGCGTTGGGCCAAAGAATTCAATGATCCCTAAATTTTCACCAAAATTTTATACACATTAATTGCTCGTCCCATTTTGGAGTATGCCTCACTAGTTTGAACTCCACGCTTCACCTGCTATATCTCTGAAATTGAAACCGTGCAAAAGCATTTCCTACTTTTTTGTCTACGGAATAATATAAACTATAAAGCCTTAAAGGCTTAGTTTAAGCTTGTAATAAAATAAAAAAATAAAAAAATAAAATTATTCTTAATAATTTCTAAAATCTTTCCTTATGAATCAAATTAGCCTTAAACTTCTAGCAGCTACTAATTAATTCAATTAAATTTAGGAATAACTCCAAAAGAGCATTATTAATTTAAATTGAATTGTCAAAAATTCTATTTAAAATACATGTTTGTTTATTAAATATTAGTTTGATTATTTAAATATTATTAAAAAAAAGAAGAACCTAAAATCACCCATGTGCAACATTTTGTTTTAAGAGAAATAAAGAAATCCATATAAATCACATTTGTGTTTATATTTGTATGCCAATTGCTTGCTGTTGTTGTTGTACCTTCAAAATTACTGATGAGAAATACAGAGTTTCGTAATAATAATTTGAGAAACTTTCGAAATTGTACAAAAATTTTTCACGCCTCCCAAACTGCTTCTAACTCAGCAAAAAATTCTACACAACGCGTCATGTTCACATCTCATTACTAATCACTATTACAGTTAAAGATTACAAGATTAAAGACAATGAATGCCAAACGTTGGCGACACCATCGACCAGCACCTTAGAAGGAGGAGAAGTAAAGCCATTTCCTGTCGCAACATCGACGGAGAAGGAAGAGACCGGATTAATTTAATCTGTAAAAGTTTCGAGCATCTGTAGAAGTTTCAAATAACGTAGGTATAAATAATATAATATACATATAATAATAAGAATTAATATACAACACATTAAAAAATTTTATTTTTGAAGTGGCCGAAGGGCAGAATGGTCGATCGACTAAATATGGACAAAAGGGAGCTGCTGATGTAGGGAAAAGAAATTGGAACGCGTGCGGGACGCTGACGTAGCTCCGAATTTTTCGTTGTTTTCGTTTTGTTCGTGTTCCTAAAAATAAGGAATTCAATATTATATTTTCAGAACGACGAGGTTAAAAAGTATCGAACTCTGGAGAAGATCCGTTCAGAAATTGAAAAAAAATTATTGAAAGGTAAGTATGTATTACAACCTCTACAGGTTTAAATATTAATTTAAATATTAAAGTTATAATTTCCGCAGAAAAGGACGACCAAGAAAGAAAAGCCCGCAAAAAAGGGGAACAAAACCAACGAAAACAAGAGGAAGTTTTCCTTGGGATGGGAAAGGAAATGATGCACGAGGTAGTTAAATATGCAGTCGCAGAAGCGTAAAAGCTCGTTGCGGAGATGCGGGTCGGTTGATCGACAGCTATACGACTCATGACTGAATATCTTCTTTTCTCAGCTTTTGAATTGTCGAATTAAGTTCAGTTAAGTTACTAAAAGAAACATTAAAATAATGGCATTGAATTAGATGCCACTTTCAGTTTTTTTAAAATGTTGTATTTTTATCCTTGTTTGGGACTTTAGCTTTGCTTTTCTGCATTTAAATTACAATTTTTACTTCGGCGCTCTAATGGAAAAACATTTTTAAATTTAACATATAAATACGTTTTATTAATGAGGTAGGACACGCATAAGAATAATCAAATCATTACGTATTTGCATATAATCTTTGGAGTCCAAACAGAAAACAATGGCCTTGGTTATCTTGTAGTGCCACTTGTGACAAACTTGGCGATAATTCTGATATCCTACTTCGTTGGCTGATCGTTGGCTTCTGAAAATTGATTATTTACACGGATATTATTATTAATTATAATGTTTGTTGCTTTTTCGCAATTTTCAGATGTTTAATATATAAAAGCAGAATTTGAACACGAGTTAATATGAACGAATCTGCTTGTTATTGTTGTTGTAGAAGTTTTGTAGGAGTTTACCTAGCTGTTGCTAGTTATAAGGGTGTTGTTGATGGTGTTCTTGTTATTTTCTAACAATAGATATGCCGCTGATACTGAAGTGTTGATTGAAAATATGAAGTCTGTAGGATGCGGTGGACAATGCGATGTGAGTTCTTGATCTCAGAAACTTGAGTATCATTTCGTCAGGCACATTGCAATATTTATGAGGATATTTTTAAAGATGAGTCTACTGTGTAAGAAAAAACAATTTTCTTTTCTTTTTTCCTCGTTTCCACCCCATATTTCCCCTTCTGTACACTCTTCTTATTACATATGTATACCTCTGCGCCCCCGCATTTGTTCTTTCTTCATTCTGTTTTTCGATCGACATATCATGGCTGCTCAACCAATGACATTAGATAATTTGGTTCTGCTGAAATTTATTGAGCATCTACTCCACGAGTTCGATTGGTATTTCTGGGATATGGGAACTTTTACTGCTGCCCTGCGAGAGGAACTTAGCGAATACCGGAATTGGCCGACAAGTCATCGGCACAAATATGTATATTTATCACCACTGGCCACTAATATTTCCGCCGCATATCGAGTACCTGTTGGAGATTGTTGTGGAGGTCCTTTGAGGTCCCACAAATTTAAAATATTGTATCAATAATTTTGTATATTTAAAATCATTGTACATGTATATTTTAAAAAATTCAAAGTGATGTTTTATTTATGGATGTAAGATGAAGTTTCTAAGTAACATTGCATTTGCTAGTGCACAACAACCATTATGAGAATGGCATATCTTTTGTAGTAAGAATGTATCTCCAAGAGTTTTCAGATTCTCACTGTCCAATTCTTCCATATTCAATACAGGTTTCCCAAGATTTCTTCAATCCATTTCGATTTTTCAAGTCTCTTCACATATACAAGTTGGTTTTTAGTATTTAGTCTCAAAAAATGTACGCTATTAAAAGAGATAGATCCATCGTTCCAACGAAATCCATGATGATTGTGATACAGCCATGTACGCCTGTTTTTTATATTTTAGAGATCATTTTCCAAATCCAAACGGTGGTTTTATAACAAAGTTTTGATATTTACCAGGGTTCGAAATATATCCCTCAAACGAACAACTTTTTTTATATCCCTCACAAAAAAACGATCTCAAAAGATGAAAATCTGTTTTGACTCATGAGCGATTTTTATTTTTTCATCTTCGTTCAAAAAAATACATATCGCTCACGTTCAAACGTTCAATCTTCCAACAAAACTATCATTTGGGATGAAAAAAATTCTTATCTTCAAATATTTCGATCCCTCAAGTTGAAAAAACTGCGTTTGTTGACGAATAGCGATCGCAGAAGATGAGAAAACTTCGGCTTTCGTACCAAAACGATCTTCGGTGATGAAAAAAAGGCTGCGCAGGCAAAGAATCGATCTTTGAAGATGAAAATAATTTCGACGCAGGGATCGAAAAAAGCAGCGGAACAGCATGGGTTTTGTTGGTGTTTGGATGGTTCGCTCCGCAGCAGAGACAATTGCTTGAAACTGAAGTTTTGTTTGTGTTCCGTATGAATATGTTTTTGTTGGATTTGGTACACGATGAATTAAAATTAATTTTGCTAGGTGTGGAGTGTAAGGGAAAGCTGTAGAACTAAGAATTTTTTTCATCCCAAATGATAGTTTTGTTGGAAGATCGAAATTATTTTGAACGTGAGCGATATGTATTTTTTTGAACGAAGATGAAAAAAGATATTTATCAGTGAGGATGGAAATATTTTTATCTTCAGTGAGGGATATAAATTGAGCGATATAAAAAAGGCACGATTTCCGAACCCTGCTATAAACTCATTAAAAATTCTTTTGAAGCCCTGCACTACTCATGCCCAACATATAAATTCGCAAGCGTTTAAATTTATTAGTAATGGTGTTGCGTGAAGATACCAAAAACCTTTGAAACTCTTGCTTGAGTTGTCTGGATGCTCCAACGAAGTTCGTCCCGTTGTCTGAGTATATGTCCGCCGGACAGCCTCTTCGTTCTACAAATCGCGAGAACGCTGCCACGAATACTGCCGTTGACAATTCCGTGGTGGGTTCCAAGTGTATCGCCTTGGTCGCAAAGCAAACAAACAGACATACGTACCCTTTGGAAACTCTGCTACCTTGACCTGAAAAACTTTCAGTCAAACGGGCCGCAAAAGTGTTGTTCGTGCGGCGAGTAGCGCTGCCATTAGTTGTGAAAGTCGTTTTTTCCGGTCCATGAGACAGGGTTTGCAGCTGTGAAGAGTGGTCTTGATTAGATTCTTCACTCGCGGGATCCAGTATTGAATCCGTATCAGGCGCAGTACCAGCTGATTGCCTCCATGTAAAGAAATCTCATGAGTAAATTTAACAAGAAGTTTAGTGTAGTGACCATGGTAGGGTAAGATGATCGGGTGCCTTTCGTTGAACGGCAAATCTGTACAGGATGACAACCGACCGCCAATGTGCAACATGCCATCCGAATGCAAGAAAGGGTTGAGTGGAACTAATGAGCTTTTAATATCAATTACTTCTTTGATTTTGAGGCCGTGAAATTCATTCGGAAAATGAACCTTTTGGCTAAGGATTTCTAAGCGAGTTCGTACGTCAGCAATCTCGTAGAGACTATTGAAGTCACTTGGCATGGCAAAGGTAGCGAGGACAAACGTGGACAGGATTGCATCTCAGGAATAGAGTCTGGTTCTTAGTTGTATTTGCGGGGTTTAGCTGTGGTCTGTGATCGTAATATGGAAGTGGCCGCAATTGTTTCTGCTATCAATATATCCTTGACGACAAACAGCGACTGCTGTTTGCTGAATTAAATCCTTTAATTTGTTTTACATTTGGATTATTTTTGGTTCTAGGTGCTCTCGGGGAGTTGGAGGAAATGAATCCCAGTAGCAACTGTATGAATTGTGAGCAGTTATATCGTGAAGGCCTAAAATCGGCGCGAGAATATTACAACTATTGGAAATAATTGGCCTCGGAAAATAAATATCGACACACGATAACACTATATATCCCACTTCTACAAAGTTTTATATTGAAGTGAAAACTTGTTATAAAAATTTTGACAAAAGAATATTTCTTGAAATATAAATTTTTATAAAAACATAAATATGAACAGTATAGAAAATATTAAATTGATTACAATACATTACATTTTCAACAATAACAATCATCATGTTTATCCCTACACTTACCAGGGTAACTACTACAAACAAATGGTATCCCCAGGGGTCATATGTGCCAGGTGAAAGAAGGCAATAGCGAACCGTGGAGAGCACAAAGAAAAGAAAAGCCCAAGAGTCAAAAGAAGCAACATTCAATTCATTTATAAGATTGAAGTTTAAGGAACGTGAAAAAGAAATAAATCATTAATATAATATACACAAACTATTATATTAGTTTAGTTATTATAGTTTAACTATTAATTAGTTTCACTTCTTCATCGTGGTTACAAACAAGCCTGAGGCAATTGAATTCTCTAATTCTTTTTTAACTAAATCAATAGAGACTGTTTGTCTCTGGCCTGGTCCAAGTTGCTTGCCTGCATGGCGTTCAAAATATCTGTGCCCAAGTCAGGTCGAATATTCAGAAATGCCATTTCCACCGATTCGAAGCCCAATAAAAGGCCGCCGCTTGTCATCAGAACGTACATAGATGCGTAGGATCAGACGAGAAATATTGCAAGCCATAGGAAAAACGTAGGAATGAATTGAATCCATTGAACCAATCAATGGGTATCAAGACTAGTCTATTGTCACACAAGCTGATTGGAACCTGTTTCAAGTCGCCTTCATTCGGGAAGAACTTATAGTTGACTCCGATAAAACGCGGAATGTGATAGTATGGAAACGGTCTCGATGCTTCTTTTTAGTTTTTATGAGCCTTTTATGTGCATTTTAATTAAAAATTCATTCTCAAACAGGTCCTGAAAATTAAAACCGATCTTCGAAAACTTTTTAGCGATTAAGACAAAACCAGAAAGAGTGTTAACTTCGGCCTGGCCGAAGTTCATATACCCTACACACGTCTGCTTAAAAATTAGGCGTGGCAATGGGCTAATTTTTTTCCTTTTCAATCTCAAATAGCCTGTGATAACAGAGAATATTCGTGCCAAATTTAATGAAAATATCTCTATTCGTTCTCCTGTAATCCAATTTTATTTAATTAGTGGGCGGACCACGCCCATTTGTGGAAGTCTTTTTTGGTCAGAGACAGTGTACTTCTGGACAATATTTCCACCGCAAATTCTTTCTACAAGCTGAGAAATTGAGCTATAAGCATGGATTTATATTCACTATAAAAAGTAGGCGTGGTAATTATCCGATTTTGCCCATTTTCAATAGCGATGAGTTTCTAGTGATAGACAATATTCATGCCAAGTTTGATGAAGATATCTCTATTCGTTCTCTTGTAATCGTGATTTCCACAGACAGACAGACGCACAGACAGACGGACGTCTGTCTACCCTATTCACTTCGTGTGTAGGGTATAAAAATAAATTCCTAAAGGCAAACCAATAAACAGTGGGAAGGGGAGGGGGTGGGAAATAGACCACGCGAAGATACAAATTTCTACATACTTAACATACTATGCTTTTTAAGTAAATTTAGTTTAAAGGCGGTATTCTGCTTGTCAGCTCGCCAAGAGAATTATTAGCGCAGCCTAAAAGTATGCAAGCATTATGTTACAAATGTTTCATTATCAGAAACATGAAACTTTGGCTAACCGCCATGAGATGTCGCGACCGATGTTACGTCGTCACAGTAGTATTAGCGTCTACGAGAACCCATTCAAATAAATATTGTAGATACCAATATCAGTGTTGCTTTTTTCTTACCTTTTTAATGCTCACCGAATTTCATTCCTTTGAAGGAATCCAAATGAGAACTCAATTTTCTTAACTTTACCGTTGTGGAATCACTCCAATTTTGTTGTTGTTTTTGTTTTAATTTTATGCAGATTAAACCGAGAATGACAACTTTTTTGCTGTCGTATGGTTATCGAATTATAGCTCGTCGATTTCTGTCATTATTTTTATCATTATATCTCCTAAAGTATTGAAGATATCCGGATCGTATTGGTAACGTTATACAGGAATGTGAAATAACTTTGAATTACGGTCGAATTTCTGCCACCCGGGGACGTTTAGAAATATTTCACCCCGCAAACGCAACTCCTCGGCCGACACCGATAGCTCTGCCGCCCGGGGCAATGGCCCCTTATCCCCACGCTACGCCACTATAGAATCTCTACAAAATTATTGAGCACTATGAACAATATTTTGAATAATAACATTTTAATATATAATAAAAGGGGAAACCTTCTTTTTTGCTTAAGTTATGCAACAATAAAAATTATATATTAATTAATTTTTTATTAATTATTATTTTATTTAATTATTATATTTATCTTTTATTACATATTATTATTGACATATAATGTTACTTTATTACAATATAATGCAATTATTATTATAATTAAATGGACAAATGCACATTGCTATATGAATATATATTTAGTAAATATATTTTATTAAATCTGTTTTTTTTAATAGCTTTTTCTTCAAGTTTCTGGAATTGTTTAAAATAATTATATCCACTTATGTATATATTTTTTCTAGTTTTTATCTTGTAAAATAAAGTTATATTAATAAACATTATTATAAAAAAAAGAAAGATTAAAATTTTTCACAAAATTGGTTTAAGTAAATAATTAATTGTGGAAACAAAATTGTAGGAATTTAGTACCTCTTCAATACCGCGTAAGCACTGTTCAGCAACCACCTACCCGTCACTTGACGTTTTGTATAATTGTGAATTGAAGCTATACCCAGAAGAAGAAGAAATGAGCGTCATTGAATCGAAGCAGCGAGCAGCTGATTACAGGATGTTAAAATGACGTCGATTTCAGTGAGTTGTTTGATTAGTTAATCGCTAGCTCTTGGCAACAACAATGTATACAAGTGATGTGCCAGCTCCACAAGCTTTAATTATTTTCTAAATCTTTATCAGTTTCTTTTGGAATTGCTTTCGTTTCGGTTGTGTTTTGGTTGGAGAATTAGTGGTGTAAAATAAACGTGGTCAGTCGACGCATTGCCAAGGCAAAAAGTGGCCGGCTCAAATAACATCGCTTGCTTTTGTAGCCAGTTTAAACGATTGAAAATATATTCATTGTTACATTAAATAAAATCTGGTGAGTTAGCTTATTTTTAAAGAACTGTAAAAGTTTTCTTTCCACTCGAGTAAATAAGGAAAACTTTTAACCATTAGCATTCATTATATTACTAATCACCATGATTTAAAGATTCTCCTCTACACTTTAATGATTCTCTTCGATTTCACTTAAATTAGCAAAGCATTGAAAAAAGAAAGTTACCTTTTTTGAAATTGCTTTTCAAAAATTCGTTAACAACGCACGCGCAACGACGCAAGCTGATGTTCACGTTTTCACTTGTTGCTGCTTCTGCTTGCTGTTTGAGCTTGTTTTGTCTGGCAGAGACGTGCTTATTCCCCGTTTTCCCCCTTTTACACTTCTACTTTACTATGTACATAGTATATACATACATATGTACACACATTTTCATGACGATTTTGAAGTTGTGAAATCGAAGAAATTCTTTTTGTGTCACTTAATGCACGCCTCCATGTGGAACTCATTTTCTAATTTCTTCATAATTTTTTGATTAAATATATTTAACTACTCTGCACAGTGGCCTTAAGCCGGTGAGAGGTAGGTCAAAATTCATGTTATGACTTGGCGTTGCAGTTGCAAGAACAATATAATTTGGAAGTGGTAGTATAATCGATCATTCTATGAACGAAACACTGAAGAATCTGAAGATGGCACCGAAACCGTTTGTCTCCAAACCAAAATTGGCAAATGATGACAAAAACTCGTTCCAAATTATGACATTCGATTTCGTCTATTGTAGGGCTCAAATCGAAACGAAATCACTCTGTACTGAAAGACTTAAGATAAATAATAGATTTCATTTCAACGATCATCAGAGGGTTTATTAGTCATTATGTCAATAATCGATCCCGATTTTAATTCAAATCCGAGTGGGGCAGATAATGTTAAAGTAGGTTCGCTGTTACCAAAGTGTTACTAGAAACTGAAGAGTCATTCAGTTGGTTCACTTAAACACAAAAACCTGATATTGACCATGACTTCGTTGATTGACTGTTACACAACCACGATTTGTCTTCGGGGATAAGACACATTTTCAATTGATTGGCTACGTAAACATGTGCAATTCACGAACAATCGATGAATTAAACAATGAGGTTTGGTGAACCTTTATGAACGTTGTCCACGCATGATAACAATTTATTGTATTTTTGGTACCACTTTCATAATATTTATGTGAATGAAACACAAGCTGTCTCATCTGCACAGCGTAAAAATAAAATGCAATCAACTGAACGCAGTGTAGCCACTGTACACCATGCGACAAAAGAACTCTTGAATTTGTTACCCTCTTTCGTCGAACGAAAGTTGTTATTGCATTTTTAACCTACTTTACATGAATTACATGAATATTTTATATTATTTTCTCTGAAGAACTAAGTAGAATCTAGATTTAGAATACAAATACAGAACCTAAAGCACCTGATTAGTTACCTTTTGGTGAAGGAAGACGATCCAACTCAATGCAAAGTTTTATAAACTCGCATTTAAAGTACCTTGAAATCTAAAATTCTTGTAGTTCGATACTTTCTCCATCCATACTAGTTCGATTTTAATCGCAGAAACAGAATATAATGAGTGATATATATGGAATATACATATTTTATGTACATATTTTAAAACTCTATTTTACGGAATTTCATGCAGACTTTTGAAATCTAAAGTGATGTAAATTTTTCAAGTTCATTATTACGATTAAGGTTATTGACCCTTATGTTTCTGTCCCTGTTGTTGTTTTTTTAACTGCTTGATATATTTTGAGTGATTTTTTATCGAATACCTTCTATTGTTCACTGCTTTTATTGGGTTCCTTTTGTTATCTCTTTTTTGGGCTGTGTAGTCTTTTGACCAAATCGTTAACCATTTTCAGTTGTCCTCATAAATATTTCATGCTTTTGCTTTTCTTAGCATATCGCTTATTATACCCTACATCTGAAGTTTAAATGGGGGGATAGGTATAGAAAAATATATAGGTATCTACTTTCCATCATCGTAGTCAGCGACCACCTAAGTCAGGTTAGCCCTTTCGTCCATCTGTTTGACTGTCTATCACGCCGACTCCCTATACAAAGGCGAGTAGAATTGTTTAAAAAGTGTAACAGGATACTTCTGTGAACTGTGAGTACAAAATTTAAGACCCCAACATCCTACATTAATATTAAATATTCCTCAAAAATGTGCGTGCTCCGCTTTTGCATTATCTATACCATTAATAGTTCAAGATGCAACAAGTTACAATGCCTGATCGGATACACTGTGACAGAACATAAGACACATACTAATATTATCAGTACTATACGCCCTTCAGATCGTCTGCAAGTTGAGTATGCAATCTATGCCATGCAGAATAAAGGGCTCTAAAGATTTCGTGTAACTTTTTTGTTTGTATTTAATTCTACTTTGTTTTCGTTTCTTTCTATTCCACTTGCTTTTAAAATACTAATTCGAATACCAAATCTTAATTTAAATCCCAGTTAATTCAAATCCTAGTGAGTTCAGATCAGCTAACCAATTAATTTCGATACAGTCCATAAGTATTTCAGTACTTTATTGAGTTAGTTCGTTTATTATTTCAAACAAAAAAATAAATGTAATATAATGTAACAGAAGAAATAATAAATTAATGAAATAAGAATAATAAAAGAAATAATGAAGGAATATAAAAAGTTTACGCTTTAAAATTAGTATAAATAAAAGAAGCGAACATTTTTAAATGTGCAAAGTTTAGTGTAAAGATGTGTTTAAAGATTAAGAACTGAAATTCATTCTATATGAACATGTTTTTTGAATAATTTTATTGAAATTATTATTATATTAATGTATATTTATGTATTATGTATATATATTTTTATATTTATGTATATGTTAAACGTTTACTAAAGAGGATTGCTTAAATGGTTGCCATTTTATCACAAATGAGAATAGAAAATGAAGAATTTTCAGAAATGAGGAAGAATATTAAAATATTAATATTAAATTACTTGAATAAATTATTTTTATTTAATTTTTTTATTGGAATTTAATTAAATTTCGAACGCACTTTTGTTGTAATAATATTAAAGTTCATATTATCTTTTCACACCTTAGCTCTTAGTGCTTAAAACGAACTAAAAACAAAATCTTATGATCCGGAAAACACGGTTATTAAAAGTTTTAACAGGTTTAACGTTTAAAGTTTAAAACTAATTCAATTCGAAAGTAATTCAGATAACTAAAAATATATATCTACGATATTTTGGGATATATTCAAGTATGTTCGCAACAATATATTTTAATAGTTGTCCCTTTACAAAATACAAATTAAGTATTTATTTAGAATTTATCATATTTCAGATTATATCAAGTAAAAATTAATTTTCTTAAAAAATGTCAAAAATAAAGTAAGTTTAACCATAATAATAACAATAAAATTTTCTGCTGCAACAACAAGGTTGATGAAACCCAAATAAGGTCATTAAAACAGAACGTTTTCGAGTTCTTCTCTCGTGTTGACGTTTATTGCAATCAAAATAAATGCACTGACATCAAAATAATAAGCCGTGTTTTTCGTTTTTCAATTTAAAGCCGATATCTTACTGAGAAAATTATACAACAATTATTAAGGTTTGAGTCTTTAATAGTATGTTTAATATGATAGTCATCAAAATCAATGGATAGATTACGATTCAGTTTGAAATTATTGTGCAATATTATTATTTTTTATATTCTTCCTTCTTTTCTGTTTCAATATAATTTTAATTGTATAATTGACAGATCTGTTAAAACTCATAATTAAATTTAGTGAAACTACTGTAGATCATAGCTGAATTTTTAAAACATATTCTATGACTTTTCCAATTTTTGACACAAACATCGACAGATTTTTTGTTCTACAAATTAACCTTAATTGCAAAAATATACTACTATGAATATACTATGGATATACTATAGTATAACTATTTACTATACTATGATATTACAAAATTATTGAATGATTTTATAATTTCATGTATTTTTATAATACAATATATACATTTTGTACTATAACAATTTTTACTTTCAGAAAGACTGAACCTGAACAACACATCATGATGTTGTTAACGCTTTCCTGTACCTCCCTGTTGGTACTTATTTTATGTGGGCTTTATTTCTCGAAGACCTCCAAAGAAATGCCGAAATCATGGTACGAATGGAGGACTGAGTTTCGTTATCAGTTTTTGGGTATCGTTGGACTTCTGCACGATTTCCTCAATAGATCGCGAGATCGTGTTGGTATGTGTTCAAAACGTCACGACACGCTTTTCGACTGCGCTCAGTTGTCAATAGTTTCCACTCAATTATAAATGCATTATCTATTCTAGATCTGTACAAACAACCTGAAAGTGTGGCTGTCATCACTGGCGGAAATCGTGGCATCGGTTTGAGAGTCGTTGAGAAGCTTTTAGCTTGTGACATGACAGTGATTATGGGTGAGTGTCTACTGTAGACCGATTGCTTTCAATTTCTATACTATTATTTATTCAATTTTAAGTTCTACCATTATTCTATTGATTACTGAGTGACTATATTGCGATGATGTCATAATTTCTATACAATAGGAAACAAATTTTGGTTCATAAACTTCGATTCATAGTTGAACAATAAAAATATAAAAAAAAGAAAATAACGATTAAAAGAATCTCGTTAAGAATAATTGGGGTTTTGTCCGTAAAACAAGCATAAATTGATAACGATGTAAATAATAATTAAATAGTCATTAAATAGAAATAATTAAGTACGGTAGAATTGATCACTTTAAATAAAATAAAAAGTAATAATAAATATTTGAATATATAGATAAATAAAAAATTTTATAAGTTATAAACGAGAATAGAATGGGAGAAAATACAGAGCATTTAATAGACCAAATTTATCGGTACTTAAAAAATATCGATAAATATAATATATTAAATATATTAAATAACATATATATTAAATTAACGTTAACAAATAAATGACAAAATAATATTTATAATAATTATAATAATCATTTTTAAAAATTTCAAATCACACCATATTCGAACTAAAGCAAAGCGAGTGTCACGTTTCTTCATCTTATTATAACGCCTCAACTAGAAAACTAGAAATATTAACTTCAAGAAAAGTTTTGGTTTTTTTATAAATATCAGTTTATCAGAACAGCGTCATTGCAATCCTCTGTACTTCATGTGATTACGAATTTTTGAGACGCTGGGAACAAAGCGCCACCACCAAAGCAAACAAAACACCGAGAATTATACCAAAGAAATTTCAATAACAACATCAAATCCTAATGAAATAAAACAAAACACTTCACAAAAGTAAAAAACAAAATTGAACAGTAATTATACGAGCAAAATTGAACAGTATTATATGTACGTAGTTAATATTGTTACAAACGTTGATGAGTGTGTTAAATTTTTTGTGTGAGCTTGTTTGATACTTAAGTTGTTTTACTAAGAAATAAAAATAGTAATATTTAAATAAGGAACAATATAAAAAGAGCACCAAAAAATAGGTTTGCAAAACGACGCTATAAATTATATAATGTTATAAATTCTATAATGCTATTCTAAATGTATAATGTAGACTAAATCAGAAGTACGATTATGTTGTACATGTGTAGCAAGTTCACAGTTCGTAAAGTTTAAAGATCGAAATCGAAATTGTCACGGAAGAAATCAGAATGGACAAAACGAACCAGGAACCGCAATGGTCCCTGATCCTATGATCGATATCGGTTTTGATAAAAAATAGTTGTTATGTTCAGATCAGAATAAAATTTTTTTTTGTGACTTTTATTAAACAAATTAAACTGAAAATCATCCACGATATTGGAAATCTGAAAAATTGAAAATAACGATTATTTAGTTTGTGGAACGAACTATTGCAATTTTATTTATCCTATATTTTTGTAAAAATCTTAAAAATCTTTAAAAAAAAACTAAAGTAAAATTTAAGTACAAAATGTAAGCCTTTAAATGCAATGAATTATAATACAGTACAACTTCGACAGTCCGGACATGCGCCAGTCCGGTCACTCCAATAATTCGGACACCTCTATGTTTCGGACAATTTAAAATTTTAAATAAAATGTTAAATCCCGTTTTTTACTCGCATGTTTTGTTATTCATACTTTGATTTACATTTTGCACTATCATTGCTTCAGTTTCAGTTCATTCTTTCGCAAGCGTGTTTGCCTAATTCCATTCCAAGTGCCATGTTTTTAAATAATAAACGCAAACATAAAACGATAACCTTAAAGGAGAAGTGTGATATTTTACAAAGTCTTGATGAGGGAAAAACTATTAGGCAGGTTGCCGAAAAATTACATGTTCCTAAGTCAACGATTTGCGAAATTAAAAAAAATAAGGAGAAGATAAAACAATTTATTTCGAATACCTATAATGGATCCGGAAAACTCGTTAATCCGACCGGCCCTAAAACTATATGTGTCCGGATTGTCGAAGTTGTACTGTACCTCAATAAAAACATTGAATAACGATTCTGACTAAAAGTAGGCAATGAAAAATGCTGCTACCTCTACATTTAGTTTAAAGCAGGGTTCGGAAAACGTTTCTTTTTTATATCGCTCAATTCATATCCCTCACTGAAGATAACAATATTTTCATCCTCACTGATAAATATCTTTTTTCATCTTCGTTCAAAAAAATACATATCGCTCACGATGAAAATAATTTCGATCTTCCAACAAAACTATCACTTGGGATGAAAAAATTCTTATCTTCAAATATTTCGATCCCTCAAGTTGAAAAAACTGCGTTTGTTGACGAATAGCGATCGCAGAAGATGAGAAAACTTCGGCTTTCGTACCAAAACGATCTTCGGTGATGAAAAAAAGGCTGCGCAGGCAAAGAATCGATCTTTGAAGATGAAAATAATTTCGACGCAGAGATCGAAAAAAGCAGCGGAACAGAGTTGAATACAATGTGTTTTGTTGGTGTTTGGATGGTTCGCTTCGCGGCAGAGACAACTGCTTGAGAATGAAGTGTTGTTTGTGTTTTGTATGAATATGCTTTTGTTGGATTTGGTACAGGATGATTAAAAATTAATTTTACATGGTGTGGGGTTTGAGGGAAAGTTGTGGAAGTAAATACGTAAAATATTAATATGTAAAAATATTAATAAGTAAATTGTTATCTACCATAAGTAATTCTAATATATTTTATACATATTCCTATTACAAATTTTTATTATGAATTATGTATGTCTTAAGTAATGTATTAGAAAAACATTAATTGACATTCGTCAATTTTATTATCCGTCGCGACGGACATTTGAAGCATGAATTCCAACACTTCTTCCTTTATAAAATTTGTTACCTGTTGGCCCTCTAAAAATCAATACTTTTTCATTCCAAAAGTAATTATTTTCAAGGCCGATATACAAATTTACCTTCCATTCATACATGTAAATATGTATTCAAATGCCTACCTGAAAAATTTATTGCATATATTCCGAACGAACTCGCAGAAAGGGTTGAGGTAGGAATTTTTGCACTTGCTTTACGTTTTATATGCTGGACATGGCCAAAAAAAATGGAAGGATATTCATATATTCTACAACTTTCCCTCACACGCCACACCATGTAAACTTAATTTTTAATCATCGTGTACCAAATCCAACAAAAGCATATTCATACAAAACACAAACAACACTTCATTCTCAAGCAGTTGTCTCTGCCGCGAAGCGAACCATCCAAACACCAACAAAACACATTGTATTCAACTCTGTTCCGCTGCTTTTTTCGATCTCTGCGTCGAAATTATTTTCATCTTCAAAGATCGATTCTTTGCCTGCGCAGCCTTTTTTTCATCACCGAAGATCGTTTTGGTACGAAAGCCGAAGTTTTCTCATCTTCTGCGATCGCTATTCGTCAACAAACGCAGTTTTTTCAACTTGAGGGATCGAAATATTTGAAGATAAGAATTTTTTTCATCCCAAGTGATAGTTTTGTTGGAAGATCGAAATTATTTTCATCGTGAGCGATATTTATTTTTTTGAACGAAGATGAAAAAATAAAAATCGCTCATGAGTCAAAACAGATTTTCATCTTTTGTGATCGTTTTTTTGTGAGGGATATAAAAAAAGTTGTTCGTTTGAGGGATATATTCCGAACCCTGGTTTAAAGTACAGGTTCGCCAAAAAATATGCAACCTTTTGTCTAAAAGTGAATTTTGAATTGAATTGAAATTTTTTTGAGCCTAATTTTTTGTAAAAGTCTTTTACAAAAGTCGTAAGGTAAATTTAGGTTCAAAATTTTGAGACTCTGATGTATAACTTAAACACTTAATAATAAAATAGTAACTAACTGCAGTATGGATGGAAAGAAAAGTTGGGCTAAAAATAAATTTAAAAGAACAGGACTTTTGCCTCTGTAGCTTACATAATTTTAGAGTACTTAAGAGGATTTAATTCGATTTCAATCTTTGAACTCTCTAAGAACATAATTATTACGAATTAGCTAAATTTAGCTTCATAAGTACTTCGTAGCTTCATTAATCAGAAATAACAGATATGAAGTACTTAATTACATTGTTTTTAATATTTCCAGGTGTTCGTGATCCTCAGTCAGCTCAGGCTTCTGTTGCAGAAACTTTGGATCTCAACAGGACGGGCGGAAAGTTGATATGCGAGCAACTGGATATTTCCGACTTGACGTCGGTGAAACAGTTCGCCACACGTATCAAGGAGAGGTGCGAAAAAGTGGACATTTTATTGAATAACGGTATGATCAGACTTCAGTCATAGCTCACAATAACTGCAGCACTCAATTGATATATGTATGTAATTATTTCGCTCTTCAGCCGGAATCATGTTTGCGCCCTTCAGAATCACCGCTGACGACTTCGAATCTCATTTGGCCACCAATTATTTGGGTCACTTTCTTCTTACTCACCTCCTCCTGCCGCAGCTCAAAGCAGCCGGAAAAGAAGGAAGAAACGCACGAATTGTAAATGTGTCATCGTGCGTAAATTTAATTGGAAAGATCAACTACACCGACATCAACGGGTTGTAAGTTGATGGCAGTTTCGAAGTGTTTCTTTTATTTGTTTTAATATTTCTTTAATTTGTTTACCAGGAAACATTATTATCCTGGCACCGCTTATGCTCAGTCAAAGCTGGCTCAAATACTCAGCACTCGTCACTTGCAGCGCCTTTTGGACGATCAGAGTGCTCATGTCCAAGTGAACGCTGTGCATCCGGGCATTGTGGACACCGATCTGTTCGAGCACTCGGCCACCACGTATGTTCCTTTCTTGAAGAAGATTTTCTTTAAAACACCCGAGCAGGGTTCACGCTGCGTTGTCTTCGCTGCCATAGATCCCAGTGTGGAGGGGCGCGGAGGCCTGTACTACAGCAACTGTGGCAAGGGGCCGGTGCACGCGGCAGCGAAGAACGCTAAGCAGTGCGCGGAGCTATTTAACTACACTTGCGAACTTCTGAATATAAAAGATTTCGCCAAAGTTGATAAGATTTGATCAGCAAAGATTGATTGGACAGCAGTAGTTATGAAGTCTTCGAAGAGAATCCAAGGAACTCCTCTTCTTACTCAATCATTCTTTACACAATGATGTACTTAATACACGTTTATTTTCTACATAAATAATTCTGATTTAAACAGCTTTTTCATTGTGTTGAAAGTAAATTTTAGGAAAAAGTTCATGTAAATAACCAAATTTTTACATTGGTATCGTAATGTCCTTAACTAATAGTTATTCGACTTTAATTTATTCATATGTTTAATAAATTGCAAATTATGCAGCTTTAAAGTTACATTTTAAGGTTTAAATAAATCACGTTGTCATTATTTACAAACATACACGAAACACTGAAAGCTTGAGTTGAAATCTTGTAGTTTGTACTAATTTTTGATTAGTTGATATGTGAAAATAATACGATTTAAGGTAAATATTGCGATATAAAGAGCCATCAGTGGACACTATAAAAAAGTCACCAATTCTTTAATTTCAGTTTGATTTCTACCGCGAATATATAATTCATTAAAAGTTCGAACATTTTATTAAAAGTCTTATGCTTTTAAACGACTTCAATTAAAGTCAAGGTATGAAATATCTTGAAACCTACTTGTAATTGGTTTTATTACATTAGGCTAACTTAACGCGTTGCGTGAAGGTAATAATTGCTAAAGATGCAAAGCGATAAAGTCTGTTGTTTGGTGATGAAAAAGAGACCGACAAACGGAATGATGTTCTGGAATTATGAACCAAAGAAGTACATACTTCAATTTTAGTAATTATGATTTTTATAGCCACAGTTTTTCAAATTGATAGCTCGTTTTTGTTCTTGAGAAGTTTAGAATCTGGATTGTCTTAATCTTCTACACGTATCTAGAGTAAGCTTAAAACCACGTAATAAAATTTATTTGGAGCATCAAGCGCTTCTCAGATTAGCTTAACATTTGAACAATTCGAGGCCGTATAATCAATGTGTGTAAATAATGGAAGCTCATAAAAAATCGCAATTTGTAATCTACTCCGAATGGAAAGTATTTCATCATTTTAAATATCCGCTTGGAAGCAAATCATACCAGAAGCATATCCAGTGAAAAGAAATGTACTCTGCCTATTGTTATTATAATTTCTAAGATTATCCCAAAAATTAACCAATAAAAAAGAAATAAAAGTGTATTCGCGATTTTTTGTGGTAAAAAAAACTTATTCAAAACATGAATTTCATTAAAAAAATTTCTACTTTAATCATGGATTTCAATAAAATGCCTGCTATTATATAGACAAATAATAAAATTATCCTCTACCTGATCATTTGAAAGTATGTACTTGAAGTTGCTAGCAAAATTTGACGATTGGCCTGATTTTTCTAGGTTTACTCTTGATCGCTAATTTTGTGTAATCATCATCAATCACAGCAATCAACAACATCAATTATAACATCAATAATGATAGTGATAATAACGAAAGCAGCAAAAGGAGTAAATATAATGACAATAGAAACAACAACAACAGCGGAAAATGAAAGTAATGCTAACAAGAACCACAGCTTATCTATAAATACAACAATCCAAAAATGTAACAAGAGCCGTATTCATTTCTTAATTGCAAGTAACAACAACATAAGTTCATCATCAACAACAACAACAATAAACAAATCACGACCGTAGTGTGGTAAATATGCAAATTTTTTAATATTTTGTTGACAATCGAAAGTATTCGTCATGGCATAGAACAGTTTTCCATCATTATACCCTACACCTTAACCCATTTCAACCCAGTGGGCATTTAACTACCCAAAAAGGGCTATCCTTTAAAAATGCATGTTTTAAAATTCTTCTTACCTATAGTCTTAAAGCTTATCTAGATCGATTAACGTCAAATAGACCTTGATTTTATCTATACAAACGAAGACTGCATTTTTCACACAAATGTACTTTTTTAATTAACAAAAATGTTAATTTTCACACTTTGAATTTTTTTCACCAGAAGTCAAGTTAAATCCTTAAGGACACAAATTTTGGGAAAAATATTTTTAAATTAGTTAGATAGGTGTATTCTTTTCTCTAATAAATAAAATCTTATAGCTTAGGTCAACTTAGCTGTATGCAATTGATTATTTCATGGCGCGGGTACTTAAATACCCCATGGGTCTGCTGATAATAAAAAATGTAAAATTATAAGAAGTTCACCCTGAGCTTTTTTATTGGGAAAAATTTTATAAGAAATATACCAAAACTTAATAAAGTACATCATTTGTTTTTTTTTTAATTTTTACTTCATCACCGTTATGGTATGTCTCGAAACAATTTTTAGGATGAAGATATATATTGCATTTGCTACAAGCAAACGGAGTTTTTCCACCACACTGATAACACCTTGCACGTTTTTCGCTTTGTGTTATCAGATGCTGAATTCCATCCTGACGTGTGCCCTCGGTTAGAGAGTTTGACATAGCCCGTCCTCCTGGCCGTCGACATTTAGAAAGCTCCACTAATGCTTCTACAACATTTATCCTAAAAGCTAGCTCTGACATAGGCTTGATATTATTATGTTTTGAACATAAAACATGTAATTCCCATGCGTTAACCATGGCTGCATCCAGTGCATTTGTAAAAAGTGGCCAATACCACTTCTTTTCACGCACTCTGATTTAATAATTATTTATCCCATTGTCGAAAAAATCAACACTACCCATTCGTTGGTTGTACTCGTGAATAAGAAGAGGTTGGTCAATTGCTGCAACCTTACGAGTTTTGCGATCATACCTCTTAGCGGTGCATAAAGGTTTATGGCCTAAAAATTGGACATCACAGTAATGACTGAACTATCATTCCAACGTACCACAACCACATTATTGTTGTTATCAAATCTAAAGTCGTAAGTGCCTCGCGGTTGCTTTTTCATTTTGCTTATCTCTATCAATGGAGCATTATTTATGCGACTACGTCGTACGGTACCTGTAGCAAAATAGCTCTTAGTGCTTAGATGGCAAAGAAGCTTATGGCTCGTAAAAAAATTATCAAATGTGACATTGTGTCTTTCTGGATTTTCTAAAAGGGACATCAGCTGCAAAACTATTATACCTTCTCTCCAAGGCCATTGGAATCTTTATCTGTAGAGGCACCTGCGCATGGTATAAACTGATAGCAGTAAGCTTCAGATGATGCCAAACACCAATACTTATAGCCAAACCGGATGGGTTTGTCCTTTATAAATATTTTACAGGAGTGGCGTCCATAATATGCAATCATTTGCTCATCAATGAAGAGGTTATACGAAAAGACTCCAAACTGCATAAATTTTCGATTTACCAAGTCGTTAAGAGGACTAACTTTTGCAAATTTATCATTCTTATTCAGGCTATTATTATCACAAACGTGAAGACACTTTTTTATGGTCTTAAATCTTTCTCTGCTCATAGTTTTTTTGATGAGTTGACATCCTAAAGACTCGTGATTCGACCAATATGCAGGTATATTAGGTAGAGTATGGTATCCCGTAATATAGAGAATACCAATAAAATTTATTATTTTTTTCTTATTTCTTCAACAGTAATATCAAACTTAGCAATATTTTTCTGCGCAGCGTATACATTTGTGCATTTTACTAAAAAACTGGATAATCTCCTCATCAATGAAACATTGCCAAAGTTGCAGACAACTATGCGATCGTGACGAAACGGAAAGAAACTTCACTTTTAAAACTACTCCAAGAATATAAAATGTACACATGTATAAACGGAAGACCGATAATTACCAATATTTTCAATAAGAATTTTGTACTGATTTTCAGTATCATCATACGGAGTCTTTTGAAAATTGTAACGTTCGCTAAAACTCCATTCCGATCTCTCGCTCTCATACTTAACAGCTTTTGATGTAGATGGCTGGAAGTTTAAACCTTCATTGTCATTATCTAGCACATCTTCGCACGCGTACTCTACTTCGAAATTCCCAACTAATTCACCAGGCAACTCTTCGCCGTCGTTTATTATTTGGATATCTTCGTCCAAGTCCTCATTATCGCTTATGTCATCAACTGCATCTGGTGGGGTTATGATAATGTCTATGTCACTTACGTCTATTTAACATATACATATTCTTCTCGTCATCCCACGCATCAATTTCTGCTTGCAGTTCTTGCATTGTTCTAAATACCTTCCGCTTCGACATAATTGTTTCACGTATTCACTACTGGATTGCAATGCTAATTTTCAGCATTCATTGATCTGCTTTGTTTGTTTTTGTTTGATTTTTCATGTTATTTCATGCTTATCTATGTACACACAAACGAACTTGTTAACTTTTGATTAGCAACATGCAACGATCTGTTGCCTGATTTATATACCCTTATCATAACTCACTTTTACTAAAAGTTACAAACTTAAAATTTTGCAAGAAGACTACTCTAACTTATATATGTAAGTATCCTTACGAAATTTCATATCTGTAGATTATGGGTGTCCATGCGCCGGTTTTAATGGGTTAAGGTTAAGGGTATATTAACTTTGTCACGAAATTTGTAACGCATAGAAATACAGACGATAGGTATTGAAAAGTATATATATTCTTGATCAGCGTCACCTCCTGGTTTGATTTAGCCATGGCCGTCCGTCTGTCTGTCTGTCTGTCTGTCTGTCTGTTGAAATCACGGAGACCACAGGAGAACCGGTGGAGATATCGTCATGAAATTTTCAGAAATATTGTTTCTTGTGGTGTGCAGGTTGGTATTGAAAATAGGCAAAATCGGGACACGACCACGCCTATTTTTTATTAGAAATGTGATATCAGCGTTTGTTTTTGAGTTATGACAACAAAATTCATTCCTGAGTATAGAGTAGCATTATCCGTTAATATTCCAAATATGGTCCTAAATGGCAATATTGTTAAATATATAAACTTCCCAAATAAAACTTTAGATAACAACTTCTTTTCCAAAAAAAACATTATTACATCAAAACTGGGTGCGGTCCGCCCACTTTTACACTACTTATACAGTATAGCTCATGAAAACGAGTTTATTACCACGGAAATAAAGTTTAAATATGAACGCAATAATAAAACAACTAAGCTAGTTATTTTGTTTTGAAAAAGGTAATGACCACGCCTACTATTTATACAGAGGCGTAGTTAGGACTCATGGAGCCCGGGACGGTTAATCAACTTGCAGCCCCAGAAATTAATAGAATTCAATAAGTCACTACTTGATTCCCACAACTGCCGCCCCCGACATTGTGCCGCCCAGAGTGGACCGCCACCCCGCCCCTTTCTAGCTAGGCCACTGTACTTATACCCGTCTGTGATTAAATGTGATTATAAGGTAGCTTTCCTTATAACCACATATTTCCTCTAGTTTCAGTTTAAATTTTTCAAAACTTATAGGTGTAGGGTATCTTAGATTCGGCCAGACCGAATATAGCTTCCTTACTGGTTTTGTTTCGTTTCAATCGTCAAGAGTTTTTTCTTTAAACGTCTTTCAACCTTTTTCTACAAAGAATCACTTTTATAATAAAATCACTTTATAAAAACTGGATCGCAGTACTCTGATTAGCTTAATTAGTTTAAAGAGAAATGATTTTTGGACTAAGCAGATTTATTGCCGTATTTTTATTGTGCAAGTGACGCTATTTTTGCTGCTGTTTTTTGTGCTGCTTTATTATTGTTACTTTTACGACTTTCTTCAAGCGCGACTTTTTTTACCACAGTCGACTAACAAGTAATTCAAATCACAATTTTTATTGTTCACAGGGTGTTGATTTAATTATTGTTTTGTTTTTTTTTTGTTTATTCTTCGGTTTTAATATGATTCCGCTTTTATGAAGATCTTTCGTGATTAATGAACAGGTTGTAATTAATTTGTTGTTCTTTTTCTGGGTTTGCATTCTCTTTTTCTTTTTTCGTTTTAATTCTCTTTCTTTGGCGTTTTAATCAATCACCTTTAAAGGACATTCGATTAAATGTTATTTCTGGCATTAATGACAACATTTAACAACATTTAAGAAAAAAAAGTTAGGAACAACAAAAAATAGGGTAACATTTAAAATCAACGAAAAACATTTAAAACATCAATGGAAACAATTTTAAAGAAATGGAAAAACAATAAGAAAACCATAGAAATTAAAGCAAAAAGAAAAAACCACCAGAAATGGCAACAACAATAATGATAACAATAAAATCTATTTTAATAAAATCAAATCACTAAGAAATAAATATAAACTAAATTAATAGCCTTTTTTAAAGCGTTCTTCAAGCGATAAAACTGATGATCAGTGATGCCTGTGATACAACATTAACACCGGCAACAACAACATAAACATAACCAATTACAACAACGAAAGTTTTGAATCAACGTAAAAATGTTGAGGAAAAAACAAGACGACGAAAAAAGCTGGGAGAAAAACAAAAAATTAAAGAAAATCCAGACATGTTGATGGTGAAAAATTGCTATATAATTGGACAGAAAAACGAACATACAACACAACAACCACAAAAGAGAAGCAACATTAACACTACTTATAAACAACATAATCATAAAGAATAACAACAAAAGCAACGACTGAAATAATCGAAACATGGGAAAACATCATCAAATAAGACCATGAAGAGCAAAAAAAAACAAAATAAAACTAAAACTACAAAGGCAACAATAAAAGAAGCAATAATAAAAACAATAACATTTTTAAGAACAATAAACAAAGAAGCAGAAGAAAACAAACACCAATAAAAGGCAATAGAAAAGGTAACATAAACAACATCCACCAAAGAAGCAGAATAAAACACAATCCACCAACGATGCGGTTGCCAGCAGCAACAGAAGCTGCCATCGCTTCGTCACTGCATCGATTTCCAAGCGACGACGATCATTCCTTTGATCTCCTTTAAACTAAACTCAAACGGCTATTAAAAAGATCATTAAAGGTCGAATCTTTGTATTAAAAGAAGCGTTAAAAATAGTTTTATTTGATTTCTGGGTTCCTTTTCTTGTTGTTGTGTGGCTTTTTACCTACTCGTAGATGACATGGAATATGTGACATGCATCGACATTCAGCAGATACTGAACGATGATCGACAGATGCTGATCGTGTTGTACGTTTAAAACATCTACTAACATAGTAAACATTTTCTTCTTCTTCTTCTTCTATGTGTCTGTGTACATTTGTTTTTAGATCCTTTTAAAAGTTTTAATGTGATGTCATTATTGTTGTTGTAGTTGTGGTTGCTATTTTTGCTGTTTTTGTTTTGGAGCAGTCGCACTTGTGCTTCGATTGTGTTTAGTTTTGAATGAATGTATGGATGAGTGAGTATCTGACAATCACGGAGCCGATTTTTATGCTGATGACGAACTGGTAAAAGACGTGATCTTTTTTAAATCTTCATCGAAAATTCGAAGGAGTTACAAAGAGTGAAAGAGTGGGAGAAATAAAAACAGAAACAGAAATAAAAAGAAAACAAATATGAAAAAACAGACAGAAAGGACAATTGAAAAGATGAACTAACGAATGGCAGCTTAAGCAATGGAGAGCCGCTTCAGCCTCTTGACTGAGATACCCCTGCCCTCTTCCCCCTCCGCGCAAAACATTTTCGCCACTGCAGAGATGGGTTTTTCGCGCGTGCGAATTTGTTTTCAGTTTTAGGAAGTAGATTCTGATTGATTTATTGTCTGTGTTCATATATAATCAGACCAGTTTATAGACTGTACATACCCTATACTTGTGTGTTCAATGGTAGAAAGGAAAAGTTGATCACGATCATGATCGAGTGAGATGAAGCTTATATAAGTTTATATGCTGAATAAAACAAAACTAAAAAAAGAAGACCAAAATATACATAGATAACAACATAAGAATTTATCCATTAACTGCAGATAGATTTGAAATTAGAAACATTTAAAAATATTCATTGTATGTATACGAAAAGCAACAACAACAGCATTCAATAAAGTCATGTATGTATATGATGGTTTCCCATGATTTGTGTTTAAAGTGTATTTAAGGAACGGTCCATGGAATGAAATATATCCGGCACATCAAGACAGCCATCATGTTGTGTTTCTTTATGTCTTGATCCATTATTAGCTCCATTTTCTTAATGAACTGTACAGGTTTCCATTCAAAACTTCAATTTTATTTTTTGGCGTTCTTTGGCGTTTTTCGGAATGCGTGCAATAAATAAAAGGGGGAAATCTTAGAATTTCCCTTATAAACTGAATAGAATCTAAGATAAAACCTGACTAAATGTCATTTGTATGGAGAAGAACTGTATAGTTCATAAAGAAAACACATCTACTCGTGACAAAGAGCATCCTTTAAAACCGAAATAAACATTTTCTTTTTATTTCTTTCGCTTCAAGAGTTTTTGATTAATTTCACTTCCAAATGCTGACGCAGTTATTGAAATATTCGATATACAGTCCTACGCAGTATTTAAAAACCGGTGTCACAACGAAGTCATTTCTACTTGCAAACGCCTGGCCTTCCCCTATTTTCTCATCACTACTCTTTTCTTCTCTTCTCTTTTCTATCGTGACTACAGCAGAAACTTGTCACTGACGCAATGACTGCTTAACCTAAATTTGCGTGTTTCAAGTGACTGTCACTACGCGTTGCTTGTACGTTTTCTGGAAAATGAAACAGCAGATCGAATTAATAATAATCGATTGCATGTTTACACGTGGATCAACAGGTTAAGAGTACCGCATTGAATCATACAAAGCAAAAAAAACTTATTCAAACAATTTTAAAGAAGAAGAAAGAGGAAGAAAAAGAAGTAAGGGGAGGAAAATCTTTCCAAAAATAACTACATACAGCAGCCACAAATTGCTGCAACGACCTTGAGTGAGAACAGTAGCGGCGAGAAAAATGAGACCTTTTATTCAGAGGGGTTTGAATGCAAACAAAAACATAAACTTTTTATTGTACAGTGTATGCATTCACTCATTCAATACAAATAAACGAAATCAGAAATTAAATGCGTCAGTGCCAAAAACTCCTCTCGGCTGTTTATTAGGGCAAATTTTATTCTAAATCTGGATTTCGATAAAAACTAAGAATTGTCATATATTTAATAATACATATTGTGAAATATGTGTGTAATATTGTGCATTGCTAATAATTTATGAAAATGCGACTGTCTGCAGTTAAGCGCATTAAACGAGTGCATCTTCAAGCACATCTCAGGCGGCAACCAGGTGCGAGCGCTCGCAAGACTCACGCCGCTTTAAGGCAGCTTTAATGAGATGACGTGATGATTATTGTTGGCTTGTCAGTTTAGAGGTATTTTTCAGTTCCTCTAATGAACTCATGCAGACCCACATACCCATTAGGAAATAACATTAGGACCCATTAACAACATACATGATGCTCGTGAGTTACAATATGATTACAATATTATAATCATTCTTATTAAATTAAACCAAAACTAATTAAGTGCAAAGTTTTGCTTTTGCAATCGGGTTGGACAGAGATGCGACCCAAATAGTATTCGATATACACGTATGTACATATGTATGTATGTTGTATGTACATATGTATGTACATATGTATGATTTCTATTCCTCCGAATGAAAGATAATTTGATGTTTTCAGTGGAAGTGGTGAAATAAAAGTGATTGGAGCGGCGGCGAGTTGGGTGCCGGAGGATTTCAACTCGTACTCGTGATTTAAATGCTCTGCACTTTCGAAAAGTGTTGCTTAAAGTTTGGTATGTATTTCTTTATCGGATTTAAAAATATTTTGCAATACATTTTAAGTTGACACGAGCAAATTTTAGAGAAAAATAAAAAAGCAGACATTTTATAAGAATTTAAAAAATGCACTTAAATGTTTTATATTCAGAAATTAGTTTATCTATCTGTGTTGCGTTTATTTAAAATAAATCCAATATTAAATACATAAATTGTATTATATCAGAGGAATTTGTATAATGAATAACATATGTTCTGTATGTGAAAATATACATATTTTTAATAACTTGCTCTGCTGCATTGCTTTTTCTATGATAAACATCCATATTTTTACAAGCATCCCGTATTGTCTAGTGGTTAGGATATCCGGCTCTCACCCGGAAGGCCCGGGTTCAATTCCCGGTACGGGAAAAACTCAAGTTTCGCAAATTCTTTTATTATAATACATAATTAAATAATATTTTTAAAGTGAATTAAAAAAATATATTTCATGAAACTATTTTTCCATTTTTAACATTTCACAATTTAGTCTTTTTTAAACATTTTATGGCCTTGGACTTTTCTGGTTCTTTTGTGGGAATCATTCAAAGTATTTCGACAGAGCGGCACGATTTGTAGAAACCACAAATAGTGGTTTCCAATGGTGGTTTACAATAGTGGAAATTTGATGCTTTAATGAAAACGTTAAAAATTAAAAACAGCAAACAATACAGCAACAACGTCAGCAAAATTAGATCTTCCAAGCAACTGAAGATGATCTAATTTCTTCAAACCGCATTATTTTGATTGAGCTCATCCGATAAATTCGCTTCCATGTCATGAACTCAACTTTTGTTGTATAATAATTTCGATGAAGATGGTTTATTTTTTTTTTTGCATTTCATTCAAAAAGTTCGAAATTTTTTATTCGATTCTTTTCTCTTCTCTCCAAATCGTTTTCCGATTCTTTTTCAAGGTCTTTAATTAAAATTTCAGTTTTGTGGCAGTTTCAATAAAGGCAGGCGTGAAGTGAGGCTATTGTGCACTTTGTTGTTTTTTTATGCTAAGTGTTACTTTCATTCCTTTATAATTACTATCGTTGATAACTGTAACTAATCTGGACATGATTTCGAATATTCATTGTTCACAGAAACAACGCTTCACAACTGTGAGTTTTCCATACTTCTTTTATACTTCTTTTAAGTTTAAGGGTATATTAACTTTGTCACGAAATGTGTAACGCATAGAAACAGAGAAGCTGGATATACAGCCTTGTTGTGCAATCGGATCGGACTTCACATGTTCGAAGCGAATACAATTCCGTTTCGAACTTATGTTTTAATTCAGCTGTTTTTGAAGACAAAAAATCTGTTACCAATGAGTAATGAGCTGTCTCTTTCTTTTGCGTTGAATACACAACTTATTTGATGGTAAGCTTTCAAGCATTTTTTAGCATTTGTTTATTGGATTATTAGTTAAATAAGTGAATTTAAACCAGAAAGAGTGTTAACTTCGGCCTAGCTGAAATTTACATACCCAAAACCTGTAGGATGGATTTATAGTTGACTTCTAAAAATTTAACGGAACACCGTTATCCGTTAAATTATCATAGTTGATCCGATTTTTTCCATTTCATAATAGCATGTGATGGCAGAGAATATTTGTGATGAAATATTTAAAGTTGTGGGAAGAGCGGACTGGACAATTGTCAGCGAACGCCAAAGATATATAGTAGTCGTACAGTTTCAATTGCCGCCTATTGAGAAAATTCACAGCGCTCTGGATGCGCTGACAGAATGCAGGCAACTCAGTCTAGCGGCGAACATGCTCGATAAAACAATCGGCATCGGTTCGCTGGAGAATCTACGGATACTCTCGTTACTTAAGGGCATCGTAATGTGATGATGTACATACATTCAATTTGTTGCAGCATTTTCATCAGATTTCATCTCTTCTCTAAGGAACCTCTGGCCGAAATACCGAAAGAACTGTGGGTCAGCTCTAAAAAATAAAACCAATTGAATCGATGAAGGTGCTGAAGATTTTTCACGTAGCAACAACAGTATTAAAGACTGGTCCGAATTTAATCGCTTAAAAACACCGCCCAAACTATAAGAAATCACATTCATGGGGAATCCGCTGTGCGAAAATATGCGATGATATACGTTCAATTTGTTGCAGCATTTTCATCACATTTCGTTTCTTCTCTAAGGAATCTCTGGCCGAAACACTGGAAGAACTGTGGATCAACTCTAACCAAATAGAAGAAATAAAAAACAAAAAACATAAAACAAACAAATTGTATCGATAAAAACATTGAAGGCTTTACACGTAGTCAACAAGAGAATTAAAGACTGGTCCGAGTTTTATCGTTTGAACATACCACCCAAATTAGAGGACATCACATTCATGGGGAATCCGCTGTGCGAAAATATTGAATATTGAATCGACGCTTCGCGCAGAAGCTATGTAAAGACTTCAGAACCTGAAGACGCTGGACGGTGACAGTAATACGTGGCGATTAATTAAATAAATTAATACAACTTCAAAAATTATAGTCTTTTTCTATTCCGAATACTTTTTCCAACTGAGGAAAAATGCGAAATTGATATAAAATTTTATAATAGTTGACATTTGTTTCCATGTTTATATGATCAAAATAGTAGTGTGTTAAGTACTGAAAACAATAATAGGCAAGATGTAAGATACAATGTGCAGAGCTCTCAAACTCTGGCCTTTACACCAAATCATAGCAGCATGCAGCCAAACATTGAATTGTCGAGAAGTTTAAAACAAAAAACAATTTTTATAAGGTGTAGTAATAAAGGGAAGTAATATGTACAAAATACTCACATAGTTTTCGACCAAGAATGATAAAAAATATTACTTTTTGACAGCTCTGTTTGACAACAAAAAGAAAACAAGAACAAGAATACTTTTGCTGCCTCAGAAATTAAGAATAAATCCACAGCAAGCAGAAAGATTCATAGCAGCGGAGGAGAAATAAAACTTTTTTCTCGTTTGCCATAAGGCCTATGTAATTTGTAAGCTCCCAAGTCGAAAACCATAATTTGTACCTCCTGAAGAGGGCCTGACATTTAGCTTAGCCAATCGCGTTACTGTTCGAAGAAATAATCCATCATTTGTTGATAGTTTTGCGCTCTTCACATTACCATGTGCTTGATAAACAGATTGTATTATATCCCCTTAGCCTATAAATTTTTTGTTGAATAACAACATCTCCAACTTCAAATGCTTTATGCTTCTGCTACCATTTTATACGCTTTGTAATGGTTGGTAAATATTCTTGAATCCAACGTTTCCAGAATCGATCAGCGAAATATTGGACTGCTTTATCATCCACTGCTTTCCCAGCATCAAATCATAAGGGTTGAAGTCAAGAACGTTTGAAGAGAAGATTACGCAAATCAGGTTTCAAAAATGCATCATTCTGCACATCGTCGTTCTGTGGACGTCATCGTAGTGCACCAGTATGGTGAATGTTGCATGCCAAAGTGTAAAAATTGCGTGACATTCGCTCTAACCCAAAAATAATAGAATACAATATTACGCATTGCGCAGGTCCGTTATTCGATATCAAAAAATTTGACAACCGGCTTTCAACCATTTGTGACGTCACAATAGCAAACATTTTTGTGAGGGCCATACATTTTTGTGCAAAGCCATTGATATATAGTGAATTTCGTGATTTAAAGACTAGTATATAAGCCTGACTTCGCCAGGAAGTTATTATTTTTTATTTATATTTCGTAACAAAAATTGCGAAGTCTTTTGGACTTTCTCACCTTACACTTTTGGGTTTATGTATTTTGTAGCATGAAGAGTAAAAAATTAATCGCAATTAATATCGATTGTTTGTATTTTATTCAAATATTGTTTGAGAATATTTCTTTAAAAGCAACATTTTTTGCGATAACCGTCGTCTCCACCAGCGGTACTGGCAGTTTTAATTGGGAATGGTATGTGTGATCTCCTTTTAAAAAGTTGACGGCGATTCCCGTGGAGGCCACAGGTAACGCTATATCGCGTTTCCTCGCACCACGCCCAAGAGGGTTTTGTATAGGTAGGTTTTTCCACTTCCCCCATGTCCATCTAGGAAAAAGCATTTTGATGATCTGCTAGATGTGTATATTGCATCTATAACTCTATTAAAGCAACACCCTGTTCATCGTTTCAACATTCGACCATATCTTGGCAGGTTGCTTTTTGGTTCTTTATATCAAGTGCTCCTCCGGCATCATGAGGCAAGTCTTGAGGTGGAGTTTTAATACCGAAGTCTGTACAATTTTTACCATGTAAAATAAGAATTTCTTGGACATCGCGTAGGGATAAATTTTCACAGTCTGCGTGTGTTCTACAATGATCCGAGTGTTTTCCAGGTAGGTCTTCTGCGGCTGAAGTAGGCACCCAAAAACACAGATTAAAGCAAACAATTCTCTGGCTTCCCAAACGGAATCGTCTTCTAAGATACCCAACTCCTTGCATGCCTCTTTGAATGTGAACCCGTGCACAGTTCTCAAAACTGATATCTCCCCTGTCACATGTAATAGAAGTAGTCTTAGATGATATCGCTCACCTTCCGATATACCAATGTTCATTTTCTAAGCAACTATACACAACACCGCCAAAAATAGTCACAAACAAAACAAATTCAATGAAATTAAATTATTATGAAAAATTATTACATTTTTAAATTATTAAATTTTTAAATTATTAAATTTTTAAATTATTAAATTTTTAAATTATTAAATTTTTGAATTACAAAATTTTTAAATTATTACATTTTTAAATTATTAAATTTTTAAATTATTAAATTTTTGAATTACAAAATTTTTCATAATAAAATCTGACAAATTAATCAGCACAATCTAGGGAAAAAATACAAATTTCATCCCAATCGGATTTTTTGCAAAAAAATGGCGAAGCCGTTTGGATTTTTGAAATTTGCGATTTTTCTCATCAACATTAGATGCCCAGGAACATCTGTGAAAAATTTCAGGATTCTAAGTGATGTGGAAGTCACAAAAAAAGTCCCGGACATATTTTGCTAACAGAAACGCATAGGGATTTTATATATATAGATATAATTTGATAAAAAATAATTACGTGCAGAGTGAAAAACTGTGGAAATTGGAATCAGAATGCGGCTAGTGTGTGCAATTTTTTTCCATTTCCATCCGATACTAAAACAATGCGAATTTGGATTAGTTTTTGCAGACAAGAAAATAACATGCAGTTTGAAATGGGTAAGAAGAGGAGTTTTTCTACTAGTACTCAGTATTAAACAGCTTTAAATTATTAGGATTTGCCAAGCAGAGGATTCTGAAGCGTGGTGCCGTTCCGTCCACATATGATCCACTTTCTAAGAATCCAGTATTGGCTGCAGAACGTGGGAAAAACACATTGAGCAAGCTTCCGAATCAATTGCGACATCAAAATAAAAAAGTTATTCTTCCGGACAAGAAAGTTTTTTAAAATCAGGAAACTGAATAAAGACATTGAGGATAATGCTTACAAAAAGGAAGCGGAAGCTATGTAATACTGTTACATATGTAGCTCCTGATTTTCTTTACAATATTGTAAATATTTCCCAATTATTCTATGTTAATATACATTATACATTAATATCAATTTATTATTATATGTATATTTTTAACACTAGGACTACCGAGGGTGTCACTTTGACACTTTTCAAGTTGTGAAACGGTGTCATTTATTTAAATTGAGATTTTTTTGTTATGATCCCTCAAGTTTTCACGAATGCATATACATATGTATGTAACACTTTTATGAACTTGTACGTCTCAATTCGTTAATTTAACTTAATCTTTGATTATTCTTACTTAAACTCCCGAGGGTGTCATTATGTCACTTCCTACTCATCGCCTATGTCTATAAAACGAATGTATTTTAAAACATGCATACTTGAACATGAAGAGATTGTACATGCACAAGTTTGTTCACCGTTTATTTGTGATGAACTTTTTCGACTTTCGGCTGGAATTGTTTTGTGTATTGGTTTATTGCAACCGTCGTATAGTTCAACGCGTCTGCGTAATAGTATCGTTTTGCTCTCGTAATTTCTGGCTATATAAAATGTACAAAAAAGGTACAAAGCAAATAGTAGATGTTCTACGTGATATTTCAGATGTTGAAGCGGACAACTTTGAATCATCTTCAGATGAAGAAGAATACGCTTCAGATGAAGACTACAATTAAAATTAATCTGATTTTCGATCTTCTGCATCAGAGAGCCTTCCCGATTGCGATGTTGAACTTCGAAGTGAATACAGATATAATTTACGAACCGAATATTATTCAAATCATTGTTTTTCGCAAAGATCCTTTGCTCCATACGCAAAAGGATGATAGTGTTTCGTTGCAAAAAAAGAAACGTCAATCACGGCTAACGCAAAGTTCTAATATGCAGAAACATATTTCTCCAGACGGAACACAATGGGAATATGATATAGAACATGTAAGAATTGGTAAAATGGATCGAGATAATATTCGAGAAAATTTTTTCAAAAACTTTGTGAAGTATTATCTGTTTGATGAAGACCGACACGAAGATGATGATGATGATAATAACGCTAGGACTCACAAATGTCAAGCAAAGATAAATTGCAAATCCAACAGAGAACGAGAAAATGAAAGAAATGCAGAAAATGGATATCTGGGTGTTGCGCTGCTAAAAAAATATTGTTATGTACAAAATGCAAATAAATATAAATTTCGTTTTTTAAAATAATAAGTTTTGTAATCCCTTTATTTTTCTAACTGATGGTTTGGTCGATATTGGAGCCACAGAAAGTACGGGCATGAAAATATGAGTGCTGTCATAATGACACCTGCGGTAGTAGTACGAGGACAACATACCTCGGTAGTCCTAGTGTTGAGTTTTGAATTTGAATATAAAATGTAAATTATAAGTTTTATTTAATAATGTCAATAAAATTTACTTTTATGACCACATTTACAAAATATGTATTTATTAATTGCAAAATAAGAAACGAATGATAATAAGTATAAGCCACCACCATCGCCATCCAAGAATGATAGGGAAAAAGTTTTGTAAGTGGAGTAACTGCGCTGACAGATTTTAATGCACGCCCTGGACAACAGTATTTGAAGCCAAATTATTATGCTATTATTATTCAATTATTAATGAATTATGCACAAATTGCTTCAAAGTGTGGCTTCTGTTGTAATCATTTTATCTTGGCCGAAGTAATCCATTCTGACATTTTTGGACATAATATGTTGGGGGTTGAGATTTCAGATCGTTATTATTTCTAAAACCGAGAAATTAATGTAAAATATAAAATTTTACGGCAATGTTTACAATTTTGTATGCAAAATGTATACAAATTTGACAGTTCAGCTATATTGGTTTGCTATTGTGACGTAGATGCGCAGAACAAAATATTTTTTAAAGCTGTTCTGCGTAATCTTGTATTCTATTATTTTTGAACTCACATAGTGTTGAAAGAGAGGGAAGGAGAGAGAGAATCCTTGAAGACCACAAATTGTTTGTTGAAAGAGCGAAAGTTTTTCAAATGTCCCAAATGAACCGTTCCTACATAACGAGGAATAAGAATAATGTCGGCGTTGACGCTGACGATGACGTCGACACGCTTGTCCAACAACAATTTGTAGGTTGCGATTTAAATTGCTCATGAGCAGCAACAAGAAAATTCCCAGCGCTTTAGCTTAACTAATCAACTCGTATGTGACTTAAGAAGCACAAAAACAACAACAACAACGAGAAAAAACAATAACAAAACCCATTTAAAAGAAAATATTCAGCGCCCGAAAATCATGTTATCGCTGCATCATGCAACTCTTTCGGTTGCCGTTGCTGATGTTGATGTTGTTGTTGCAACATCAGATTATTTTGCATTACTTTGCATTGCTTTGTCGTGCGGCAGACGCTCTGTTTATTATTTTTCTACGTTTTTTTCTTTTCTAAAAATGTTTTAAAAGTTTTTTCCCTTAATTTTTCAAAAAGTGTTCTTCTTCTTCTTATTTTTTAACTTATTAACATATTGAGATTCCACAAAAAAAAAAAAAAAGACAAACTAACGTAAAACCAAATTTTAAAAATTACTCACATTTTCGCAACAAAAATGTAAAAAAAGCAACAGCAGCCTTTTTTGGGTACATGCAACATGTTGCTGTTGATGATGCTAACATCGGCGGCAACTTCTCAATTTTATTGCAACACGAAACATACAAATATTTGCTGCAAAAGCAACAAGAAAAGGAAGAAAAATTAAAAATAACAACAACAACAATTAAACTATAATAACAACTACCCAGTAAAGTCGTTAGTAGAGTCATCTTTGCTGGTTATTGATGTGGTTGTTGTTGTTGCTATTGCTGCTATTGTTGTGTTAACAAGCTAGTGGGTTGCACACGCGGCTTGAAACTTACCACTTGCCACACGTGAAGCAGTCCCTCCTCCTCCGCACCCGCCGTCCACATAAAATAGACGACAAGGGAAAGAATAACAACAATAAAAACAACAGAAGCAGCATCCAAAGATTAATGGCATCTCCTTCTTCTTCTTCTTCTTCTTCTTCCACAATTACAATTTTTGCTGCTGCTACTACACACGTCTTTCGGCCACTTTGATTAACTTGGCCAAATGCACTCAACATCATCCACAACATCGTCCAGTTAAAATGCAAATTTTCTTAAACTACTGCAACTTCACTTGAGTGGCTGCCTCTGCTATTGTTGTTATTGTTATTGTTATTGCTGTTGTTATTGTGGTTTCTGGTGTGAATCAACTGAGCTGAGTGTCTATGTTCAGTGTAGGTGGAGTTTTTGTTGTGGTTGTTGTCTAATGTTATTCTTTGCTAATCACTGCGGCCGCATCTGCGAATTCAACTCGATTAATTTTCGCCAACTCGGACGGCGCGGCGTCATTTTTTGGCTGCTACTCATTCAAACTTCAAACGAGGTACAAACAACATTTTTGTCTTGCGTTCACTGCTGAGTAATTTAGTTCGAGTTGGTGCTGCATCTTTAACTGGAGCATTAAATTTCTGGGTTGGCTTGTTTTTTTGTTAACTTTGTTCATTCAGTTGCTGTGTTGGTCTTTTTACAGTAAATTCTTCATTCCATTGGATTATTTTAAGTAATCCTTCAAGCTACTCTATTCAACTAATTAATTAAATCAAATGAAATTTTGTTCGTTTTTCGTTTTCTTCCTTTCTTCGTGGAGGTTTTCATTATACTTAAGCGCCTGCATTATTTTCGTAGACTTCTTTTGCCAATCGACTAGCAGATCATCCATTAAAAAGAATAAAATCATCATAAATAAATGTGTTGAATGTCTTATTTAAATCTCGAGCTATTTTAAATGTTGAGCAACCGAAATCTATTTGAAGGAGAGCCTTTAAACGGGTACAGAAACACGACGGACCACACGACCTCCGAAATAGCGAGGTCAACATTTCGCATTGTTGAGTACAATACAGCAAAAATTAATTATTTGCTACACTTGAGCACATCAGCAACTCGGCGAACGAGGAAGAGTTGAAGAACCATGAACAGTTTTGCACAAATCATTCCTACACAATTTCTTAGAAGCATTTTTGTACTTATGTTGGAAAAAACTGAAGCTGACAGGAATTGAAAAAAAGAAACCCCAAAATATATCATAAAAATGTCAAACTTGTGAATGATGGATTCAGTTGAATGCCAGTTCAATGCTTTTATATGAAGTTAAAATAAAATAATACTTCATTTTGGCTTTTAAGTTTGTTTTTAAGTATTCGTTACGAATTTAAAAAGCCAAAAAACCGATTTAAAGTATTTGATAAATATTTTAGATATCGTATTTATGTACATAAATACATTATTATAGAAAATATTCAAAATAGAAATTATAACTAAAAATGGAATAAGAGGAAAGAGCAAGAAAAGCAAGGAATAAAATAAAAGCAAGAACGCAAGACTTCAAATTTTAATAGGAAAAACAACAAATATTATAAAATAATAGATGCACGTTCTCATTATTGACACACTGATGCAAGTTTTGAAGTCGCCGACGCTTTTTCCGGAGGCGCACAATTAAAGCTGCATGACGACGCATTCTGTCGCAAGTCGGTCGCGCCGCGTCTAACCGCGAAGTGGACAGACGACGGCGACACTCGCGATGTTCACACAAGCAACAAGTTTTCTGTTGTTGTTTCGTTGTAACCATGCTGCACCTTTGACACTCTTTCAGATGAGGATGTTGTTGATGATGACAATGAAGATGACGTTGACGTTGACGCTGACGCTGACTTTTATTATATGATTTCTTTTATTACAGTTCGTTACCAAAATGAAGCCACCGACACACCGACTTCTTCAGTAATCCACTTGTGAACACTTGCTTTCGGACAATCGTCGGCGTCCGCTGCTCCCCCCGTCGCACACATCGTACACATTTGAAGCTTCTCTAAGAAGAGTTCGCACCGAGGTACAAAGGTTAAATCTACGTGAGATCGTGTGAGACTCCGTCGACGTCGTTCTTATTGCTGTGTAATGCATCTTCATGCATTTTTAGTGCAGCCGACCGACCGCTGAATCAAGCAGCAAGTCAGCCAGCCACTCGTCGAGGTTGCTTAATGAACTTGTCAACGCGACTGCGTGGTTTAATGCGTTTGTTTGAGTGCTCAAAATGTGGAGCTCATTGAGTGCATCCGTCATGCGAGTATATCAGCCAGCAACAACAACAGCAACAACAATAATAACAACAGTAGCTGTAACACGTTCATCACGCTTGTTTTTGCTTTTAATAACTTCTTTTTTTTGTGCCTTTTGTGTCGTTCATTTGTTCTGGCGGATTCTTTCGTGTCCGCTCTTTTGATTTATTGAATGTACACCACACGCTGTTGTTGCTGCTTACCAGCCGCTTGCTGTACAACCTGTTTGAAGGTCACAAGGTTAATTGGCCGTTTCTCAGGCTGCTGTAACGAGCGGCGCCTACGTGCGTCAGCGAGCTGGGAACACTCTTGCACTTCATTTCATTAAACTACAGCATTAAATACAATAAAACGCACACCACCAAAAATTAAACGGCAGCCGATGTTTAGCTTGCAATTACGTTGGTGACATTATCATTGATTCAATCGGACAGTATTTAAAATTAAGTGAAAATAAATGAAATTCAAAAAATGGTTTCCTTGCAGTTTTAGAACAACTTGTGGACGCAATAGCCAGTTATTGATGTGTTGCGTAACAGTAACAATATTACTCACTTCCACAACCATACAAATGTCATGAAATGCTTCTCATCGAATGCCTCCTCATGTCATGTGCTTGAAGCATGTCAACAGAGCAGCAGAGCTTTTTTCTGTTGCTTCACTTTTCTGTCCGTTTGACTATAGTTGAGTTTTGTTTGTCTGTTTTTCCTTCATTGAGCGGATATCATTAAATTTTAGCCTGAAAAGTGATCAATATTTTGTGATTGTTGACACACAACCACGGAAGTCAAACAACTGAACTCAACTCGGCTGAAAGATTTGCTCAGCAAGAAACTAAACCTTGCAAGGAAACCCTGAAGGAGGAAAAAGAAACACAGCCACAAGAATAACATAAGTAAAACTGTGTAATAAACTTGGAACAGTTCATCAATAACAGTGATGGGAACAGAAACAACAATAACAGCAACAAATGCAGCACTTACGTATCGACAAAAGATTGATGAAAAACAGATGTTATGTTTTCGCAAAATAAAGTGTGCCGCATAATAAATGTGAACAACTCGCGTAGAGACATACATAGAGCAAAAAATGTATAAATATAATATGTATATACAAGTGTATACATATACTATTATATATTACAAAGTAAAAAGACTCCATGAGAATTATACAATGATTGTGATTCGTGATTCTTTGTGATTCAGTTGTACTCATGAAGTTGTTTCTGTTGATGCTGAGTGGAAATGGAAATCGTATCCAGGTTAAGAAGGCGACAAACGAAAGCCGACAACCGAATGTAATTCTATTTACTATGCATATCAATTGTTGTTGTTGTTGTTGTTGTGCTGGTTCTAATGCATAACATCCAGCCAACTTAAAGTAAAATACACCCACGTGAGTACAGAAGTCTTGCATATTCAATGGCTACTCATCGCACAGAAATCACTTCACTTCGATGGACACGGCGAAAAGCAAAACTTTCGCATGTGGAAAGAATGGTTACAGCATGAGTGGTCATGCGAATGGGCCACCCCGTTCATGTGATTTGTTCCTACAGTCTATTTTGGACCTAAGAAAAATTCTTCTCATGCAGAATTCGTGTTGTAGTTTTTTTCCTATTATTTTTGCCAGAACGGAATTTTATTTTATTGTATTTTTAAGTGTTTTTATCATTCCTCTTCTTTTGCTTTTGTTTATTATTATTTGATGCTTTTTCAATTTTTTCTCCATGCTCGAGGCCTATTAAAGCAGCTCTTCGGATTTTTATGTCCACCGACTAATAAACTGATAGATTCGTAACAATTAAACCGTGGCGATGGTGAGGGGGGATTCCGGTGGGGTGAGAGAGGGGAAGGAGAGACATATAGGAGGTATTCAAATGTGTGAATTTTTGTGCATTCTCTTTGAAGCACTCCATAAAAGCGATCTTTTCTGCTGAAGGTCGTCGCTGCTTTTTTGTTGTTGATGATGTGTTGATGATGTTAATGTTTATGTTACACTTTTTGTGTTTTGTGTTTGTTCTGTCTTTCTTACTGTTATAATAATTATATTTTTATAGCTTAATTTTATTTTATTTGGTACGAGTGCAATATTTATTAAAATATTCATTTTATGTTTATGTTTAATATTCATTTTATACTCTGGCAGCATTTTTATTGCTAAATACAAGACTTAAGTAGTAAACCTGATAAATAAACGTGCTTGAAGAATATCAGTTAAGAATTCATGGTATTATAAAATCAAAGCTGAATACGAAACAAAAACAGTTGCATTGAATGATTTTAATGTATTATTTTTTGTGTTGCAAATCATTGAGATTGTTACTCGTAAAAATGTAAGACTTCTTTCAGAACTGTCAGTAATATTTTAACAATAAATAGTTTCTTAATGAATAACTTAATCTGTTTCTGTTTGTTTATTTCGATATTCAAATTAATAAAAAAAAGAACTAGACACCTAACTACTTACAATTCGATTAAAAAAAAAAAAACATATACTATATACAGGTAAATGATCATTATGACCTCGAATGATTTTCGCTTTTTTGGGTTGCTTGTCTTTTGCGCCATCAACCGAAAACCTTCCGATTTGGTTCGATTATTATAAATTGTTTACCCTTTTTATGTTTTTCGGTCATGTTGTATTAAAATTTCAGTTTTGTGCAATTTTTTTGTAATTAGACATTTTTTCTTGTTAATAACACGCGCTGTTTGCTAATAATATTAATTGGCTGCATAACTGTTGTGAGCAAGCAAAAAACGCCAATAATTTGTAAATTTGTTAACTCAATCAATTTATGGTTTTTAAGTAAATTCATTTGTTTTGCTGCTGTTGTTGTTGCTGCTGCTTTTAAAATCATGCGCATCAAAAGACCTAATGAAAGACTTAAGAAACGAACTCGTTCTTTTTGGACTGATTCATGGAGTCGAATACTTGAATACCTGAGAAAATGAATGTAGTAAAGTATTGAAAAGCAACAACAAACCAAAAATAAGTTAAAACAGAAGTTAAAAAACAGAAACAACCAACAGAAACAAAATTTAGCCGCGGAAAATCAATAAATTGCGTTTCGATTGCTCAACAGCAAATTATTGCACGCAAAATTTACACAAAATCGAATTAAATTTTTCTTCATTTTCGGTTTCTGTTGTTTTGTTAGAACCTCAGCACCAGCAGCAGCTTCAGCCTCAGTCGGCCAGAGCCCGGGGCTGCTACCGGAGGCTGGTGCCTTGAGCGGCTGCCGAACGCGCAACGCATTCCGAATTCGAAGCGTTCGTCTCATCAATCGGCGGAAAAGCCATCACCAAACAACAACAACTGCAGAACCAGCAGCATCATTCGCATCCATTAGTTTTGGCCGATTGAATTTTCTGCCATGATTGCAAATTTTGCCTGAACAAAAGCCAGAACAACAGCGAGTTGGGAAAAATGTTGTAATTCGAAATAAAAGCACCACCACCGCCACCACCAACAACAACAACAACTCAACGTTCGAGCAGTACAAGCGTAATTGACGAAAAAACTAAAAACAAACGCTTTCAATTCGCAAAAATTGGTAATTTACGAGCGTAACAAACCACACAGAAGGCATTATGACTTTTTTGCTGTTGTTAAATCGTTGTTGGTGATGCCGGCGTTGTTGTTGTTGTTGCTTCTAATATCCATTTTCCTCGTTCAAGCTGCCGCTCTTAAAGATGCATGCATCATGCAACATTCACAGCTTCAGCACCTGCCAAAAGAATGTTAAACGTGAACGCATTCCGTTTGGCAGTCGTAATTTTGTTGTTGCTGTTGTTGTTGTAGCACCTTCTTGTTGTTACGTCGTGCACGCGACTGCCTCCTTAAAGATTGTTTAGCAGCAAAAATGTTATCTATTGCAACATGTTGCAAGCCACCACCGACTGCACTCGATTGTTTATAAGCACAGCGCTCAGTCTGTCTGTCTGCCTGTCTGTCCCTCTGCCAAACTACTCATCTATCTTCCTATCGTCTGTCATTTGTTTATATCGTGTTGTCTTTCGGTAGAAAGAATAGAAAAAAGCAGATCATACAAAAATGTTGTTCAATTTATTATAATTTTTCCATCCGCTGCTTGAATTTTTTAATGAATTCTTTTGTTTTCGAAAAAAACTGTAAGCTGAACTAAAGCAAAACTAAAACAAATGCATCAAACACGAAAACACCACCAACAAACATGATGTTCGCCCTCGTATTGTTCATTCATCAAGTAGTTTCATTGAGTAAGAATAATAAAATAATTTTAAGAATTTCTAAATTCATCAAAACCACTGAAAAATACAACAACAGAGATTCTCCAGAGTCTTTTTTTGACTTTTTTGGGTCTTCTTCTTCTTCTTCTTCTTCTTTAAAGTGGGTTTAATTTACGAGCACTCGGAATCCTTACAAAATCAGGTTCGTTTCTTCACACTTTTGTTTGTCACAATCGGCTGCTTCTGGCATTTTTATGGCGCTTTCAATTGTGCAAGGCGAGCATTGCAAATATTTATTATTTCTTTACTTAATTTTAATGAGTTGACGCAATAAACGTAAAAAAATTTACTCATTCAGGCATTTTTTAAAACGGACAATTAAATTGTTTATTTTAATATTATTATTTCATTGTGTTTTATTTATAATTGCTTTCTTGATTTCATTTATGAACTATTTATCATTTGATTATTAATTCTGTTCATTTGAAAAGTATTTAGTGCTGTTTTAAGCTTTTGGCTGTCATTCGTCATGATTTCTACTGGGTTTTATTGAAATAAATGAATAAATTTTACTTCTTTCTTCATTTAATCCTTTTGATTTGTTGAACTAAATTTAGAATGAATGTTCTTTCAATTTTCTTTACTTTTACTAATTATTTCACTACTGTTGACGATGATTTTAATGTCATTTATTTCAGTATTATTTGATTTCTTTATCTTTTTAATTTTTTTTGGATTTAAACATATTTTTTTTTAGTTTAATTTTAAGAAAGCAATATTATTTCACACCCAACATTGTTTCTTCGCTTCCATGGCCATCGCCTTCTTTTTGAGTTTCGATTGGATTTTTGGCAATAATTGCGATCGTAAAAAGGAGAAGAGTTTTCGGGTTGCTTCACTTTGCTTCAAGTGCTGCCAATGATGCTGGCCACCTTCTGGGTGCTGAGCGCGTCTCTTCGCAGCGAGCGCAATCATCAGCAGTCGTTAGTGTGCCATCGTCAATCGCATTTGAAAATTATTAACTATAAACTTGGGTTTAATGGACCTGCGCGAAATATTTAGCATGCTTAATAATTGCAGCTGCGCGCCTGCAACGACTTTAATTGCCAGCGGCTCGAGTAGTTCGAGTAGCTCTAATTTCAGGCTCGGAGACGGATTCAAATGCTTGTCGCAACCTTCAGCACTGACTGAAGACGCCGTCACTCTGAGTGAATGCAGGCATCGAGCTCGCAGCAACAGTAACAGTAACAGTTAAAACATAACAACAAGAACAACAACAACAACATCATAATAGTAAGCATTGCAGAGCAGAATTCATTGAAGATGGTCATTTTATGGATCTAAGCTTTAAGCGGTTTTTAATTGAGTGGTAAACTTTACGATTCCGCCGACTGTCGTGGTTACTGATTCCTCGGGGGCCAGCAATTGATGCTGGGAACCGCTTCACGAAGGTCGACTGATGGTAGTTTGAATTGAATTGTAGATCAGTCAGTATGGAAACAAATCAATATTTAATCGTTTATTTACCACAAATTCGAGGACGGTGGATACTCCGAGTCATTTTTTGGGACTGTTGCAGTTGCTCTTATTTAATTTCTGAAAAGAATAAAGAACTTCCTTCGTATACAAAGAACTTTGTTTTCATTCTTATGAATCTGAACACCTAATTTATGCTTTATTCGCTTTCAATGTAAATATTATGAATCTATTTTGAAAAAAGACAATCCAATTACTCGGGAATGTTTTTGTTTTTCTCTAATCTTATCACGTTCTACTCTGTAACAGTTAAAAGAGCTGCTAAACATTTCATGGATAGACCCAAAACCGAAGCTAAACACAAAACTGAGATCAGAGGGTCAGAGTTTCAGCGGTCGGCGGTCTCAGGTTCAGTCTAGAAGTTATTAAATAAATTAATGAATCACACGACATGATTCAACAACGATTATTTACCGGGGGAAAACTGTTTCTACCGCGGAAGTTATTCCAGGGAACTCCTCTGAAAAAAAAACTAAATTGCTTTCAAAGCAACTCAATCGATCAACAACGATTAACCACCTCAACGGCCATCACTTCAAAGAGAACCTGCCAAAACTGATGATGACCTTAAAATAGAATACCACGTTATAACCACGTTTTAAGTGGTTGTAGTTGTTGTTGTTGTTGTTGTTGTTGAATTTTCAGCTTCTTCTTCTGCCTCTTCATCCTCGTATTTAACCATTTAGAATAATAAACTCAAAACTATAGCAAAACAAGTATCGTTGTTTTTTCCACTTAAGTCCACAAACTGAGGTGTTGAAACAGTTGAAGACACCAGTTTTTTCGCACTTCTTTGCAACAGTTGTTGATTTTCGAAGTGCGGCTCAATGAAGAACCACCCACGCGATCAACATAGCAACATGATGCTAAGCATGACAACTGTTGTTGTTCTTGTATCATTATATCAATGATGACGTTGATGTTGCTGATAATGATGATGATGTCGACGTTGTTGATGGTGATGATGTTGTCCCATTGTTGTTCTTGTTATGATTTGTAGTTTCAGCTTCTCATTTCGCATGAAAAGGTTTCGAGTGAGAGGATGAGGAATAAACGATTGCAACTTGTAATTATTATCTGTCAGAATTAAGTTCAGCGGAATTAATTATTTTAAGTGAAGCTCAGATGATATTCCCGAAGCTTATGATTCAAGGTTTCGATGTTTTTTCCACTTTCTTAAACATTTTTCGTTCCGTTTCTAAAGCTTTTGGGGGGTTTTTCTCTAAAATAAATTAAGCCAAAAGCTAAGAATTGCTTCATACAACTTAAGACAAAGAAATGCCAAAGCAACAACAACAACAACCAAAGCTTAAACTTTTGCTTCATTTTTTATGAGATTAATTGCAATTAGTTTAAATTTGACTTTTACTAGGTTATTTTAAGTATCTGGAAGCATTTATAATATAAATATGTTTAGCAATTAATTTCTTCGTCCATTAGTTTTTAGGTTTTTTATTTTTCTTATGAGTGCCTAACAAATTAAATTGAACACTCACGATTTTTTCTGCATGTTTTTGGTTTTATTACATCTGAAAAACCATTCCCATCTCTGGCGGAAGCGGAACATGACAGCTGACCTTCAAGATCTCATTAAATACCTCGTTAAAGGGTGTGCACAAGTCAAAATCTGGGAGTTGTTCCGGCTTTAGTACAGCCAACGTTGAATTTCAGCAGTGAAGCAGATGCGTTTAGGTCTGCATTGAATGCTTGTGACGTCATCGATCATTCTTCTGGAACATCAATTCTGTGCCATAAATAAATTTCTAAATTTCTAAAAAAGGTTGTTTTATTTAATCTCATTGACAAATTTTATGCTTAAGAAACTTTGTGGCGAACTTGGAAATGAGGAGCCTTCGAGTTCGTTTCTTAAGTCTTTCGTATAAAGAAGAATTGAGGCGAGTTGATTCAGCGTTTAGCAACAAATCTGTTTTCAGGTGTGAATCCAGCTTTGACATGGCCACGCCCATTTAATAAAGCACTACACATTACATACGATAGATTGGAAGTGAGTCTGTGGAAGAAGGAGTGAAGGAGGAGAGCCAAGTGCAGAGTGATACAGTAGAATCGCGTTTTTGTTGTTGTAGTTGAAGAGCACCGCGGGGCACAAAAAAAATCACAAGAAAACTCTACAAAACAAAACAAATTTGTAACAACTCGAACTTGAGCAGATCGAGCTGAATATCGACAGAGACCCTTGATTGTAAAATTGAATTGTGTTATGTAAGAATTCAACTTTCAATGTGAACATTCTTCAAATACAAATCTGGATGGTGCTCGTACTTCGCCATCTCCATCGCCATCGCCATCGCCATCATCACCGCTCTCCTGGTTTTTGGTTTCTGGCAGCTATCAGCGTCGCTGCTCATTAATGGCTGAAAAGTAGGTGAAGTTTAAAGTTAATTAAGTCGGAGAGGTCATTCAAGACAACAGCATCCCCGAGCGGGACGCATCGCTTTATTAATAACATGTTACAAATTTGATGGTACTTCATTAAGTGCTTGCAATGATTACGCGTTTGTTTCTTCAACTACTCCACGATTAACCTGCATAATGTTTCGTTTTCGTTGTTGTCATTGCTGTTGCTGTTGTTGTTGTTGTTGTTGTAGTTAACTGCTTTTTAAATAATCGCTATGAAATATCGAAAAATTGCTTAAGCTTTATAATGAATTTTATGAAAACAAACAAAGCATTTCTTTGCTAATGGAAATTGACTCAGGACGGGTAGAAGGGGGAGACGGGGGGGGGGGGGGGGGGAGCTTAAAGGGGTGAGAATAGATCGCATTCAATTAAAGTTTGTAGGCTTTTTTGTTCGAAAATATTTGGAAATGTTTCTCGAAACAAACGATTAGCAGCAACAAGCATGGATCAACAAAGAAACCACGAGAACTCCGGCGACTGAACAACGACTGCAGCGCTGCTGAGGCGCGACCGCAACGAAGAAAACGTTTCTCGCTCCTTCCTACACGAAGAGAATTGAAGAATATTTAACAACAACAACAACAACAACACCTTTGAAAGCGATTTGAGTGGGTGTTTTGATGTTTTACTTAATGTTGCTGTTTTTTATATAATTTTATAGACGAAAAATAGACGCTGAGTTTATTTGGAGCAAAGCCAACAGCAGAGAACATAGACGATAAAAAAGAAGAAGATAAATCGTAGAAAAGAAAAACTCGAGCAGAGTAAAGCTGACGTCACAGCAGCTGCAAAACGACGGTACGAATGAATTAAATCGGTCAATCATTACGTTAAAAACAGCAAAACAAATGTTTAGGATTAAAATATAGCAAATTAATATAAAGGATTATCCAAAAGCACTTTTAGGATGTTGAATGAGAACATCTGCCCAGCGCCGTGTTTGTTTCTTGACCCTTTCTTTTATTTCTAACCTACAATGATAGACAATGATAGCATTGTTAGAACATCGTTCCATTGATGCAGTGTTTCCACCCAGCATCATCCTCAGCGATGAAGCTCACTTCACTTCGATGGACACGGCGAGAAGCAAAACTTTCGCATGTGGAAAGATGAGAGATGTACGGCTATTAAAGCGAAATCCCGAAATCCCTTCATCCCGGAATAGTTACTCTTTGGTGTGGATTTCGGTAGAACCCGTCAGCGGTCCATTCTTTTCCGAAAACGAGAACGAAGAAGCAGTTGCAGTGAACGGGGCCCGTTATAACGGAGTGATTATTGATTATTTACAGCTGAATTTCAATGGTCGATTCATTTCAAGAAGTGGTCATGTGAATTGGACACCCCACCCCGTTGGACTTTTTTCTTTGGGATGCTTTGCAAAGCATCGCTTATGCCATCCAACCGGCAACAACTAATGACCTGAAAAATAGCCTTCGCAGTGAAATGAGTGAATTGAAGCAGCAAATATTCCAAAATACCATCGAATCTTCTGGCTTTCGAAACGAGGCCGTGGCGCTCATTTGGCAGTCATTTTTTCCACGCAGAAATGACATAGAAAGTACCTGATAATTAAATAAAAACCAATAAAGTTAAAGAGATTTGTATTTAAGGTCATATACATTGCTTACAAGGTGGATGACGATTCTGAATGAAATAGCTTTTAATACATATTGATATTTAAAAATGTATTTCAATTTACTGACTCAAATTTACTTTTAATAGCTTTTAACTTGATTTAGAAGCATTTCAGTGCATTTTATTCTTGATTCTTGAATGAAATTATTTGGTAATTCTTAAATAAGTTTCGATACAGTAAATAAAGCTAAACTTATTTCGATTTTAGTAGATATTTATTGTAACTTGTTTGTTTTATTATTCTATCAATTATTATATCTTTGAATCCAATAAATTTATCAAATGTTTAATCTATTTAATTAAAAATTTTACATTACATAATATTTTTTCTTAAATTTTAATTAATTACAAAAATCTGATAAACCAAGAAATCGATATAAAAATAGTAATTGTATTTATTTTTCGCACAGGAATTCTTATTTAACTCTATAAAAAGACACTAAAATCAGCAGCAACTGAATAAAAGTCGTATCCATGCGGAGTCCGCTTCGAGAAGCACGAAGCTTCACGTTGCCGCACTTTCAACGCCTCGAAGAGCGGCAGACGACTGACGGGCGCTGCTTGAGAATTCATGCGCAGCTGCCGGCGTCGAACCGCGCCGCCCGCCTCTAAAAACGGTACCGCTTGCAGCTGTGCACTGATTCCGCTCTCGAGCGAACGTTTAAATAATTGCAACAACAACAACTACAACCACAGCCACACAACTGAGCAGCGCTCGAAATGATTTATTTGAAGATGATGGGGAAAAATGCGTGGTTCATACGGAATCGTCAATAACAACAAAAATAACAACAACAACAACAACAACAACAGCTCTGAAGCAGTTACAATTTTTTGTACTTGTTGTTGGTTTGTTGGTTTTAGTTTTAACATTAATTTTAGTTAATTTTTTAATTTTAATTTCTTGTTTGATTATTTTAGATTTTGTTTATATTATTTTTCAGTTGCCTGTTTTGTAGTCATCTTTACCAAGCAGACGAATTGAGAAGAAGAAGTAGCAGTCCTACAGCATCATTGCAAATTTATGTGAGCGCGTTTATGTTACAATAACAATTATTAGCAGCAGAGGCAACAACAGGAAAACCAGCAACACCAGCGAGTGGTGTGTGCAGGTTGTTGTTGTAGCCGAGTACCATCAGCTGTGTACGAAGCACGTCGATTACTCCCGCGTTGCTCACATCGTCTGCGTCTCTTTAATGAAAGCATCTGCTTAGCTTTCGTGCAGCTCGCTTGCGTAGTTGCAGAGCTGCAAACGTTGCTGCTGCCGCTGCTGCTGCTTCTGCTTCCACTTTGATGTTTAGTGTATTTGTAGTTCAGTGTAACAGACGTAATTGTTGTTGTTCTTGGTGTTTTTACCTTTGTTTTTGCTGAAGTTTTTGACGCTCACAATTTGTTTGCTCTTTACAGTTGTTGCTGATACTCATGCGCATCGCCTGCTTGAGTGTCTTCTGCTGCTATTGTTGTTGCTGCTGCTAACATTGTTACTATAGTTGAAGTGTTATTGTTGTTGTGCTGTGATGGCATCGAAGATGGCTGCACTCTGCGTATTTTTTTTGTTGTTTCTTGCAAATTTTTGGGAGCTTAGATTTTAGTTGATCTTGTTTCTGTTGTGGTTGTCGTTGTTGTTGTTGTTGTTGTTAGTGGTGGTTTTTTGTCGAGTTCAATTCGGTTTTTTTCGATTTGGCGCGCAATTTTTGAGTTTGATTTTCGTTCACTTTCCGATGTCGGTTTTTTGTGTGTAATTCATATATAAATACGGCCGCCAGTATCTGGATCAGCATCAAACCACTTCCAACCATCTTCGCACGAAGTACCTCGCAGTACCGCAAGCCGACCCAAGGACCCGAACTCATCGCAATTCAGTTCTTTCAAGCAGTTTAAAAGAGTGTCTTTTTGATTCCTCCGCGTGTGTAAACTAAACAAGTCGATATACAAGATGAAGGTACACATTTCATTTGTAATATTATTAAATAGTTTTCTGAACACGATTCTAAGAAAAAATTAGAAAAAAGTGTTTGAAGTAAAGTTTTGAAAGCAAAAAAAAAACAACTAAAATAAAAACACAACAAAGGGACCGATATTTGGACATCCTTTTTATATATTAGATCCCTTTCCTAGTGAGTGATCTGAATTTCGGGATAATTTGAATATCTTTAATAATGTAGTTAAAAGAAATTCAGTTTTCGTATAAACCAAAAATATTGAATTAAAATCTCTTAACTCACACTTAAACTTTTAATTTAAAATCACTATCCTTTTTCAAGGCTTAAATAAAGCAAGGAATTTTGTTAAAACTATCAGCTTCACTTCTTCGAAGGAGTTCGTTTCTTAAGTCTTTTGTGTTTTTTAAATCGAAGCAGAATTTAATTTAATTTCTTGAAAGCAGCGACAATTTTTTCGATTCTGTGATATCAATAAATAAATTGTAACTATTTTACTAAACTTTAATGTAATAACTCAGTACATAAATTTTAATTGGATGTTCAATGAACCATTTTCACCAACACCTTGAAAATTTAACGTTAAAATAATGCATTTCCTTTATTTTCTACAATGTAATTCGATTTCAATTTAATTTTAATGGTTTTAATTCATTAGTTTTCGACTGTTCACATTGTTTTCTGTTTTTTGCGTCTGTGCTTTCTATTCTTATCTTATATATTATAAAATATTATGTTATATATTATTATATATTATTATAATTCCTCCAACTAATCCTCTGAATGTGAATTTGATTTGAAAGATTTTTCTTAATCTGAAGTCTTTAGTTTCGTTGTTTTTGCTTGTTTCTCGGTGCTTTTGCAGTGTTTTTTATTATGACTCCTGTATAGTCTCTTCGCTCTTATAGAAACTTATTGATTATTCATGTAGATTTTATTGTTTCTTGAAGCCTATTATTTTCCTTGGGTTTTTCAGTTAGTTTTTCAAGTTTAAATTTCTTATTTGTTCTTAAAATCTTTTATTTTTATTATTATTTTTATTTCGGTCTTGGAAATTGTTTGTAAAATTGTTGTTTGTAAGTTTGTGTAAATATTAACATTTAACTTTAAATGTTAACACTTTTATGTTTAGAATGTATATTTATGTCCGTTGTTATTTTAATTTTTTGTTAATATTATTTTATTGTTTATTTTTTTTTTTTTAATTTTTGATGTTTTTACTTATTTTTTATTTATTGTTTACATATGTATTTGAAAAATTTAAATTAACTTTGAAGTGTCATCAAAGAAAATGAACCGTTTGTTGTTGTCCCTTTGTCTTTTTTCTTTCTATTTATTTCCATAATACTAGCAAAATAAACCCAACAACAATTTAATAGGTTTTAATTGAGTGAATTTTGTATTAATTTTCTTGTTGGAATTTCGGAACTGCTGATGTATTGCCGTTACCGTTCCTCCTTCTTCCTCCCCCCCCCCGCCCCCCTCCTTTTTGGTGTTTGTTTCCTTTCTTGCGAAATCGCATACCACGGAAAAAGACAACAACAAAAACAAGCACACGATAGTCTTTAATTCAATAGAGTTACCAACAGAAATCGAAAGCACACGAAAAGCAGACAGGAGAATGACAAAAGTCTGTCTGCCTGTCTGTCTGTCAGTCTGTCCGTCTGTTCGTCCGTCTGTCTGTATGCGTCTCTCGTACTAATTACTGAGCGTTCATGCTTTATTCATACTTTTTAAGAGCGTCGCCGATCGTCTTGACGCAAACGCGGCGGCTGATTCAAACGATTGAACGATTAAACATGCCAGAGACGTTAGAGGCTAGGGTGGAATGCAAGAGGGGCAGAGGGGGTTGCTTGGAAGATCGAAAGTAGGACTGAGAAGAAGAGAAGAGGCCGATCGCGGAAATGTGATGAGGAGAGCGGAGAGCAGAAGAGCAGAAGAGGCCCAAAAGTCTTGCAGCTCGCGAGCGCATAAATTAAAATGCTTTTAATTTAATTGCAGCGACAATTGACCATTTTAATTAGTTGATGTCAATTGCAATTACTGAGTACATACATAGTTTGCAGTAGCGTGCAACAGCGATGTGGTAGGTTTGTGTGTGTGTGTGTGTGTGCCTTTTTTGTGGCTAGGTTTGCATAACTTTAGAAAGGTTTTAAGGCACTTGAAGAAAACCAGTCTGAAAGCTGAAAACGAAACTCAAAATCAAAAATAAATGTAGTAAAACTGCAATGTAATTCATTCAAAAAGCGTTCTGTGAATAAACGCAAAAATATACAAAAATAGCAAACAAGAATAACAGCAAAACTGAAACAAACAGAAAGAGATGCAGGTGGAAACGCTCGTCTGTGGGACAGCAACATCTTCGATTGCTAGAGTCACCATCATTATCATAATTGCCATTATCATCATCGTGTACGAGTGACATCATAGGACACAGTGGGCGTATTTCGCTTTGTCCTTGGTTCCTCTTGCATTCACTGTTGGGCTCAACGATCTAAGCAGTTGATTGAAAGTTAAAATCTAAATTAGATCCAGATTGCAATTAAGATCTACGCGATAAGCTAAGAAGACTCAAGTTGGAGAGGATGACTTTAGCTAATGATACACTAAAAGCACATAAAAGCACCAAAGAGTGGTTTGTTAATAAACCACGAATAAACCAGTTTATCTAAGCATAAGAAAATCTAAACCCAGTTGAAGCTTAAAGGGGGCTGCGCAGAGCAGGGTCAAAAAGTTCTCAAATCAACAATCTAAATACTCGAATTTCTATAAAAAACTGTTGGTTTCTATTTTTCATAACTTTTTAAACCTCAATTTTTTCTTCTCCCTCGCAGTGCTTTGCTACAATAGCTCTAATGGTCTGCGTCGCTGTCGCTCGTTGCGAACCTCCGCCTCCCCAATCGCAATACCTGCCGCCCCACCAGCAGCAACAACAACAAGTGCAGCAACCCCCGAACAACTACTTGCCGCCCGCGCAGAGCTACCAGGCACCCAATAGCAACTACCTGCCGCCCCAACGCCATTCAGCCCCGCAGAGCAACTACGGCGCCCCCGCAGTGACGGCAGCAATCTTCCCCAAACAGGGCGGAGGCGGTGGCAGCGGATACGGCGGCTCCAATAACGGGTATGGTCGCGGCGACGAGAACAACTACGGCCCGGCGAAATACGAGTTCAAATACGATGTGCAAGACTACGAGTCAGGCAACGATTTCGGCCACATGGAGTCGCGCGACGGCGACTTGACGGTCGGCCGTTACTACGTGCTGCTGCCTGATGGCCGCAAGCAGGTGGTCGACTACGAAGCGGACCAAAATGGCTACCGTCCGTCCATCTCGTACGAACAGACTAACAGCGGAATCAACGGCGGCGGTCGCAACGCAGGCGGCTACGCCAACAACGGCGGCGGATACGACAACAACGCGCAGAGCAATAAGTTTGGCGGTTATCAGTAAGGGCACTCAATTATTTCCAGAGAGGGGGTGGGACACTCTTAAGTGCCGCTTTAGAAGAGTCGCCCTGTTAATTAGAGTGGACTGTTTTTAGAGAATTTCTTCCATTCTGAAAGCATTTGAAGTCGTTGTTAATGAACATTTGAAGCCAGCTGTAACGTTTTCTTACCATTTTGCTCAGTTTTTCACTAGTTAGTTTATTACTAAGAAGAGCTTCTGTTGAATATTCTAATTCAGTTTCTTAAACTTCCCGAATATTATTTTGTCTGTGCTTCGGTTTTTGTGCTTCGGCACACTTTGAATCAGTTATTTGATAATCTTAAGTAAGTTTCTATAACTAAATATTTTGCTGGTGTCTCTTCCTCCCCCTCTCTCCATTCCCCCTCTTTCGCACCCCTTCTATATCACTGTACTGTGAGAGCAAGAACTTTAGTATTATTCATTCGCATTTGCATTCTTATCTCCAACATAAATACACGGTGCTCTTTCCGCTCCCTTTTTGCCCACTTCCAACCTATTAATTTCCGGGTTATTCGCCGCCAGCGTCTCTTTAACTCATAACCGCCAGAAGCTTTCATACCGTACGCTTGCAGACAGCCATAAAGAATATAAAACGTTCTACGATTAATGAAATGTTTGTTCGAACGGTTTTCGAAAATTTTGATTCGAGTTAAGATCTAATTTAAACGATTTTTAGGCACTATATTTTGTTTATTTCAAAGAAGCACACATAAGCACACATTATTTCATCAAGCCAATTTTTAAATTTAAAACATATTTTTAAAATATACTACTGTTTAAATCTATTATGTACCTATTTTATATTGTATAATAACAAATAATAAAAACGATGCATTTTGTATAAAACAAAAAAAATCTGTCTTTAATTTTGGGCACATTGCAATCATGAATATTATAAAAACTTGTCCTGTGTTCGGCGCTATGAGAGGTGCTCATTGTGGAATGAAGTTGAAGACTTCTTCCTCAGCTTCGTCTTCGGAAAGGCCAACTCCAGGCTCCTCCGATTCGTGGCGATTATGTTCGTTGTTCGCTTCAGAACGATTACGAAAGTCGAAACAGAGCTGGCGCTGTACCGAATGGCGGAAAAGTAAATGCAGGAAGAGAGTTCGGTGTCGTGCGTCGCAGTTGCTAAGGACAAACACTTTCCTTGAGAAGTTCCAACTGTTGCTATACAAGCTTATGATCGCTTTATGATCGGAAAGTGTAACACCAAACATTATATTAGCTGCGTTTTTTTAATGAACTGTATAGATCTTCGCCATACAAGTGACTCTTACTCAGGTCTTACCCAGGTCTCTATCTGGGTTATAGGGAAATTTTGAGATTTCCCAAATTTCACAAATTTCAAAAAAAGCCAAAAAATTAAATTGAAACATAATTTTGTAATTAAGACCTGTATAGTTAATTAAAAAAACGCGATTCAGATTACTCTACGTATGAAGGATTGTACAATGAAGCTGGGCGCGATTTCGATTTTAGCGAAATTTCCGTCGTCGTTCTTTTAATGAACTCAGTTCAGTTCAGTTCATTGAAAAAACGCAGCTATTATATTCCTAATATTTTAATTTTTTTAATAGCCGGCCTTGCAGAGCATCATTGTTCTCCTTCACCTTGATATCTGTTGAACGAACCCTTGAAAGAGCAACATAAAGTTTTCCATGACTGAAGCCAGTAGGCTTGGACAAATACACTCCAACTTTGTCCAGCGTTTGGCCTTGCGATTTGTTGATAGTTATTGAAAAGGGAAGCTTGATGGGAAATTGTCTTCGATGAAGTACGAAAGGTATATTAGGGTATATTTATGATTTATTTTAGGGTATATTTAGCATTTATTATATAAATGCTGTACAATCTTGAAAACATCTATAGGGTCCGCTATCTAACGTTTTTTTTTTCAACTAGTGCTTATTTCGTGAATGGTATCACTTAGCTCATGTCTGATTTGACAGATAATTAGTTTTATCCTGCCGCTGAACGAATATGGTTGTGTATACGCTTGAACAACGCTGGGAAATATTGCGACATTACTTTGAAAATCCGATGCCGATTTTGCCAAAAAATCATCTTTTCAGATGAAGCTCATTTTGATCTTGGCGGGTATGTAAACAATCAAAATTGTCGCATTTGGGGCACAGAAAACCCGCACGCATACATTGAAAAGCCGGTGCACCCAAAACGAGTCACTGTTTGGTGCGGATTTTGGTCCAGAGGCATAATTGGGCCATTTTTCTTCGAAAATGAGCAAGGAGTGGCCGTTACAGTCAGTGGCGATCGTTATCGGGCCATGTTGAAGAGGAGGATATTGGCAACATTTGATTTCAACAGGACGGCGCTACGTGCCACACAGCCGAAGCTACACTCGCATTTTGAAAAAAAAAAAAATTATTTGGCGGACCCTATATAATAGTTAGAATATTGCAAATTACTAAATTTTTTGACATCTTGTGACTACCATGCGGATGCCATTATAAAGGCCTTTCTTCGTGTTTAAATTCCTAAGTAGCATAATTATTGCCCCTATCTTCAAGTTTAGTTTGTGGGTTGGCATTTCAGAGGGAGTTAAACTATTTAAAAATTCGATTGGATACGTGGTCTCAGCAATCAAGAGATTAAGAACTTTTTCATTAATTCTGGTAGCATCTTCGTTATGGATGACTGTACTCGAGTAGTTAAAAATATCGCTGACAATCAGTCTACTTCCAAATGTAGTAGTCACAATTGAATCATAAGTGATGAGATTAGCTGGGAGCTCAATTATATTGTCCCCTAAATTATAACTGAGGTTTCCGTCCTCTAGTTTGAAAAGCCAATCACTATCTTGAATATCTACTGATCGGATATTGGTATGCAACTTCAAGATTGTGAATGCTTGCCATTGTCTACTATGTATATTTTATGCTAGTTTGTACTATGGCAGCTCTATGAGCGCGTACCACAGGTAGACATTGTCGGAAATCTCATCCAAAAAGAATGACTTTACCGCCGAACGGATGATAATTTTGCATAATATTCTTCAATATTCTATTCTGCTATTGTCTAACAACAGCATTCAGTGCATAACTTGGAGCGATAGACTCATCCCAGAGTATGAGTTTGGATTTCCTTAGCTGGACTGGAAATCCACCAGCGGTACTGGCAGTTTGAATTGGGAATGGTATGTGCGACCTCCTTATAAAAAGTTGCCCGCGATTCCCGTGGAGGCCACAGGTAACGCTATATCGCCGTTTTCTCGCACAACGCTCAAGAGGGTTTTTATAGGTAGGTTTTTCCATATATTACATCGGTAACTCTATTAAAAGCAACACCCTGTTCATCGTTTAAACTTTCGACCATATCTTGACCTGTTGCTCTTTCTTTCATTATATCAAGTGCTGCTCCGGCATCATGAGGCAAGTCTTGCGGTGGAGTTTTAAGACCGAAGTCTGCACAATTTTGACCATGTAAAATTAGAATTTCCTGGACATCGCGTAGGACAATCTACTAGTGTTCTACAATGATCCGGGTGTCTTCCAGGTAAGTCTTCTGTAAAGTGGTTAAGAAACTTGTTCCACAATTTCTGCGGCTCAAGTGGGCACCCATCGCGCGATTTTTCATAAAAATTTTTTTCCTGCGGCGCTCTAGCTTAACAAAAGCATTCTACGAGATTTTTCATAAAAATTTTTTAATTTCAATTGTTTTCCATTAGAGCGGCGCAAGCAAAATTGTTATTGAAATTTTGAAAAGTAAAGCTAAAGTAATGTAATACAATAGTAAGTATAACATATTATATAACATTTTAAAGGCAAAAGAACAAGGGTTCCATAACTTCAATTTGTTTTATACCTTAATATGTCCGTTTGGAAGAAACAAAATTATTGTTTCGAGGTCAACTTGTCACATTTTTCTAAAAATCAATATAACTTCTTAACTGACATCGTGGAAAAAAGTGAAAGTGGAAAGTGAAAGGTATTAAAAATACCTTTCCAACAGTATTTCGTTTGTTCCGCTAGCTCACTTAGTTTATGAGATAAGTGCCTTTTATTAGTACCATTTATTTGACCTTCAAACGGTCATAAATCCAAGATGGCTGACCAGCCACCGAAAAAACATGGCCACTTCCGGTTATAACGGTCTCAAATAACGGTAAAAAAATGAAAAAAAAATCTGAGCTTGGCAGCTGTTCTGCATTTGTTCCCAAAATACCATAATAATATAAATAATATAGATATAAATACTAAAATTTTGCTGCCGATTGCAAATCGAAGACAATTGCCATCTATATCTAATCAAGTAAAATCCCAGAAAACCAAAAAAATACAAAAAAAAAGTCCCAGACATATTTTGCTAACAGACAGGCAAACGACTCAGGGATTTTATATATGTATATACATAGATATTTTGTTTTATTTGCATGTAGTATATAGTTTACATTTTTAGTCTCCCGACTACTTAGATGAAGAAGAACTTGAAACAGGTTCATTAACATTTCTCATATATAGGTTAAGTATTATGTATTTTTTTTGGAAAATAAGAAATCAACATTTCTCTGAAAAGTCGCGCAACATTTATGATTTCAATCCTCTCTTGTTATATTTATAATACAAAAAATTAGGAAATAAAGGAATAAACATAACAATAATTAACTTTTTGAAATTAATAATAATTTAATAATAATTTACTTCAAATATTATTTATTTATTTAATAAATAATTTCATTTTAATTAATAATTTACTTATTTTTTTCTTACGAACTATGTACATACGTAAGACACGCCGTCGGTATTGAAAATCGAAAGGACAACTGGATTATTTAATTTTAGAAGAAACTAGCGGACCCGGCGAACTTCGCCTCGCCCCAATTTTAAGCCCTCAGACAAACTTTAGAGCAGTGGTTTCCAAACTTTCTGATACTGCGACCCACATAAGAAAAAAAATAAAACCTTGGCGGCCCCCTTATTAGACAAAACAATAAAATAATATAAGCACATTTTCAAGTTGTAAAAAGTAATGTATTCATAGAATAAAACTAAACAAAAATTATTATAATAAAAATGTAGTATGTATATTTATAGAAAAAAATTTAATGTGATGGATGAGCATTAAATTTTGCTCATTTGCATTTTTGAAATTTTCATTAAATAGATTTTGTAAGTGTTTTTTTAAATATGAAAAACAGAAATTAAAAACTCCACGACCCCCTTGAGGTTATCACGCGACCCCCCTTTGGGTCGCGACCCACAGTTTGGAAACCGCTGCGTTAGAGTAATAATACAACACAAAGATTTAAATTTTCAATGTAATTTATTTGAATGGAATCAGTAGAGAGCGATTTGATGAACAATGTTTTTCGATTTGTTTTCCGGCGCAAAAACAAATAACGAAGACGGTTTCCCAATACGCGAACATGCAACGTACAGCTGACCGTGCGAAAAACAGGGAAATTCGAAATTAATCCCACAGACTTCTAGTGATTGGCCTTGCGATTTGTTGATTGTCATCGCAAATGCCAATCGAACGGGGAACTCAATCCGCTGGAATTGGAATGGAAGGTCAGTTGAAATAATGGGAATTCGTGGGATAAGGACTTCCTCTCCTTTGAATTTGGCCTTGATGATTGTCGCCTGAATCACATTGTTCATTAGCTTTTTCACGGACAACCGCGTACCGTTGCACAATTTTGGAGGATTGAGATTCCGCAACATGATTATGATCGATCCCACCTTCAGCTGTAAATTATGCGGCGGAGTTCCTGGTTCATCAAGCGAGTTCAATTTCCGACTTTTCCGGAGGGATTTTCAAAAATTTTCCGCAAAAACCTTCTCCTCGAAAATACGAACAACTGACAAAAAATTTTACAGAAATTGGCCCAGCCGTTCTGATTTTATGAATTACTATACATTTTTTACACCATTTTTATATATATAGATTCTTGAAAAATTTGTATGGAATTAAAAAAATGCCTGAGCTTCTTTATTTCCAAAAAAATATTGTACATTTATTGGAGGCTTATTCTTGTATTAAAAATTACAAACGTTTGCTAAGAATTTATTGCGTATATGTATGTATCTATATCTATATTTAATTGATTACCTTAGAACCTCAGAAAATGTTTTTGGATTTCACGTGGAATTTTCTGCAAAATTTGCGCATTAATACCTTTGAGATACAGAGGTCTAAGGGAACGAGATGCAACATCATTTCCTGCCCTGCCTGCGGTGTGCTTCTTGCCGCTCCGGTGATACTCATGGTTGCGCATCTTTGTACGTTACAGAGAGGCTCGAGGTTGGTTTTCCGCTGGATTGCCGTCCACCACACCAGGCAACCATAGGTTAGGATTGGACGGACCACCGCCGTGTACAGCCAATGGGCAATGTACGGCGGCAAGCCCCAGGTCCTCCCAATGGCCTTCTTGCACGTGTATAGGGCGTTCAGTCCTTTTTTCCTCCTTTCGGCTATGTTCTTCTTCCACGAGAGTTTGTTGTCTAGAACTATGCCGAGATATCTCACGTCATCAGACAGAGGAAGAATATGGCCATTCAGGCTTGGTCTTCTAAAGTCTGGTATTTTATACTTCCTAGTGAAAAGGACAAGCTCGGTCTTTGAGGCATTGATGCTAAGGCCATTCTTGTCTGCCCACCTTGAAGTTTTTCCGAGTGCCTGTGACATTAGCTCGCTAATGGTACTGAGGAATTTCCCCGGTATCAGTAGGGCTAGATCGTCGGCGTATGCTGTTGCCCTGATCCCCGTACCTTGGAATTCTCTTAGCAATTCGTCTACCACTATGAGCCACAACAGAGGGGAGAGAACTCCGCCCTGAGGTGTTCCTCGTGTGACGTTTTTGCGGCAGTTGCTTGCACCCATGGCTGCATTGATAATTCTGCTTTCCAGCATGTTACCAATCCAGTCACTGATGGTGCGGGGTACTTCAAAGTACTTCAGGACTTCACTGATCGCTCTCGGGTTGACATTGTTGAATGCCCCTTCTATGTCAAGAATGCCCCTAGGGTAAACTCTTTTACCTCGAGGGACCTCTCAATTGTGCCGACCACACAGTGCAGTGCGCTCTCAACCGACCTGCCCTTAAGATAGGCGTGTTGAGACCGACACAGCCGGTGTGTGATCTTGTTTCTAATAAACAGGTCCACCAGCCTCTCCAAAGTCTTTAGTAGAAATGACGAGAGGGAGATGGGCCTGAAGTCCTTAGCGGAGCTGTGGGAGGGTCTGCCTGCCTTAGGTAGGAATAGAACCCTTACCTCCCTCCACTCCTTTGGGATGTACCTCCTTGTGAGGCATTCTTTAAATATCTCGACGAGCATTGGTAAGATAGCGGATATGGATCTCTGAACCATGGCCGGAATGATTCCATCTGGGCCCGCAGCTTTATAGGGCTGGAAGGATTCAACCGCCCAAGAGATCCTTTCCGCGTTTAGTATGTCGTTTACTATTCCTCGTGACTCGTTGTCAGTGTTGTTGTCGACCGCCATCCGGATAGCTGAAGGCACGTCCGTTGCTCTGTCGGTACAACCTGGAAAGTGAGTGGTGCAAAGGAGTTCCAGAGTTTCGAGGCTGGAATGAGTCCACGAGCCGTTCGACCGCTGGATGCTGCTCGGTACTGATATTTCTCGAGAAAGCACTTTGCGGAGTCTTGCGGCCTCGTTGACTGCGCATATTGACTCGCAGTATGCTCTCCAGGAATCCCTCTTGATCGCTCTGGTTCTGTTTTTATAGGCTCTGAGACCGGCTTTGTATAAAGCCCAGTCTGAGTCCTTGCCGCTTATGGTGGCTCTGTTGAAGAGCGATCTCGATGTTTTCCGCAGCGCGGATAGCTCTGAGGTCCACCAGGCCGGTTTGTCTTTTTTGCGTGGTCGGCTGATTGGACATGAGATATTAAAGGCTCTGCGGAGTCCTTCCGAGAGAAGTCTGACTAAGGAATCAGTGTTCTTGTTTTCTTCGCCTGGGTTCACCTTGGACAGTGACCCAGGGATGAGACTTGTGAACTTTGCCCAGTCAGTTTTCTTGGGGTTTCGAAATGGGGGTTCTTTTGGTGGTTTCGTAGTCTTGATGTTGAAGAGTATCCTGGAATGATCAGAGAATGAGCATTCAGTGGATACTCTCCAACCCTCAATGGTGATGTCCTATCGTTCTTCTTATAACAAGGTCATAGTTTAATATAAACTCAAAGATTGACTCACCCCTTTTGTTGATATCTTGGCTTCCCCACTGAGTGTGATGTCCGTTCGCATCGCATCCCATAACCAACCTCAACTTGCTCTTATTGGCAAGGTTTGTTAGTTCCCGGACTTGATGCGATGGGGGCTCTTGTTCTTCGTATGGGAAGTATGCGGACGAGAGCAGGAACGAGCCGTCTTGCTTGGTCTCGCATACTATCGTCGTTAGATCAGGTGAGCTGTAATGAGGGAAAAGAAATGCGTTAATATTTTTCCTTACCAGTATACATGTTCTTACCTTCGTTGTGGTGTCCGTTGCAAATAGTTGGTATCGGCCTGACACTAGTCCTGCAACCCTGTCACTCCTCACCCAGGGTTCTTGTACTAGGGCCACGTCGATACCCTCCTTCTCCATGACTAGGTGGAGGTCGGCCGATGCCGCCTTGCAGTGATGCAAATTAATTTGCACCACCTTCATTTGGCTTTGGTCTACCTCCCCCTCCCGCCCCTCCATCAGTCGACTCCCGGACTTTCAACGATCCGAAGCCGAATCTGATGGAGCCTCCCTGCTTCCTCAGGGTCTCCAAGGACTCTCGGCTGACGGCCAGCCAGAAGTTTCTACCACCGTTCTTAGGGACGTTGGACTATCTCCCAGTCCTGTGCCCCTAGAGAACGGTTCTGCCTACTGATGAGGCCTAGCATAGCCGCCCCCGATTCAGGAACTGGAGGGGGAATCCACACGACCACTACTGGTCGCAGTGGTAGGGCAGAGCGTGGCACGGTTTCCAGTCTGGCTTTTGGCCAGACTTCGCCTAGGCCTGCAATTGCGGCGGTCAAGAAGTCCAAAGACTTCTTGTTGCCGCAGCTGACGACCTTAACCCCCCTCTGCCACCCTGCCCCCTCAAATTCCACTTCCTCGTCGCTCCTGTCCCCCTTCATCATCTCGGCCAGCAGCTTCGCCTCCACAAGTAGCCAGTTCGCCGGTTGGATCTTACCGTCTGGGTTCGATCTGTCGACGATGGCCACCTGCAGCTCCTCCTCGGCCTTGAAGTTTGCTGACCGTCTGACCTTCTTAGGTTCGTTTGAGCCCTCCTCGGTGGACCTGTTCCGCTTGGACGCTTTACTTAAAGCGAGTAGCGGGTGTGGTTTGGCCTTGGAGGGTTCTGCCGTTTTGGATGCAATGCCTTGACTGGCCGCCTGTGCCTTCTTTGAAGTCGAGGGCTGCTCATCTAAGCATGGTGGTTTCCGCGTCGGGGGGGTGGGTATGGAAATTGCTTTCTGCTCCTCCTCTTCAGAGGAGGTGGCGTTGGCTCTTTCGAACCTGGCCACCTTCTTTTCGTTGGCTCTGAGCAGGTGCCGCTGACGGTCGGTCAAGGTGGACGAGTCTACCTTGGACAGCTTGCGAAAGGGATTGCTTCGTGCGCTTGTTTGCCCTTTTGGCTTTCTCTTCCCTTGACCGGACCTTGGCAGCCTGCTTAGTTGTGCTGCTGAGAGGAGCCTCCTCCAACAGTGCAGCCTCAGCCTCCAGATCAATCATCGTGAGTTGGCTGGATTGAGAGAGAGTCACTGACTCGCTCTCATCCGCCTCGTCGATGACTAGATCTACTAGCCGGGTGCTGCAGTCGTCTTCGTCCGAGACTCCGAACGCCGGGGGAGTTCGATGATTGTCACTGTTAGTGACGTCATCTAACTCCCTCCGGTTGGTGAGGTGGGTGATGGAGTGGTCATCACCGACGGTCACCGTCCGTCTCCCCCCGTTGTCGTCGTTGTTGTTTTTGTTGTTTGTGTCTATTTTGTTCCCACGAGTGTAGGACAAAGAAAGGTCCGCCCGCACAGAGGTCCTTGTGTGCGGATAAGGCTGGTTAGTACCGAAGGTCGCCAGGTGTTCGGTACGCTCCGTTCGCGACTGAGGTATTTTTAAAGTCTGGGTCCTCAGCCTGGTCGATCGTCGGCACGGGTCGCATGACACCTTGATCCAACCCAGAAAGACGATAGAATAGAGTAGAGATAGAGTAGCGGTAGTAGGGTATAGCGGAAGTAAAAGATAGTGGAAAGGGGAGAAAGAGTGTGAAGGTTGTTGGGTTATACCGCCCTCCGTCGGTCGCCAGAGCGAGGTTAGTTTCTGAGGTTAGTGAACGCACAAACCAATAATGAGAAGGGTCGATCGGTTTACTAATATAAAGAGCAAGTTAATCGAAGCTAATGAACAATTAGTTAAGATCAGCGAGATCATTGCTAAAAGAACTGGTGACTGGAGCGGTTGACACAAAAAAATAAGGGTGAAGGTTTATATATATTTGTGAAAGAAAAGAAGTGTTATTGTACGTTAAACAGACACTACCAGCACATAGAGAAAAGGGTTTTACAGGAAACGAATAGTGGAAAGACGAGGTAAAGTAAAGAAATTTGTATTTGTTTTTGTTAGTTAACGTAGTGTATAAAAATTTAAAGCCATGAGGAAGAAATTTAAATTGGTGAACGTAGAAGTAGGAATTTGAGAAAGGTAGTGCAGTTTGCTAATTAGAAAATTTTTCCCAGGCCATTCCATTCTTATTTTTAAGAGAATATATTTTTATTTTCAATTTTCTCAGGCACTATTCCAAGTACAGACCTCGTTGGGGTATCCAAAGTTTTGGAAAAATGTTAGCTTTCCAGATTTCGGGTTGTCATTTTCGGCAAGTGTGCCTAAGGGGCCAGTAACGGCGCCTTAAAAATCTTGAAAACGCAGAATAGCATGTGGATTTTCTCCGGAACTACATTAGATAGCATACTCATTTTTGTACTCAAAGTTCCGGAGAAATGTCCTCTTTGAGATAGCATAGGTGCCGTTCCGTCAGAAATATATAATCTATCCAGCAAGGGCCCCTGACCACAATTTGGAGGTTAATCTGGTATGGAAACTGGATTATCTCCGGAACTACACTGGATAGGGTACTCTTTTTTGCACTCGAAATTGCGGAGCAATATCCTCTACCAGATAGCATAGGTTTCATTCCGTCAGAAATGTACAAATATACCAGCAACGGTTCCTGACCACATTGGAATATCACCGAATTTTGCAGTGGATTTGTTTGAAAACGGTATATCCGATTTCCAAGCTCTTGGTCTCAAAAAGATCCTGAAGGTGTCCCCTTTGATACCCCACAACTGTCATGTTAGTGAAATTAGTCCTAACACTTAAAAAAAGGCATTAATTACAATATATTTCTAACATCCACTTTGTTTTCATTTTACGTTTTTCCAAGAAAAACACGCTCTTTAGTAAAATGTGAACATAAGAGAACATATTTTTATTTTCAATTTTCTCAGGCACTGAGACTTCGTTGAGGTATCAAAAGTTTTAGAAAAATGTTGGTTTTCCAGATTTCGGGTTGTCATTTTCGCCAAGTGTTCCTAAGTGGCCAGCAACGGCGCCTAAAAAATCTGGAAAATTCAGAATCGAATCTGAATTTTCTCCGGAACTACATTAGATAGGAGACTCATTCATGTACTCAAAGTTCCGGAGAAATGTCCTCTTTGAGACAGAATCGGTTTCATCGAGGTAGAAAATGTTTAAATAGCCAGCAACGGTAATTAACCAATTTGGGGCTCGAAATTGGCATCTCAATTATCTCTGTACCAGAGCAAGGTACGACAATAATTTTTATGCACGAATGTGAGGAGTAGTGTCCTCTTCGAGATGTAATAGGTTTCATCGAGGTAGAAAATGTTTAAATAGCCAGCAACGGTAATTAAACAATTTGGGGCTCGAAATTGGCATCTCAATTATCTCTGTACCAGAGCAAGGTACGACAATAATTTTAATGTACGAATGTGAGGAGTAGTGTCCTCTTCGAGATATAATAGGTTTCATCGAGGTAGAAAATGTTTAAATAGCCAGCAACGGTATCTAAATACATTGAATTATCGCTATTTTGAAATAGATTTGTATGAAAACGGTTCATCGGATTTTCAAGATCTTTGTGTTAAAAAGTTTCCGAAAGAGTCCTCTTTCGATCCCCCCAGCTGTCATTTTGTCGACATTAATCCTAATTCTATAAAAACGCATCTAATTGTAGTATCATTTTAATAATCGCTTTGTTTACCTTTTTCATTTCCCGGAAAAGCAGCAGATTGTAAACAAAGGAGAAAAACATTTTCATTTGCACTTTTCTCAGGCATTTTAAGACCCACAGACTTCGTTTATGTATCAAAATTTTTGTAAAAATCTCGGCTTTCCGCCTATCGAGTTGTCATTTTGGACAACTGTTCCTAAGTGGCCAGCAACGGTACTTGACCAATCTGGAGAATTATTAGGTTTATATCTAGAACCGAGCAAGCTAGGGAAATAGTTTTTATACACGAATGAGAGGAGCAATATACTCTTCAAGATAGAACAGGTGTCATTTAGGTAGAAAATGTTTAAATAGCCAGCAACGGTAATTAACCAATTTGGAGACCCCAAATTGGGATCTCTGTTATCTCTGTTCCAGAGCAAGGTAGGGTAATAATTTTTATGCACGAGTGTGAGGAAGAATATCCTCTTCAAGATAGAACAGGTGTCGTTTAGGTAGAAAATGTTTAAATAGCCAGCAACGGTAATTAACCAATTTGGAGACCCCAAATTGGGATCTCTGTTATCTCTGTTCCAGAGCAAGGTAGGGTAATAATTTTTATGCACGAGTGTGAGGAAGAATATCCTCTTCAAGATAGAACAGGTGTCGTTTAGGTAGAAAATTTTTAAATACCCAGCAACGGTAATTAACCAATTTGGAGACCCCAAATTGGGATCTCTGTTATCTCTGTTCCAGAGCAAGGTAGGGTAATAATTTTTATGCACGAGTGTGAGGAAGAACATCCTCTTCAAGATAGAACAGGTGTCGTTTAGGTAGAAAATGTTTAAATAGCCAGAGCAAGGTAGGGTAATAATTTTTATGCACGAATGTGAGGAAGAACATCCTCTTCAAGATAGAGCAGGTGTCGTTTAGGTAGAAAATGTTTAAATAGCCAGCAACGGTAATTAACCAATTTGGAGACCCCATATTGGGATCTCTGTTATCTCTGTTCCAGAGCAAGGTCGGGTAATAATTTTTATGCACGAGTGTGAGGAAGAACATCCTCTTCAAGATAGAACAGGTGTCGTTTAGGTAGAAAATGTTTAAATAGCCAGCAACGGTAATTAACCAATTTGGAGACCCCAAATTGGGATCTCTGTTATCTCTGTTCCAGAGCAAGGTCGGGTAATAATTTTTATGCACGAATGTGAGGAAGAACATCCTCTTCAAGATAGAACAGGTGTCATTTAGGTAGAAAATGTTTAAATAGCCAGCAACGGTAATTAACCAATTTGGAGACCCCAAATTGGGATCTCTGTTATCTCTATTCCAGAGCAAGGTCGGGTAATAATTTTTATGCACGAGTGTGAGGAAGAAAATCCTCTTCAAGATAGAACAGGTGTCGTTTAGGTAGAAAATGTTTAAATAGCCAGCAACGGTAATTAACCAATTTGGAGACCCCAAATTGGGATCTCTGTTATCTCTGTTCCAGAGCAAGGTCGGGTAATAATTTTTATGCACGAATGTGAGGAAGAACATCCTCTTCAAGATAGAACAGGTTTCATCGAGGTAGAAAATGTTTAGATACCCAGCAACGCTATCTAAATACATCGAATTATCGGTATTTTGAAATAGATTTGTATGAAAACGGTTCATCCGATTTTCAAGATCTTTGTGTTAAAAAGTTTCTGAAAGAGTCCTCTTTCGATCCCCACAACTGTCATTTTGTCGACATTAAGAGCTGGGCCACAATACGGCAGCGACAGTGTCAGTGTTTCTCTCACTTTCACTGTCAGCCTACAATGAAAACAGTGGCAGCGCGCAGCGCTATCTGTCATTTGTCATTTGTTTTCACATTTGTATTTGTTTGAGTATTTGTTTTGTTTCATTCCTATAGAATAAGTGAGATTTTTTCTAAAAGGGTTGCAACACTTTTATCCAAAAAATGAGAGGATTTTATTTTCACTGCTCACTGCCGAACTAGAGTCTATAATTTTTCCCCTACTCGGCAGTGTTTTTTCCCATAAGGTTTGCATGGTGAGAGAAACACTGACACTGTCGCTGCCGTATTGTGGCCCAGCTCTAATCCTAATTCTATAAAAACGCATCGAATTGTAGCATCATTTTAATAATCGCTTTGTTTACCTTTTTCATTTCCAGGAAAAGCAGCAGATTGTAAACAAAGGAGAAAAGCATTTTCATTTCCACTTTTTTCAGGCATTTTAAGACCCACAGACTTTGTTTATGCATCAAAATTTTTGGAAAAGTCTCGGCTTTCCGCCTATCGAGTTGTCATTTTGGACAACTGTTCCTAAGTGGCCAGCAACGTTACTTGACCAATCTGGAAAATTATCGGGTTTATATCTAGAACCGAGCGAGCTAGGGCAATAGTTTTTATGCACAAATGTGAAAAGGAATATCCTCTTCCAGATAGAACAGTTGTCATTTAGGTAGAAAATGTTTAAATAGGTCAGCAGCGGTTCTGAACTTTGTTCAAAATACGTGTACGGATTTTCTTTAATATATAAATAAATCTAACGGCTACAATGGTTGTTTTACATTTTGGTGCTTGCTATTGATGTTCGCTTTAGAACTGCATACTTGGTAGGTGTCCTGTCGCATCACAATTTCCAGCAGCTGCTCTTGAAGCATCGAGGATATTATTGGAAATATCTTTGAAACCAAGCAAGCTAGGTTACTCATTGCAGTGTCAAAAAATGTGTAAAAATATAGTCCTTAAGATAGGGTAGGCGTGGTTTAGGTAGAAAATTTTTTAAACCCCAGCAATGGCAATTTTCTGTTGGGTTCCACATACTTTTTTTAAAATTTGCCCAATTAGTCTGATTTATTGAATTACTAGATATTTTATAATAATCCAGGGAGATAGGCCATAATTTTTCCCTCAAAACTGCATATTAGGTTTTCTTATTGCAATTATCGTTTATTTTTAATAATTTTTCCTATAAATCATCAAACCTACGTTCCACACAGCAACGAACAAAATAAACCACCCTAAATCGTTGCTAACTTTCGTTGCTATTTGCACGCACGTATTGTTTTTTATCATTTTTACAAATCATATGTGAAATTTTCTGTTCATCAATAACAATTTAAAATCATGGTCCAATTTATAAAATTAAACTTAATTTTATTAATCGGTAGGCTTGGCAAATTCACCATTCACAATTTCTCATTCGCAATATTTTTAATTGACAGCGATTGCCATCAGTTCTACTCTGGCCACAGAACCGTATACACTCGAGAGCATTCTTCATTTCTTGGGAGGAGGCAAAGACTTAACTTCTCGCGCAAACAAAACCAATGTGTCGCAGATGACCTATGCCGAACTGGGGCTGTCTCGTGGCAAGTGCAGTTACAATTTCCTCGATCTAATAAGAAATCGATTTGAACACGAATGCGCTCCGGATGATTTCTACATAGCGCATCTATTGCCAAAACGAAATTTTGCAGTTGCGCCCAAACTACCCATTATGGTGAAATGTTTGCCTCTGGTGGAATTGTCTGCAGGCAATGATAGTTTGACCGGCCACGTCAACAAACTGCTGATTATTGAGAGCGTCAAGGATGTCGTAGATCTTCTAAAACCTGTAGGAAACACAACGAAACGAAACGAAGCAGGCAGCTGTGTTCTAATTTTTTTCTACACTGAATCCAGTATATTCAGTTCCTTGATGGCTCCCTACGCCAACCGGCTGCCACACTTGTTCCCGTCCATACGAGTTGCCGCCATCGACGCCTATCAATTTACCAGTTTTAATACAGAGTTTGGCATTGTAGGTCTGCCCACGCTTTTGCTCTTTCATCAAGGACGACCTATTCTTAAGTTCTACAGTGATGCAGGCACGTACGGCAATTTTATAACACGCCACACTGGCATTCAGCCAGCAGAGTTGATGGATGAAGAGATAATAGGACCGCTTTCCATGTTACCGGTAGAGAAAGTCGACTACTATTTGGTGCTAGCGTGGGGGTTTATTCTGCTATGTCTGGGCAACTATTTTGCCAAATCAGCGATGTGTCAGCAAATTGTCGAAATGATTAAGCGCAATTGGCGCGAATCAGAGGCTCAATTGGAACCCAACTAAATTAGTTGACCGAGTTTAGTTTTCATTGTGATTTGTTTGATAACGTAGTTAAATTATTAAACTAAATATTATTATAAGTTTTTTAAATAAAATTTTTATTTATATTATGATGAAAACTTATATATAAAAACTTTACACTTGCTTTTAAAAGCTTTAGGGCCGTATTACAAGAGTCACGACGAAGGCGATGTCGATGACTCTTGTTTTTTGTCGATATTGACATTTTGTAATGTCTGTTTTTGTATTTAATCGTGAAAATCATAGAAATGACACGGACATTGTCTTCGCCGTGACTTAGAATATGGCCCTTAAGCCTGCAGAGTAAAAATAATCGGCCCACATAAAGACTTGACGACTAAAGACGCCAAAGACTTGAGTATCTATATTATACTAGCTGAAATACCACGCGTTGCCGGTAATTCAAAATGCTTTGCAACAAAACCGGTGTAAAACCATAGGGTTTGGTTCCACATTAGCGAAATGTAAGCAAATAATTTTACTTGTTAATAAAATAAATAATATATTATAATTATATAAATAAAAATAAAGTCAAAAATTAAAATATTTACATTGTAAATATTATAAATATCATTTCTAAAATGTATTTTATTATAACAGAAAGTTGAATGTTTTGAAAGTAATTTTTTGATGAGACATAAAACTTTAGTGTCTGATATCTTAAATTGTTTGGAAATTTTCAAGTGACTATCTATATTTGAGCACATAAACAAATTACTTGTTAAAGAAACTCACTTTTAGCTAAGTACTTTGTACACCACATTAGTAGTCGTTCGATCAAGCGCACATATCCCATTGCTAGGTGAGCTTACTCTGGACCATACAACATAAAACTCACCGTGTGAGAAATGATCTTCTGTTTAGTCAATACCTGCAATCTTGGTTGCCTGGCTTTGAGATTTATTAATAGTCGCTTAAATTCGAATGGATGGTATCAAAGCTATCCACGGAATAAATACTGCCCTAAGTAATACTAAATACCCTCATATTTTTTGTGAGAGAAATTTTTTTTATGGAGGGATATAGATGTGAAGACTTAAGACATGCGCGACATGTAGTTTGACCAGTTTCACCAGTTTGCGTTTCTTTAAGAAGAGGCCGAGGATATTTCTTGTAACAGCTGCCATTCTGCATACAGATCGAATTGTAATTCAAACTACCATATAGTCCGCGAATCATGTTTTTACTGCATCGTAAAGTGCGGAGTCTTCTTTTGGATTACGAATTTCTGCACAGATAATACTATCGATCAAGCTGGTAGAGATGCGACGCTCGAACCACAAAAGGAAGTGGGTTGTGTAAATGTTATAAATATGTAGATTAGGAAGACCATAGTATTGGCCATATGACATTGCGTCCTGAGTTCGAGCGTGCATATAACGGAGTCAGCTTCTTGTTTACCTACAGCATCTCTGAGGTGAATGTAGTTATCTGCCCTTAGCTGTGCTTGACTGTTTCTTATAAAGTTTAGACTCCCAATTTCTATTTTTATACCCTACACACGAAGTGAATAGGGTATATTCACTTACTGCTTCCGTTTGTAACGCATTAAAGGAGGCGTGACAGGTATAGAAAAGTATATATATTCTTGATCAGCGTGACCTCCTGAGTCGATTTAGCCATGTCCGTCTGTCTGTCTGTCTGTCTGTCTGTCTGTCTGTCTGTCTGTGGAAATCACGATTACAAGAGAACCAATAGATATATCTTCATCAAACTTTGCACGAATATTGTATATCACTAGAAACTCATCGCTATTGAAAATGGGCAAAATCGGACCACTACCACGCCTACTTTTTATACTGAATATCAATTCATCCATGCTTATAGCTCAATTTCTCAGCTTGTAGAACGAATTTGGGTTTGAAATTTTGTCCAGGAGTCCATTGTCCCTGACCAAAACAGATCACCAAAAATGGGCGTGGTCCGCCCACTAATTAAATAGAACTCGATTACAGGAGAACGAATAGAGATATTTTCATCAAATTTGGCATGAGTATTATCTATCATCAGAAACTCATTGATATTGAAAATGGGCAAAATCGGATAATTACCACGCCTACTTTTTATACTGAATATAAATTCATCCATGCTTATAGCACAATTTATCAGCTTGTAATATGAATTTGAGGTTGAAATTTTATTCACAAATCAACTGTCTTTGACCAAAACAGACTACCAAAAACGGGCGTGGTCCGCCCACTAATTAAATAAAACTCGATTACAGGAGAACGAATAGAGATATTTTCATCAAATTTGGCACGAATATTCTCTGTCGTCACAGGCTATTTGAGATTGAAAAGGAAACAAATTAGACAATTGCCACGCCTAATTTTTAAGTAAACGTGTGTAGGGTATATGAACTTCGGCCAGGCCGAAGTTAACACTCTTTCTGGTTTTGCATACAAATCAATTAAAAAATTATTAAAACGCGAACGGCGTTTTATACGCCGTAAAATATTAGTGTGACTCTGCAGTACAATATCCCGATGTTCAAACTGTAGCCCAGTCATCACCAGTGCTACCTCATTGGCTGTTGGAGAATTGAAACGCCCTCTGTGGCCATTGACAGGCTTCCTGTCAGCGTGAATGACCACGTAGCATTTCCTGCAATTTTATGGTACCTTTTCTAGTGTGCTTTTTAAATCTCTAATATAGCTATTATTAGCATACAATATATCTTGCAATTGTTTTACCAACCACGGCTTCACATCAGGAAATTTGGCGCACCTTAAGTTTGCTTGTCTTTCATCCTCCCCAACAAAAAAAAAGTTGCAGAAATTGAGCATCCTATGGCAATCCCGGTAGTAGACATTCCGATATACTTAAAAAACGTAGGGGAAAATTTGGTCAGCAGCCGCCAGCTCGCATAATCCTCCGTAAATGTAAGGATGAAACATTCCCGCAGAGTAGATTTTAGCGTTGTAAATATTTCCATACTTGCCATGGGATAATTCTTCTGGATATTTGTAAGGGAAATATTTTAATGCAAAGGGCATATTCGCAAGTCACTTCTTTTTGTATATATTTCATCATAAACATTCCACTTTTTTCACATCGTGGATTTCACTTTAAACATTGCATTTTCTTACCAAATTGGGTTCCTTTTTGGACCTTTGGAGGATGACTTTTAAAAAATCCTGAAAATGGCGTTTAGGAGTCTGTCCGTGAAATGTTCTAGTAAAAAAGAAAATCGATATTTGAAGGCTAACTAGAGAATTTTGTGTCCTTTTAGAAGTCCTTAGAAGTAAAATTTCAAAAAATCCTTTATTAATCGTAAACGTCATAAAAGAAACCTCTATGCAAAATTTAGAAAATTGTAGGAGAGATATTTTGCCTCAAAAATAGGATCCATATTTTGTCGCTAACAAAAGATATCTTATCTCAAAAGATGTCTTATGTGTCCTTTATAAGTCCTTAGAGGTAAAAATTCCGCAGGATTTCAGAATTCCATTAAAAAGCTTCTGAAGTTTTTGAGATTCATTCACATAGCATATAATTATCAAAAAATAAACAATTAAAAACACATTTGAAAGTAGGTGAGTAGTTGAATTTTTAAAAAGAAAAATATAATTTATTTGGAATATTTCATTATTTGTGGGATATAAAAAAAAAATAATGTAAATACTAAAGGTTGAAAAATGATGTTGATAAGAAAGTATGGTCTTATATTTAATAAGTAGAACAAACGAAAAAATATTAATCATATTCTGGTTCTATTTTAATTAAAACCTAACAGGAATTGCAGTGTTTACATTTTCGTCAATCAGCTTACTGAATGAGTGAAAAGCAGATTTCAAAATTCAATTAAATACTGAGTACAACTGCTCTTCAATGAGAATTTTATTGATATAATAAACAGGGAAAAGAGGTCAGCTAATTGAGTATCATTACAAACTGAAAATCATTTCATTTATTTGCGTACATATCTTTTAAATATATATTTGTTGTTGTTACTTTAATATGTATTTATATTTATTAAATGAAAAATGTAACATGTTGGCCAGCTCCGAGTTTGCAGTAAAAGATTTTAATAATTCGTGATGCAGGTTTCCCTTCAGGTCCTGTCAGGAAATCACTGCTGAACGTATTATCTATAATTTGTATTTTAAAACCGTAATTAATATATGTTTATTATTGTTCTTGAAACATGTTCTATAGAATCATTTAGTTTTGAAGTCGCCGATGGCCGTGTGTTATGCCGCTGTTTTGAAAAATGTTATTACTACTTTCTCCTACTCTCTATCTCTACGAAGCCCTATCTTTTCACTTCCCTATTAAATTTAAATCTAGTTTGTATAACGTTTTCAAGTAATTCTGTATTTATAATGTTTGTAATTTGTTAATTGAATTTGAATTCTTTTTCATGTTGTTAGGTTGCTTTTGTTTTAGGATGAAGCGGGTAATTTACACAAAAACGGAATACCAGTACTCGTTTTTAATTATCCTCTGAATCCTTTTTTATAGTTTTAGTTTTGTGCTGTGTTGTATTTGCTGTTCGCTGCTGATGTTGATGATGTTGCTTCGAGTGTTTGGATCGATGATTACGTCGAGCTGCCGCCGTATTATATGGATGTGGATGTACGCTGCAATGGTGAATTTAAAAAAATTAATTTTGGTTTAATTTTTTGCACTACAAAGAAACATAATAATGCAACTGAAGAAACTGTAAACCAACATGAAAATTATTATAAACATAAAAGATAACATTTCATAAAATTTTAATGAAAGAAATAATTAATATTATTAATTAATAAAACATAATACAGATAATTTGAAATACAATTAAGAGAATATACAATGTCGGACATAAGATATTGGAATCGTCATAACCTTATTGATCTTAGGAGGCTATAAAAAATACCGTTAGCCACTGTCCGCGAAGCATATGCGAATTCTTCAGTTGGAATACTTCCGTAGTGTGGACAGGAGAGTTTGTTAATTTGTAGCAATAATAGAATATTATTCGAAACCAAGGAACCGTTATTTTTTAGTGAAAGTAAACTAAGGAAAAAGTTAAATTAAAAAAAATTGCTGGATAAAAAGATTAAAGGAAAACAGTCATGTTTTCCTCGCTATTATCAAGGCACTATAAAACATGGAGGGGGGATATAATGTTGTCCGGGGTTGTCGGTCCTCCGGATTCGATATTGGACCTCTTCATCGAATAAGTTGCATTATGGATAGGTTTATCTATAAACACATACTGCAAAATGTGATTCTTCTCCATGCAGAGTGGAATATGCCCCTATCCTGGACTTTTCAGCACGACAATGATCCAAAACATAAATACATACAAATTTGTTACCAATTGGATCGCAGCAAAAGGAATCAACATTCTGAAATGGTCTGCAATTTATGGGAAATTATCAATAAAACGATCAATGCATCTTACATATGCATAGAAAGTGCCAAAGACAAATTATTTGAATAAGCAAATTTCCGTACAATAAATTTGACAATCTCATTGACAAGGAGATGTAAAAACAAAGATTTTGCTATCAAATATTGATAAATTTAAAAATGAATATTTCTACTTTATTTTTTTTGAAAATTAAATTAAAGGAGGAATACATTTGTGCGAGTGAGAGTGTGAACAATCTACCAATCCAATATGTTATGTCCGACACTGTATACGTATAACTGCACTGTATTAGTACACATGAAGATAGATGTAACAATAATAATTGCTGCAATAAAATCTATTAGCCACTAATGATGATGACTGCGTGAAATTTTGTTGGGAGGGCAGGGCAATGAATTCTGTATATTTAAATTTATGTTGCAAAATGAAAATGTATTGAAATGAAATACGAGACCAAAACCGCACCGGGTCGTATGTGTGACCCGGTGCGGTTTTGGTCTCTGCACACAGGCACGCCAGAAGAAGAATAATCAATCTACCTGTTTTAGTGCTCGTTTTTTTAGCTTCTACATTCTCCTCTACATTCTATTATATAGTTTCTAGTATAACATCACAAGAATAAGACTCAATTCAACAATATAGTACTCAATAACTAATATTAATTAAAGTCGAGTGACAGTAGTGTTATTTGGAAATACGATATTTTGTTTGACATCCGCTCTTTAAAACTTAAATCGTTAATAGTAGGGTTCAATTTTATTTTTAATGTATTAAATGGATCTCTATTTTATCTGGACATGGACATTTTTATCTAACGAAATCTTACTATATTTATTCGTGTCATAAGTTCTGTTACAAACTTTTCAAAGATTACCAATTTGAAAATTGCGTTGGAATATGAATATGCGTTGGAGCTGAATATTTCCACCATATCCATGTCCCGACTAATCCGGGATTATTTCCACATGAAAGCCTTCCGCAGATCCAAGTGCCATTTATTAATTTCGCGATTAAAACAAATTAGGGTTGAAAGAAGCAAGCAGCTTTTGCAGTAGCACGTAAGCAGCGGCCATAAAAATATCCTTTTTACGGATGAAAATATTTTGACGGTGGAATTTTTTAACAAGCAAAATGATAAGAGCTATGCTACGACATCTAAGGAAGCTATAATGTTTCAAGGGTTCAAAGAGGTCATCATCCTGCGTACGTAATGGATTAGTGAGGGTATCCCATAAAGACGTCACCTCTTTGCATTTCTGTGAAAAAGGTGTCATAACTGGGCAAAAGATGTACCAACAAGATTTCTTGGAAGGCGTAGTGAAGGACACGACCAATACCCTTTTTAGTGGAGGACGTTGGGTCTTTCAGTAGGACTCCGCTCCAGCACACAAAGCTAAAACCATTCAAGAGCGGTTACAACAGAATATCCCTGCCTTTATTTCTCCTCAAGATTGGTTTGATTAAAGCTTATGGTCGGAGTTGGAAGGCATAGCCTGCAAAGTTCGCCACCGAAATGTTGAAAGCTTTTACCAAGCACTTATTGCAGCAGCGTCATCTATGCGCATTAGAACCATACTTGCCGCTATAGCGCGATGGACGCACCGTTGAAGGGCCCGTATAAAAGCAGAGACCCCGTCATTTCGAATGAAGTATTGTTTTTTCGCAAGAATATTAATGAAAATTACAACAAATACTAAAAGCTTGTTTGTTTAATTTTTATACTATAGACAGAACACAAATGAAATTTCTTACAAACCAAATGATATACAGTGCCCTTACACTACGATTGTGACAATTACTATTCTAAAAGATAGAGCATCAAAGCTCAAAAACGTGAGCAAAATTGCTTTCGTTTGCTTCCATAAACTGTGTTTCTATTTATGGGAATCTCCAGCTTGTTTTGTTTTATTCCTCTTCTATCCGCTCTTTGTGCTATCTCTGTGTAGGAATATGTATTAATCTCGTGTCTACCAACACGTCTTCAATGTACAAAGGATAATGTCGGTAATAAAACCAACGTTTTTAAGTTTACAAGATAAGGCAGACATTATGGGCACTTAAGAAGTGGTTACAGTTATCAAGTATGGGGTGATGAAATCCACAACTTATAGAACTTTTTGTTTTCATGCTGGAGGCAAACTTAATTGTTGCTAGTTTTTTATTGATTTTAATCATTTCAACACAATTTATATTATTAAATTAATGAATATGGTTTTTATTTCAGGTTTTTATTCTCTTTAGGTTTCTATTTTAGGTAATAGTAAGTAAGTTTCCATAATAATTTCCAACAATCCCAACCGTGAAAATCTCGTATCCATGAACACATTTATGTGTCATTAGATTACGGTATCGCGAGTGCACTGTATATAAACAAATGTCCTTTACATAAAAAGATGGGGCAAAAATACCTTTCTCTTGTAATAAAACAATATAATTAATTAACAAATAATTATTATATAATTAAATAACACAAACGACGGAATTCTGTGTTTGGGACTTTCTTTACAAAAGTCGAGCTTGTTAGAGTAGCTTTCTTGGCCATCTTGAATCTTATTAAGCGGAGGACAGAGTCTTCTGATCTTATTAAATATCTTCTGAGAATCTTACTGTATCTTTTCGAAAATTAAATATTATGGTAACGACGAAGATGAAGAAACTCTGTGTTTTGCAGGTCGACTCGTTGAAAATGCAAGGTGCTAACGCGTCAACAAAGCAACAAAACTGAATAATTATATCGTTGAAGTCTGTGATATCTGCACACTTGTGAAATTCGTTGATAGGGTAGCTCATAATATATACGCATAAGATAGGACATTACAAGCCCTGGGTGAAAAAGTAACACATACGAAGGAACTCATTAATTGCATTTATTGTATTGTTTTCGGACAGTATCAATAATCGTTGGCATAAAGAGATATACTATATGTGCAGATATCAATTTAAGTGTATTTTTTTCATTTGTAGTTGATACGATCATGTCATTTGTAATTGAATTAATTTGTAGTACAATTGTATGTCGTCTAATTTATTTACTAATAAGTTTTGCTAAGCCTTATGTAGTACGTTTGCGGTGTTAAAGATCAGTTGAATTGCTTTTTATGTTTCTTTTGTTTTTTCTAGCATGCATTTGCAAATTATTAATGCATTCTGCCCATCTGCGATAGGAGTGTAGATTTAAACACCAATCACTAAATTCAAATCACTTTTAGTTTAGTTCATATAACGCTATAGTTTCGAGTGTAGGATTTTAAATGCATAAAATATTTATTTATCGGGTGTATAACTTAAAAACCTATAGCTATATAAAATAAATTTTTTACGAACTTTAAGCATTTATTAAACAAAATCTTGTACAATCCTGTTATTCAAAGTATCGTCCATCGGTTACAACATTCCCCATCTTTCTGGCAATTTGTGGATGCCATCTCTAAAAACCGGTCATCTTTTGAATCAAGGAACGAATCAAACCAATTTTTGATGCCCAGGACTGAAGTCAAGCGTATTCCGAAAAGTGCATTTGGGAACTGCATCAACCAAAACAAATGGTAGTCAAAAGGTGCTAAGTCTGGACTATATGGCGGGTGGGGCAGAACTTCTCATCCGCTATTTTCCAAATAGTTTTAAACGTATTGAGAAACATGTGGCATTGTCATGTTCGAAAATCAATGCATCGTGTCTGGTATTCCATTCTGGCCGTTTTTGCTTCAATGCTCTCTTTAAACGAATAAGTTGTTTTCAGTACAGCTCTCCAGTAATGGCTTCACCCTATTTTAGAATCTAATAATACACAACTCCTTTCTGGTCCCACGACATACAGAGCATTATCTTGGCAGCATGAAAGTTCTTCTGTGTTGACTTGGCTGGTTAGCCGGGCTTCACATACGAATTGTTGCGCTTTGGGTTGTCGAAATGCATCCATTTTTCGTCGCCAGTAACAATTTTATGCAAAAACTTTTTATGACGCTCGAGCAGCATTTCAGACATGCCTTTCTCCACGTCTCTCGGCTTCAACTCGTTAGTACCCAATTTCCTTGTTTTTAGATACTTTTAGGCGCTAGGAAGTGGCTGCTTGAGTCACGGCCAATGATTCCGCAAGCTCTTCTTGTGTTCGACACGAGTCCTGATCGAGTCACGCTTCCAATTCTTCATATTCAACTTTTTCGCCAGTCCAGGCCACTCTTTGTCTTTGATGTCAAAACCGCCACTTTTAAAGCGTTGAAATCACTGGAAACACTTTGTTTTCACAAGAGCATGTTTGCCATACAATTCAACGAGCAAACGGTGACTTTCGGCTGCAGTTTTCTTCCCTCAAATGCTGTTTTTCGCCAATTTTCAAAATTTTCCATAATAGAAAAAAATACTATGCGAATGACGAATCAAACACTGTTGACTAATTTTGATAGGATATGAATAGACCCAATGTCAAATAATTTACTACAGCGCATACACCAGTGTTGATATCTAATGTCAAATTTAGTTTTTTTAGTTATATACCCCATATTTTTATACCCTACACCTTAAGGTTGAGGGCATAATTCGCTTTGTCACGAAATGTGTAACGCATAGAAAGAGAGACGATAGGTATAGAAAAGTATATATATTCTTGATCAGCGTGACCTCCTGAGTCGATTTAGCCATGTCTGTCCGTCTGTCTGTTGAAATCACGCCAGAGTTGGGCAAAGTTATTAACTAGTTACTTTTCGTTAAAGTTAATTTAACTTCGTTACTTTCACAGACGCCTTCGTTATCGTTAAAGTAACGAAGTTACTTTGCAATCGTTAACGTTAAAGTAACGAAAGTAGGATCGTTGTTCTGATCGTTATCGTTAAAGTAGCGAAGTTGCTTTGCAATCGTTAACGTTAAAGTAACGAAAGCAAGATCGTTGTTCTGATCGTTATCGTTAAAGTAACGAAGTTGCTTTGCAATCGTTAACGTTAAAGTAACGAAAGTAGGATCGTTGTTCTGATCGTTTTCGTTAATGTAACGAAGTTACTTTGCAATCGTTAGCGTTAAAGTAACGAAAGTAAGATCGTTGTTATGATCGTTATAGTTAAAGTAACGAAAGTAAGATCGTTGTTCTGATCGTTATAGTTAATGTAACGAAGTTAGTTCGGGTCGTTAACGTTGAAGCAACGAAGTTGTTCTTGAACTAGTTAAAAGAACGAGTAACTAAAAACTTTAACGACGTTACTTTAATGAATCTTCGTTACTTTTGTAGATTTATAGTAGGTATTTACCGCACAATGGGATTCTGTGAAAGAACAATTTTTGCTTTGCTAATCTATAGTAAAATTAACAAGACAGATTTTGACCATTATCTGCGAGAGGTGCACATAATATTATATAATACAGTGAAACCTCTACTTGCGGACACCTCCCGCAGGCGGACACCTCTAATAAGCGGACAGTTTCTTCAGTTCCTTGGCGTTCTTCAGTTCCAGTTCAACTATCCCGTAGGCGGACACCTCTCGCTAACGGACAAACTTGCTCTGACGATCGGTGTCCGCCCACGGGAGCTTTCACTGTATTTAAATTTTACTATTTATTTAAAAAGTAATTATTTAAGTTAATTCTACATTTAAGACTAAGTATACATATGTTTCTGCGTACATACATTCATTTTATATACCATATTACGAATATAATTAAGTGCGGATAAATGGTGGTCCACCACTGGTGGATGATTTTCAAAAAAATTTTGTCATCGATAGACGGTTGATAGATGGTAATTGTCGCTGAGTAGGTGTATAGATAAACTGCTCAGCCAGCAATTGCTGACTGTGTGTTATCAACTTCTCTTTCGTACCCTTTCGTATCGGCGACTGTGTGGCGGCATCGCATTACAATAACAACTTATTTTTCGGCAGCTGCGGAGATTCATGTGTTTTTATTGTTGAGTTTGTTGATTTAAGGGTTATAAAGGAGTTTAAAGAAACAAGGAATATCCAATCAATTCAGGTAGTTAATTAATTATTTAATATAATTCTAATTAGTCGCATGTCCCTTTAGAGTTAGTTAACTTTTAAACGGCTGGGCCGATTTCGATGCGGTTTTCACCTTTGTGCTGTACATTTTACTGCTTAGCTACTACTTAGCTTATTACCAAAACAATGCCAATTTCACAATGCCCTTGTTCCACAATTATTAAGAAAAAACAATTTGTTGCGTATCTATCGACAGTGCATTGCGCCAGTGATGGGAGGACATTGAAAAAATCAAATCCTGAAATTGGCATTGTTTTGGGTAATATTTTTTGTAATCCATAAAAAGAAGAGTTGAAAACGTAAGCGCTCCAGAAGCGTGAGCACATTCTTAGGTAGTTGTAACACTTCATTGTCTGCAATTTTATTGCTCAATTAAGGAAAACCCAAAAACCCGCCCAAAAGCCCAGCGACTAAAAATAAAAATATTCTCGGACTTCAAAGTTTTCATTTTTCGGAAATTTGCATTGTTTTTTTACTGTGAAATCGGATGACATAAATCGGCAGGTAAAAATGCAAGCTTGGGAATGCATAAAGAAGAAGAAGAAGGCGAGAAACAAATTGAAATAGAAGAACCTCGTAAGAATTCAACATAAAGGAATAATTCCAATTCCTACAACATTTATTTAAATTATTTACATATATAAATACGTATGTATGTTTGTGACAATTTTTATAATGTACCTTTAAGGAGTACGTTTGTCTTTACTTTATATTAACGATGTTCCCACCGCTACTATTGAGGCATGAATGGGCATTAAGGGTAAATTTATTAAAACAGGTAGCTAAGCAGTAAAATGTACAGCACGAAGGTGAAAACCGCATCGAAATCGGCCCAGCCGTTTAAAAGTTAACTAACTCTAAAGGGACATGCGACTAATTAGAATTATATTAAATAATTAATTAACTACCTGAATTGATTGGATATTCCTTGTTTCTTTAAACTCCTTTATAACCCTTAAATCAACAAACTCAACAATAACAACACATGAATCTCCGCAGCTGCCGAAAAATAAGTTGTTATTGTAATGCGATGCCGCCACACAGTCGCCGATACGAAAGGGTACGAAAGAGAAGTTGATAACACACAGTCAGCAATTGCTGGCTGAGCAGTTTATCTATACACCTACTCAGCGACAATTACCATCTATCAACCGTCTATCGATGACAAAATTTTTTTGAAAATCATCCACCAGTGGTGGACCACCATTTATCCGCACTTAATTATATTCGTAATATGGTATATAAAATGAATGTATGTACGCAGAAACATATGTATACTTAGTCTTAAATGTAGAATTAACTTAAATAATTACTTTTTAAATAAATAGTAAAATTTAAATATTATATAATATTATGTGCACCTGTCGCAGATAATGGTCAAAATCTGTCTTGTTAATTTTACTATAGATTAGAAAAGCAAAAATTTTTCTTTCACAGAATCCCATTGTGCGGTAAATACCTACTATAAATCTACAAAAGTAACGAAGATTCATTAAAGTAACGTCGTTAAAGTTTTTAGTTACTCGTTCTTTTAACTAGTTCAAGAACAACTTCGTTGCTTCAACGTTAACGACCCGAACTAACTTCGTTACATTAACTATAACGATCAGAACAACGATCTTACTTTCGTTACTTTAACTATAACGATCAGAACAACGATCTTACTTTCGTTACTTTAACGCTAACGATTGCAAAGTAACTTCGTTACATTAACGAAAACGATCAGAACAACGATCCTACTTTCGTTACTTTAACGTTAACGATTGCAAAGCAACTTCGTTACTTTAACGATAACGATCAGAACAACGATCTTGCTTTCGTTACTTTAACGTTAACGATTGCAAAGCAACTTCGCTACTTTAACGATAACGATCAGAACAACGATCCTACTTTCGTTACTTTAACGTTAACGATTGCAAAGTAACTTCGTTACTTTAACGATAACGAAGGCGTCTGTGAAAGTAACGAAGTTAAATTAACTTTAACTATAACGATAACTAGTTAACGATTTAACTAGTTGTGCCCAACTCTGAATCACGCTCACAGGAGAACCGGTGAAGATATCGTGACGAAAATGCATAAATATTGGTTCTTGTGGTGTGCAGGTTGGTATTGAAAATGGGCAAAATCGGTCCACGACCACGCCTATTTTTTAGTAAAAATGTGATATCAGCCGTTGTTTTTGAGTTATGACAACAAAATTTCATTCCTGAGTATAGAGTAGCATTATCCGTTAATATGCCAAATATGGGCGTGATCCGCCCACTTTTAGGTTACAGAGGCATAAGATGGTTATATTGTTAAATATATAAACTTCCTGAATAAAACTTTAGATAACAACTTATTTTCCAATAAAACATTATAACAACAAAACTGGGCGAGGTCCGCCCACTTTTACACTACTTATACAGTATAGCAGCATGAAAACAAGTTTATTACCACGGAAATAAAGTTTAAATTTGAACACAATAATAAAACAACTAAGCTAGTTATTTTGTTTTGAAAACGGTAATGACCACGCCTACCATTTATACAGAGGCGTAGCAAGGTCTCATTGAGCCCGGAACGGTTAATCAACTTGCAGCCCCAAAGATTCGTAAAATTCAATTAGTCAATATGTACTTGATTTCCAAAACTGCAGACCCCGATAGTGAGCCTCCCAGAGTGGTCCGCCCATCCCCCGCTCCCCACCCTAGCTTCGGCACTTTTTAAACTTCAAAACTTTTAGGTGTAGGGTATTTAAGATTCGGCCAGGCCGAATCTTACTGGTTTAAAGCTCAGAATGGTTGCAGTTGTATTATTATCTTATGAATATTGTTGAAAAATCTATATTTATAGCTAAATCTAAATAAATAGCTAAATCACTGGAAATTTTAAATTCGATTTTATTAGATTTACATATGGGTTAGTAAGTTATTAGAGTATTGGAAGTCACATCTCGAAAACTATTCAGATGAATAATTTGTGGTGCTTTTCTTAAGTGGTCGATTACATGAGCTTAGAAAATTATATTCAGATTTTAGAATGTATATAAAATGTAAGTAAAAATGACTAATCTGAATCATACAAGTATCTACCTTCAAAGATACGAAATGAAGAATGTAACATCAAAATTAAACTCTTCAAAAATCATGAAAGAATGAAATAGTTATTAAAAATTTACTGGTAAATATAAATATTGAAGTGAAATAATATATGATCCACGAAATTACAAATGACACGAATAGTTTACTTAAACATTTCTAATATATAATCAATGGAATTTATATAAGCAGATGGGTACTCGTATATAAAATGTCCCTATAAAATCCAGATAAGATTGCGACGAAGTATTGGAAGGAGGAGGTATGCGTGGTAAATTCACCTGATGAGGTGCAAATAAGGAAAGTAAAGTTGCTATTCGTTTTAATATGAAAGACACATATGTTATAAGCAGGGGGACACCGAATCTTATTCTTATTGCTCGTCGCAGTGGTCGATATTTCAGAACAGATACCGATGAATTTTGCAACTTTTTTTTGCTTTGCTAAGCAATTGAAATCGTTGATAATATTATGCTGAAACTTAAATCATGCAGCAGTATATAACTCCTTATATATACACATATACTTATATATACGAAGAGTCTTATTCGTTGAGAATTCCAAATAACGTAAATCGTAGTCAAATAAGCGTCGTGAAAATTGCATTTGATTTCTTCAGATTGTAGTACGTAGTAGCAACATTTTGTCGGTTGTTTAGGGATAAAAATGCGACTGTTAAAATTTTTGATTTTTGCTTTGTTTTGTTTTGTTTAACAATTTCAAAAAGTTTCAACAAACCTTGGCGATGTAGCGGTACTGAAACTGTGTATGGTAGGTGTCGTAGCTAACGGCGATGATGTTGGGGTACGCAATGGTCTGCGAGGAGTTGCACCAGCTAAGTGGCTGCGATAGGCGCGAACTCTTCGAGACGAACTCAATAAGTTGTTGCTGTAGTTGTTGTGATTGACGTCGACATTAGCACTTGCATTTACACGAGGAGGAGAGGATGACAACGACGACATCGACGAAGCAAACGTAGATTCAGAAGATATTGTAGAAATCGGGTCGTTATTAGTTGGTGTTGGTGAGCTGACGAAGTGAAGTTGTAAAAATTCAATTCATTTTACGTTTAAGACATTTTTGGGTTTGATTTTGTTTGTTTTTTATTTCAATTGTAAATGTAAAATTACATTAAATATTGTATATGCAGTAGAATATACGCTTGCAGAAAACACTTTTACATACGGAGAGTTGGATTATTTTTTTGTTTGGCCCTGTTTTCGGTTTAAAGGCGTTCTTATATTTAAATTCGATGAAAATGGTATTTCATCTTATGGAAGGGAGGGGGAGTATTATTTTATTTTCAAAAGTTTTACTGATGCAGTGAATTGATCAATTAATTTTAATGAATTAATGAATTTTAGGCATTCATACAAACAGGCCTATTGATATGATAAAAAAAATAAAAACAATTCTGGGCAGCTGCAATATGAGTTTATAAGAAAAATGAACATTTGCAGGTTCGAGAGAAGAATATGTATAGATTTAAGAGAAAGTAATAAATAATAATACACTAAAGAGACGTTAATAAAACCAAGATATCTAAATACCACGTGCACATAATTCCAATTAAATAGAAAAACATATTATAAAGTTTATACAATTGTTTTGAACAAAAACTTTAAATTTTAAGTGCAACAGATATGTAGTAACTACATATTATTACACAACTACAAAGTACAAGATTTAATACTTTTAGTAAATTATTTTTCAGCTTTGCGTTAATCTTTTCCCATTTGAGATTGGTTCTTGTCGTTTTTAATTTTAATAAGCAAAATGTTTGATAATTCTTCTAAACAAACAATACCAAAATACTAAGTCGGGAAAACTTTGATAGGAAGAAACAATAATAATTATAGACACGAAAAAAAATTAATTTCAACAATTTTTAACTTGAAATAATAAAGAGAAACAAATACTTTGCGTACCTCAATTGCTCAATTTTGCTTAGTTAGTAGTGTGAATTCAATTTTAGGTTTTCATTAGATAAATTATTGCGAACGATTAGCTTTAGCTTTTTATGAAGGGAGTAGAGTAGAGTGGAGTAGAGTTAAATCCTCACTTTAATTTTTAATAATTATTATATCTGCAAGAAGATACAAATAATTTAAAATTAATTTGTTTTAAGATAATATTTACTGATTTTCCTATAATATAAAATAGAACAAAAGGGTTATTATATCATATAAAGAAAGAGTGTTCAAGATGTATGTGGTCTGAATTCTATTAATTATAATTAGTGATTTGAAGCGTCTAACAGGCGTGGGTTAGAAAAGAGATAAATAACGAAAAAGATTACTTTAATTATTAAGATGTATAACGTAGAAATATTGGATACTCGCAACTTTTTAGAACATTTTAGAGTTCAATTGTAATTGTAGTTTAAACGCGTTTCTTGAAAGTCTTAAAAATTAATTCAATCTTTGACTTGGTTTGTTTCTCGATTTAATTTCGTTCGAACCCAAATAAATAAGACTTAGATAAATCTAAGGTAGCACATTAGATTTTTCATGATTTCGTTTGTAGTACGTGTAGAATTGTTAGTTTCTGAAAGGTGAAATTTGTTATACATTTATAATAATTAAAATATTTTGAGGGAAGGCTTTAAAATTCAGTTGAGGAAACGTATATATTATACAATCAAGTTTTTTTTTTGTTGAATCTGTACGAAATCATAATGAAAATTCTAAATAGGGTCTCGTTTACTCACCGGTGTATAGTAGTTTTAATATATGTATTTACACAATTTCGTGTTTCGTTTACATCACGAACTTACCTATTGTTCTGTTGTTGCTGCTGTATTGCTGCTGGTGGTGCAGTAATTGCTGGCAATTGCCTATGATGTGTAGATGGAAGTGCATATCTATGGCGCTGACCACCGTCATCAGCTGGCTCAATGGAAAGCATTTCTTGTGGTTTAGCAAACATTCGTGCCTTAGATGTAAATTCACGATCGAACTGATCAGCCTCCTCTTCCTCCAAATTGATGAACTCTTGGTTTTCTTCTAATTGTCCTGAACGTAAATCCTGTTCCTTCTCAATAATGTGAGCACGATCACCAATATGATGTCCAATTGCCATTTTCTTAACGCCAGCTACAGAGTCCTGTATAGTTTTGCGTGTCTCGCGTACGCCACCTGGACCACTTTTGGTGCTGCTTGTTGCCTGATAAATCTGAGGACGTCCATCGGGCCCAGATGACATTGAAATAACTGAACTGGAACAGTAGGATGCACCATTTGGAGAACCTATATCTACAGGATAATTATTAAGAATTTTATATTTCTAGAAATTGTGTCAGCTACTTGTACAGCTACAACAAGGATGAAATGAACTGTTTTATCTACTTACTTACCTGCACTCAATAGACGATTCATATTTGGCATTGCTGGAAAACCAAAGAGACCAGCCATCGGACCACCATGGCCAGCATAACCTCCATGACGTTCCATCATTGCATTGTTTTGGAATCCACCATCAAATGGAGTCAACATATTGAAAGGATCGGGCATTAGAGAATTCATTAAACGATTCATTGAACGCATTTGCATGTTCATCGAATTCAAATGATTTCTAAACGAAAAAAATTATATAAAACATTATGGGTTATTTTTAAGTTGGACACCGCTTTGAGATTTAAAAAAATTCAATCAACGTTTCACGATATTCCAAAAACGTTTCACTTTTAATTTATTATTTCCATGCTGAAGTAGAGATAAAGGGTCATCAATGTACTTTTTTAAAATCAAATTTTTATTACTTAAGCATTAACCACAACCAAGGCTACAGGCTACAAGATACAAGCGGCATCTGTCAAAATTACATTGTTCCTTATGGGGAACAAGAAAAAAATCATTGATTTCCAGTGCCGCTACGTATCTGTGGTTAGCCGCTACGCATCTTGCGGTTAGCCGCTAGGCTTCACGCCGCTTGCAGTCGATTTCTCTGGCGGCGTAGGTATGCTTCTTCTTCTTTTGTGTTTGTTTACTTTTTACATATAAAGAGATTTGCGTTTTGACATTTGCTGCTGGCTTAACGCCGCTATCACTGGAAGTTAGCTACTTTTGCAGTTAGTATCTTGTAGCCTGTAGCCTTGGTTGTGGTTAATGCTTTAGGGTGTGTGTCAATTGATTACTTTTTACTAGTGGTAAGTAATGTTGAAATAAATTTACTCTGGTGAGTAAAATTTTGTTCTGTTTGCTGTGCCAATTCTTGGATGAAATTTTGACAGAAAAAAAATTTTGAGTTTCAAGATTGTCTGCAAAATTAAACAAAGAATTATGCATTGAATATCAAAAAAGTATTTTCCTTTGTTACTAGCTATTATATTAAAAGCACAACATCTTATAATAATAATAATAAAGGGTTTTCCAATAAGAGGTGTAATTTTGAATAGCCCGCTATTTCGGTAGCTGTCACTTTTGAAGCTGTTATTTTTGACATTTGACAAGTAGAAACTACGCCATTACTAAAAATGGAACGACACACGCTGCAACAACACATTGAAATTATTAAAATCCACTACAAAAATGGTGAAAATTTTGCAGTCACAGTTCGCAAAACTAAAGCATTTTTGGGTCGTCGTGAAGCACCTTGTCGGACCGCAATACGGAAATTGGTGGAAAAATTCGAGCTGTTGGGACAAGTTAGTGATGTGAAGAATAAAACCCGTGCACGTCGCTCAAGAACAACTGAGAATATTGCTGCTGTAGCCCAAAGTGTTGAGGATAACCCAGGTTTGTCCATTCCTCGTCGTTCTTTGGAATTGGGCATTCCGCAAACGTCATTACACCGTATTTGATCCGGTATTGATCTGGATAACGTTTACTTTCAACAAGGCGCTACGTGCCACACAAGCAACGAAACCATTGATTTTTTACGGGAAAAGTTTCCTGGCCGTGTTTTCTCTCGAAGAGGTGATCACAATTGACCACCGAGATCTTGTGATTTAACACCTTGCGACTTCTTCCTTTGGAGCCACGTGAAAGATAAGGTCTACGCCAACAGCCCAGCGTCGATTCAAGACCTCAAAGATGGAATTCGTGAGGCTATCGAGGACATAGGGCAGCCACTTTACGATTTGGTTAGGGAAAATTTGGCGATTTGGTTTGTCTGCGCCGCACCTCTAAACCAAACTTATGTTTGTCTGTCACTTCCTGAATATAACTCCGTTAAAATTTTTTGGGGCGTGGCTTTGGTTTAGGATTTATGGGCGTTTAAACGTCAAAAGGTTTATGTGGGATATCTTCTAAACTATTAGGCACCCCGCACCGGTGTAAGCGGGGTACCGTTTGAAAGGTAATTTTAATATCTATTTTCTAAGTCTTAAACCTTTTTTTGATTTTCTGAATAGTTATGGAAATAATTTAGTTTTAAGGAAAAATGGTGTTAGTTGTTTTAAAAAATTAGTTTTTTCTCAACTAATATCGAAATTAAGGTATACAGTGTTCCACTAAAGTCTTCGTATGGGGGTGTATGGCTGCTAGTGGCGTTGGAAACTTGGGGATAATTGAAGAAGCTACGGACCACCGTACATACATCGATATATTGAAGAGAAATTTGAAGATAAGAGCTGGAAAATGAAGCGTATATCAGTGATATTATTTTCAGCAAGATAATTAATCCAAAAACATGGCTCACAACACCAGGATGTACTTGGCGTACAATATTCCGCATATGCTAAAAACAACACCACAGAGTCCTGATCTCAACCCCATTGAGTATATGTGGAATATGCTTGAGAAAAGGATCAGGGCGCATCATATTAGCTCAAAGTCTCCACTAAATGATGTTCTTCAGGACGAATGGGTGAAAATCGAACCTCGCTTTGTACAGAAAGTTGTGGAATCGATGCCGGACCTTCTTAAAGCCTTTATTAAGAATATAGGCTACCCCACAAAATATTAAAAAAAAAGTTCACAGTTTATAAGCATTTTTAGTTACTTTGTTTGTGAGTGTACGAAGACTTTATTGGAACTGATTCAGTGACTTTTTTGCGATTTTAGTTAATAACTTTTGGATTAATTGATGAAATTGGTTTATTTTTTTGTTAAATTGAAGGAAATGGGTTAATAAACAAAGCTGCATTAAATTTTTTTTTAAATTTTTGCCACGCATTACCTTTTTTTATCAATGAAGTTGTGACGAAGTGCTGTACGAAGACTTTAGTGGAACACTGTATATTAAAATCATTGGGCTTATAGCCCATAATTTTCCCTTTTCAACGGTATATAACAATGTTGGGGTATCTCCACCATTTGGACCACTTTTATTGAAATATTAAAAATAAATTTTCCTTGCACATTCGAACACACATATTAGACTTTTTTAAAGGAAACTTTTGTACTTTAATGCGCATAGTGTTCGGTATTTACTACTTAAAATTGAAACGTTTTTATGAATTGCTATAAAAATACTATTTTACTGCGTAGCCGCCGTTGGATATACTAAGGGTTATTATTAAAAAGCGCGGTGCCGAGGCCCGCACACGCGCCTAAAATTGGCCACAAAACACTCTTCTGTTGCGTAGCCGGTGTTTTGACATACTGAGGGTTATTATCAAAAAGCGCGGCCGTAGGCCGAAGGCCTGAGGACGCATACACGCCCTAAAATTGGCCACAAAACACTGTTCTGTTGCGTAGCCGGTGTTTGACATACTGAGGGTTATAATCAAAAAGCGCGGCCGAAGGTCGGAGGACACGCCCTAAAATTTGCCACAAAACACTGTTCTGTTGCGTAGCCGGTGTTTGACACTCTAAGTGTTAGAAATACACATAAAACATTGTTTTTAAATAATCATTCCTTCTGCAATTTACCAACTCTAACGGTAAGTATGACATATTATATATCGCTGAAAGAGAAAATTATGGGCTTTATAAATAGTGTTACCCTATATACCCTAATTGTCATATAAGAGGGAGGGGGAAGGTTTTATAATGGCACCTTCACCATTTTTTTCTTAAAACTAAAATATCTTCCAAACCGTAAACTTGGATGTAAAATGGTGTACTAGGGAAATGAGGGGCGTGGCAATACCTTTATTTTGACACCTCGACCATTAATGTACCATACCTAATTTCGGAATAATAAACCTTTAAAGAGGTGACCTTTCGCGACCTAATGCCAAGCCCCCAAAAATGGGGGGCTATTTACCGTTATAATGGTCCCAAATAACGGTAAAAAAAGTAACAAAAAAAATCGGCGCAAAACCGCTAAACCAAACTTTTCCCGAAAATTTCCTGAAAAGGATATGGTCCTGTAAGCGTGGTCGTGGTGCCCATTTGGCTGATGTTGTTTTTCATTATTAACGGCATACCTTCCTCTTTATTACGCAATAAACATGCGATAATTTATCTCAAAAAATGGCATTTTTCTTTGAATATCAAAATTACACCTCTTATTGGAAAACCCTTTATAAGTTTTCCTAAATTTCATTTCCATTTTTAAATAATTTTGAAATACTCGACGTTGAAGAGAATATTCAACGGTTGTCAAAAATTTACCCAGCCCTCAGGGCTACATAAAATTTTGACGTTCGAATTCACCTCACTCACGTCAAAATTTCAGTTTCTTATGTCAAAATTTTCTATATCGAGGAAAAAGTAACCAATTGGCACACACCCTTATATAGGAATTATTAAGTAAAATCTATTGAAGAGTGAGTGATTGATATAAGAAAAAATTGTGGTAAAATTTGATAACAACCATTACGGTATCTAATGAAAGCGTTCGAAAATATTGAACGTTCGGTTCGCGCCATGCGTTATCGAAGAAAAAAGCTATGGCCGTGGTTACGTTACCTTGCATCTTCGGCAAGTAGAACTTTTTTAGTGTCTAAAAACGAGAATGGGATTTTTTTCCGTTCTCAACACCATGCTCTTACACCGAGCACGAAAACTCGGTTCGCTTACACCAAGTCGACCGAGCACACCGGTGTTGCTTAGCCTTAAATATTCATAAAAGTATTGAAAACTTGAGTCCTGTAGCTCAAATCCTATAGCTCTCACTTGTGTAGTAGTTTCCTGTTGTATTTGAAAAAAAGCATATATTTTTAAAGCAGGCGTGGGTTGAGCACAAGCATAGCCACTCTTTAATCACGTATTCCGATCAAAAAATGAGATGAAAATTCCCGCCGAGCATGCATGCTAGCATAACCTAGCATGGCCTATCGAACTTGAAAGCAACTGTGAACGAGATTTGAGTGCTACAGTTGTACATTTTGCGATATAGGTTTGAGACTTACGAGAAGGTTTGTTTTTTCAAGTGGATAAAGCTGAAAATCATGTAAATTAAAACCAGTAATGCCTTAAACACAATCAGGGACGCAAGACGCAGATTCATTTTTCAACTGTCAAAATTACACGGGCTCTTATGGAGATCGAGAAAAAGTTTGCTTTCCATTTTGCTTCCCTACTTTGCTGCCGAATTTTGCATCCCGCATCCGAGCTAATTCTAATTTTGACGGACGCAAAAGCGTTCTTGTTCTTCTTCGTTGTTTGTATTTCTTTACATTTCATTCTGTTTTCTATTTCAGCTGCTGTAAAATTATCTGAGTGTTTTTCTGTTGCTTTTTTTATCATTATTCTGTATAATATATTATTTAAATGTATTTTAAATATATTTTAATATAGATAAAAAGAAATAAACTTCGAGAATTTTGGTTAGAATGAATCTATTGTTCTCTACTGTCAAATTTTTGACATTTCATACTTCTGCTTCCCGAAAATGCTTCTCTGCTATTTGGTTTAAATCCGAGCCATTTCTTGCTAGCCAGGTGCTATATTCGGCCTGGCCGAACCTTAGATACCCTATACCTAATAGTTTTGAAAAAATTTAATTGAACGAAATAGTTATTTTTATTCGAACTAGTATATAAGCCTGTCTTCGCCAGTAGGTTATTATTTTTTATTTATTTCGTAAAAAAAATTGCGAAGTCTTTTGGACTTTCGCACCTTACACTAGAGCTGAGCGATATTTCACGACCTGTGATTTTGTCACAGGTACAAAAAATCACGAGTCACAGTTGCGATTGAAAACGCTCCGAACCTGTGACTCGCTGTCACAGGTACAGCGGAACGATATTTAACGAATTGTGATTTCATTGAAATGCAACCACGAGTCTGTTTTACTCGATATTTTGCGATATTTGTACTATATTTTGGATACTACTGAAGACTTGAACGAAAGTTGCTATGTGTAAATATCTAGGTAGGACTTGCTTTTTTCAACCTTAGACTATGATCATGCAGCTCAAATAAAAATTTTACAAATGCGTATTGTAAAATACGGAATGAACTTAATTAATAACATTAATAACTTAACACTTTCAATACGATTTTGCCTTCATTATTTTGAAAAAATACAAATAAGATTTTGGTAATAAAATATTAATACAAGAATGTTTTTTGCATATAAAATATGTATACATCAGTAGTTTTAATTACTTAAAATTGATGTCTGTATTAATTCATACTTCTGTAAAATATGAATGCTTTTAAAGTTAACGAATAGCTTCACTTCGTTCCTATAGCAATACCGAACCAAACCAAAGCAGATCTGAAATAATGCCGTTATTTTGAATGCATGTAGCACGTTTTTGCGCACTCATTTTATAGCGACTGCCTTGTCACGAGTCACGGGTTTTTATACCTGTGACAGTACTGTCACAGTCACAGGTCGGAGCTGCTCCGGAAAAATCACGGAATCGCTCACCTCTACCTTACACTTTTCTGGTTTATTTATTTTGGAGCATCAAAGGTAAAAAATTAATCGCAATTAATATCGATTGTTTGTATTTGATTCAAATATTGTTTGAGACAATTTCTTTAAAAATAACATTTTTTGTCGTCTCCACCAGCGGTACTGGCACTTTGAATTGGGAATGGTATGTGCGACCTCCTTTTAAAAAGTTTACCGCGATTTCCGTGGAGGCCACAGGTAACGCTATATCGCCATTTCTTCGCACAACGCTCAAGAGGGTTTTATAGGTTGGTTTTTCCATTTCCCTAGGTCCATCCAAGAAGAAGCATTTTGATATTCTGCTAGATGTGTATATTGCATCTATAACTCTATTAAAGGCAACACCCTGTTCATCGTTTAAACTTTCGACCATATCTTGACCTGTTGCTCTTTCTTTCATTATATCAAATGCTGCTCTAGTATCATGAGGCAAGGCTTGAGGTGGAGTTTTAAGACCGAAGTCGGTACAATTTTTACCATGTAAAATAAGAATTTCTTGGACATTGCGTAGGATTAAATTTTCACAATCTGCGTGTGTTCTACAATGATCCGGGTGTCTTCCAGGTAGGTCTTCTGTAAAGTGTTTAACAAACTTGTCGCACAATTTCTGCGGCGCAAGTGGGCACCCAAAAACGCAGATTAAAGCGAACAATTTTCTGGGGGCTTTAGGCATGCTGACTTCTACAGCCTCAGTGTAGCTTCCCAAACAGAATCTACTTCTAAGACACCCAATTCCTTGCATGCCTCTTTGAATGTTTTGAATGTGACCCCGTGTACAGTTCTAAGGTTCTCAAAACTGATTTCTCCTGTCACATGTAATAGAAGTAGTCTTAGTAGTCTCACTGCCCCTTTTTTCTCTCTACCCAACCATTCTGTTTTTGGAGAGTGAATTGCTCCGGGACTTTAACTGAGACACAGAAACATTAACTGAATTTCTAATGCTCATTTTCTAAACAACTAAACACAAGACCACAAAAAATAGTCACACACAAAACAAATTCAAAGAAATTAAACTATAATGAAAAATTATTAAATTTTTAAATTATTAAATTTTTCATAATAAAATCTGACCAATCAGCATAATCTAGGAAAAAAATATAAATTTCCTCTCAATCGGTTTTTGAAATTTGCGATACCCAGTAGCATCTGTAAAAAAATTCAGGTTTCTAAGTGAAAAGTCCCAGGCATATTTTGCTAAAGCGGCTTTCACACAATTCGATTTGTTGTACAACTTGCTCCTATCAGAAATCGTACGATAAATAAAGGAACAGCATTGTCAAGCATTCACACGTTGAAGCAAGCTGTACGATTTCATTTCGTCATTGCTGTCACCTGATAAACATCAACGAAATGGACAGCGCAATTCTGGCAGCCATAATAATTGATGAGGTTATTGAGGTTGATGAAAGATGACAAAGAATGGAAAAAAGAAACATTTTTACACCCACTCGCTTGGCAAAATAATGAAGTTAACTTGCCCTCATGATTTCAAAAATTTTTTATCATTTCTTGATTTTTTTTTAGTTCTCTCCTATAGCATGTTCTAAAGTTGTTAATTTTTTTAGAACGTCTCTATATTTCTCTTTAAAGAAATACTTTCTGTTCCACTAAAGTCTTCGTACAGCACTTCGTCACAACTTCATTGATAAAAAAAGGTAATGCGTGGCAAGAATTTTAAAAAAAATGTAATGCAGCTTTGTTTATTACACCATTTCCTTCAATTTAACAAAAAAATAAACCAATTTCATCAATTAATCCAAAAGTTATTAACTAAAATCGCAAAAAAGTCACTGAATCAGTTCCAATAAAGTCTTCACTCACAAACAAAGTAACTAAAAATCCTTATAAACTGTGAACTTTTTTTTTAATATTTTGTGGGGTAGCCTATATTCTTAACAAGGGCTTTAAGAAGGTCCGGCATCGATTCCACAACTCTCTGTACAAAGCGTGGTTCGATTTTCACCCATTCCTCCTGAAGAACATCATTTAGTGGAGACTTTGAGCTAATATGATGCGCCCTGATCCTTTTCTCAGGCATATTCCACATATACTTAATGGGGTTGAGATCAGGGATCTGTGGTGGTGTTTTGAGCATATGTGGAACATTGTACGCCAAGTACATCCTGGTGTTCTGAGCCATGTTTTTGAGATCATTATCTTGCTGAAAATAATATCTCTGAGAAACGCCCAATTTTCCAGCACTTGGCTTCAAATTTCTCTTCAATATATCGATGTATGCACGGTGGTCCATAGCTTCTTCAATTATCTCCAAGTTACCAACGCCACTAGCAGCCATACACCCCCATACTAGCACCCCGCCACCGCCATATGCGTTCACACGATCAAGGAAGTCGTCAAGCAGAGCAAGTTGGATGTCAAAAATCAAAATCGTTTGATTTTCATACGACTTGAACTTCAACTTGTATTATGAAGCGGTGGGGCGGGGTGACGGCCCACCCCGAGCGGCAGTTTCGGAAATGAAGTATTGACTTATATAATACAATTGTAGAAATTTTGGGGGAACACCATCCCCCACGCACCCTAGCTAAGCCACTGTATTTATGCCCGTCTGTGAATATATGGTAGCTTTCTTTATAACCAAATATTTCCTCTAGTTTCAGTTTGTATTTCACTCTATAATGTTATTGTTCTGCAATGAAAAATCTAAACAAACTCAAAATTTAAATAAATAAAACTATTTCGTTCAATTAAATTTTCTCAAAACTTTTAGGTGTAGGGTATCTAAGATTCGGCCGGCCGAATATAGCACTCTTAAGGCAGGCATCCACCAAAAATTCAACACGAAACTGTTCGCGTTCTGACCGCTTTCTTTTGTATCCACCAAAAATCAACACAAAAGCTGATCGCTCGCTGAACGCGAACAGCTTTCCGAAATGTTTGTGCGTATCCACCAAAATACGAGTGCACGCATGAAAGCTGCACGTCGCTTTTTGTTTCGTTTTTCGGTGGATACAACCAAATTCTTAAATTTATGCTCGCGTTCTGTTTGCGATCAGCTTTTTTGCTATCCATTTGTAATGGAAAGCAAACGAACAAATCAGTGCGATTTTGTTGGTATTCAATCATGGAGTAGACAAATCAGCGCAAACTTGCACGTCTTCTTCTTCTCCAAATTCTTCTGAATTTGGTCAAACAACAAAATTTCAGAATGCGTACAGAAATGGGAAGCAAACGAACAGTCGCAGAGTAGAACGCGTGCAGAGCGCGAACAGTACGCCAAGTATACTAACTAAAAAACATGTGCGCGAACATCACGCATTTTATAGACGTGCAAATGATTTTAGTGGATATGACACACAAGTAAAGTTCGCGTTCAGAACGCGCTCAGTTCGCGTGCCTTGGTGGATGCGCGCCCTTACAGGTTTTCTATAATGAATTTTCCCACAAAGTTTGGGATATTTTAAAGTTTTTATTGTCTGGTAGACAATTTTATGTTTCGTAACTTGAACATAATAGTATATTTATCCGGTAAGCAATTCGTACTTGCAAGTTAAAAATATGCAATAAAGTGCTTTTTTGCTTTTTAAGATTATAAACTATACCATTATTGGTCAACCTTAATAGACCTCAGACAAGCTAAGACTATATAAAGGGTTAGGCGATTGAAGTGTTACCAACTTCACACCGGTATATCTGGCAACGCGATATTGCCAACTATGTCAAATTCATATCAATGAGAGCTGTTTATATTGTTTACAAGCTACCACAAGCATTTGCGTCTAAGAACAAAAGTTATTCAAAATGAAATTCAAACGTAATAGTGTGATTGCGTTACATTTGAGTGGAAAATCCGGACTATTCCATCAGGGCCATTTTGGAAAGCAAGGTGAGGACTAAAACCTATGCCAGAATGGTTGCGCTGAAGAAATCAATTATACGGGAATAGGCCAAAATACCGCAAGATCATATTCGTGCAGCATGCAACTAATTTTTTAACCATTTGAAAGCCACAGTCAAGGCAAAAGGTGTCCACATCGAGCTAAGTGAATGGATTCTAAAATTTTTATTATTTCCACACATTTTCGTAATTTTAATCATTAACAAATAATTTCACCCAAAAAGAATTTGGTCGTTTGAATAGGTAAGAGTTCAATTTCCTAACCTTGTACTATCCTCTAGGTCTCATTCTATCTAGTTCTCATACTCATTGTTAATTATACAGGGTGTTTCGCATAAGAGTGATTAAAAGACTAGGGCGTGTAGGATGGGTCGAGACAAGAAAAAAATCGAATGAGAGGGGGGGTCAATTTCCCCCCTTTAAGCCGGGAGGGGCCATTTTATAAAAATCTGACTTAACACCGAAAAAAATAATATTAAAAAATAATTGTTAGACCTAGATAACTTTTGCTTGCTGATTTTCAAGGCTAAATATCCGCTTCTTAATATCCTTTTTAAATTAGGTTCCTATGTCAAACAGTTTTTGAGAAATTTAATGACAAATTTAAAATTTGGAAAAAAAATTCCGAAAAAAAACGATTTATGTTTTGTAGTTTCCGAGAAAAGTGGAAATTACGAAGTACACTCCTTCCTTTTTCCATATTTTTGCACCAGTAATAAAACACAAGTAGCCAAAAAATTGGTGTTTGAAAGGAAAGTATGCTTCGTAATTTTCATTTTTCTCGGAAACTACAAAACATAAATCCTTCCGGTTTGAAGCATTCTCTCTAGAATTGATTGGAGAATTTTATGGTCGGAAAAATTTTTATACTTAATACCGTAATTTTTAAAAAAAATTGCGACCAAACATTTTTTTTCGGAATCTTTTTTCCAAATTTGAAATTTGTCATTAAATTTCTCAAAAACTGTTTGACATAGGAACCTAATTTAAAAAGGATATTAAGAAGCGGATATTTGGCTTTGATAATCAGCAAGCAAAAGTTATCTAGGTCTAACCATTATTTTTAAATAATATTTTTTTCGGTGTTAAGCCGGATTTTTATAAAATGGCCCCTCCCGCCTAAACGGGGGGAAATTGACCCCTCCCCCTCTCATACGACTTTTTTTCTTGTCTCGACCCATCCTACACGCCCTAGTCTTTTGATCACTCTTATGCGAAACACCCTGTATAATTAAGTTTACAATCGAATTTCTCCATTTTTACATATTAAAGTCTTTAAAACGTTTATAAAACCAGTAAGAGTGCATATTCAGCCTTGCCGAATCTTAGATACCCTACACCTAACAGTTTTGACAAAATTTAATTGAACGAAATAGTTTTATTATTAAAATTTTTAATTTATTTAGAGTGAAACGGGCGACTATAATCCGGACTTGGACATCGCGGTATCAACTTCCTGCACGAGGTTATCGATCTGAATACCCATATAAAAATGAATCTCTTCATTTGATACTGAATAGATTCTTATTTACAGCCTTATCGTGTATCTTTTCGCGTTGCGTTTATTTCGCGTTTTGTTTTGTGCTTTTCGTATATTTCGAAAAATTGAGAGAGGAAAATCTGTAAACCTCTCAAACGCAATCGAAACGCGGAACCAAACGCAAACGTAGTTTTGTTGGTAATTTACATGCTTAGCAGACTTCACTACGTATTTGTGGCATGATGGATGAACTATTTCGTGGAAAAAGTCTCTCAAACCAGACGATCGCAAAATGCTCGCGTTTGGTTCTCAAACCAGACGATCGCAAAATGCTCGCGTTTGGTGTGATTCTGAACAGTGGCTCATACAATTTTTTTTATGCACGGCGCTAACTTCTCCAAAAGATCCAGAAAAACTTCTTTTTTCATGCGTAGTTCGTCATAAACCTGTTCATTATATAAAATAAAATAATGCATAAGTAACAAATAATATTAGAGTTACTGAAGATCCGACATACAGTGTTCCACTAAAGTCTTCGTACAGCACTTGGTCACAACTTTATTGATAAAAAAAGGTAATGCGTGGCAAGAATTTAAAAAAAAATTTAATGCAGCTTTGTTTATTAAACCATTTCCTTCAATTTACAAAAAAATTAACCAATTTCATCAATTAATCCAAAAGTTATTAACTAAAATCGCAAAAAAGTCACTGAATCAGTTCCAATAAAGTCTTCGTACACTCACAAACAAAGTAACTAAAAATCCTTATAAACTGTGAACTTTCTTTTTAATATTTTGTGGGGTAGCCTATATTCTTAATAAGGGCTTTAAGAAGGTCCGGCATCGATTCCACAACTTTCTGTACAAAGCGAGGTTCGATTTTCACCCATTCGTCCTGAAGAACATCATTTAGTGGAGACTTTGAGCTAATATGATGCGCCCTGATCCTTTTCTCAAGCATATTCCACATATACTCAATGGGGTTGAGATCAGGACTCTGTGGTGTTGTTTTGAGCATATGTGGAATATTGTACGCCAAGTACATTCCGGTGTTGTGAGCCATGTTTTTGGGTTAATTATCTTGCTGAATATAATATCACTGATATACCCTTCATTTTCCAGCACTTAGCTTCAAATTTCTCTTCAATATATCGATGTATGTACGGTGGTCCATAGCTTCTTCAATTATCCCCAAGTTTCCAACGCCACTAGCAGCCATACACCATACCGGTATACCGGTAAAATCTTACAATCCAAAAAATGCAATCAAAACAGTAAAATATGATGGTGGCGGGGTGCTAGTATGGGGGGTGTATGGCTGCTAGTGGCGTTGGTAACTTGGAGATAATTGAGGAAGTTATGGCCCACCGTGTATACATCGATATATTGAAAAGAAATTCTAAGCCAAGTGCTGAAAAATTGGGCGTTTCTCAGAGATATTATTTTCAGCAAGATAATGATCCCAAAAACATGGCTCACAACACCAGGATGTACTTGCCGTACAATGTTCCACATATGCTCAAAACACCACCACAGAGTCCTGATCTCAACCCCATTGAGTATATGTGGAATATGCTTGAGAAAAGGATCAGGGCGCATCATATTAGCTCAAAGTCTCCACTAAATGATGTTCTTCAGGACGAATGGGTGAAAATCGAATCTCGCTTTGTTCAGAAAGTTGTGGAATCGATGCCGGACCTTCTTAAAGTCCTTATTAAGAATATAAGCTACCCCACAAAATATTAAAAAGAAAGTTCACAGTTTATAAGGATTTTTAGTTACTTTGTTTGTGAGTGTACGAAGACTTTATTGGAACTGATTCCAATGATGAGTGTATATTATTATTGGTATTCTTTATTAACATATTGTTTATTAAATTAAAATACGATATTTCTAGAAAAATCAAAACGAAATTAAAAAATTTAATTTAGCAAATTGAAGCCAGTTTCGAAAAGAAATTATCGATTTTCGATTGATGTCTATAAAAAAACTAAGATCATTCAGTAGCGACAGCTGAGAGACCACTGAAAAAAAATATACCGTTCGTCAATCAAAGAACGGAGCACCTTAAAAAAGCAGTGCAGCGGATGGCGATCAATAATAAAAAACCATACATATGACGCAGTACAAAAGAACGCGCAATACACACACACAAAAACCAAGGAAATAAATCATGTTCTTACATGTATTGTTAGAGGTTCGGAAAAGTTATAAATTCCTCAATATTTGCATATTGTAAATTAAAATAAAAAATTAATTTAAAAATTTAAACATCGGAAACTTTCCACTACCTCACTTTACTTACCCCATAAAAAGGTCATCATCAAAATCTCCCATGAGCGATCCAAATAGCGACATTTTCTAGCTTATATTTATTCGTAGGTCAAAAATATATTATTCAATATTTTCGTTTGGAAATTAGTCTCACGAAATTCACAAAGAACAATATAATTTTCTTCTGCTGACTTCTACTCTTCCGATTTGTTGAAAATTCTACAAATTTCTGTCGTCGTTTAGTTTTCCCGACTACATTTTTCGACGAGTGTCGAATTCAACGAACCAAGTACGAGTCTCGTTTACCTGCTCACCGTACCAATAGTTGCCAGCTACAGAAATTAATGTTGTATGTGCGATGAGCGATATTTCCGTACCGTATTTCTTTCACTTCATTTTATTAACTTTTTGGTAATTCGCAAGCCGTTCTCGATGGACACTGAGAGCACTCAACATGTGTGGTTTACTACTGGTGTGTATTTCATTGATTTAGGAAGTATTTTATTTCAGTCAAGCCCATCGGAGGTGGTTGACGGGCAGATTTATTTACGAATTAACTCAATTTACCTAATTAAAATGCGCACAGCGAACTGGCAACATTTTTTTAATACCTGAATGTGCAATTGCTATCTTTCGCACTCCGCGTAGCGTAAGTAGTTAATTTAAGCAAAAGCAACTTCAGTATAAATGCAGCATTATCATTCGATGCAGTTTTACAAGGATACAATTACAAAAAATTTACAAGGGTAAATTCATGATATCTATACAAACTTTTTGAACAAAAGACAAAAAGCTCTGATTTCCGAGTTGTGGCCTCGGAAATTAAAGTTTGGAGATTTCAGACCTATATCTCTTAAACTCTAGGTTAATGATAGCTATGTCTTTGGAAAGGTATTCGAATTATCCTTCATTTATGTACGACAAAATTTGGAACAGACTTACATCCGTTGTCTTACGTTTGCGCGAAACAGCACGAAATTTTCGCGCGACTTTTCATCACAATTTTTTTCATGCAGCGCCATTTTTTATAAGAACGTGAAAAATGGATATAAAAAGTGAAATGAAAGAAATAGAAAGTGAGTGAGTGAGTGAGTGATGAAAGATAATTGAAATAAATTTTCCTAAAAAGTAATACTTTTCCATTAAAACATTTTTTTAGATAAAATAATTACAAATTACGCTTTCTAATTTACAAATGACGCTTTTTGGTTTTTATGAATACCCAGAAAGTAAGTGAAGTAAGCAGAAAAATTAAATCGATTTCCGATAAAAAAATTCCGTTACAAAAGTCTCCAAAATGCAAACGCGACTTGAAAAAAAGAAGCAAATGCAAAAATTGAGATTCTTGCATCAAATTAGGCTTGGTTAGACGCAGTATCTTTTGAAACGGTTTCACAACTGGTATGTTGATATCATCAGTGGCGACACACTGTGGTTTGTCAATAGTTTCCAAAAGTCATAAACATGTGATGCCAATGAGGGGTGATACACGAATCATCATTGTGCGTGTCTCAAATAAAGCTTTAAAGTTGATCACTGCAACACGACAAAATATTATGCATGACTCAAATTCGTGTACGTGCAAGCGGTTGAGAGTGTGTTTGTAACAGGGTATGTAAGCGCACACTCACGAGCGCACGCGGTCGACTCATGTGCGCGGGCGCGGACGTGTGCGCTAGAATATTTTTTAGCGAACACGACCGTGTGCGCGTGCGCTAAAAATATTTTCCAGCGCACGCGTCCTGTTCGCTGACTGACTCACGTGCGCTTAGCGCACAGGACGCGTGCGCCAGAAATTTTTTTAAGCGCACGCGCACACGGTCGTGTTCGCTTAAAAAATTTTCAAGCGCACGCGTCCTGTTCGTTAGGTGACTCACGTGCGCTTAGCGCACAGGACGCGTGCGCTAGAAAATTTTTTAAGCGCACGCGCACACGGTCGTGTTCGCTTAAAAAATTTTTTAGCGCACGCGTCCTGTTCGCTAATCGACTCACGTGCGCACGCGTCCTGTTCGCTAATCGACTCACGTGCGCACGCTGTTGTGTGCGCTAAAAATATTTGTGTTTTATTTCTTTATGTTTAAAAAAATATTTGTAGCGCACGCGTTCTCCGCTAGATTTTTGGTAATAATAGATAGTTTGAAAAAATAAGCCAATACATTTTGAGACTTTCTTTAAAGCCTTTTTTGTAAAAATGAAAAAACCCAAATATTGAAAAAATACAAAAATTATTGGAACTTTACTTTTGAGTTAGTTGCTCGTAAAAATTGGTGATTATGGAGACAATGCATTAAATAAAATTTTAATAATGAAACAAGAAAAATAATATTATTGATTTTGTTTTATGACTATGTGTTATCAATGTCTTCACCTTTTATCGGCAGCAGGTAGAGGGCTGCATTAAATGCATTCCACAGCTTGCATTTTTACCTGCCGATCTCTTACCGGAAAGTTTTTTGTTGAAAAACAAAAACTTCTAGAAGTGGAATATTTATGGTCTTTCGTCCTAAGGCTACTGTATACGGCGTTTGTGATTTTCCCTAATTAAGCAATAAAATCCAGACAATGCACTGATATAGGAGTGGTTACGTTAGCTATTGTAAGATGGTAAACCGAAAGGGTTAAACAGTATGGCCTTTGTATTATTACAAGTAAAAAATTTACATTGTAATTTTTGTGATACCTACTTTTTAAATATTTATATCCGCACATTTCAGGTCATTTAAAAAAGACAATTTCAGCAGGTTAATGATTTTCGCGGTATCTTTTTGGTATAAATGTCGTGTTATATGTCGTAAATGCCTATGTTATTTGCGATTAAAGTCTACGAGATGATGTTGAAATTACATTAAAATCGGTTCTGCGTTTCATTTTACACAAACATACGCTTGCTTTTAGTATATTGTTACATATGTAGATTGATTGGAACACTAATATATTTTTTTGTTACAGTTCAACCTTTCGTTTTGAAGTATGGATTCAATTCTTTTTGTGAACCAATATTTTTCATTAAAATATAGCCGAGAATGCCTGCGCTAAAAAATATTTTTAGCGCACACAACAGCGTGCGCACGTGAGTTGATTAGCGAACAGGACGCGTGCGCACGTGAGTCGATTAGCGAACAGGACGTGTGCGCTAAAAAATTTTTTAAGCGAACACGACCGTGTGCGCGTGCGCTTAAAAAATTTTCTAGCGCACGCGTCCTGTGCGCTAAGCGCACGTGAGTCACCTAACGAACAGGACGCGTGCGCTTGAAAATTTTTTAAGCGAACACGACCGTGTGCGCGTGCGCTTAAAAAAATTTCTGGCGCACGCGTCCTGTGCGCTAAGCGCACGTGAGTCAGTCAGCGAACAGGACGCGTGCGCTGGAAAATTTTTTAAGCGCACGCGCACACGGCCGTGTTCGCTTTAAAAATTTTCTAGCGCACGCGTCCATATTGACGTGCGCACGTGAGTGTGCGTTTACATACCCTGGTTTGTAAGCGCTTTCATTTCAACGAAAGCACTGTACGGAGTGATTGATTTGTTGAGTCAGTAGCAGCATCAATGTTGCACACGCATCGTCTGTTACGCCTGCATTTATGGAATCTACAATTTATGAGTTCGCATTCGAACTTTTTTAATTGTATTTTCCATTATTTCCTGTAATGACCTTCAACTATTTTTTACCTTTTTGCCAGCCTCCTTTTTTACAGGAATTTCCAAGTTGTAAAAATGAACAACGGCGAAAGGGTTAGGATATATAAAAAATAGAAAGAGAGCAAGAGCATGGCGACCTTTTTAGTATTTTGTGTTTTATTTATAATTCTAAAAAACGTTTCATCCTTTCTTCTATATTTCCAAGAAAATTCGTTGGTTATGGGTAAATATTTTAGGTCAGTTTTTTTTTAAAGGGGTACATTTAAAGGTGTTTTACATTTCAAAAATAAATTGCTACAGCTACAATGGATAATAAAAGAAAACAATAACAATAACTGTAAATTTCTAAGAAAACCCTAAAAATAAAAAACCGAATTAATTTATTTATTTATTACAATTGGTTTGACAAACAGTAAAAAAGTCGACGGCTTTTCAATACATTTTTTCTTGCTACATGCATGTATGTTCGTTTCCGCGAAGCCCTTGCTGCGGCTGCTGTGCATAGTAAAATAGAAATGAAGGCACAATAGATAAGAACAATTTTCAGACCGTGCTTCGAGTTCTGTATGCATGTGTTTGTTTGATGATCGTGAAACAGCCAAAATTTTTGCATCAAATGTTATGGGTGTTTGGATCGGAAGTTGTTCCACTTTTTGAAATCAACCAATCAGCGTGAGTGATGCTGATGAAGATACCCAGAAGCATGGTCGATTTCAAATTCTCTACACTTGATACTAGAATGTACAATTTTCTCTTTGTTCTTCATCTCTCTCTCTTCGACGAACTGAGTGAAAACGTTTCAAATGATAATGCGTCTAGCCAAGGTAAACGTTTAATTAAATTTTTTCAAAACTTTTAGGTGTAGGTATTTAAGATTCGGCCAGGCCGAATATACCACTCTTACTGGTTTTTATTTCCCTTACATATTAATTATTGTAATTGTTCGAACATTATAGGAAAAATAAAATAATATGAAAATAATGACACAAAAGAAAATACTCAGTAACAAAATATATATGTAGGATCGCCGAGTGCTATTGCTCTTATTAAATGAAACTCACTGTTTAACTTAACAAATTTGCTTAAATTAGGTTTATTTCATTAGCTTGATCTTATTCAGTATTACACGTGTTTCTCTATCTGGCTTAGTGGCTGTGTTCTCTTCTACGATTTCTTACAAACTGTCTATTCGTTTGTCTTTCATGTGTCCTGTCAAGTTCGTCTGGACGGTGTTGCCACCTTGTATTGTCAGTAATTCTGTCCAGTGCATGTCGTCCGTGCAGCGAATCCCACATTCGGCCATCCTGCGGTTACATTCGCCTCGAATAAAGAATCCCATTTTTTTCATGAATTCAGCGATGGTAGTAGTCCTCCTTGGGCCTTCGTGATCACCAACTTTTAAAACCTCGTATCGACCGTGTTCCATTTTTGTACTTATCTTGTACGGTCCCAGAAACTTTTTGGTTTTAATTTCAATCCGGACCCAAATTGTGTTCGCTTAATGGCTAAAAGTTCATCAAGATTATACCTAGTCTCTCTTTTACGTGTCGCATTGAAGGTCTTCATGTTTTCGCGTTGAATCAGAGAAATGTTTTCTTGAGCTTGTTTACGTACTTCTTCACGTTCGTCATCAAATTCCTTGAAGGCAGCTTCGTCTAATAATTCTCGTAACTCAGGATTCTCTTTTTTCCTCATCTCTAAACCTGTTAGAATCTTGAAGGGTACCGGTTTCGTACTTCGGTGTGGCGTACTATTCATGACTTGTTGCACCTTCTCAACGTGCTTGTACCATGTACCAGGATTCGAACCACACAATTTCGCTATCATCCACGCATTTCACCACAACTTTATGTATCCGTTCTACTTGCCCATTTCCCCTGGGGACTCCCGTCGCTATAAACAAGTGTAAAATACCTTCAGTTTCACAGTAATCCTTAAACGCGTTTGAAGTAAATGCTGCACCTCTGTCGGTGATGACGCGCTTTGGGTTTCCAAAGATGACTGCTTGTTTCTTTAATCTGTCTAACACTGATTATACGCCGGTATTTTTCGTTGGGTATAACCATACGAATTTGCTGAATGCATCTACAACCACGAGAATGTAATTATATGACTTAGTGGTCATTTACATCGGTCCTACATGGTCTATATGGTACGTCCCTAGTGGCGAATCTTCTTTATGTATCGGATTTAACAGTCCTTCCCTTTTTCCCAACTTACTCTCGTTCATGATACATTCGACACAACTCCTGACAATCTTTGTGACCTTTGAATGAAGTTGCGGAATGAAAACAGACTTCTCGACGGCATCTTGAGCTTTCTTAATGGAAAAATGTCCTTGCTTATGAGCCATCCTAATCACTTCATCTTCCATCAGTGTTGGTACAACAAAAAGTTCTTTAGTGGGGTCCTTATGGAGCACCTCACACTTCACATAAAAATCCTCGTACTCGTTTGTTTCTAACACCTTCCTTACTGCTCGTATTCAATCATCAGTTTGCTGGGCTTGTTTTAATCGATAATTCAATAAATCCTCTAGTAATAGGCACGAGACTCTACTCAATGCATCTACGTGCTTCATTTTCGTACCAGTTCTGTGTTCGATTGTATAGTCGTAATCTTGCAAGAACATTGCCCAACGAGATACTCTTAATGGCACATCTCGCTTTTTCAATGTCAAGGTGAATGCATTACAATCGGTCAGTATTTTGAACTTGATACCCATTACATAGACTCCCCATTTCTTAACTGCCTCAATGATGGCTAAAACTTCCAATTCATACGAGGAGTATAATTCTTCGGCAGATTTAGTTTTCCGGCTCATATATTGAACTGGATGAAGGTGTTGATCATCGACATCTTTTTGTAATAAAACACTTCGGTTACAGCATTCGGGTCATACAATTTCAACACAGGTGCGTTCATCATGGCTAATTTTAGTTGCTGAAATGCTGCCTACTGTTCATCTTTCAACTCAAAATGTACATCTTTTCTCAACATATCAGAGAATCTGAAATAAGATTCTAAATCTTCTGAAATAAGATGTAACCTAAGAACTCAACCCTTTCCACCAGAAATTGGCATTTACTCCATTTTATCCGCAATCCGTTTGCTGCCGCAGTATTTAAAACAATATCCAGCTTCTGTAGACCTTCATTCTTATCCTTGGAGGGAATGATCAAGTCGTCTACATAGACAATAACTGTGCCAACTTTTATTAACTCTCCCAAAGCAGCCAACACAAATCTCGTAAACACTGCTGGGGAATTCGAAATTCCAAACGGAACATATGAGAACTCGTACTTTCCGTTGTGCGTGACAAATGAGGTATATTTTCTAGAATTCACCTCAACAAATCTAAAGTTGTGAATACCTTCGCACCCTGTAATTGTTCGATAACATCGTCAATTAAAGGCATAGGGAAATGATCTCTCACTATTTTCGCATTTAAACGACGGAAGTCGCAACATAGCCGTTTCCCGCCATCCTTCTTGTTTACTAATACCACCGGCGAAGCATATTCTGAGTTACTAGGCTTAATGACCTTTTCGTCTAACCACTGTTTACTGATTTGCTTGTCGACTATCCGCATATGACATTCTTCTAGGTCGCTCATACACAGGTACATCATCCTCCAGTAAAATTTTCATTTCTACCGTTGTGTTAACATTTTTTGCTGGATTATAACTGGCTACCATTTGCTCTACTTTACTAGCAAATGTTTTACTGAGATGTGATACATTGACGTCTGGTTCTGTGGACTCTGCTAAAAGACATATACTATGAAATTCTGTTAACAGTTCTGTAATATTTTTTTTATTAAGCAATTGATCACGTGATTAGCCACAGCTTCATGCGCATTAGAACTTACACTCCTGTTTGCATCTTCTCGTGGTTCCTTTAACATCACTTTACCGGCCACGGCCTTATCAGCCACCGCCTTGTCGGCCACCGCCTTGTCAGCCACCGCCTTATCAGCCACCTCTCTACCAGCCACCGCCATATCAGCCACCGCTTTACCAGCCACCGCTCTACCAGCCACCGCCTTGTCAGCCACAGCTTTACCAGCCACCGCCATATCAGCCACCGCCATATCAGCCACCGCTCTGTGCATCATCGCACCTTCAATTACTTCCTTACAATTGGGTCGAAATTTTCCACTCAACTTAACCCTTTCCGCCTTTTGCCTGAACTCAGCGCTCTGATCTATCAGTGTCAAGTCAACCTTTTCCAACACTGCATTTCCAATAATTGCGGCGAACCTCATGTCGCTTTCTTTCGTTACATGAAATGTTATATCTAGATCCACCTCATCGATGCACAGCTGAATTGTGAAACTACCCATTGTAGTGAGTTGGGTTTCACCGATTCCCACTAGCTGTCGTCTATCTTGATTTAAATCAGTGGTGCGCAAACGAACACTATTACATTTTGAGTGTGTATTGGGCATATTTTCTCTCAGCACTGAGAAAAATGGATGCGGTAAAGTATGATGCATTTGTCTCGTTTCTTTGCGTCATATCAATCGTAATTTTTCGGGTGTAGTCAAAATAAAGGAACGCAGCGAGACAGACCTACCTCGTTGATGGCTTGAGAGCTACTGACCAAAGACAAAGAGTATAAATAGTAAAGAGATATTATGACTCAAAATTTTCGACTAACGGCAGATTTTCATGTGCCATTATTAGAATGCAGTCGAGAGCGCTGCTACGGCGAATAGCAGCAGAGAAATTCGTGGTGAACTTCGTTTTACTTGGTAAATGATTATGCGTAAGAAGAGTTGATCGATACAGCAATCGTATGCTAGATGAGGAGTGAGAGAAATAGTTGATGAATTCCAATAACAATTCAGTTGCTTACGTCTGTCGGTCTTTTGATTTACTTCGCTCTTTTGCCTTTGTTTACCATCCTTTGTGTTATTTGCTTCTCATTGCCATTGCTTTGTTGTTGTATAAATACAAATCGGATTTACTTATTTTCGTTCATAAATGATTATGCGTAAGAAGAGTTGAGCGATGGAATCTTGTATGTCAAAGGAGTTGAAAACGAAACGATCGAATTGTTGGATCAGCAGGGGTTGAGGGAACAGGGGAATTAGACTTCTTTTTGGTTTCTTTACAATAAAAAATCAAGTGCTTACGTCTGTCGGTCTATCAAGCTTGGATTTTTTTTTCGCTTTATTATTTTTCGTTTATTAAAGGAATTTGGTTTTTTGCAACGTTTTGCCGGCATAATATTATTATTATTAGTATTTTAAATTAGGTTTATTATTAAATTAGGTTATTGTTTATTGTTATTTTATATGTATAAAATTATAATATAATTGTTGTACCAATATGTGTTATTGGTAATTCGATACACTGAGCTCAATGCAGGGTTGATTTCGTTTTATTGCCAGCCCATAGGCAATGCTTCCTTAATAGAACTAAAATCATAAATTTTAAAAATTTTAGTCTTTAATTTAATTTTAATAATGGTTTTGGACACTACAATAACATGGTAAATTTATAGACGGTCAGACAGAAGCACTTCAGTTGTTACTACAAAATAACAAGTACAAAGTCGATCTTCCGATTCGTTCGTACTCATAAAAAATCGAATTCCTACATAATATAAATATTTTCTCTGAAATATTTCCATTCTTTAATTTTTTATTTTTGCTTTCATTAACTTTTTATTTTTACTCGTATGTCATTAAATATACAGATATGCCGTCTAAAGTCTTCTTCTTCTTAAATCTTCTGCCTATACGAATTCTTCAAGAGCACGCTATGCTCGGAACGTAGATCGTGCCAGCGCTTTACATAGCTTGGACATCGAATAAGAAGCAGAACAAAGCTACGAAAAGCAAAGTTTCTTTCAAAAACCTTAAAATGCAAAATTGAAAACAAACGCAGACGGACGGACGGCTGCACATGGTTTGTTATTGTAAGAGAAGCAAAAGAAGACAAATCGCACCGTTCTCCTCATCGCCCGTTGTACACCAGAAATTGATCGATTCTTTCTTTCACACTTTACTTGGCATACGAGTGGCAGGATCGATCTCTTCTTACGCATATTCGCTTGCATTGTTAGTGCAAACTAACAAAAGCAAAGTCGATCTTCCGCTCCCTTCATACTCATTAAGAAGATCTTCCGTACCCTTCACTCATTAGAAGATCATTCAATTTTGCTTTGTTACGAGCGCTGAGAAGACCGCTGAGTTGGGCTTTATAACAACAACTACAAGGGATTCAGGGCATACAGAAGCATTTTGTTGTTGTACACTTTTTTGTTTCTTTTCTACTAGAACAAAAACAAAGTTGAAGTGCTTCCGTGCTTTCCTCCGAAAGCGAAGCAAAAGTTACCAACAATTTATCAATCATAATATGGTGAAAATTATGTTTTAGTGTAAATATTGGACCACATTCACCATGCTGCGCTGCCTTCGATAGCGGCAGAGTGGTGTGTATTTTTGTCTAATAATGGCACATGAAATCTTGTTCTTCTTTGAGTCATAATATCTCTTTACTATTTATACTCTTTGCCAAAGACTACAAGACTGGAAACTCTTGAAAATGCTATGAATGTGTGCGTGCCACGATGAGTTAAGCATTAAACACAATTGGAGCAACAGGATACAGCAACATTTCCAGGCAACAAGAAATTCCATGGCGTTAATTATAATGGCTGGGCAACTGTTGCTCAGCAACAAAAATTTCATATGTCAAATTCTTAATGGTGGTGTAACATTAGGCCACTTGAGGCCGACTTAGAAAACATTCAACTGTTTCTTACATTTTCCAACAACCTTTTTTAGAGGATTTTCCATTCCTTTTAGCAATTGATAAATATTTTGAGTAATTTTTTTTAAATAGGAATGCCGTATATTTTCTATTTCAGAAATAAATTGCTTGTAATAATAATAATAAAAATTTTGTTAAATATTAACTTAAATAAATTGGCATTAAGATGCCAATTGCTTTAAGCATTTAAGCAATTGAGATGCCAATTGCTTTAAGCATTGGCATTAAGATTAATGCTTTAAGCATTAAACAACGTATCAATTCTGTTGCTGTCAAAATTAGAAATTAGCCCGGAGACAAGATACAAAATGGAATGCAAACCACGGCAACAAACTGGAAAGCAAACTTTTTTCTCGATCTCCATAAAGCATTACAGCATGAGATCGAGAAAAAAGTTTGCTTTCCAGTTTGTTGCCGTGGTTTGCATTCCATTTTGTATCTTGTCTCCGGGCTAATTTCTAATTTTGACAGCAACAGAATCATTCTTGTTCTTCTTCGGTGTGTTTGTTTACATTGTGTCATGTAAAATTTGACAATTTGCATTGTGAGGGGTGTCACACTAGGCATCTTAATGCCAATTTATTTAAGTTAATATTTAACGAAATTTTTATTATTATTATTACAAGCAATTTATTTCTGAAATAGAAAATATACGGCATTCCTATTTAAAAAAAATTACACATTATATTTATCAATTGCTAAAAGAAATGGAAAATCCTCTAAAAAAGGATGCTGGAGAAAATTTAAGAAACAGTTTAAGGTTTTCAAAGACGGCCTCAAGTGGCCTAGTGTTACACCACCATTAAGAATTTGACATATGAAATTTTTGTTGCTGAGCAACAGTTGCCCAGGCATTATAATTAACGCCATGGAATTTCTTGTTGCCTGGAAATGTTGCTGTATCCTGTTGCTCCAATTGTGTTTAATGCTTAAGAGCCCATGTAAATTTGACAGCTAAAAATGTATCTTGTATCCTGTTGCTCCAATTGTGTTTAATGCTTTAGGCCTCAAGAAAGGTTACAGTTTCAATACAAATGTTACAAAAACAAATTTAATTGAACGGTTGCATGTCGAAAATGTAAAAATGTACCATATCGTTGCTAGTAGAAAAGTGGTATTAATCTCTGTTTCCCGCTTTTGAAGCTGTCATTCACAAATTGATTGGTATTGGGTCGCTAAAGTAAATAAAGATAATAAATACTCTAAATAAAGATAAATACTAAAGATAAATATGTACTCGCAAAATTTTTACAGATATTTATTAATATTGTTTTAAAACGTCGTATTACAGAACTTGTACCTGCGGATGTAAAGCAAATGGACATTTTTGCTTTTGCATATATAGTAACATTTGATTTACTATAAGGTTTTTTTAATAGAAGTATTTTCGAACCTGATTTCAGAAATAAGATTTTGCGTATAACACATAAATAAATAAATCGAGTTTGTCGTATATATTTTGTCATTTGCTCCCACTTGCGACTTCTATTCTTCCCCTTAATCTATTCCTATAAAATCATTATAGAATTACCCGGTAAGTCTGCCGGTCTACCTTACCCGGTAGTCTGCCTGAAGTAAGGTTTGCATGTATTACGTAACTTATTTACTTATTTTTTATTTTAGTATTAACTAGTAGTTAATATTAATAATTGGTATTAATAAATTGAGTATGTTTTGTAGTTGTAGTTGCATGTGCACGGGTGATATAGGCCTACTAAGGATCCGAACACCCAAAAAAATCGGTAACGCGCCTTGACGCTTACCTCAATGGTGGTGTGGGAACAGCATGAACTCTATAACTTTTCGAATTGTCATCTAATAAAGAAGTAAAAAAATATCCTTTATATCTTTTTTTCATTATACATTTTACAAATATAGAAAACTATATAAATAATATAAGATAAAGCGTCACTTGCTATCTCTTTCTGGCTGCAAAAGAAATGTAGTCAAATTCACCAGTTCATAAAAAATCGATATGTTTTTCATCTTTATCTGAAGATAAAAGAGTTTCCAATCTCATTAATCTCTGGATGCGATTTATTCGCAGTCGCAAGCAGAGGCAGCGACGTAATTTTATTATCGTAGTGCGATTTTCTATGTGTTCAAGGCATAAATGCAAATAAATAGTACAACATTTTTCATTTTTTTCAAAGCTCCTCGTAAATGACTTGAAAGTTCTAAAGGGTTTTCCAATAAGAGGTGTAATTTTGAATAGCTATGGTCCTGTAAGCGTGGTCGTGGTGGCCATTTGGCTGATGTTGCTTTTCATTATTAACGGCATACCTTCTTCTTTATTACGAAATAAACATGCGATAATTTATCTCAAAAAATGGCATTTTTCTTTGAATATCAAAATTACACCTCTTATTGGAAAACCCTTTATAAGGCACGCGTAGCGTCAGCTGTCAGCAACATAATGAAATTCGTTTTAGTTGAAATACCAATGTTAAACTAAAATCGCGATTAACTAATGATAGGGTGAGGGTAGGAAGGTAAAATATACTTTACGACCTATTCTCACACCTACCAAACATACACAAAAAATTTCATCAAAATCGGTCAAGACGTTTCGGAGGAGTTCGAACACAAACACCGTGACACGAGATTTTTATATATGTAATATAGATTTTACACAAAAAAATAATTTCATATTCATTATTTGTTTTGAAATTGTCAATATTCGATATTTAAAGGTATTTGAATTTCTGATATTGGTTATTTATATCAAAATCACGGTGACAGAAATGTAGCAGTCACTGCTGCTACCGTTCTCACCGTTCACAAAAAATCACTGGAACGCTCATCGAAATATATACAAAATATATAAGAAAGATAAATATATACAAATAAAATATATATATAATTTGTATATACAAATTGTACAAAATACAAAAATAATTGCAAGAGCAAAATCTTATTCGTTACACCCTGTAGCATTTGGGCACCGAAAAAACTCACACACAAACTAGCAAAATAAGCTACGCATACACAGAATCCCACTGGTAAATCTAGCGAAGGCCTTTGAAAATCATGGATGATTACGTACTGAGTTTGTCGATGAATATCAAAGTACTTCCGCACGAAGGTATCTGTTAGCGAGAACGATAACTACTTACGGAACTCCATTACGGCGTAAGGGGGATCGAAGCGAGATTTTTCTGTTGACAATCCAGAATACATTACATACGAAGGGAAAAGCGCATGGGGTATTCTCCACAATACATTACAATCGAATGTGGAAAGTTAAACAGAATACATACTATTTTCACATGCATTGCGAAGGGGCAGCGAAGTACTCCGCGTCCTATGACACGTATGGCTAAATGTAAAGTGAAAACTGGATGTAGAATCGAGTCGATACGGCACAATTTTTATTGTTGTTTCTTTATTGTTGGAACGACAACAACAATATGAGTTAGTGGAGCTCTCGTTTTGTTTCCGAGTTATTTCCATTTAAAAAAAAATTAATGAATGGAAAAAAATGTTACTAAAAATCGAACGATATATAATTTAATCATGTATTCAGTATTAGACATTAATATCAAAATTAAATATAATTTTGCCAATTAACCGAGTAAAGTACTGAACTAAATGAGCGAACGAACTACTGAACTAAATGACCGAGTGAATTATATGAACGAACTAGTTCACGACAGCTGATTGAACTAGAAAATCGCTCGCTGTAGTGAACTATAATGCCCAACACTGGTCGACAGCAATCATTTTGTTTTCCCTCGCGGAAGTTCATCCTATATGGATGAACTCAACTCCGAAAGCTGAGAGCGTAAGGTTGATATCTTTGTACAAAAAGCAACTGCAGACGTTCCATGGGTTTCGTACGTATGTATTCGTGTATTTTGGTTCAGACTTTACGGAACCTTACGTTTCGTCAGGATGTTTCGTTCACATTCGATCACATATACTCATTTTGGGCAGTCTTTCACACCTTCTTTCTTAACGACGCTTTCGTACTAAATACTTAGACCTCCAAGCCGAATAATTTTGGTTTGGCTTTTTATTGCGATAAATACATATATGTATGTATATAATCATATGTAACAAATAGCAAGAACGTTTGTGATATTTGATAAAATCTAAAAACATCGAAAACCAACATTGTTGACAGGAACTTAAGGAATACCTATCTTATTGTTCTTGATTATTAGTGTTTAATTTTTTATTAATTATGTATTATGTTACTTGTCCTCCGGTTCCGACAGTTCCTAAACTCTTCACAGCTATTCTGGAAGAGGTCTGTTGGTTCAAGTCGAACCTGGGCAATTACTAAAGCTCACTCAAGACAACTTATTTATGTACATATATATAAGTACATATGGGTAGTATGTAGCTTTGCTTTCTTGTGTTCTGAAGAGCACGATAAAAATCCGATAATAAAATAGCTCTGCACCTTTAAAATATTCATATATGTATGTATGTATGTACTTTCAATTGTTTACTTGATAAAACCTAACCAGTTCAGATAGGTCTTACACCCGTGCTTTTGGATGCATAGCTGCGACACTGCATTTACCATGGTGTATTTGGGATAATTTCCGGTTAAGAATGATTAAAAATTATAACAATTAATAATTTGGAAAGGCATATAAATTATAAACCAGCGTGTTCTTTAATCCAAGGCTGTAGAATAGCAATGTCACTATTGACGCCAGCGTATCCTTTACGAGCGCATCCAACACCCCAGGAAATGATGCCAACCTGTTCTCTATTTATTATCATGGGACCGCCAGAGTCACCCTGACAAGAGTCTTTGCCACCTTCGCTGGCGCCAGCACATAACATTCGGTCAGTTATCGCGTTAAAATCTTTGTACTGGTTTTTGCACAGAATCCTGGAGATAATCGTGACATCAACCTGTTGCAGTACTTTTGGCAAGGCACCGCCTTCTGAAAGAGAGCCCCAGCCTATAACGGTCGCCTTAGTTCCTCCCGCAGGAGATGTGGTAACCAGTGAAATCGGTTTTGCGTACTTGGTGAACCAAATCTTGAATAGCAATTTGACCAGTCCGACGTCGTAGTCGACACTTTCCTCATTGTATTTCTCATGTCTCAAGATATACTTAACCGGGATAACATTCTTCAAGGGGCTCAATTGTGCGACGCCGTGCTGTACGCTATAAGTTGATGGTCTTAAGCTGGTATTGATGCAATGAGCCGCTGACAGAACCACGTCCGCTTTTATGATACTGCCACCACAGATGTGAAAATTACGATAGCGTAAGGATACTTGATAAGGGTGATTTTCGATGGTGGTGCCTTCGCCGCCTACAATTCGGCCGTCCAGGTGGGGTGCCTTCAGAAGAACCTTGCTATAAATCTGAGCCACAATAGCTGAAATCACAAGAATTCGAAACATTTTGCAGAATGACGGAAGAGAATATTCAACTGGAGAATATAATCAACGAATTTTGGCTTTTATATTGAGCAAATTAAAGCAAATTATAGAGATAAAGATATCTACATATTAAATATAACCAGATAATTGTAATTTAATTTTATTTATTTTTTAAATCTTTGTGTACATACATCCGAATGGAAGTGCTGAGTCCATTAAGGGGCATTATGTGTCCCAAAAGATTTTATATGATGGATTACTCTGTATACATTTTGCTAATATGCATAAAAAACTAGTCATTGTTTTATTTGTGTAGTAAGTAATTACTGCATAAGTAATAAATAAATAAATAGTCAGTGTTTGCAAAATTAGCTCGTAACTAAGAAATTCGGAACCTCATTTGATGCATGGAGGTTTCCTTCTGAAGATTTCAGTTCGATCATATTTTACAAGAAATCATGAGAGTGTAGGGTAGCTAAGCCACGGCGAGGTGGACTCAGTGTCATATCTCTGTGCTTTTGTGCTTTGCTTGATTCGGATTTTTAATCCAAGAGTTGTCGTTTATTTGTGATGGGTTAAGGAACTCTTTTTTTACGCATTTGTATTTGGCTATGAAATGTAAACAGATACTCGGATATTGCACAAATATCTTTAATGTATTTGTCGTTACTTTTTTAATATTTCAGAAAATAATGCAATCTTTCTTCATATAAATAGAACATTCGTCGGCCGGATGTATTCCTGCGTCAACAGAAACAGAACAGAAATTCTGATGCCTTGGTCAAGGATAACGGAGGCTTCTTTCAATGGAGAGAATTTCGCTGAAATCAGTTGAATTTGTACTCTAATTTAATGTTGCTCTCTTTTGGCATATAGCATTGGTTATTTTTAAAGTGGAATATTTTAGATTTTCCAGATACTCTTTCTGGGTCAGTATTTTTTATCCTTTTAAAAATTGCGTTTTTAGGGGCTAAGTTTAAATAAAATCCTCCTGTTGCATTTCATTTAAAATTTATTATTAAATTTTGAGATGTCGTAAAATTCCATTGACTGAAAATTCCATAACCATTTAAAACTCTCTTGCTTAAATAAATGTCTTATAGATACATATACAGGGTGTATCGCATAAGGTGCGCCAAAAAGCTAGGACGTTAGGTTGGGTCGAGACAAGAAAAAAATCGAATGGGAGGTGGGGGGGGGTGCATTTTCTAAAAACTCGACTTAACATCGGAAAAAAATATTAAAAACAGTTTCTGGAAAAATTAATGCCAAAGTTAAAATTTTTAAAAATAATTTGGAAAAATAATTTTTTATAGCAATTTTTTTAAAAAATTATGTTAATAAGTATAAATTTTCTTCAAAGTAGAAAATGCTGTAACCAATTTTAGAGAAAATGCTTTAAACCGGAAGGATCTTCGTTTTGTAGTTTTCCGTTTCTTGGTAAAAAACAAAAATATTACAATTAAAATTAATGAATTCAAGGGGTGTCGCCGCTACTTCCGCCCGGGTTTCACCATCGAGTTGCCTGCTACGCCACTGGTTATTCCACCATGTTATATTATCATGGTATCGGTGCATTTATTTGGCGTTATCTCAGGGTTATTTCACATACATTGTAATCGCCTTTAACCCATTTCAACTTACTGGGTATTTAACTACCCAAAAAAGCGCTATCCTTTAAAAATGCATTTTTTAAAATTCTTCTAACCTATAGTCTTAAAGTTTATCTAGATCGATTAACATCAAATAAGCCTTGATTTTATCTATAAAAACGAAGACTGCATTTTCACACAAATGTACTTTTTTAATTAAGAAAAATGTTAATTTTCACAATTTGAATTTTTTTCACCAGAAGTCAAGTCAAACAAATCCTTAAAGATACAAATTTTGGCAAAAATATTTTTAAATTAGTTAGATAGATGTATTCTTTTCTCTAATAACTAAAATCTTATAGCTTAGGTCAACTTAGCTGGATCCAATTGATTATTTCCCGGCGCGGGTACTTAAATACCTCATGGGTCTCCTGATAATAAAAAATGTATACATTAATTATTAATGAGTTATAAATAAGATATTTCATAAATATAAAATAAATTTAAATTTAAATATGTTTGAATAAAAAAAATGTGAATTAAAAACAATTAAAATAATCTGTTTCCTTTAAAGTTTATAGTGAACACTTTTAAATTGCATTTGAAAGTGTTCACTCTTAAAATATAAGCTGACGCTTTTAATTTGAGATTGAATGTGTTAACTTTTAATTTAAATACAAACATTTTTAAATTGGGTTAAAAGTGTGAACTTTAAAATCAAAAGTGTTTAAATTGTATTTGAGAATGCGCATATTAAAATGTAAAGTTTTCACTTTAATATTCAAAGTGCTAACATTAATAATTTACATTTTAAAGTGTAAACTTTAAAATTAAATATTTTTCAATACGGCTGGTTTTCATACATGACAATTTTTAATTTTAAAGTCCCTTGTACTGGATTTAAAGTGAGTTTAAAGTGTTTCTTTTCTGAGTGTAAAATTATAAGAAGTTCAACAATTAGCTTTTTTAGTGAAAAAAATTTAATAAGAAATATACCAAATACACAATACCAAAACTTTATAAAATACATCATTTATTTTTTTATTTTTACTTCATCCCTTGGATCACCGTTATGGTATGTCTTAAAGCAATTTTTAAGGATGAAGATATATATCGCATTTTCTACAAGCAAACGGAGTTTTTCCACCACACTAATAACCCCTTACACGTTTTTCGCTTTGTGTTATCAGATGCTGAATTCCATCCTGACGTGTGCCCTCGGTTAGAGAGTTTGACATAGCCCGTCCTCCTGGCCGTCGACATTTAGAAAGCTCCACTAATGCTTCTACAACATTTATCCTAAAAGCTAGCTCTGACATAGGCTTGATATTATTATGTTTTGAACACAAAACATGTAATCTCCAAAGTGGCCAATACCACTTCTTTTCACGCACTCTGATTTAATAATTATTTATCCCATTGTCGAAAAAATCAACACTACCCATTCGTTGGTTGTACTCGTGAATAAGAAGAGGTTGGTTAATTGTTGCAACCTTACGAGTTTTGCGATCATACCTCTTAGCGGTGCAAAAAGGTTTATGGCCTAAGAAATTGGACATCACAGTAACGACTGAACTATCATTCCAAAGCACCACAACCACATTATTGTTGTTATCAAATCTAAAGTCGTAAGTGCCTCGCGGTTGCTTTTTCATTTTGCTTATCTCTATCAATGGAGCATTATTTATGCGACTACGTCGTACGGTACCTGTAGCAAAATAACCCTTAGTGCTTAGATGGCACCAGCTGCAAAACTACTTTCTCTCCAAGGCCATATCCATTGGAATCTTTATCTGTAGAGGCACCTGCATATGGTAAAACCTGATAGCAGTAAACTTCAGATGATGCCAAACAGCAATACTTATGACTAATAGTTATAGCCGCTTCGACATAATTGTTTCACGTATTCACTAGTGGAGAGTCAACAAGATAATGAAACATTCAATTGCAATGCTCATTTTCAGCATTCATTGATCTGCTTTGTTTGTTTTTATTTGATTTTTCATGTTATTTCATGCTTTTCTATGCACACACAAACGAACTTGTTAAGTTTTGATTCGCAACATGCAACGATCTGTTGCCTGATTTATATACCCTTATCATAACTCACTTTTACTAAAAGTTACAAACTTAAAATTTTGCAAGAAGACTACTCTAACTTATATATCCTTACGAAATTTCATATCTGCGCCGGTTTTAATGGGTTAAGCATGGTTCAGCATGGTTTCAAGAGCTAGGGCGGCAGTGAAACCATCACAGTTTTCGGTTCCGGTGGCTTAGATCGGCGAAGAAGCAAAAGACTGGCTAAGGTGATTCTGGCGGCGCACTGATCTTGAAGGTCGAGTGGGTCGATAATTAGTTTTCAGGAGTTGTGCCCTTGCAAACTTATTTGGTGTCTACAGCAACGTGGTGTTTGGTGTGTTATATTTATAAGGTTGGGAATAATTTTAAAATCTTCGTACAACTAATTTATTATACCTAACAAAAAGTTGCAAAATTTTGCTGCAAATTTTGTTGCAATTTAAATAAGATTCACTAATCCGAGGCATATCAGCCCGACGTATCTCATCGGTTTGGTTTGGTTTATCTCTGATTTCTGGCCGTCAGTGTAAAGAGTTTACGAATGAGTTTGCAATAATTTTATTTGTTAATTAAATTATTAAGTTATTAAATGTCCGATGTCCAGTCCAAAGTTTGTAATGCAAAATTGCAATCGTTTATAATCTTATATTTTCATAAGATTCGTGAACACTTTTGCACTATAAAAGCCACTGTATCGATTGTGGTACGACAATAGTCCGCAGTAAAACGCTGTGCAGGATGTTCGGATTTTTTATGTTTTCGGTCATCGTGGCATCGGCGTGTAGTAATGTTCTGGCTGTATCACCCCCCATGGATGGCCGCATTGTGGGCGGCCGGGACATCAACATTAAGTCTAGACCCTATCAGACATCGGTGCGTTATAAAGGATTTCCTATGTGCGGTGGCAGCATTCTTACCAATAATGTTATTTTAACCGCTGCTCATTGTTTATACAACCTCGAACCCTCCTTCATCTCCGTTCAGGTTGGAGTGAGTGTACTGGGTGGCGATGAGAACGTGATATTTGCCGAACGTACTGTGCTCAACGAGAACTATGATCCTTTTACTTCCAACGGGGATATCGCTTTGATAATTTTGAAGGATCAGATTCCGTTCAGCGACACCGCTCAACCAATTGCAGTGGCTACAGAAACTCCTCTGCCAAACACTAAAGCAGTTGTGTCCGGTTGGGGACGTCTTTCGGAGGGCGGAAGTAGTGCCAGGAACTTGCAGAGTGTTGAAGTTGAGATTGTGGAGTTGTCGGTGTGTCGGGAGCAGTACAAGAAATTGAGGATAGATGATGACGATTATTATAATGATGATGAAGAAATTATAACGAATAAAATGCTTTGTGCCGGTGTGAATGGAGGTGGCAAGGACGCTTGTCAAGGTGACTCTGGCGGTCCATTGACAGTCGACGGTGTACAGGTCGGTATTGTTTCTTGGGGTATAGGTTGCGCTCGTCCCAGATATTTTGGTATCTACACCAACGTTGCCGAAATGAATTCGTTTATTGTGAAGAATGTGAAAGGATGAATTCATACTAAATGTATTGGTAAACAACTTCACGTGAAGATATTGTATGAATTAAAATAAATAAATACAATTTATACGATTTAATAAATATTGATGGTTTACGTATAAACAATTGTTTTATATTTAAGTCTATATTTAAATATTAGTAATGTGCTAAACGCTTCGATTGGTGGTGAACTTTTAACTGATCTCAGGAGCAAAATTTATTTTTTAAACTGTTTCCTAATCCAAACATATTTAATATATGGCACCCTCCTTTGCTAAACCGATTGACAGACGAATGATGTTATCATGAGTATTACATGCATATTATACACGTTAACTATGCACGTTAACTGTAGCAATTGACCATTTTAGTGCCGATGATGCTCGGCATTACAGTTGCTTAGTGTGTCACTGAGCACCCTGGTGTAAGATTTTGAGAGTTTAATTGTGAAAATTTTATTTCACACTGCCTTACACACACTTTTAAGGCCGCTGCTTTCGGTTTTGATATCTTGGGTCGCTTATTTGTCATTGAAAACCATTTGAGGAAATCTACTTGAATTAGCATTCATTAGATACCATGATACTTCACCTGCAGTAAGTACTTGCTGCAGGTGCTGTGCATAGTTAGATGAGAATGGAAACGCAACAACAAGTTTCAGATCCTATTTCTGCTTTTAGTTCTATATGCATGTGTCAGTGATTGACCAATATACCCCCGTAGAAGGTTTTCTTTGTATAAAATTGTACACGAAGTATCAATGGGGTATATTCAGAAAAGAATGTATGCGGTATACCCATTTTAACATAATCTCATGTGTTAAAGTCCCCATGGGCCCGATGCTCTACTTTAGCATTTTCTTCTAAAGGTGCTCTAATAAAGATTCTTTCACCACAGGTTAAGAGGGTGTAGGATGCTTTAGCTCGACTTTCTGGTTTAATTTGAATACACTATTTTTGTCAAAATAGCTCATTGGTTCTTCACCCATTGATGTAAATTCCGTCTATTGACGCCCTGTTCTGCAAATGATTTGTAGATGCAAATAACTAAAATGTATATACATGGGTTTAAATCAAATATAATAATTTTATAACTTTTGTTTACATGAATATACAGTATATTGTATTATTATAATAATTTTATATTATTATTATTATTATTCTAAAATAGTAATTTTAATCAGAAAGTTTGTTTAATCTGTAAAAATCTTAATCGAACTATCCAATTAACAAAAAACAATTTCAGAGTGAGAGTCATTTTAAGCTTTTAATTAATTTTATGCTTCGAAAAAGTTGGTTGGTTTCTGTCATGTGCTCTTTCACGACAACGATTTTATCATCACATTATCACTTAACGTTGGCTGCAATGGTTTCATCAATCCATTGCTTTAGAGGCGCAATGAAAGTGTACACGCTAGGATAACCAGTTCGAGCACAGCCACGTCCCCAGGATACCAGACCCGCAAGTTTACCGCTCATAATGAGTGGCCCACCGGTGTCACCTTGACAGGCATCTTTACCGCCAGCATGCAAAAATCCTGCACAAATCATCCGCTCCGTTATCTCACCTTCTCCGTAAACTAATGCGCATTCTGCTTCTCCAACAATCGGCACTTCGGTTTCTTCCAAGTAGTAGGATGACGGTCCATATTCTTTGCGATAACCCCAGCCTGCAATCGTGCCTACTCTACCGGTTTCTGGTCGTTTGGGGAGCACATCGATGGGATGCACTCCAGTTTGCTTGAAATCGAAAGCAATTTCAAGAATCATGATACCGACATCATAATCAACGTTGCGGAAGGAGAAATTGGAATGTGCAATGCTCTGTAGAACCGGATACTGCATGCCATCGGCACCAGTACGTGTGTTAGCACCGGCCACAATCACCACTCGTTCGCTGACTGCTACATTGATGATGCACTGGGCAGCGGTGATAACCACACGTTCGCTGTAAATGCTGCCTGCACACTTATGCCAGTACGAGCTATTCGTGCCTTCCCTGTATCGTATGGAAACCAAATATGGATGCGTAATAATGTCGACTTCATGCCCGCCGATAATACGAGGATCCTGATGCGCGGATGTGATGAATAGCGAGGCAAGAACAATGGCTGGTGAAAACCATTCAGTCATATTTTACTTTTTAGCTTCACCAACGTCGTAGACAAAACAGTTCAACTACTACTTAAAGACACATTTCTACAACAATATCTGTTAGTTATTTTTGAGATTATTTTTAATCTGGTTGGCGTTATCGCTCGATAACAGATACGAAAATGTTTCAGTACGACGTTCTTGTTCAGTAGTGTGTTAATATTAAGTACAATATCTAAGAGCGGTCGTATCTACACTAATCTAAGTCTTGAAAGTTATATATCGCGCTAAATTAACTGATTACATTGCAAACAGTTGTTTGATCAAACAGTCACATTGTTTTTGTTTTCTGTATAAAGCTGTCAACTCTCAATTCATCCGTGAGAGAATGAAAACGGATGAACTGTTGGCACAGCAAATACTCTGTTTGCAGGCGATGAGTCCAAACTACAAAACGAACAGAGTTTTTGTGTGGTGTAATAAAAAAGTATGCAAGGTTTGGAGTGAAAAAGCTGCACTTATATCGGGAAAAGGAGGATTGCGTGAAAATAATTGCTCAAAGCAACTCTAACTATGTATATATACTACGGAAAGTGTTTGACTGTTTGTGTTTGCAATGTAACATAGCAAGCAAACAGATTTGACGGGAGAGTGAAATAGTTCATTTCTTTGGACTGTTTGATGGAACAACTGTTTGCAATGCAATATGGGCCTAAGGGGAATTAAAAATTCTCATGAACCCACCATAAGAGGAAAAAGGAATTGAAGAGCTATATCCTCTGAAATACCAAATGCAAAAATAAAAGAAAAGGCTTTGTAACCTAAGTAATTCGAAGGACTTTTAAAAATATTACACCCTACTTTTGGTTTATAGGGATGACTTAATTTATAAATAATTTCTTGAACATTTATTTAAATAAAATTTACTTAAATTTCGATTTATATTAATAGTTACAATAATACGAGTGTATTCCAAAATTTAATCACAGATACTGTGCAATCTTCCCCAACAACCACGGACGTTGATATGAAATCCTCGAGTATACACCAGGATATTTCGGCGAGGCACAACCGATACCCCACGAAACGACACCAGCCAACTTACCGTTTATCACCATCGGACCTCCAGAGTCTCCCTGACAGGCATCCTTGCCACCCACTCCGCGAAATCCGGCACACATCATGTCGTCAGAGACGAAAGATTTGGGATTGTAATCCTTGTTACACAACTCATTACTAACAATCGGTACCTTTACTTCCTGCAAAAGATCCGAATCTCTTTTTATACCAGTACTACCCCAACCGGTTATAGTGGCAATTTCACCATCTTTCGCAACACCATCGGCCAGTTCGATGGCTTTGATGGTGAAGTTGTTCAGGGGAAGGGGAGCGGCTAGTTTAAGAAGTGCGATATCATTCGTGTAGCTTGCTGGAATGAAGTCCTCATGCATGATGATTTCCTGTACAGGTACGATGCCACTATCGCTGCCCTCACGTTGATTACTGCCGGCCACAACATGTAATTGGCTTGGCACGAGTTCAATAACGCAGTGTGCTGCTGTGACGATCATGGTCGATGAAATAATGCTTCCTCCACAAATATGTTTGTGGATGGAAAACGTGGATGTGATACTTTTGGACCGCAGGCTGACCTGGTGTGGATACATAGCGATATCTACAGTTTGACCGCCCACAATACGTCCACTATTCGAATCCTGAACTATCACGTCATCCTGCTCCTTGACAGAGCTTATATGTCGTCCGGCAAAAGCACCAACGCACAGCGATCCGAGAGCCAATAGAGCGAGCAAGGATTTCAGCATGATTCGATCGATGACTATACGAGTATAAATAATGAAGTGTCTCAATAATTTCAAGTCAACAGCTAGCTTTTCCGAAGAAAGCTGGCACAGTTCAGGTTAATACGATACGGTTATCATTATTGCTTCGGCTTGATAACGCGCTACTGATTACTTACTCTTAACTTTGATTTATTGGCAAACCTTTGCTAGAATAAGTTCTGGAATATTATATACAACCAACCTTGTATGTTACTTTGGGAATTTAATAACGTTTGACTATTATTTTTTTACTAATATGTATGTTTTCTCGTACAGTGAATTGTTTGATTACTTTCATGTTATCATCAATTTTTTATTCGTAGGTATTAGTTTTGTTTTATTAGTTTTTTACTTACTATTTATGTTTTATAATATAATAGCATAATTCAACATAAAATGAATTTATGAAGTACTTAAAGTACTTAAGTACTTAAAATTAAATTTATGTAGATGAAGGTAAATGACAAACTCATCGGAAATTAGAAAGAGATATGAAAAGCATTATATCTAGTTACACAAGTCAAATTGTGATAGAGAGAGAGAGAGTAATATGAAGCAATAAGTACACAGATTCGAGAAGGAACTAACTATTTATCTGAGGATCGCAACCTTTTGCCTGAAATGTTTAAGCAATTAATTCTTAATCATCTAATTACATTCAATAGGTAATTGATCGGTTATTGACCTGACACTTTATGGACAATTAAATAATATCTATGGGTTATTTCACACTGCGTGTCTCACTACACGTTATACCAATAACGCAAGGTGCTAAACCATCAACACTGAAATGATGATGTGATGTGAGGTACTGAATAACTGCCTATCCTTCAGCGAATGCTAATTTGGTGAAGCTTGAAGAGAAGAATCCGAGGGAAGTCTAACTTCTTTCAACTATCACACTGAAGAAGTATGCCACCATTGTACGTCCAATGAATGGAAAGACTAAGAAACGACTCACTGGCCTTAGAGGTTTACAGTTCGATTAAATCTGTATTAATAGAAATATTGTGTAATTTTATGATCATTTTCCTTGATGGAGAGTCGAACCAATTCCTGTGTGATGTATGATTGCGTGAACGATTTGACCAAGGGAATCGTAACCGGGCACCGATTCGTAATCTTTGTAGAAACACAACTCGACTCTTATGCACGATCTACTGTTTATCGAAACAGAAAACCCTCATTCGTTTAAAACCGTTTAAATGAGCTAAATATAGGTTATATATTGTGTTATAAATAGTATTCTTTATTTAGAATGTCTTCGAACTAAATTTGTTGAAATGTGGAATTTAGTAAATTGGAATAATTGAACGCCTGATTACTTGTACTGTGCAAACTTCTCCAACAACCACGGAAGAAAATATGAAATTCTCGCATATACGCCTGGATATTCGGGTAGGGCACAACCGAATCCCCACGAAACGACACCAGCCAACATACCATTTATCACCAGCGGACCTCCAGAGTCGCCCTGACAAGAATCCTTTCCACCCACTCCGCGAAATCCGGCACACATCATGTCGTCAGTGATGAAACGCTTGGGATTGTAGTCCTTGTTACATAACTCATTACTAATAATCGGTACATTTACTTCCTGCAAAAGCTCCGAATCTTCTTTTCTACCAGTATTACCCCAACCAGTGATAGTTGCAATTTCACCTTCTTTCGCAACAACATCGGCCAGTTCGATGGCTTTGACGGTGAAGTTGTTTAGCGGCAGGGGGGGCGCCAGTATCAGAAGTGCGATGTCGTTTGACAATTTTACCGGATCGAAGTCCTCATGCATGATGATCTCCTTTACAAGTGTGATGACGCTATCGCTGCCCTTACGTTGATTAGCACCAGCCACAACCTGAAATTGGCCTGGCACCTTGCCGATAATGCAGTGTGCTGCTGTGACTATCATGGTCGATGAGATAATGCTTCCTCCACAACTATGTTGACGGATGCAATTCATGCAAGTAATATTTCTGTACCGCAGGCTGATCTGATAAGGGTACATTGCGATATCTACACTTCTCCCCCCCACAATACGACCATTACCCAAATCGTGAACTACGGCATTTTCCTGATCTTTGACAGAATTAATGTGCCGTCCTAGAAAGGCACCAGCGCACAATGACACGACTGCCAACAGCGATATTAAGAATTTCAGCATTGTCCGTTCGATGACTGTATCGATAATGAAAAAGACTCCACATTTTCAAGTGAAAAGCTAGCTTTTTGAAAGACGAGGTACTTTATACTTCAGGGCGATGCGATAGTGTTATCATAAAATCGGCTCGATTACTCGCTACTGTATCAATAATTTATCGGCTTTCACCAGATTAAGAAAATAGATTATAGAGTTTTATATAAATAAACCTTGAAAAAAAATTCAGAATTTGATAATATTCAATGACCCAAACTCAAAGTACTATCGTTTTGTAATTCATTGTTCAGTACAAACTTGAAATTGCCTTTATTTATTATTTATTGGGCACAAGAGCTTTTGTCATCTGCATAAATCGTTCTCTATTTGAGTTAAGTTAAATATTTTCTCATTTTCAGGTTATTTAAAAATGTATTTATATTGTATACGATTTTATTATATGTATACGCACTTTATATACTTCCATATATACATTTATATGCATCTTTACATACATCCATGATAGACAACCAAAATCTCTTTTGTAAAATCAGACCCTATTCAATATGCTATATTCGTGCAATCTCCATATCCAACCTACATATAAATAAGATCAGCTAGGAATTTTAAAGACTAGCGGTCTGTGCCCATATCAAAGTTCAGTTAATATAAGAGGAAATGATTTTTAATTGAATTTTCTTTTAGTTAAAATAAATACACTATATTATTAGTTTTAAAGACCTTCGCATTATAATGTATTCGAACTAAATTTGATGCAAAAAGAAACTTAAATAAATTCGATTAAAATATAGTAATCGAATATCTTATCACGGATACTGTTCTTCTTCTCTAACAACCATGGACGAAAATATAAAATTCTCGTGTATTTTATCCCCAGGATATTTTGGCATGGCGCACGTTGCCATCATGTTGATTACCACCGGCTACAACATTAAATTGGCTTGGCATGCGGTCAATAACGCAGTGTGCTGCTGTTACTATTATGGTTGATGAAATAATGCTTCCTCCAGAAATATGCTTACGAATGCAATACTTGCACAGCGAGGGTGTGAAACGCCGGCTGATTTTGTGAGGATGCATGGCAATATCTACAGTTCGCCGCCCACAATACGTCCATTATTCAAATCCTGAAATGGAAAATCATGCTTATCCTTGACATGATTTATATTCCGCCCTACAGAACCACCAACACACGATGACACGAGAGCCAATAAAGCAAGTAAAAATTTCAGCATCTCAAATCAAAATGTGAGAAAACAACTTATCAATACCCACCTGTTTTAGGCTGTATACATCTGTATATGTATATCGTATGTATATAACTACATAACAGTGTGTAACTATAAGAGTATATCTATAACAGTGGTATTTGTGTGGTTAATCCCAAATAAGATTATCAATGATGATAAGGGTGTTTGTTATATAGTACCTGTATTTGTTTTCTTTTCTAATGTTTTTTGCAAATTTTGCTTTAAGATAAAGAAAAGGAAATCACTTCACTTCAATGCTTTTGATTGGATTTTCAGTCAGGGAATACAGTATATTAAAGTTTTAGTGTTATTGGTTTGAATAGACTCTTGATCAACAAACGAAAAACGACAGCTGACCACAAAAGAGAATGATTATAAGACGAGCAGTAGGATAACGGCATCCATTTACTGAGGACTGGTTTTGTTTTGTCTATTTGCCCCTCTAACATTCCGCGTCCCTACACACGGCTATCCTGCATCCGACCCGGATGAATCTTCATCGACGTTCAAAGTTGTCCAAGGCTTCATATTATATAATCTGCTGGAGTACTTGTAACATTAGGCCCTTCGTGATTGCCAACCTATTGAACATTGTAGCGATAGTTACTTGTCTGCATTCTACGCGTTCGATTTCGAAAGATGAGATAATTTCTTCCTCGACTATTTTAGCCAAATTAAACCGCTTTTCATGTGACATCTTTACTCCGAACATAAGCCTAAGTCTTTCCAGTGGATCTATTAGCCGTAGAATTAAGGATTCGCTGCAACATACATATATACATGCATGTAGATACATGTTTATACCATTTTCCCCGGATCATCGATCGACATTTTCGCTAAAACACTTATTATGATCTGGTTTATGCGCTCGACCTGTCCATTGCCCCTTAGGACTCCAGTTGTTGTTAATACCTGGTTGATCAACCTTGTTTCTCGCAGTACTCCTTGAACGACACCGACGAAAACGCAGTACCTCTATCTGTCACAACTCTACATGGATCAGCAAAAACATCAGCTTAGAGTTCGAGTTTTCGTAGCACTTCTTCGGTTGTTGTTGACTTCACCATATATATCCATGAGCATTTTGTGAACGCTTCAACCACGACGAACAAATAATTATAGTTTTTTGCGGTTGAAGCTAACGGCGTAAGGTGATCTAAGTGGTAAGTACATATGTAAAGGTAAGTCTAATTTCGTCAGTGGGTCAACATGTTTCATGGAGGATCCTGAATTATGTCGAACGATATAACCGAATTCTTCTAACAGTAAGGCCCTCCTAGCTATTTTGGCGTTCTTTCTTTTTCATAGTTAACGTGAGGGCTTTACAATCTGTACATATTACGAATTTGAGCCCTAACAAGTATGGTTGCAGCCTTTTCAAAGACTTGATGATTGCCAAACTTCAAGCTCATAACTCGAATATCCTTGCTTCATTTCAGTAGTCTTAAAACTTGGATAAAAGACCGGATGGAAATAACCCGTATCAGACGATTTCTGCACCAATACTGCTCCAAACCATCTTTGCATCTGTATGTAATTTTGTTTCAGCTTTAGGATCAAATAGTTTTAATACTGGCTCTGAAGTCAATTTATTTTTCAGGAGCTAAAAAGATTCTTGTTCTCTTTCATCAAATCGAAATGGAACATTGTAACGAACAGGTGAGTTAGAAGTCGATGCTGCTAGGGATGCTCGGTCCGGCTGTGCTCTGGGAATTTGGGGGGGTTCATAAACCCCAAACCGCATCTTATACACCCTGTTACAAAAAAAAAATAAAAGTAGTACCGAGACTTACAATTCAGAAAAAAAGCGGAGTAATTAACCGGTACCTTAGGTACCACGTCCTTTTGCCATGCGCCCCATCGAATGCCGAGGGGGGGGGGGGAAAGATTAGTTGGCGTTCTCCTTCCCCATCTTCACCCACCCCGCCATGCTGACGGCATTACCATGCACTCGTCTGCCCACTTCAGGGACCCACGCCAGTCTTCCGGATTGGAACCGGCCAAACTAATTTAACCAACAAAAGTCATTTTAATATTTGTTTATTGATTCACAAAACATATAGTAAATTTATCACTCTACCCGTATTTAAGCAGGTTTTAATTTAAACAATTAAATTATTGAAAAACGTACATATGAAGTTTCATAACTAAATACATCTTTAGCATAATTACATAGCAAAAGAATACTGTAGTAGGTATTGTTTCAATATTATTACATGTTAAACATATCCATACGTAGAAATTCTTAACATTAACTTATTAAATAGAAAGTGAAGTATTATGACCAAAACCGATATTATTCAAATTTAACCAAATGACATAAACATTGACCGGGTGGTAAAATCTCTTTGTTAAACTCGTTAAGTTTTAAGTAAGTTTTAAATTTATTTACGCACGTTTAATTAAATTCAGGAAGGAATGGCATTACGGTAAACAAAAAAAACATACGAGGCTTGTATTATAAGAAAATATCCAAATTACTCACCGGATTCCGCATACATGATGATGGCGCCACCTCAAGGAAGGGAATCTGTGGATGAAAGTTAGCCAAAACGGGAAATCTAAATCTAATAATCAATATAAATATTTATAATTTAAATCCATGATATAAATCAATGAATAAAAAAAATTCAAGCTTTTAACAAACCCTTAAATTGGGTTAAAATCTCTATCGCTATCTATATGTATTACTTATTCATTTGCGGTATATTCGTAAATAGATTTATGACAGCGGAATCAAAGAAAAATAAACCAACCGATTTACGTTTGAAAAAAAAGGTAGTTAAGATTACCATAAATTCTAAAGAGCTTTAAAAAAAAAAAGACAAAGGCCAGTTAAAGCATTCTTCATAATTTACATTTTTATGTAACCCGACTAATTTTGAATACAAATAGTTACTCATTTTTAAGTAAATTATTTAATAATCATTTTGTATTATTTTAAATGACTTTTAGCAAGATTCATTTAAGTTGTATTGTTACTTAGTATTATTCTTAAATATGCACGAATTGAAAACTTAAATTAGAAAAACTTTATGATACTAGTTTAAAATTATTAATAAACTCATAATACTGTCTCGTATTATTTAATTTTAGCTGCAGATGATAAACTTTAAGTTAACTTCAATTTGTATGACATTAAATTTAATTTGTAAGCATAATTATGTGTACATTCAGAAAAAAATTTAGTTTATTTTAGGTTAAAGAAGAATCTACTGATTGAGATTACGAAAGAATTTACGATTTCAAATTAAGATCAAAAGTTCGTGTAAGGCAAAAGTAGGTTTGACATGTTAGAAGATCTTTAAATATATATTTACGAATAAACATAAGGTTTTGAGATCTGTGTGGGTGCCGTTCCTGTTCGGTAAGGGTTGATTTCCTTGTTGTAAAAACTCTTGTGTCTCGAAGCCTTTCGTTTTCTGGTTGAAATCCTTAAATTCGAGGTCGGTGCAGTATTAGAGCTGATTACAGATAAGAATTTGCGCTGTGACTATTGTTTCTATGGTTGCTTGTGTATTTGTTGTTAAATGTTTTTGTTGTCTATCAACTAAACAAATACCATTCGCAATGGTACACAGAGTTTTAACCAGACCTTGAAACTTTTATGACTTTTATCAAAAAACCCATACCCATACCCATAACTCTTATCCATGACTTTTAAATATAAAAGTCATACCCATAACTCTTATTGAAGACTTTTATTTTTAAAAGTCATTGAAAAAACTTTTTCGATGACTTTTATATTTAAAAGTCATGGATAAGAGTTATGGGTATGACTTTTATTTTAAAAGTCATGGATAAAAGTTTTTCTGATGACTTTTTCTGGTGACTTTTTTGAAATAAGAGTTATTTTAAGAGTTATTTTCAATAAGTGCGGAGAAGCATGAATATGTGGTTAGGTTTGGAATAAGCTGCTTGAGAGTGAAAATAGTTAGTTTAAGAAACTGTGTGCCGCTGAGATTTGTTGTTTATTCATTGATCGCAGTGTGTGTGTATCCTTATCGGCAGCAGGTACAGTACAGCGGCGACAATGCTTTGAAACAACAACAACAACTCATCGTTCCGCTTGTGTGTGAATGACTGTGTTGTTGTTGTTCGTTGCTTTCGTTGAATGGTTATAAAGAATTAAAGCAGAAATGCAGACGCAATTATTTAGATAGAAAATATATTATTTGTATCAAAGTCGAGTTAGTCGCATGTCAATTGAAAGCTAGTTAACTCTTAAACGGCTGCACCGATTTTGATGCGGTTTTCACCATTCTGCTCGAAACTATTAATTATTCGTATTTGTAAGAAAAATAAGAAGAAATAAGAATAAGTAAGAATCATCATAAAAGTTGAATGACATCTCAAAAGTGCATCAGTAAATCGATTCTCGGAACTGGACAGGATAAATCTGAATGTTTTTTATTGTCCTGCACCGTTCTCTGTATTTTGAATGCTTAAAGGGCGGCAAATGGAAATTCCCTCCATTAATTGCATTTTTTTTTTTACAATACAAACTTTGAAAGTGAAAAGCAGCAACAAAATATCAGCGACAAAAGCATATCCCGTTAGTTTTGTCTCTTGGAATGCAATGCCTCTACCTGACGCCAATAAATCGTACAATAGATGCACGAAAATAGGCGAAACCTCAGACTCATTTGTCTTTGTTCGAAATAGCGGCCCAAAAGTCTAACAAATATCATCCCATTTGGGATGCAAAATTAGAGTCACAAAATAATAAAATATTTCCTTACAAATACGAATAATTAATAGTTTCGAGCAGAATGGTGAAAACCGCATCAAAATCGGTGCAGCCGTTTAAGAGTTAACTAGCTTTCAATTGACATGCGACTAACTCGACTTTGATACAAATAATACATTTTCTATCTAAATAATTGCGTCTGCATTTCTGCTTTAATTCTTTATAACCATTCAACGAAAACAACGAACAACAACAACACAGTCATTCACACACAAGCGGAACGATGAGTTGTTGTTGTTGTTTCAAAGCATTGTCGCCGCTGTACTGTACCTGCTGCCGATAAGGATACACACACACTGCGATCAATGAATAAACAACAAATCTCAGCGGCACACAGTTTCTTAAACTAACTATTTTCACTCTCAAGCAGCTTATTCCAAACCTAACCACATATTCATGCTTCTCCGCACTTATTGAAAATAACTCTTAAAATAACTCTTATTTCAAAAAAGTCACCAGAAAAAGTCATCAGAAAAACTTATATCCATGACTTTTAAAATAAGAGTTAAACTTTTAACTTTTATTTTGAAAATAAAAGTTAAAAGTTAAACAGTTAAATAAAAGTTATGAGAAAAACTTGTAACTTTTATTTTCAAAATAAAAGTTAAAAGTCTAACTTTTATGAGGAAGATAATTGGAATAAGAGTTATTTTCAGGCTCTGGTTTAAACATATTTTCATAAGTTTTAAATTGTTAACTTTTGCTATTGAGTGCATCACAAAACGTCACATACAAGGCAAATACGCAAAAAAAATTCAAGTCAGCAAGTTAAACTTTATTACACAATAAGCAAAAATTCGGATTGCCATTTTTTTTTAAAAAAGCACACAAAGCAATCAAATCCAAGTATTAATTCCACCATGCACACACACCAATTAATGGGTTTTGGGGATGGTTGTTGATATAGTTTTTAGATATTCAACAATATTTTAACCATATTTTAATGTTTTAAATGTTTTTAAATCATGTTTAACTCCCGACCATCTATTTCACAACCACCAACGTTCACCGAATCTGCCAAAACCCCGACTGTCTTTTTACTTTTCTTTTCGTAACCTCGCCACTCGACCTACTGTCGTCTCTCTCGCACCCGCGGCGAACTCCCAGTCAAAAGAGACCCAGCAACAAGCGGAACACAAACTACATGTAAAAAATCCTTCTAGGTTTTTCGAAAACGCGAATTTTCGCCACGGTTGCAGAGATTAAGTCTAGCGTCGTTAATATTGTATCTCGGTGAAGTTCTTCTAAAATCTCTTCCATAATAGGCAAAGGAAATCTATCCTTAATAATGTGCTTGTTGAGCTTTCGAAAATCCACACTAAGTCGGTAACTATCATCCTTCTTCTTCGCAAGCACAACCGGGCTCGCATAGTCTGACCAACTTCGTCTAATGATTTCTTCTTCCAGCCACTCTTCTACTTGCAAATCAACGATAATCGGGATAATATTCTGGGCCTAACATAAATTGGAGTTTTAGTATCAATGCATATGCTCATTTTACACAAGATTCCTTCGGTTTCCTTGGAGAATAAGTAGATACGATTTCCCGAACACGTTCACGATACATAGCATTCTCGATTTCGTTTACAGGATCAGCACGATTACTTCGAACGAGTGGAACTACGCCTATTTGGCATAAAAAGTTTGATTCAGCTTCATCATCATCTTGACTGCATTTTGTTAATGATAATTTTCCTTTCTCTACTGTCAGCTTCGCTTGTTTGATAACATCAGCACCCAGAATAAAATCTTGAGGGATCCAGTTGTCAGCTACTGTATGACAAAAAACTTTATATTCTTCGCCGCACAGTGGCCGGTTTTTCAACTTAGCGGTCAAAAATCCATATCTTTTGACTCTCTTGGAATATTTTATCCCGATTTTTTTGCTGGATTCTTCTAATCTTAAGCTTTAATGTGAGAGTACAATCAAAAAAATCAATTATTGAAAACCAGACATATGGGAGTTTCAATCAGGGATCTATTAAAATTTTCCGAAAAGACTTTTTATTATCAATAACGAACATATTAATAAAATACATTAATAAAGATAAGCTAATAGGGGTTAATTCGTGCGGTTTTCTAACAGAAGGCGTAACTGTCATATAGTTACAGTAGAAAGCTACTGTCATATAGTTTCAGAATCAGTATGTGTTAGTTACCTGAAGCGTAAACAACAATCCTTTTTTTACTCTGAACATGTCGAATTTCGTGCCGAATAAAGTGTTTTTGCGGGAAGTACTTCTTCATTACTTCAATATGAAGAAAAAGGCTGCCGAAAGTCATCGTATTTTGGTGGAAGTGTATGGTGAGCATGCTCTAGCTGAGCGTACGTGCCAGAAGTGTTATGCACGGTTTAAAAGTGGCAATTTTACTTGGAGGACGATGAACGGCCCGGACAGCCAAAAAAGTTTGAAGATCACGAATGAGCTGTTGCAACCGAATGAAACGATCACAGGGGAAGTCTACCGACGACAATTGATGCGTTTGAGCCGAGCACTGCGCGAAAAACGGCCGGAATATGAACAAAGGCACGGCAAGGTAATTTTGCAACATGACAATGCTCAGCCACATGTTGCACAGGTCGTCAAAACCTACCTTGAAACGCTCAAATGGGATGTCCTACCCCACCAGCCGTATAGTCCAGTCCTTGCGCCATCCGATTACTATCTTTTCCGATCAATGCAACATGGCCTGGCTGACCAGCACTTCTCCAATTATGAAGCAGTAAAAAATTGGATCGATTCGTGGATAGCTGAGAAGCCGGCCGAATTTTTCAGAAAGGGTATTCGTGAATTGCCAGAGAAATGGGAAAAAGTTATAACTAGCGATGGACAATACTTTGAATATTAAATTTGTACCATTTTAACCATTTTTTCACAATAAAGCTTCAATTTTCGAAAAAAACCTACGAATTAACCGGTACCCCTATTAATAAATAAGCAACTAATGCAAATTAAACAATTTTTTCAAAACATTCTTTGATAGAATTCCGATCATTTAGTAGTAAATTTTGTACATCACTATCTAACTCGATTGAGCTATTATACATTTCCATTTTTGGCGGATATTTTAAATATATGGATCCGATGTGCATCATTGTGCCTCTATGGCACAATATCTTGAAATTTTCCTTGTGTTGTGTTCTTGTGTTGAGAAATTTTTCTTGTGATTCTTCAGAAAGATCACCAAGTGGAAGTAGACTATTTTCAATAATTTGCTCGCCATGATATAGAATTTTATGAATTGCTGATGGCATATTCCTCCAGGGATATTTTTTGTTGTAAAATTCTGCGGTTTTCTTTGCATATTCACCAAATTTTTTGGCATCAATCTAAATCATAGCTCAATTTGAATATATGTATGTTCCATGAAACGAATTCTAATGTGAAGAGGCAACAATCCAAATTCGTATGCCTCTTCAGAATAATTGGCATCTGTTGGTGCTTGGCTTAGTTTACTCATGGTTTGGCATATTAAGTTCCGTAAGTTGATAAGATATTAAGTTCCGTATAATAATTTTTTTATTAAATTCTTGGATATATTCGTTGCCAAATGTTGTTACAATTGAGTAAAACTGTTGGATAGTTATTACGTAACAAGAATTGCAGAAATATTCCAAATTTGGTTAAGTTTCGTCGTATTTTGGAGCAGGACTTTTTTGCTCCAAAAGACTCCAAAACAAATTTTACACCATTGTAAAGCTAAAAGTTTTCTCTAAAAGCCTATACCCATTATGAATGCATCGGTTTGCCCCACCGGGCGCTAGAGCACATTATTTGAGTCAAAGTTACACACTGCAAACGTTTTTAACATGTTTTCCGTTATTTTTTCTTTGTTAGTGTTATACTTTTCTTTCAAATTACATATGTATATATTTCAAAGTATGGAAAGGTACTGGGATAGTTTGCAGTAATTATTTTTTTTTAATTATCAGGTAATTAGCTCTTACTGCATAGGCAATGTGAACAGATTATTGCTTTCATTGGAAGAGAATTATGTGAAAAGTCTTTGCCTTTGTATGTGATGTGATAAAAGATGTGAAAGCCGAAGATTAATAAAGTTAGGAGGCAAATTGATGAACTTCAGCCACGGCTATTTGAGTATCATGGCCATATTATTCAAATAGATTACAAACTTCGGTTTACCATAAAAAATGGAAAAGTCGGACAAGCCTTAACTGATACTAAGGCATCCTCTAGCTCTATTATATGCCATCAAACCGCGAGTAAACTAAGCCAAGCGCCAGCAGATGCCAATTATTCTCAAGAGGCATACGAATTCGGATTGTCGCCTCTTCACAATAGCATTCTTTTCATGGAACAAATTTCATGGAAAAATATTCAAATTGGGCTATGATTTAGAATTCGAAGCAACAGGAGCGGTTAGACAAAATGCAGTGAATAAGGAGATACGGAAGCTGAAAAAAGACAAATACAGGAATAATATCGTAAAATAATAATTGATTGGCTAATAAGTTATTAGTTATTAGTAATAACTGACCAGCCAAAACAAGGAGAGGAAAATACGAATGATGGAAACACCGCTAAAACATTTTTCTCAGATCCTGAGACGGCAGCTTTCATTACAGGAGTGGACGTTGAATTAATTAAGCGATTCAAAATAATAATAAAAGTTGTAGCATGCCAAAAAATTTACAACGCAAAATATCCCTGGAGGAATATTCCATCAACCATTCATAAAATTCTTTATCATGGCGAGCAAATTATTGAAAATAGTTTACTTCCACTTGGTGATCTTTCTGAAGAATCACAAGAAAAAAGAAACAAGGATTTCAAGATATTGTACCAATGGAGGATCTGCTTGCAGTTTTGCTGTGCACATCGGATCCATATATTTCAAATATCCGCCAAATATGGAAATCTAGCTCAATCGAGTTAGATAGTTGATGCACAAAATTTACTACTAGATGAGCGGAATTCTATCGACGAATGTTTTGAAAAAATTGTTAATTTGCGTTAGTTTCTTATTTATTACCTTATTTTTATTAATGTATTTTATTAGTATGTTCGTTTTTGATAATAAAAAGTCTTTAATCATTAAATAAAAAGAAACATATTATATTATTTTTATAATCTCTTTTTTGAGGCTTTTAAGAAAATTTTAGTAGGTCCCCTGATTGAAACTTTCATATCTCTGATTTTCAATATTCGCTTTTTATTATTGTAGTCTCATATTCAAGCTTAAGATTAGATAAATGCAATAAAAGAACCGGAATAAAATATTCCAAGAGAGTCAAAAGATATGGATTTTTGACCGCTAAGTTGAAAAACCGGGCACTGTGCGCCGTTCATTTTGAAAATATTCAAACTAGACCCGAAAGAACGAACTTTATTCTGCCCAAAGACCGTCAATATCATACTATCTCCCTGCTTTAATGACGGTACATTTTCGCGCATAACAACAGAATTTCATACGAGTGTGACGCTAGTTCCTGTGTCGACTAACGCTGTATATTCCGTATTCTACTTCTATTGTCATCGTAGGTACCGTTTTATATTTTGGAGTATGATTTTGGACTGAGTACAGTTTTTCGACATATGACCAAACTCTCCGCACTTAAAGCAACGAGGTCCCTTTTCTTTGTGCGGACATGCTGATGTCAGGTGTGACTTACCTCCTGTCAGGTGTGACGCACCTTTGGATATTAGTATTAGACTTTGGTTTTGCCCCATATTCGTGATCTTTTTTGGCATTACAGACTCTTTTTGATGCGACTTTAAAGTCTCGTACGCTTTGACCTTTTGTTTTAACTCATCTATAGTGTTAGCTTCATATATTATCATTTTATTGACAGCTGAATCTTGAATACCGGCCATTATATAAAATACTAAGGATTTTTCGTCAACCTCTCCACGATTTGCAATCCGCTTCATTGCATAAATATGTTCTAAAAACGTTTCATCACCTATTTTCGATTTTCTAGGTCCCTATGGATACTGAGACTTGTGTGAGTTTGACCAAATTCTTTACTCAAAAAGGTTTTTGACTTTCCCCAACTATTAAGGTCGGAAGATCCTTCAACCGCCAACCTAGCAGCGCCTGTTAACAACTTCCGTGCGTACAGATAATTCTGTATTTCACTCCAGCCGCATGCTCCTGCCACGTCCTCGAAATCTTTCGCCCAAGAAGTAATATCTTTCCCGTACTCACCGTTAAATTTGTCAAGAGAGTCTTCTACATATTTGAATGTGAAAATTGTAGCCATTTTTATATTCTTACAAACACTACCGCTCGCTCCAGAATCTGTTTCTCCAAATACAACTTTCAATGCTGTTGCAGTAGCGTCCTTTATTTCAAGTCCTTCTTCACTCTTATCATGTAATGGATTTTCTGCAGGACTACCAAAATACTCATCAATAGTTTCTTGATTTTCAACACTGTTTTCTTTATCGTCGGCAATGTTTTCGATATCTTTAGCTTTAAAATCCTCGGCACTATAAATTCCCACCAACCTTAAACCTTTTATAGATCTTGTTTTATTCTATATCCCGTCGTGAGGTTATGTGCCCGTAATAATATTTGTAATTTAGCGACGGTTAGTTTTTCCAGATCATCCATAAAAGATCGACAATTACAAAAATGTAATTAAATAAAATTCGATTGCAGGAGAACGAATAGAGATATTTTATCAAATTTGGCACGAATATTGTCTTTCATCACAGACTATTTGACATTGAAAAGAAAAAACAAATTAGAACATTGCCACGTCTAATTTCTAAGTACAAGTGTGTAGGGTATATGAACTTCGGCCAGGCCGAAGTTAACACTCTTTCTGGCTTTTCTTTCTCCTTCTTCTTTATTTACATACACACGCGACCGTATACATGGAGGCCGATTATGATTTCAGCTTAACATTTAATTTCATTTCAGCTTAACGCTTTTGTTTTTTAAAACACAATTCTAGTTAAATTATTTATGCTCTTTGCTGCCTTTGTGCCATACGTCCCGGTTTTCCGGAACATGACCCGGTTTGAGCGCCTGTGTCCTGGGGTCCCGGCTGGCACCTAAATTGTACCGGTTATTGCATATTGTTATAACTATGGACATGTTACAAAAAAATATGTGCTATATATGCTATAAATGAATTATGTATAATAACATAAATGAATTATGTATAATAACACTGGCTGACAGCCATTTTGTAACGGGCTGTTTGACAACATATTCTAAAGGATTTTGGTCCGCTGATTCCAAAAATGATAAAATAAAAAAAAATGAAATGAGCCGTTTTCGAGATAATCGGTTTTTAAATTTTTGGCCACTTTACGTTAAGGTCCATCCACTTGATGAGCCACTACAGCTGACATATGTATGTAACCGATTCGATTACAACTAAGATTAACAGCCTTATAAACGATAAACGCTTTTTCAGTTTAGCACCCGTTTTGTTTTGTGCTTTTCGTAGTTTTTCGTTGTTTTGACAGCCGGAGCATAAACGATGACGAATGGAAATACACCACGCGATAAGAAAGTTTGTTGTTAGTGTTTTCACATGCTTTGCAGCTTTTGTCGCATAGACGGGGTATAAAGGATGTCAAATTTCCAGAGAAAAACATGTTCAGGCAGACGCAAGCAAAGAGGCTGGCGTTTAGTGAATTGTGCGTTATTATAATTTGTATTTTGCATACAAAATGAGAAATTATATATTAAATCGATAAAGTTAAAGGGAAAGTATCGTTTATAAAAGCATTTAAGTTATTAAGAGATAAATGTTTATATGAAAAGTAATTTTATTTTGAAAAAATGGTGAATGCACGTGTTGCTGCAATATTCTGCTGAATATATTATTTGAATGTTATTATACAATTTTAATTACAGTTCTGTGTGAAAATATAAACGTAATTCATTCACAAATAATTTCCACAATAATAACACAAAAAATATGAGCATATAAATGCCAGATTGTTGCGACACCACCACCGCGACTTTTCTCTGTGATTCTCACAAATTCTAACTGAATTCATGCACCAAATCTTTGGATTTTTAAAAATTCCCTAGAAAATTCCCTAAAATATTGTACATATGGCATCACTTTTCTGTCTGCAAACAATGGCGCTCTGCAAACTCAGACGTACGCGCAAATGTCGGCTCGGAAAGCTTACTTTATAGGAGTTTGGCTTAGCTGAGTTTGAGTTTGAGTTTACGTGTACGTGTACGTGTACGTGTCGTTTTAGTTTATAAGGCTGTAACAGCCTTATAATGTAAATAGTTTCAAGGCGTAAACGAAAACGAATATGTTTACATATGTTTTTCATGAGTTTTGTTTTGTGCTTTTCGTCATTTTTCGTTTGTTTACCAATTGCGCATAATAAAACTCGAGTGAAATCCACGAAACGAAAAAAATGCTTGTTATTAGTATTTTTACATACTTTGCAGATTTTATCAGCTACGCGAACTATAATGGTTCGGCAGTTTCCAGGAAAAAAGTCGAGAAACCACGCGAAAGCAAGAAGGCTATCGTCTTGTGTATAATTCTTTGTGTTTTGCAAGTTGTCGAATTGTATGTGTCGAATTTGTATGTGCATAGTGTTGTGTATAGTGTTGCCGACACGCATTTGCACTGAATTCTACCCGAAATCTTGGCGATTCTAGAAATTACTTATAAAAATGCTTCAATATTGTACACATGGCAACATTTTCTGTCTGCAATAAAGCGAATGTCTGCAATACGAACGAAAAGCTTCTATTTTACTAGTTTGGCTCGTTTCGTTTTCGTTTGTGTTTTCGTTTTCGTCTTGAAACTATTTACATTATAAGGCTGTAAATTAAAGAGGAAGGATGCACGCATATTTTTTGCTAACATTACTTTGAAATCCGAAAGATAGTTCAAAAAGCTTTTGCTGAAATCGTATCTTCAAAAGAGGAATTTTTTAAGAAAAAAGACAAAAAACTGCTATATATCTGTATGTAAAAATATGTTTTCGAAACTTTTTTACCCTTTTTTATTTTTATATCGAGAGATTGGACATTTACGCGAGTTTTAAGCCTAATATCAAAAAAATTAGCACAGAAATGGTTTCTTGGTGCGCGTTTAGGTAAATTTAGTGCTTTTCGCAAAAAATACTAAATTTTGAAAAAAAAGATAAATAAATAGTTTTTAAATTAAAAATGATTTTTATTTGTGCTTCTTTACTTATGTATATACGTGGGTTGAAGTTTCCCGAGTCAAACTCCAGCAATAGTCCGCCATCATAGTTGCACCACAGGATCCTTCATAGCGCTTTTCAATTGCCATAATTTGCTTATGACATTTCATTTTATCATTTTTGGAACCAGCAGACCAAAATTAGAATATGTTGTCAAACAGCCCGTTACAAAAAAAAGTGTTAATTTGTAGGCTAGTGTAATTTATGTAAATAGAGAATTATTTAACCAAAATAATAAACAAAAATGGTAAGCAAACTTCACAGTACATACATATATATTTATTTGTTTTTGTAAATAATAATTAACAATACATGTGTATTTCGAAAATATTTATTATTTACTTTTACGTATTAAAAGTATATTCAATAAGGAAGCTGTGAATTGCCTTTTCCTTTACACATTGAGAAAATAAAGGAATTATATACATGGATTAAAGTTTGTATAGCGTATTTCTCATATGTTTTTCCATTCAGCTTATCTACGTATATGTCCCGGTCTGTATTTGAACATTTATGGCAACCCTACCTATATCCCACTTCTGACACCAAAATTTGTAGGATGAGTTAATTATAGAAGGATTACGGCATATTTAATTAAAAAAAAGAGCATCAAATACATTTGCCCAGTTTAAATTAAGTTTTATTCTGGTTATTAAAAGGTTAAGATTAGAAAAGGTAAGTCTTATTAAAAATTTAAGTTTAGTTCAATATTTAAGACAATAGTTCAATAATAATTCAATGTTCCAACTTTCCTTTCTCAACTTCTTTGCAAAAAAAAGTTCGGTTTAACGCTGATTATAATATGAGCAGCAGGATAACGGTATCCATTTACTGAGAATTGGTTTTGTTTTGTCTGTTGCCCCGCGTCCCTACATACATATGTATGTATGTACATATGTTTATTTGACTTAAAAAATATTTTTCAAAAAATTGTGAAATTTTGAAATATGTGGAAAAAAGGTGGGAACAAATGCAGAATAGCTACCAAGCTCAGATTTTTTTTCTTTTTTTACCGTTATTTGAGGCCGTTATAACCGGAAGTGGCCATGTTTTTTCGGGGCTGGTCAGCCATCTTGGATTTATGAACGTTTGAAGGCCAAATAAATGGTACTAATGAAAGGCACTTATTATTAGTTTTTTTCAAATTTTGAATATATTTTCGTTTGTCACTAAAAACTCGTTTGACTTCTTTATTTACAATGTACATATTCGAAATAAATTTGTTGAAATAGTACTAATAAAAATGTAATTAAATCCCGATTAAATATTGAAATAATCTAATGCATCTGGTCACTGGTACTGTGCAATCTTCTCCAACAACCACGGACGAAAATATGAAATCCTTGCGTATACGCCAGGATATTTGGGAGTGGCACAACCATCACCCCACGAAACGATACCAGCCAGTTTACCATTTATTTCCAGAGGACCACCTGAGTCCATGTAACACGCATCCTTGCCACCCACTCCCCGATATCCGGCACACATCATGTCGTCAGAGATGAAAGATTTGGGGTTGTAGTCCTTGTTACACAACTCATTACTAACAATCGGTACTTTTACTTCTTGCAAAAAATCCGGGTATCGGTTTTTACCAGTACTACCCCAACCGGTTATAGTGGCAATTTGACCCTCTTTCGCAACACTATGCGCCAGATCGATGGCTTTGATGGTAAAGTTGTTCAGGGGTAGAGGAGTGGCCAGTTGCAGAAGTGCGATGTCGTTCGTGACGGTATTAGAATTATAACCCTCATGCATGATGATCTCCTTTACAAGTGCGATGACACTATCGCTGCCCTTACGTTGATTAGCACCAGCCACAACCTGAAATTGCTTTGGCAACCTGCCGTTAATGCAGTGTGCTGCTGTGACTATCATGGTCGATGAGATAATGCTTCCTCCACAAATATGTTTACGGATGCAATTCGTGCAAGTAATATCTCTGTACCGCAGACTGATCTGGTGCGCATACATGGCGATATCGACAGTTCTTCCGCCCACAATACGTTCATTATCCAAATCGCGAACTACCGCGTCATTCTGATCTTTGACAGAATTAAAGTGCGGTCCTACAAAAGCACCAGCGCACAATGACACGACTGCCAATAGCGTGATTAAGAATATGTGCATTGTCCGTTCGACGAGTATATCGATAATGATAAGACTAAACATTTTTAAGCCACCAGCTACCTTTTTGAAAGGCGACGTTCTGTGTAGTATAGTTCAGGGGGATACGATAGTGTTATCATAAAATGGGATTGAGTTCGCTCATGTTTAACTTTAATTTATTAACAAAATTTCCCAAGATTAAGATATAAAGTCGTTCACTTTTACACAGAAGCAATCTTAACATATGAGTATTTATTTATTTATTGCCGAATAATTATCTTCGATTCAATTCATCATGTGTTCAACACAAGAGCTGTAAATTTGGTTATTCTGCGTCATTCGTTCTTCCACTTAGCCATTGAATTGAAATATGTATGTATGTTTATCTTACGATAGATCTACAATATATAATAAATCCTACCCGCCTATTTTTACCCATATATATAACTATATATTCTATAAGAGTACTTATTACTTATCAATGATTTTTGATAAGAATGTCATCAATACCAATAACATTGTTATAGTCTTTCAACTAAGTAAGTTAAAAACTAAGTTTTAAAGCAAATGAAATCATTTCTTGGTGTTTCTTTGTTTTTGTCGACAGGGTAGGAGTGTAAACCGGTTTCGGCGTTGTCTCCAAACCAAACATAACAAGGGAAATGTAAAATATAACAAATGAAATCACATAATTTTAATGGTTTTGAATCAAGTTTTATTTAAGTTATTATTTTATTTATTATTTTATATATAAGTATATTTCTCAGGACAGACATCTCTTATATAAACATCGGATCAAAACATTTACAAATCAAATTAATAACATTGAGGAGTAGTTATACCATATATAAGTTCGTAACTGTGGTGGTTCGGTGGGGTATATCCTTCCATTTGTCCAGGACACAGAAATGTATAAATGAGCCTTGGAATTAAAGAAGTTCATTTAAATTTGTAATTCAAATATACATACATCACAAATATTATTGACGTTGGCAATACTATCGCCGACATCCATATACGTAACATTTTTCTTTAGTTCACAACTGAAGAATACAATATACACTGGCCGACAAAATTCTATGTATGATCTCCATTTCTGCTACCTGACGGCAGCATTATGAAGAAAAGTAATGATACAGTTTTAAATTAATTATATTTTTATTAATATTATATTGTACCAACAAAATAACATCCTTTAATACAATATAAACTTATTATAAAAAATATATAACGAAGAACGAAAAGAAATCCTTGAAACAGTCTACGTACGATTTTTAATCTAACAAAGGAAACTTCATTTAGACACAAACAAATGACATATTTAGACAAATTTAATATACATATATGGTTTTTGTATGCTAGCGAGTGGCAGTAACCTTCTGAAAGTAGTTAGTTTAAAGTACGTCTGGTATGAAAACTTGATCGCAATCGCAGCCGAATATCTGAGAAATTCTTTGAGCTACTAAACGTGTTTATAGCTTCGAGGATTTCCGTCAGTATCGCGACTAAGCATTGTCCGTTCGTTGAGTCAATCGACAATGAAAAGAGTATAAAGTATTTACTAATTCAGGGCGATACTAAATTAAACCGGCTTGATAAATGTTTACTATTATATTAATGCGTTATGTATTGAAACTTTCAATTTGAAAATTTCAATTTGAAAGTATCGATTTTACTATTTGTTTACGCCATTCGCCTCAGGTGCCGCTCCTGTCTTGTTGCAGGGTTTCGCACCCCGCTGACACCTAGCTGATCAGGAGACGCGATCTGAAAGCTATACTCCGAGCATACCCCACGGGTTCGGGAGGTGGACGAGCTAACCACCGAGGATATAGCTCGGTCTTACCGATATCAACCATCGACCGAGAAAGACTTGTCCAGCCGCAGCAGCAACCAACAACCATACACATATACAACAGCAATTTAAAATCAAGTGTACAAAGTTAAATTATAAAAAATTATAATAAAATAAAATCAAACCACAAAACAAGAAACAATCATCCTTTTCAACGAAACACTATTAATTTTATAGTATTATTAAAAAATTCAATGAGTCAGTGACGACGGAATATCAGGAGCTACGCTTCAACATTGATCAGTTTTGATCATTCATCCTATTTCATCATATCTAATTACAAATTAGACGTTGAAACGTTTTTATTATATTACAAAAAAATTACGATTGACATTATTTTTTTACATTCGATTTGATTATAATTCTGAGTAATTATAAAAATTCATAATGTGGTTGCACGCTCAAATCCTCGTTAATAGACTCGACCCACTTCTTGACATACGCCACATTAACATAAACACCATAGTGGTTTGGTTGTCTACAGTCAGAACTCCAAGAAGCGATCCCGGCCAGTTCTCCGTTGACTACCAGAGGACCACCAGAATCCCAGTTACAAGCAGCGCCGGTTGGTGAGATAGCACACAGCAGGCTATCCGTAATGAGGCCAGCATGAGGAGCTACGCACAACTCGTTGCTGACGACGTTCATCTCAGTCCCCAACAACTCTAGATTGCGCTCGCCCGCCATTGGAGTAGCCCAGCCAGTAGCAAACGCCTCGGTGCCGTTGTTTGGGCGAAGCGATGACAGAGGAATTGCTTTAATTGTCATGTTGTTTATAGGTAAATCTACGGCCAACTCCATCAGAGCAACGTCGATCCGATCGATGTACTGAATAATTCGCTGTACATGAGCAACAGCGCCATCGCTACCCCGGTAATTGTTAGTGCCCGCCACAATCAGGAATTCTCTGGCATTGTGACCCTTAACACAATGAGCCGCCGTGACGATTACGCGTTCACTCCAGATGCTGCCGCTGCAGTTATGTTCATACGGACAATTCTCGCAACTTCGGTGGCGTATGCTTACCTGATGCGGGTGTTTATTTATTTTCACGGGAAGACCGATAGGCGTAGGAAACGCAGACGCAACTGCTAACGCTACAGATAACGCGAGTAGCAAACAATTCAACATATTCGAAGAGTCCAGTACACGTGTTCGAGTGGGACTAATGGAGGTGATAGCTGCATGCTTGGTTCTTATATGCTTCATAAGCTTCATTAAAGTGATAAAACATTTTTGAATAGTCGTTCCACACGAGTGAGGGAGAGTGTGTGAGAGAGAAAGGAGAGAGATTATTTAATAATATTATCGAATTCATATAATGTATTATATACAGGGTGTTTCGCATAAGAGTGCTCAAAAGACTAGGGCGTGTAGGATGGGTCGAGACAAGAAAAAAATCAAATGGGAGGGGGGGGGGGGGGGGGTCAATTTCCCCCCGTTTAGGCGGGAGGGGCCATTTTATAAAAATCCGACTTAACACCGAAAAATTTTTCTGGAAAACTACAAAACATAGAACCTTCCGGTTTGAAGCATTCTCTCTAGAATTGATTAGAGGATTTTATGGTCGGAAAAAAATTTATACTTAATACCGTAATTTAAAAAAAAAATTGCGACCAAAAATTTTTTTTGGAAATTGTTTTTCCAAATTTTAACTTTGTCATTAAATTTCGCAAAACCTGTTTGACATAGGAACCTAATTTAAAAAGGATATTAAGAAGCGGATATTTGGCTTTGAAAATCAGCAAGCAAAAGTTATCTAGGTCTAACCATTATTTTTTAATATTATTTTTTTCGGTGTTAAGTCGGATTTTTATAAAATGGCCCCTCCCGCCTAAACGGGGGGAAGTTGACCCCCTCTCCCCCTCCCATACGATTTTTTTCTTGTCTCGACCCATCCTACACGCCCTAGTCTTTTGATCACTCTTATGCGAAACACCCTGTATGTTTGAACTAAAAGTTGAAAACTCTCTCAGCTATGATGAAGCAGTTTGGTTATAATTCAATAACTATGTAGATAATCAGTGGCGGCAATAGTTTTCGCTCTCTATCTCTCTCTTTTTCTCCCCTATCCGTTGCGAAATACCGTTGAGGTAACAAGACTTAATTCTGATAAATGACGACGTATATAAATATAAAATTTTAGTTTATTTATTACTCTGATTATTCCTTCGCCGCACAGTGGCCGGTTTTTTAACTTAGCGGTCAAAAATCCATATCTTTTGACTCTCTTGGAATTTTTTATTCCGGTTTTTTTTGTTGGATTCTTCTAATCTTAAGCTTTAATGTGAGACTAAAATCATAAAAATCGATCGATAAAAACCAGAGATATGAGAGTTTCAATCAGGGTACCTATTAAAATTTTCTTAAAAGCCTAAAAAAGAGATTATAAAAATAATACGTTTCTTTTTATTTAATGATTAAAGACTTTTTATTATCAATAACGAACATACTAATAACATACATTAATAAAAATAAGGTAATAAATAAGGAACTAATGTAAATTCAACAATTTTTTCAAAACATTCATTGATAGAATTCCGCTCATCTAGTAGTAAATTGTGTGCATCACTATCTAACTCGATTGAGCTAGATTTCCATTTTTGGCGGATATTTGAAATATATGGATCCGATGTGCACAGCAATACAGCAAGCAGATCCTCATTGGTACAATATCTTGAAATTTTCCTTGTGTTGTGCTCACGAAAGAATCTGTAATCCTTGTTTCTTTTTTCTTGTGCTTCTTCAGAAAGATCACCAAGTGGAAGTAGACTATTTTCAATAATTTGCTCTCCATGATAAAGAATTTTATGAATTGTTGATGGCATATTCCTCCAAGGATATTTTTCGTTGTAAATTTCTGCGGTTTTCTTTGCATATTCACCAAATTTTTTGGCATCAATCATCCTGCTGCATGCTATAACTTCTATTATTATTTTGAATCGCGTAATTAATTGGTCTACCCTTTCCTTCGCTGCCATTATCAGTCATGGTTTCTTCTTCAAAAACGAGCTCAGTTTTCATCCATTCTGTGCGTTGGTACAGTTTTTCCTTATTTCGATTCACATCTGTGTAACGTTTTTTTAAATGCGATAAAAAGTTAGATATTTTCTTTTTATATGTCTCTTCTTGATCGCATGAGTCAAAAAAAGGATCACTTAGAATATGCGAAGTAACATCTTCGTCGTCTTTTCGTAAGAAGTAAATATCTGCCAAATTTTTATATGTGAACTTAGCCATGTTTTTGCCAAGAAAATGGAAACTCGATGAACGCAACTCTTTAAATACTCTTTCCGTCACGGATTTTTTTACCTATGCACATGTAATACTTACCTGTTACCCATTTATGAGAAATTTTTATGTGCCTAAATTTTCCATTTTACAGGTAAAATATATTAGGATAGGTACTTTTACAGTACATATGTAATAAGAGCTAATTACATGATAATTAAAAAAACCTAATTAGTGCAAATATACATATAATTTGAAAGAAAAGTATAACACTAACAAAAAAAAAATAACGGAAAACATGTTAAAAACGTTTGCAGTGTGTGACTTTGACTCATATAATGGGCTCTAGCGCCCGGTGGGGCAAACCGATGCAAAAAAAATTGGTATGGGCTTTTAGAGGAAACTTCCAGCTTTACAATGGTGTAAAATTTGTTTTGGAGCATTCTGGAGCGCAAAAGTCCTGCTCCAAAATACGACGAAATTTAACCAAATTTGGAGCATTTCTGGAATTCTTGTTACGTAATAACTATACCACAGTTTTACTCAATTGTAACAACATTTGACAACGAATATATCCAAGAATTTAATAAAAAAAACCGGAACTTAATATCTGAAATATTGACAGAGATATGGATATCTAAATCTGTGAAAAGTTGAAAAAATGTGTTTATTTTAGTTGAAAATAAAAAGTGCTGTCTTTTATTGCATAGTTACTAATGAAATAATCAAGATAAAGCTGTAAATTTTTGGCTCCCTAGGTTCTCAGGTTTCTACTTTCATATGACCTAACCCATTTTGAAATCGGTGACATTGAAAAAAATGACTTTTGGCCGCTAAGTTGAAAAACCGGCCACTGTGCGCCGTTATCTAGCGACATTATCGCCAACACCACGCATGCATATTCTTCTATCGATTGAGGACTGATCTGGTTATCTGATGTAGAATATGCTTGAAATGGTATTTCGAATAAGAGCATATAATAACACCTACATATAGCTTTACCGTTTGTATTACGTCTGGAAGAGTGAGTATCCATCCAGCTATGAATGAGTTTATTTCTAGTACATATTAATGCTAGATGAAATGATATTAAATTCGTCTTCGTATTTCACTGTTAGAGCAATTCTATAAACAGGAATGGATCTGAATGGAACTGAAGGCCATTCAGAAAACACAACGAAACTAAACAAAGAAAATACGTAATGACGTGAAATACGTCGCACACAGGTATGAATGACAGTGCTAAAACCTGAAAATAAAAAGATTTGCTCGAATCGCTGCATCCGCGCAATTGAAATTCAAAACTCGCAATAAAAATGAAATTCGGGTTTTGTTAGTGAATTCTACAGACACACTGACAGCTGATCTAAATGGACCCAGGATGGACGCTGATCAAAATATACGTACATACTTACTAAGTAAGTAATACTTACTTTATGTGCATTACAGATGAAAGACAGACAAACCTAATATAACTCTCACATTCGTGTGTATGGCTGCCTTGAGTGCTGCCATATTTTCAATATTTACTTCCACATAATTCTATCAGAATCAATTATTATTTTTAAACCAATAGTTAAAACAGAAATTGGTTTTTTTCCATTGGTTGAATTCTTAAATTTAAAATTGATTTCTTAAACTGTTAATTATACTATTAAAAGGGAAGATTGTCGATCCATTTAGTTAGGACCGCTATATTTTTTCGAATTCATGTTTATTAGTAAGCTACACGAATTGGTTGCGTATAAGAAAGAAAAAGAAATTCTGTCATTTGTTCGTCATAATCGATTTACACTTACATTGTAAATACCTTTGTACACTGCACACCATCTTTCTCAGCATCAATGATTCAGTTTTTGCCTCCAATCAGTCAGCGTCTATAGAATTACCTGAATGAGCTGAGAGGAATTGTTTTAGGTATACAAAAATATAGATTGTAAGAGATCACGTAAATAAGACATCCCTAACTTTAGACTAACTAAAGTAAGTCTTCTTGGTCGTCTTTTTATACCCAATCTTAATAAAATCAAGTAATATACTATGTACATAATACGAATTTCGTTGTCGACTTGAATCCTAACTGCTGAATCCACAGAGTTAATCAGAGGAGGAGGATCAAGTAACATACATACATATGTAAATGGAGTTTGCCTGGCTAGGACGACCATCATCATTATTTCATTCATCATTTGTCACTATTAATCACTTTTATTTTCATACAAAATACATTAAAATTGTAAATTTGAATAAAATATTTACTTAAAAATTCACTGGTGCTCCGCAATTTTTTGCAACAACCACTCAAGATAATATGAGATCCTTGTATACACGCCAGGATATTCAGAGCTGCCACAACCGATACCCCACGAAACAATCCCAGCCAACTTGCCATTTATAACCAAAGGACCACCAGAATCTCCATCGCAAGCATCTTCACCACCAAGACCCCGTAGTCCAGCGCACATCATACCGTCGGTGATGGAATATCCTGGCTTGAAATCTTTGCTGCATAACTCATTGCTAATGATGGGCACTCTAATTTCCTGTAAGACATCCGCGTAACCCGCTGTGCCAGTTAGTCCCCAACCGGTGACAGTAGCCATGGCACCCACCCTAGCAACGTGAGCGGACAGTTCAATGGCCTTAATTGTGATGTTATTTAAAGGCAGGGGAGTGGACAATATCAGAAGTGCGATATCGCCAGCCGCGTCATTTGTAGTGAAGCTCTCGTGCAGAATGTAGTGCTTCAGTGGGACAATAACGCCATCGCTGCCCTCTCGTAAACTCGACCCGGCTACAATGTGAAACTCAGTTGGCCTTCTACCGATGACGCAGTGTGCTGCCGTCACAGCCATCGTCGAAGAGACCAGACTAGCACCGCAATCGTGTTCATGAGGACTTGTGGAGTAACTGCTGATCTTGCGGCGAATGCTGATTTGGTGGGGGTGCAGAGCGATGTCAACACTTCGCCCACCGATAATGCGTCCTTGGGCGACAAAGCGCAAGGATTTCCCTTGTGAGTCGTGCTTGAAATTTTCAACAACACGCCTCTCAAGAGAGGCACCAGAGCCCAGTGTTACGAGAGCCAGCAGGCCGAACAAATGACGGTACATGATAGTCGTACGTGCAATAAGCGAGGCGGCAAGGAAAATACTAAACTATAAATTCTTGAATCTAGCGCTTAGTTTCGCCAAAACTGAATTTATTGGATATAATAACTCTGTGATTATATTATATTATGCATCACTATCAAACGATAAGAACAATAAAGTGGTTATTGTATGTACTTCCTCATTGTTCTAATCCTATGAAAACGCGCAAAATCGATTTGGAACGATTATTTAAGGAAGGCCTTCGAGGCTTTAATCTCATTCAGTGAGGTAGGTTCCATAGTTAAGATCTGAACTGTTTTCTGAACCTCGTTTTTGTAGAGAAATGTTATTCACGCTCTACAGTAGACGCTTAAAAGTATACGATAAACATACTCGTATATAAATTCTTAGGAAATTATTTCAAGAATATACTGCAGTAGTAAGAATCGTAAATTTGTGCATTTCGTTTAAATTCTATTCAATTTTAAATAAAATATTAAATAATGAAAAACATTTAACATTATTTTTAAAAGATATTGACCTCAAATTAAATTGCAATGAAATTAAACCTTCTATTATTGAAATGTACGTTATTTAGAGGTTTATTTAAATAATAAAAATTGTTAATTTAATTGGTAATTATTGTACATTTCAAATACAAGTTAGTTAAAGCAAATAGCAATAAACTATAAAATTTAATTAAAGTATTATAGTAAATTTAATAACTATTATTTTCTTAATATGTGCACTATTATTCATTATTAACCTCGCTTAGCAATCAAACTCTCCTGACTAAAGACTAATTATTGTTAGCTGAGAATGCCATTGTGTTTGTTTAAGTCTACAGAGTTTAATGAAGTTTAAACAAACAATATAAAGTCAAGCGTACCGAGGAAATACTTTATATAATCCGGATCTCTTTTTAATATCCTTTTCCTTATACTCTCCACTTTCCTTTTTCACACTATTAACGCTCTCTTTCTCCCTATCATCGTTCGGTATCCGTGTAAATCAAGAAAATACTTTTGAGAAAACTTTCCTACTCTTCGTTGTTGTGTCTGCCGCCTGAACGAATAAAGCAACAAAAAGTTTTGCAACCAACATCGACTGGTTTCACCAGCATCTTCCGCTTATGAAGTTCATATAACGGTACTTTATCGCAGGTAATAATAAATTAATATCATCGTGTGTTATATTTGCAGCCAGCAGACTGCGATGCAATAGCGCAGAAAACAAAATTAGAAACAAACCAAACTCCGACAAGTTCTCAGTTTTTGTTGTTGTGTTTTGCGATGTTTTTATTGTTCACAAGATTTGTTTAAATACTCGCACCACGACAAGTTTGAGAGAGGACTTTTGCCCCGAGATAACAGCCCTTATGCAAAATTAGTTGTTTTGTAGTCTTTGGTTGTTTTGAACTTCAGAGTGCGCACTTTAAATTCGGATAAATTTTTATAAGTTTGAAGTGTTTTGAAGAAATAAGAATTAAAATTGTTTAGGCTCGAGGTCAATTTGAAACATTACGTTTTCTGCATATAAAATATGCATATAAAGCAACAAATCTTGTTGTATTTATTTTAAACAAAACAACAACAACTGGCAGATCGGATAGCTATTTCAGAACTTGCCAAAGTTTCTCATCAGCGATCTTGGTTGATGTGTTTTCTTATATGCAACTGCCGCTATATGAGTCCAACGTTGGTCAACATTGTTGTGAATTACAACGTTGTTGGGAACAACGTTTTGAAGAAATATTAATTACAAATACAACTTTTTAAAGGCTTGTAACCTTTTTTTTAAAAGTATGCTCATATTGTTTTTTCTTTTTCCTTCTTACTGGGAGAAAAATTCATAAGAAGAGCAGTCTTTTTGTTCGTACGCAAAAACTAATAAACTCTAAAAAATTGATACACCACCTATAGAGGGAAATAGTAAACAATTGTATTTCTTATTCAGCTAAGATTCCCTTTTTAACGACAGATTTTTTTGGCTGTTTCGACGTTCAAGGTCTAGAATGCAGTTCTGTCGCGTGGCGATGACAGCCTAATTTGATAAAGATGAAGAATAGATAGATACTTGATTTTGAATTCCGATAGAGGTTGGACGCGGTCGCGTGAGAAAATTAAAGAGTGTCTTCACCGGTTCTCCTGTGTTCGTGATTTCAACAGACAGCCAGACAGATAGATCGACGGACATGGCTAAATCGACTCAGGAGGTGACGCTGATCAAGGATATATATACTTTTCTATATCTATCTTCTCTATGTCTATGCGTTACACATTTCGTGACAAAGTGAATATACCCTCAACCATAAGGTGTAGAGTTAGTAAGTTTCAACCAATGACAGAAAAATGTGTACCTATGCACCTCTAGCTTACTTTTAGTTGACATAACTGCACAACCGGTTTTGTGCACAATTGGTAGAGAAACACAGCCTGATTCGCTGACATAAACCGGCCCTCGACTTCACGACCCTTAAAATGACAAATTATCCTAAAACACAAAGAAAACATTCTGTATATTTGATCGAATTAAAATAAATTAATAAAAGATCGTTTGCACACTTTTGAACTGAATTTACATATGTTAGATGAGATAGTATACGTACGTATACAACCCTTGACCATTAACCACCCAGAATTCTTGATAAAACTGTGACTATTTTATTTTTGTACTAAGAGAGTAGATCAATAGCACCGTCCTACATAAGGATCGTGTTTGAAGACGAATTTCCTTCCTTTTTGAAGTTTGTACATACGAGATACTCATACACTGGCAACACTTTGTAAATAACACCCATAGCTTAAGAACATAAACTAGAGACTGGGGACCAGTTATTCATTTGATTTCGTAAGTCGAAATACCCTACATTTTAAAGATTCCGAGAGAGATTTGGTTAAAAATGGCCGTTGGGATACCCCTACTAATAGAAATAATTAGTACTTGAAGTACGAAATATTAAGTTATGTGAAACATTTACACATTTTTTATTTTTTATATGTAGTTATATGTATATGTATTTTTCAGCAGCAGAAGGTTATGTTCTTATTTATGTTATTCAATTTCAGCTTCTCTGGATATGCTGCTAGAAATGTTGAAATATTCCAGAATATAATCCTGGGATTGATAAAGTTCATTCATCCTACAAGGATAAGGAGGTTAGTTAGGTAAGATGTCGTTTAAGGATAATTGAAAGCATACCTTTTCATGTTAGATTTGATACTGAGGGTTCGCATAGTATTGTTGCGCAGTGTTGTCGTAGAAGTGATTATAAACAGGGCCTGGACTGTATATATTATAGCTGTCTACGTAGGGAAAGTTGTTGTCTAAACTCTTGACATAATATGCGGCATTTCTATTGTATTCGTACTGAGGATTTCCAGAATATTGATTGCTGCTGTAAAGCTTATTATTTTGATTGTACGCAGGATCTGTGTTGTACGGATTATATGAATAACTGTTTTGAGCTTTCTGCAGACTGTTGGAATTGACGAATTCATGTTGGCTGATTGCAGACAACATTCTGCTATGTTCTTTGAATAATTCGTTGTGGACACTGTTGTTGTTTGGGTAGATGAGTTCCATTTTAGTTTTATTATTTTCAATATGGAGATCTTTAAGAGTGGTTCCGATATTTGGATTGGGTTGTCCTTCCTGGGACGTTTCATTTTTCTGATCCATAGTTTTATTCTCGGCGGTTTCGTTGTATCCACTAGTGAGTTCGGTTTGGATCGTTCCGTTGTTTGGATTGGTTTGCCCTTCCTGGGACGTCTCATTTTTCTGATCCATAGTTTTACTCTCGGCGGTTTCGTTGTATCCAATAGTGAGTTCGTTTTGGATCGTTCCGTTGTTTGAAATGGTTTGTCCTTCCTGGGACGTCTCATTTTTCTGATCTATAGTTTTATTCTCGGCGGTTTCGTTGTATCCAATAGTGAGTTCGTTTTGGATCGTTCCGTTGTTTGGAGTGGTTTGCCCTTCCTGGGACGTCTCATTTTTCTGATCTATAGTTTTATTCTCGGCGGTTTCGTTGTATCCAATAGTGAGTTCGTTTTGGATCGTTCCGTTGTTTGGATTGGTTTGCCCTTCCTGGGACGTCTCATTTTTCTGATCCATAGTTTTACTCTCGGCGGTTTCGTTGTATCCAATAGTGAGTTCGTTTTGGATCGTTCCGTTGTTTGGAGTGGTTTGTCCTTCCTGGGACGTCTCATTTTTCTGATCCATAGTTTTATTCTCGGCGGTTTCGTTGTATCCAATAGCGAGTTCGTTTTGGATCGTTCCGTTGTTTGGAGTGGTTTGTCCTTCCTGGGACGTCTCATTTTTCTGATCCATAGTTTTATTCTCGGCGGTTTCGTTGTATCCAATAGTGAGTTCGGTTTGGATCGTTCCGTTGTTTGGATTGGTTTGTCCTTCCTGGGACGTCTCATTTTTCTGATCCATAGTTTTATTCTCGGCGGTTTCGTTGTATCCAATAGTGAGTTCGTTTTGGATCGTTCCGTTGTTTGGAGTGGTTTGTCCTTCCTGGGACGTCTCATTTTTCTGATCCATAGTTTTATTCTCGGCGGTTTCGTTGTATCCAATAGTGAGTTCGTTTTGGATCGTTCCGTTGTTTGGAGTGGTTTGCCCTTCCTGGGACGTCTCATTTTTTTCATCCATAGTTTTATTCTCGGCGGTTTCGTTGTATCCAATAGTGAGTTCGTTTTGGATCGTTCCGTTGTTTGGAGTGGTTTGTCCTTCCTGGGACGTCTCATTTTTCTGATCCATAGTTTTATTCTCGGCGGTTTCGTTGTATCCAATAGTGAGTTCGGTTTGGATCGTTCCGTTGTTTGGAGTGGTTTGTCCTTCCTGGGACGTCTCATTTTTCTGATCCATAGTTTTATTCTCGGCGGTTTCGTTGTATCCAATAGTGAGTTCGTTTTGGATCGTTCCGTTGTTTGGAGTGGTTTGCCCTTCCTGGGACGTCTCATTTTTTTCATCCATAATTTTATTCTCGGCGGTTTCGTTGTATCCAATAGTGAGTTCGTTTTGGATCGTTCCGTTGTTTGGATTGGTTTGTCCTTCCTGGGACGTCTCATTTTTCTGATCCATAGTTTTATTCTCGGCGGTTTCGTTGTATCCAATAGTGAGTTCGTTTTGGATCGTTCCGTTGTTTGGATTGGTTTGCCCTTCCTGGAACGTTTCATTTTTCTGATCCATAGTTTTATTCTCGGCGGTTTCGTTGTATCCAATAATGAGTTCGGTTTGGATCGTTCCGTTGTTTGGATTGGTTTGCCCTTCCTGGGACGTCTCATTTTTCTGATCTATAGTTTTATTCTCGGCGGTTTCGTTGAATCCAATAGTGAGTTCGTTTTGGATCGTTCCGTTGTTTGGATTGGTTTGTCCTTCCTGGGACGTCTCATTTTTCTGATCCATAGTTTTATTCTCGGCGGTTTCGTTGTATCCAATAATGAGTTCGTTTTGGATCGTTCCGTTGTTTGGATTGGTTTGTCCTTCCTGGGACGTCTCATTTTTCTGATCTATAGTTTTATTCTCGGCGGTTTCGTTGTATCCAATAGTGAGTTCGTTTTGGATCGTTCCGTTGTTTGGATTGGTTTGTCCTTCCTGGGACGTCTCATTTTTCTGATCTATAGTTTTATTCTCGGCGGTTTCGTTGTATCCAATAGTGAGTTCGTTTTGGATCGTTCCGTTGTTTGGAGTGGTTTGCCCTTCCTGGGACGTCTCATTTTTCTGATCCATAGCTTTATTCTCGGCGGTTTCGTTGTATCCAATAGTGAGTTCGTTTTGGATCGTTCCGTTGTTTGGAGTGGTTTGTCCTTCCTGGAACGTTTCATTTTTCTGATCCATAGTTTTATTCTCGGCGGTTTCGTTGTATCCAATAATGAGTTCGTTTTGGATCGTTCCGTTGTTTGGATTGGTTTGTCCTTCCTGGGACGTCTCATTTTTCTGATCTCTAGTTTTATTCTCGGCGGTTTCGTTGTATCCAATAGTGAGTTCGTTTTGGATCGTTCCGTTGTTTGGATTGGTTTGCCCTTCCTGGGATGTTCCATTTTTCTGGTTTATAGGTTTATTTTCGACGGTTCCATTCTTCGGAATATCGTGTTCATTCTGTGCACTGTTTTTGTTTTTGCCATTGAGTTCAACTGAGCTCATTCTATAGAGCATTCTGCTCATTTCGTTTTTGTTGGTTGGATTGTTGAGTTGTTCTGAATCCGTTCGTGAAACTACTTCATTAGTTTTCTTTTGCTGTTCAGACAGTTTGTTGATATCATTTATATTAGTTTGTTTCTGGTATTCGTTCTGGTTATTTGTGTCGAATTGATTTTTCACATTGGAAATCGTGGGATCTTCTGCTGTGTTACTTCGCTTCATAATTTTGTGGCAGAATTTTTTATATTTCCTGTACTGGGTGATGTTTTTGAATTTTAAAGGCTTTCGCTCGTAGGTTCGCTGAGATTCTTGATGCCAAGGCAATTTATGATTTCTGTTGAAATAGTATCTAGAGCTTTTATTTTTGAGCTTGGCGATTTTGTTGCAGAATTTTTTATAATTTTTGATTTTCCTTAGTCGGGTGCTGTTTTTAAATTGAAAATTCTGATTCTGGAGGAGGCCGCTCTTAAGATTTTCTATCTGAGATTCTTGTTGCCCAGGCAATCGATGATACCGGTCGCCGCTGTACAGGTTAGTATTGTATAAAGCGGGTTGTTGATGCTCTTTGGTTGTTGAATGCTGTTTGACTTGGGACATCTGAGACTCGGGTGCTGTAGAATGCAAAGCTTGCATGTTTATAACTCGAACTGTCGAAGTCAACATCAACACAAAAATCAAGATTACCCTCTACAAAGAGACGATTATAAGTTTGTTGGACTTTTGTTTTACTTCAAAGTTCACTTTCATAGTCTACTTGCGTTGAAATATGAATGTTCACTTTGTCCACCTGTGACACGACTTTTATCAACTTACCATCGTGGATTTTGAACTTATATCCATCTACGTCTGCCGAAGAATTATTTTCTTATGGTTCTTTTCCGCAGTCGGTCGCTAAATATATTGACAACCGTCAGATTCCTTTCTGAATGTGATTTATAAGGGTAACGAATTCGATTGGATATGTACGTTTTTTTATGATATGCATAGTTGATGGTAATGAAACGAATTGATTGGTATTTATTATGTTCATTAAAAATATATGATCTTAAAGTTATCCCCGCCTCTCCCAGACGATTTTTTGCTTGTCTCGACACAACCTCTTCTAAGTTTTTTGTCGCATGTTATGGGTATCACCCTCTATAACGTATAAGTCTAACAAAATCAGTAGGAGTGCTATATTCGGCCTGGCCGAATCTTGCATACCCAACACCTAACAGTTTTGAAATAATTTAATTCAACGAAGTAGTTTTATTTATTTAAATTTTTATTTTATTTAGATTATTCATTGCAGAACAATAACATCATAGAGTGAAATACAAACTGAAACTAGAGGATATATGTGGTTATAAGGAAAGCTACTTTATAATCACAGTTAATCACAGACGGGTATAAATACAGTGGCGTGTGGGGTGGGGGTGGCGGTCTGCCCCGGGCGACACAATTTCGGGAGCGGCAGTTTCGGAAATCAAGTAATGACTTATACAATTCAAGAAATTTTTGGGGCTGCAAGTTGATTAACTGTCCCGTGGTCCATGAGTTTTAGCTACGCCACTGCATAAATAGTAGGCGTGGTCGTTAATTATTGTGTTCAAATGTAAACTTTATTTCCGTGGTAATAAATTTGTTTTTATGAGCTATACTGTATAAGTAGTGTAAAAGTGGACGGACCGCGCCCAGTTTTGCTGTTATAATGTTTTTTTGGAAAATAAGTTGTTATATAAAGTTTTGTTCAGGAAGTTTATATATTTAACAATATAACAATATAATATAACCCTCTTGCGTTTGTAACCTAAAACCTTTGTGGGCGAATCACTCCCATATTTGGCATATTAACGGATAATGCTACTCTATACCCAGGAATGAAATTTTGTTGTCGTAACTCAAAAACACACGCTGATATTACATTTGTAATAAAAAATAGGAGTGGTCGTTGACCGATTTCGCTCATTTTCAATACCAACCTTCACACCATAACAAAGAATATTTCTGCAAAATTTCTTATGATATCTTCACCGGTTCTCCTGTAATCGTGATTTCAACAGACAGCCAGACAGATAGATCGACGGACGTGGCTAAATCGACTCAGGAGGTGACGCTGATCAAGGATATATATACTTTTCTATACCTATCGTCTCTATTTCTATGCGTTACACATTTCATGACAAAGTGTATATACCCTTAACCTTAAGGTGTAGGTATATAAAATAATTTTTTAAGACAAATGAATCCTACAATTAAACTGCGAACAGAATTAATGTTAATATTAAATATTTGAAATGAGAACGAGAAAGAAGTAATATAATAATTCTTAAAAATGTCTCTTACAGCCGTCGTAAAAACTCGCTAACCGTTGAAGTTTGTTGAATGATTTTGTCTTAGTGAAACTTGGAGAATGATATCAATAGATGAACTACAGCTTAAGTTGTATTACAGCTGAACTACCTTATGACCAAAATTATCCAGAATTTTTCAATAAAACGAAATCGGTTCAATTATTCAATTATTCAATTATTATTTTAATCCCTTTAAAGTAATCTCCATGCCACGCAATACACACTTCCAATATTAAAATCACTTTTCATAGGCCGATTTTGGAATCGCAACAATTATCGTTTTGAAACGAATTATTTTATATAGCTCAAATATTTCGAAATAAAAGGAAAAGAATCTTACATGTCAAAATCTAACTTCATATATTTAGTTAACCTCCTTTCCCTTTGCAGATCAATTCTCATGAAAAGAGAAACAACAGAAAAAAGAATTGACATATATTTTCAGATAACACTACGTTACATTTCCTCAACTTTGACGCAATTCGATTCGGTAATAATCAGTCCCTCGATCTGAGCTAAGGTTCAAAGTGTTACGTTTTTAAAAGATCCATTAAAATACTTTTTTATTTTTGTCTTATATCGAATTCTTTATTTACAATGTATTCAAAATAAATTTGTTGCAATTTTGCTCAAATAAAATTGAATGCCGAATTAATATTGAAATAGTCGAAGACTATATTGGAACTGTGCAGCTTTTTGCAACAACCACGGCCACAAATATGAAATCCTCGCGTATACGCCAGGATATTTGGGACTGCCACAAACATCACCCCATGAAACGATACCAGCCAGTTTACCATTTATTACCAGCGGGCCACCTGAGTCCAACAGACACGCGTCCTTACCACCCACTCCTCGATATCCGGCACACATCATGTCGTCAGAGATGAAAGATTTGGGGTTGTAGTCCTTGTTACACAACTCATTACTAATAATCGGTACTTTCACTTCCTACAAAAAATCCGCAAGACGTCCCGTACCTGTAATGCCCCAACCAGTGGCATTGGCAATTTCACCTTCCCTCACAACACCATAGGCCAGATCAATGACTTTGATGGTGAAATTGTTCAGTGGCAGGGGGCTCGCCAGTATCAAAAGTGCGATGTTATTTGTCAATTTTATCGGATGGAAGTCCTCATGCACGATGATCTCCTGTACAAGTCCGATGACACCATCGCTGCCCTTACGTTGATTACTACCGGCCACAACATTAAATAGACTTGGGGGCAATTCATGAACGCAATGGGCTGCTGTGACAATCATGGTTGATGAAATAATGCTTCCTCCACAAGCATGATCGAATCCTCCACAATACCTGCAAAACGGAAATCTAAATAAACGCAGGCTGATTTGGTGAGGATGCATGGCAATATCTACAGTTCGCCCGCCCAAAATACGTCCATTATTCAAATCGCGAAATGGAAAATCATGCTTATCCTTGACACTATTTATATTCCGCCCTACAAAAGCACCAGCGCACGATGACACGAGAGCCAATAAACCGAGTAAAAACTTCAGCATCTCAAATCAAAATGTGAGAAAACAACCGATCATAAAAACAGTCAACGAAGAACTAACGCTTTTCAATTCATTGTCAAGTATTTATTAAAGTAAAATGATCGTCAATTATCGTGAGATATATAATTCGTCCTGCGTAACTCGGCCAACTTATTAATTGAAATAAGGTTTGTATTGCATATATGTATAGTATAAGTACATATACTACAAAACAGTGTGTAACTATAAGAGTAAACGAAGAAGGGTAACGAATTCGATTAGATATATGATCGTTTTTTATAATATGCATAGTTGATGGAAATGAAACGAATTGATTAGTATTTATTATGTTCATTAAAAAATATGATAACTCGTATATATAGCAGTGTGTATTTGTGTGGTTATTCCCAACTACATATGATAAATATATAAAGTTTTAACGATTAATCATTTGGTTTACGTAGTTTTTATTATACCGTAGACTTAAAGGGATATGATGCATATGTTCACTTTGTACTTCCGTTTGATATATCATAGAAGAGTATATATATTCTTGATCTGCGTCACCTTTTCAGGTGTGATCTTTGTATTACGAGATCACGATTACAAGAAAACGAATAGAAGTATCGTTATCAAATTCGATTGGAATATTTTCTCTTATGTAGCGCTCTCTGATGTCGAAAATATAGAAAAACGAATTACTGCCACACCTACTTTTTAAGTAAATATTAATGCATTCGATTTGAGAGCTGAGAAATCCAGCTGGTAGTCCATATCTAAAGATCGAATTCTGTTCCTGAATTTAATGTATGTAAGCAGAAAAAAGGAACGTAACTTCAATGGAGGAGAAATGTACCTTAAGGTAAAAATTGTTTAGGGGAAATCGTATGAAACGTGGTACTCTCCCGCCAAAATACTTCCCCTACATAAAGTTTCAACGTATGGTGACGTGTGAACGTATCGTGATGGCTTCGTGGTGGCGATTAATTAAACCAAAGCACAAACAGATAGCATGTCACTAATGTCACTTATACGACGTAGACCAGGGTCGCTGAAAGCAGTGCCAGCGAGTAAAAGAGCTACACACTCTCACACTCTATTCTATAATTTTGTATAGGAATTAGAGAGCTGCACAAGATGTCTTGAAACGCACATCAAGCCACAACAAAAATTTCAACTTTCAAGTTCAGGAATCCGTGGTATTTTAGCATTGTGATTGTATTGAAGTCAGTATTATTAAAGTTTCCCCGAGGCTGTAGCAAATCCAGAGTTTTTAATAGAACATTCCATTTTGATAGAACCTTTTATATGGTTCAGTTCGCAAAAATCTCATCTTACATATTTTTCACCAATTGTTTTTGTGAGTATTTTTTAGCCTTCTAAAAGTCACATTTTCTAGAGTTTTATTTGAAATGACTTCCTCTCGTTTCATATCTTTTAGAATTTACCATTATCAATTTTTCGGTGCTCGTAAAATTTTAGTGAATAATATTCTCCATATCCATCGAAACTCTGAAAATGGGATTCGAAAATAAACACTTTTATCTTATTTCTTACATTTGACATTTTAGAAAAGCTTCGTTATTTGAAATATGCTAGAAACATCTATAAATCGTTTACAACCAAAATTAGTTTCATTTCAATAAACGGCTGCTTATTTGTCTTCACACGAAATTCATTTCTCCTGCGAGTACTGTAGAAAATAGATGATTTTGGCGAGGGGAACGAATGTGTTCAGTGCTGGAAAATTTTGGGACGAATATTAGGGTAATATTAGGGTGCTTTAGCGCAGGAGCGCTCAGCAGGCGCGCTCGTGTAATAAATTTAAAGCTCCAAACGAGAAACAGAGAGCATTGAATTTGGCAAAGAATGAGAGGCAGTGAGAATGGAGAGAACAAGAAGAGAGGAATTAGAATTGCATGAGGAACAGAGACGCACATCTTTCGTCGTACGAAGGACAATCGCAAGTGTCCTTTGTTATAATTTTTATTGTAACTCAACGCTAGTTCCTGGGAGTAGTTGTTGTTATTGTTATTGCTTTCGTTTCTTTTAATATTAAAAAGAACATTCGTTGTACGAATTTATTTATGGTATAAGATATTTTAAATTCAATTAAGAAATAAATAAATCAAAAAAAAAAAAATATGAATGAAGTTAAGTTATCAGTTAACTTCAAATGATTGTAAAGGAATAAACGAGTTTGAAAAGAACAAAAATATAAATTAAAGTGAAATTAATAACAATAATCAAATTTTATTTTATTGTATAATAAATTTATAAAATTGAATACAAATTATAGCTATAAAAACAATACTTAAAAGCTTTCAAAACCAATTCGTTTAAAAGTCTTCAATTTTTTTATGCTTTCGGCCTTTATTGTGGCCTTTTCTTTTAATTTTGGGGTCCATACTTTTAATTTTTTGGGTATTTATTTTATTGATTTAAATTTTTCCTAAATTGTATTCACTTCTTAATTGTAGTTATTCGTTTCTTTAATTTCTATTTCTATAGAAACATTTATTTATGTGACAATGCATTTACAAAAGTCAGTCAATTTGTATTTATTTAAATAAAACGAAAAGAAATAAATGGCAACGCCGCCAATTTATTCTGTCGCTGCATTAATAAAATGTTTGCTCAATTAACTGCGTTTGCAGTTTTTTGTATTGTTTATCTGTTGTTATTATTTTTAAACACCATCAACATTAACACACACACTCATACACATGTTTTTTATGCGAAAACTGTGCCAAGCGGAGGGTAGCCCTGGCAGAAAAGAAGGCTGAAGCACTTAAAGAACGAAGAAGGGAAGGGAAACTTCGCGCTCGACAAGGTTGACCCTGACCTGTAAACATAACTAAATGAAATGCAACAGAGTCTACGCGAGAGCGAGAGGCACGCTGTAGTGTGTTATAAAGTGCTCGAGGAAAGAAACGAGTGGGGAGGGTGGGGTAGGGTGGGGTAGGGTGAGGTAGAGTGGGGTGGGTTTTCAATAATAAACAAATGTGGCATGACACTAGCGCAAAGTCACAAAGAAGACACAGAAACGAAACGTTTTAAATGAGCAGGAAAAAGAGCATAAAAGTGACATGCAAAGTGACAAAGAAGAGATGCTAAAGAGTAGCGGGAAGTGCGGCGTGTGTATGAGGTTTGTGAGTAGAGAGAATAGAAACGAATTCTAAAGATTTAACTAAAAATTATTAATTGTATTATTTATGGCACACATATACTACACAAATTATACATATATTATAAATATTATATGATTATTATTGTGTTATATAATATTATAGATTGAAAGGTATATGTATGTATGTACTCGTACATACAATATACGAAATGTGCCTGTATATTATAGAATTTAATTTGTAATAATATATCAATGAATATTTCTCAATTCATTTAAAAATTCTCTACAGCCTTCAAAATTCTCTTTGGACTGTTGGAAAAACTATCACGGGAAGTTTTGGGAACTTTTCCGTTACTGCTTTGATTTCGGTTTCTCTCTGTTGTTTATTATGCCGCAAAATGATGCACTATACTCTATTGCTACGGAGTAAGCACCGACCTGCGGTAAAAACCGACGCTGTGGTTTTTCGATCCTCCTACTTCTCCATCAACTAACCTACCTTTGTACCACTATTCTAAACAATCCCCCGAAACAACTACGGAAGAGCAAATAAAAACAAGAGAACTGAGTGAAAACATTTTATGGCTCCCTGCGGATCACATTTCATCATTATATGAGGATCCCTGCGGGAGTACAGAGCGGCGCAGGCAGTAAAACAAGCAGGGGTGTGGGCTGAGGAGGGCATTGCTGGCTACACAGAGAACGATGATTCAAAATTATGTTTGCGTAAATGTTGTTACTCGTCGTGTTTTGTTGTTGTTGTTCCTGTTGCTCTCGGTATTGTTATTGTTATTGTTATTGTTGTGGTTGTTGTTTTAGCTCTCATCTCAAGGCTCTGCATCAATGAAAATGTTGCATACTTCTTAGGCAACGAGCCAAGCCGCCAACCGACCGACTCAGAAAGTCGTGACTGACAGCCTTGAGTCAGTCGTTGATTTTGACGGAAGATAGACGAGAGCGAAGTGTTTGGTGCTCGTTCTGAGTATCGCGAATTCAGGAGTTCATTCACGTGTGTGCGTGTTCCTTAGCAAGTGTCTTCATAAGTGTATGTGCGTGCGTGTAAGTGAGTGCATCGGAATTCTTAACAACAACTCTTCGATGGATGGTGCTTCTAGGCGTTCGTTAGCTGTACTTGTGAGCGACGCTCCACTTCGAAATCCTCTAAATTTGCGCCGAGGAGTCAAGCGAGTGCGGCTCACCACTTCCACCGCCGCAACAGAGCGTAGCTGAAGCAGCAGAGTTGGAGTTGCAGCCGGCTCTTTACGTTGAGGCGGTGGGATGAGCGCTAAGATGGCTGGTATGATGGGCAGTAGGATGATCCGGCAGAGAGGCGTGCCGTACTCTCGCTGCTGGCGGCGGTCCACTTCTATTATTTTGCATATCTGAGGAACATTGGCATGGTTTTTGTGAGATTAGACGACACTGAGTAAGGCAAATGAATGTGGGGAAGACCGCCAGCTCGAGTACGCCGAGGAGGGGAGAGATGGGAGGGGAGAAATGTTTGTACTTAGTCTTTTGTACTATTCCTGAGTGAGTTGTATAAATGCTCGTCTGAGGTTGTCCTTATTTTAAAAGTTTCAAAATGGTGATATGTCTGTATGAAAGATGATTTGGTTGAGACTGTATAACATAATAACTTTTATAGTAACGGGTCAACAGAAGTCCCACAACAAGCGAGTGTATAATAGCGAGTGAATAGAACCGAGTAAATAGCGTAACGTTTTAAATTAATATAAATTAACATTTTAAATCGAAAATAAAATACTCTTCGAATTGCGGTCTATAAGAGTTACCGTTATTATCATGATCATCCATCTTTGCGTGTGGAAATTAAATTTCGTTCATTAAATTCTCTCACATGCATTCTCACAAAAAGAAGTGCTTCAAAAACCAATAACGAAGCTACGAAATTGCAGTGTGAGCATTTAAATTCGTGGTCCGCTTTAATTGATTAACGTTGTCGTGTCGATCCGGCTCTAAACCGGACCGGCTCGGTCGGTTTGGTCGAGTTCAGTACGATAAGGAACGGTCCGGAACGAGTACTTCATCATTTATTTCGTTTCATCTGAAATTCCCAAAATGTTGTGGTTTCAATGTTTGTGGCTTAAACACTTGTTGTGTGCAGCTGCGCAGGCGGTCGTCCGGCCCCGATTTGTGGAACAGCTGCCGCCTCCGGGCCTTCATACACGCACCAGCTTTCGCACCGCACTCCACTGCGTGTTGGCCAGCCCAACATCATCGTCCTGTATAAATCCTGTATGAAGGATTGAAGCACGTGATGTACATAAGTGCAAGTTGTCTTCCATGCAGCTCAGCAGCATTCAATCTGAGTTGCAGATGTACAAAAAATAAATCTGCTGCCGCTGGTGCCGCTGCTGCTGCTTAAAACTATCAAACGATGTTCAACCCCAAAGCGACGAGGATTTTCAGCACGATTTGATCTGCTGCCCCCAACACAGACGCGCCACACATCCTCGAACTATTCACTCGGGGAATTTAAAAAGTTTTGTGAGGACTTTTTATGGCTCGTCCTTCTTTTCCCAAACTAAATCTTTCTCCGGTTTGGTTTTCTTTCAAGTGACGGTGACAGACAAGCTTCGAATCGCTTCAGTGCAACGCAGCGACATCAGCAATAAGTACCGCAAAGTGCACAACGAGTGACACGACGAGAGAGAGAGCGAGAGCGAGCACAGAACGGTCGAAATTTCGGTTTTAACTTCCTCTTCGGCTTCATTTTCATTTCCAACTCGTTTGCTTTTGTTTTCGTTTCTTCCAGTGCGGATTAAGGACAACGAACTCGAAGCACCACGAAAGCCCTGCGGCACAGAGGCATCATATTCGGCACTGGAGAGGATGGCGCTGCGTCGCTGCTGCAGGCGCGCTGCATTCAAATGGCCGGCGGTGGGGAAGCACGAAGAGGAAGATAGTGTAAGAGTGGATTTAGTCCCAAAATTATTAAAGGATTTGGCTGGAATCTGCGCATTGAGCCAGCACATAAGCGCTTGTAATACAACGCAAAGATAATAAAAAAAAAATAAGAAAATTAGCGAAATTTTGTAATTTAAAGTGGTCTAAGAAAGACGATTAATAGTTGTAATAGTGCAAAAGAGAGAGAGAGAGAGAGAGAGACAAACAGAGTGGGTGTGTGAGAGAGCGCGCGATAAGATAAGTTTTTTTGAGTTTAAGCCCGCTATATTAACAACAACAGATTCGCCGCCAGTGATCAACAAGAAAAGCCCCAACAAAATCCATTATAAATCCTCTTGAAGCAAATTGAAATATTTGCATAGTTTGTGTTTAGCAGCGCTCAGTGCAAGTAACTTGATGACCTTCTGCAACAACACTGCACACGTTCTGAACGAAGTCGAATCACGGTGAATCAACCCGAAACAAGTCAAGCCAGCGACGCCCACTTTTGCCATTCACTGGGCTGTTTTGCAATCCTACAGCAATACAAACCATAAGAAAACCAACAACAACATGACCCCTGCTCGCCAATAACCGCAAGTGGTTGCCGCAGCCCCCGCGAACCCGGAAAAGCGTCGGTACCATGAACGTGGGTTTCGTTCACCTGCACTGATTTCTTTCCTTTGGCTGCTCGTCGTCTCAGTCTTCCGCGCCAGCCACCTTTTTTAACCTTCTCCGACTTCCCCGGCGACTGCTTCGTTTCAACATTTGTGCCGAAAACGTTTTAAAAAGTTATCCATTCGAAAATTTCGCTTGCCGAAGGTTTAATTAAGTTTTTGTTGTTGTAATTGACTTGGGGTCATTGTGTATTCTTGTTGTTGTGTTTGTTGTTCGCACATATTAAAAGCTTTTATTATGCTTTAATTAGATTAAAATTTCAGTTGTATATGCATTTGTATCCTTGATTTTGACATCAACTTTTTCCTTTGAGTGAGTTTAATTTTTTATTTCCTCGATAATCTATTTTATAAACTTTAGTATTTAAGCTAGGTTCTAAACTTGTGGGGTTATGAAAGTAAAAATCATTGTATATACTTTAAAAAACCCAATTAACACTGAATGAACATTGTTGCAATTAACATTGACAGGTTTTGCAGCATGCTCTTAGGCGCGATTTTAATTGTTTTATATTTCAAATAATAAGAAGAGTGAATCTGCCGCATCTTTTTAGCAAAACTTCAAAACCATTTTGAATAATAAACATAAACCATAAACGAATGAAGAATAACAAGGAAATAATTTCTTTCAAATTTATTGTATTTTTCGATTTCAGTTGTTGCTGAAGTTATTGTTTTTAAGTGCAAAATTTTTATGTGTTCAACGAAGTTCTCAAGAATTCAACTCGCGACTTCAACTCGCGACTTCAAAACGCATAAATTTGAAGCATTCGCCGCTCTCCTCACGAGATTCTGCCGACAGCTGCTCCTGGCTGGTGGCTTAAATGGATTTGCCCCTGAGCTCGAGCCGCCATGATTGCCATCGCGCAAGAATCCTGGAACCCCAGCCCCACGCCGGTGGGCTTCCTTCCGGCACCAACAATTAGCCAACTTAAATGTTGCTGTGCGCCGCCCGGAGACGCAGCAGCAGCAACACAATGAAACAACAACAACTTTTTTCCACGCAACACGAACACGAATTTGGAAATTTATTGCAAATAATTTCGCCGCAAAGCGAAGAAGAACAACAGCAGAAAACAGAACCAGAGCCAGACTCAGAACCAAAAACAACAACAGAAACGAATACACAAAAACGAGAATCGAAATCAGAATCGGAGTAAGAAAAGACTTCGTACGAATTTACAATGAGTTGGGTTGCGGAGGGCGCCAGAGCGGTGTAAATTAAGTGAATTCATTACCTGATCTGATGGCAAACAGAACAGGCGGGGTGGGGAGAAGCGAAAGGAAGCTCTAAGGGAATCTGAGAAGATAAGGAAGTCAATTGGGGGAAAGTTGAGGGGAAAATAGTAAGGATCGAGCTAATGTTGGGTGCAACTGGGTTGTTGCACTGCTGGGAGTGATGGAAAGTGGTTACTCTGAGTGGAAGGGAGGGAGGGAGGGGGAATGTTCCGTTTCCGACAAGCAGCAGCTGTTGCTACAAACTTATCTCGGTATCTGGAGCTGTTTGTCGAGCTTCTTCTTCAACCCAATTTGCTTTGTATGCACCGGGACTGTTTTTGTTCCATTCGTCGGCTGCTCCTTCTTGCGTGGCACATTATTCCTGAAAGTTGGCCGAGACGATCGAATTCCTGTAGTGTTGAGATGCTAATTATTACTAGCGTGCGACTGAATGAAGAAGACAGAAGGCGAGGTGGAAGGATGAGGATGAAGAAAACGCAGATTTACCGAGTTCTCATCAAACTTTGATTACACTCTGCAACAGTAGCAATTATTTTCGAATTAGAAAGATTAAAATAAAGGCTAAAATATCAAATGAAACTGCAAAATTATCGAATTCGGTTTTATTTCTGGAATTATTACAAGATTTCAATCTTTTTTGTTGCTATTTGTTAAATAAACTTAAAATGTGTATAACTTAGTATTGTTTTAAATTTATTATATTTATGTTTTTACACATATTGTGTTACTATCGTTAAATTCAAAGAAACAATAATTTTTGAAATTTATTGCATTTTTCTTAAAGGACAAATAAACTAGATAATCAGAGTGGTTGAGAGAGGCAGACAGAGAGAGATAGAGGACGATCGATTTTGTTGCATTGCGTTGCGTGCAAAGAAAGGCGTCTACAGAATTTCGTTTCATTCATGCATGTCTTTGCGTCTGTCTGTCTGTCTGTCTGTCCGTCTGGTCTAATGACATGTTGCTTAATTTAACGCGCTCTGGAATTCTCTATAACGATATTTGGTCCAACATCAGGGTGTCGAGGGTGGAGGGGGACCACTACACTTGTAACATCTGCCAACTTCTGCTGCCCCTGTTGACGCTCTGCTGAGGTTGCTGCTGCACTGCTGCTTCTGCTTCTGGTTTTGCAGGCGTTAATTGTTGAAAATGTTAAGAATTTGCCGCATTTAATTTGTTGTTGTTGTTGTACAATGTACAAGTTATTGTACATACTTATTCTTCTTCTTCTTTTTTTGTTGTCTCTGTGGTTATTGTTAATTTTACTGCTGTTATTGTTGTAGTGGTCGTTGTTGTTGTTGTTGTTTGACTTGTTGTAAACTTGTTGTTGTGGAATTAATCGTCAGCCGACTGTTGAAATTCATGTCGGACGCGCACTTAGCGACACCTTTTCGCAGGTCGTCGTTCATTTGTTTGCAGTTTGTTTATGTTGTTGTTGTTGTTTATAAGTCCTACTGTGTTCCTTTTTGTTGGTTTTTGTTTAAATATTTATGTATTTCATGTTATTTTGCTTGCTGTACACTTAAACGTTGAACTTCTCGGTTGGTGTGGTTGTTGGAATGCTTGTTGTTCAAGTATTTTTGATGTTTTTTCCGTGCTGCTCTTTTTATTGCTTACCGGTTGTTGTGCATTGCCGTCAAGTGGCTTGTGCTGGAAAACTGTTATATGGTTGGCTGCATTTGTTGGTCAAGTTGTAGCAGCAGCCCACGCAACGCTTTCTAAGTTGGTACGAGTGCTTAAAAACCATGCACAACATCATATCGATGCTGCTTAATTTGTTCTCGTTGTTGTTGTTGTTGTTGTTGTTGTTATTATTTAATTATTGCTGTTGTTGCAGCTCTGTAGAGTTGAGAATTCCTGCTGCTGGTTTTTCTTTGTTTGTACGTATTTTTTATATGCTTAGTTTAGTTGCTTAGTTGGTTGATTTCGTTGTCTTGAGTGTGGTTCTTGCCTTAGATTTAGTTAAATGTTTGCTTTTAGCTGTTGTTTTCCTTTTGTTGTTCTTTGTTCTAATTTTCGGCATAATTTTACTTCCTTTTTATTTATAATCTCGTTTTTTCCGGTCGAGTATTTTATTTATTAACAGATTTTCTCCTAATTTTATTCTATTATTTTCCTTTTCTTCTTCTCTTCAGTGAATTCAATGAATCGACAGCTTTTCAGTGTACTTCTCAGTGACTTCAATTGTGTTCGTTCAAAAGTCGATGTTGCCGAAACACACTGTAATATCGGTCAATTAAAAACTTATTGCAACAACACAATACAATATAACACACTTATTAGGAACACTCTCTCATCATCCTCTCTCTCACTCTCTCTCTCTCTCTCTTTTCTTTATTTGCTCGCTCTCCTTTGAAGAATATAAGAATTGACCAGGATCTATCATTCTTTCTCTTTTGCTCTCTTAGATCACAGAAAAAAGTGGGCGAAAAGTGGTGGAAAACGTGGCTCATTGCAACATCAACACTTTTCCGGGAGGAAACTTTTGTCACTACGAATGCGAGACGACCGTTTTTACGCTTTTTTTGCACTGCCAATTTTTATCCATCGTATTTCGGAGCACATTTTCGGGCCCTGAGTAAGCCATCATCTTGTTCAACGATTGAGCCGGAAAGTTATCATTTGCGTGAATGATATACAAACTTATAGAACTCGGTTCCTTTTTTGGTCGGCTGTCTCTTTTTTCTGACAACTGTTTGTGCTGAAAAACGGCAAACTTTTTCAATAAAAAAAACAACAAACAACTTCTACAGACGTCGACATAATAATATTGGCCACGTTAGGGATTCCACAGGCGGCCAGGATAACGACCAAAGCGGCGATAACGGCAGCACCCCACACGAAGGAGAACCAAGTCTCCAGCAACGAAGGCGACAACGAACAGCGACGCGAAACTTCTTCCGGGAGTTACGAGTTCCTTTCTTCATGGGCTCAGGATGAGGTGGAGTCCAAGGGTTTGAACGAAGGCCAACGCATAAGAAATCGCCGCAGAACTTTTGCAAGGTCATCACACGGATTCCCCGATTGGCGGCATCGGCGGGTGGCTTCCCCGTAAGCTCCATAAGCTGTGGGGTGGGTCGGGTTCACACTGAAATTCGCAAACTGCAAGCTGCACAAAACCAGAATGCGAATCGGAATGAAACGAAACGGAATGACATGCAAGATGCGAGCGAGGGAAAACTTTGACAGCGCCAACGTGATCGGAAAATTGATGGCACACATGGACGATTGCCCAGGACAACGCAGAGCAAAGTTCTGTCCCAGTAGGACGTGTGCTCGGGTCAGGATCTGATTGCAAAGTATTACAATAGTAATAAATAAAGTAACCACATGCATTTCAAAGCACAACAAATATTGTGAGTGCTCGAAAGGTGGCCATTAATGAAGAAAGTATCCCGCTATAGACGTGAAAGCTTTTTGAAGCTATTTTTCGTTATTGAAGCTTCACTGGGGGATTATTCGATCATCTGCGTGCTTCCCGACTTCTTCAATTTCCCCCTGGGGATGGTTTTAAGACTGAAATAAGTACACTACGGGAAGGGCAGATTCCAACTGAGGACACACAGTAAACTAACCCTGTAGGAAAGGAGGCTGCATCTGAACCACTTACTTTAGAGCCGCAGACTGAAACTATATAACTTCTATAGTAGCATAAAGTATAACTAATCTAAAAGCCGCGATGAGATCTGGAGGTCTGTATTAATTTCAACTGCTCAGATAACGGATTTCCCGGAAACAGCAAACGTTGTCGGTAACTGAGTTCATTAAAAGCCTTGACAGATGACCAGTAACAGGCTCGACCTCGAGCAGTCTTCCACACTAGTCACTCTGGTTACTAGTTCTGCTTCTATATTAGTTCCACATTTATTTCTAAGATTCGTTTTATAATCCTCTGAATTTTGTTGTTGTTGATGTCGTTCTGGATTTGAATTCGTACTTTCTTTCAGATCTGCACACACACACACACACACTCCTCACGTACACCATCATATTTACACGTACGTACGTCTGAAAAGAACGGGCGTCAACATTTATTTAATTTTTCCTGTCATTCCTTCGACAACATTTCGAATATTTTTCATTCGTTTTTCTTTTATTTTCTTTTCCTAAGTTTTCTTTCTCTTTTATGTTGAATTTTTACAGACGGGAAAATTTGAAATCCTAAACTTTGAATAAAATGAAAATCGTTCAAAGTTTGTGTTCGCTTTGTTGTTGTCCTTGTTTCCTGTATTGTTTTGCTCAGGAAGAGAAAAATAGAGAGAGAGATTGAGAAAGAGAGAGGGAGAAGGGAAGAAAGAGAGGGCACACGTAGGAAAAGCTGCCATGAACTGTTATTCGTTTCAGTACTAAATTAAATAAATTTTGGCAAACTTTTCCAACAAATTGAAGTGAACAAAATGTTCAAAACTTATTATTACAGGATTCGCTATTGAAATCGAGAAAAACAACGGAAAACATTTTTTTTTAATTACGTAATGAATAATAATAAAAAAGTTCCAGCTTTTGGATATTTTTTGTCGTTGATTTTTTGTCAAACACAAAATGAAAAAAATATTCATATTAATTTATAAATTGTGCACTATACGCTCGTTTATAGTCCATATATACGATTGGACAAATGCCACGCCTACGTATCGCATAACTAATAAAACGAAGAAAATATTCAATTAAAGTAAAGTTAAAAACGCCATTTGAAGCCATGTTGAAGAAGCCGCTTGAAGGGAAGGAAAGAGTTATGAAAAAAATAGAAAGAGTGAGAAAGAGAGAGTGAGAGAGAGAGAGAGAGAGAGAGAGAGAGAGAGAGAGGAAGAGGAGGGGAGTTCAATGCGAGGGTCAGAACTAAACTAAAGAACTGTTATCGTTTGTTTTCTCGATACTGTAAAAATATTCTAATCACAGAGAATTTCTGCAGTCATCATTTTTGAGAGTGTTTCATAAATTATTTGAACACCTTCGCAAGGTCCCTTCCTTAGTCCTTGCAAGTCCTTGCACAAGTACTGAGTACATTTAAATGAGTGTACTTAATCCAATTGGTTTAATAGACCTCCCTGGCTTTGACGCTATTGAAGTACCGTTATAGAACATGCCACAATCAGTTTCGTTAATTAATCCAGAGTCAATTTTAAAGTTGCAACAAATCGCTGCAGTGGCCAAAGCATTTAAACTCTGGTCGATCCTGAGCTTAATAACTACTAATTTGCATAATGAATTTGCTAACATGACCAAAGGGATTGGAAGAGGGCGAGGGTGGGCGAAATGGGGGTGGTACGAAGGAGGGGTCAGGTCGGTGCAGTGGTGGAATTCAGAAATGCGAGCACGATTCATCGTATCGAGTGACGGATGGGGTGTAAAATCTGTCGGCTACTTCCCACTCTGCTCCACTCTGCTCGACACGAAATGTTTTTTGCATCGCTGGGTGTATGTGTGTGTGTGTGTGTGTGTATGTCTGTATGTGTGTCTGTGTGTGTGTGGCGGCTGCTGGTCACAAAATGGTTAATTAGAAAGTATCAAAAGCATGGTTGGTGGTTTCGGAGCCGTAGTTCGAGTTGGAGTTGTACTCGTTGTTGTTGTTGCAATATTTGTTGTTGTTGTAAGGTGCATTGTCAGTTGCAGCACTGCAATATCGGCTGAAAATTAGCTGTTGGTCTGTCTATTCTGCGTCCAGTCGTTCCTGCTGGTCAGTCGTTACTCGCCGGTGACCGGACCGGACCCCCTTCCGCCCGCTGCTGCTTGGCACCCACACGTTTGCGGTCGCGGTTTTTCACTGCATGTGTTGCCGGTGCACTGGTTCGCCGCCGCGTCGAGTGGCTCGTGTTTCAGCACTCATTGACCACATTTATGTTAAATGGAAGTTCCATTAATTCAAGCGAACGAACGAAGCGAATGCAACGAAACGCGAGCGCAGCGCACCCCGAAAGAGATGCAACATAAAAAAGCGAATTAAAATGATAAAAAGCCAGTAAAAGTGTTGCATTATTAGTTGGCTGGAATCGTTTCGTCGTTCGTGGCGAACCGCAATCAGAAAAAGTGTAAAACTCGGAAAACAAGTTGTTTGGGGCCGAAAATAATTAAAATTTACCAGCATCCCGCGGATCTGGTTTCCCAGAAGCAACCGATCCAAAGTCTGACCAGCGAATTCACCAAACAAACTGGTCACTTTTCATTGCCGCAGTTCGGTCAAGTGACGCATGAGTGACATCGACTCGCATGACGCATGAGTGACTCTTCGCTCGAAACAACAGCAGCAGCAGCAGCTTTGAGTACCGTAATTTTACGTGATTTCCAGGTCAACTGTTTTTCGCCTAATTAGCATTTTTTTGTATCTTTGATTTTTGCAGCATTTTTTTGTGTGAACTAACTAAAAACCGGAATCGGAAAAAATTCAACTAATTAAAAAAGTTCGCCTTTGACACAACAGAGAAGAAAGAGATTATTTTAATAATTTTAGAAATGATTTTTTTATTTTGACATTTTTTCTGTTTAAAATTAATTCATTTTAATTATTAAGGTTGATTTTTTTTTAAATGTGGTTATTAAATTTTTAAATTTTAAAAAATATTATTTTTGTTCTGATTTTATTCTGCATGATTTGCTTTGGTTCATAAATCTCTGTCTCTCTCTTTCTCTCTCTCTTTCACTGAGGAAGTCGGTGAAAAATTTATGCCTAAATCCGGTGACCTCATTTGTTAGCACTTCCGGCGGCCGTCGTTGGCAGTAAATCGCACCGAAGCCACTTTTAGCGTGGTGCAAACGCCTTTAATTAATGGAATTTGCCATGTTGAGTAATTAACAATTTCCAGCGATTCGCATGGCAAAAAAAGACTAAACTTGCAACAATATTATTTGTATGCAGCGCCTCCCCTGAACCCCGCTCCGACTACGGCACTGACGCTTCACATGAGCTGTGAATTGCACATTAAAATCGGTGATAAATCATGGCAAAATAAGCTTTTGTTGTTGTTGTTGTTGTTGTTGTTGTTGTTGTTAGTGTTTTTGCTGTTCCTGGCCGTTGTTGCCGGCCGCAGAGCCGCTGATGATTTGGTCCGAATGTTCACTTTGTCAGAGGGGCGTCAGCTGCTTTTGAGTGGGTGCCATAGAAGGGGGGAGTCATAGAAGGGTGGAGGTGATGGAGTGCTTCAAAATGGCTCGCACCGGTTCGTCGTGTACTACAGACGCACAGAAGTGTGCCCATGTATGTATGTATGTGTGTGTGTGCGTGTGTTTGTATGTGTCCCGAATTTTGTTTTACTCGTATTTCAGCCTATTTGTGGTCAGCTTAGTGACACGGTGAGCTAACATTAATTTTTCAAGTGAAATACACTGCGAGGAAAAGAAGTGCGCTTAGATTGAAACAAGTTCTTAATATTTAAAAAAAATGTCTAAAATGTTGATAAAATGTCAAACGATTCGTTGAAGACACACAAAAATGGAATAAATATACCAGTAAATACACCGCATTAAATTGAATAATTAACATAATCATGAACACTACAATTGTACTGTATACTGTACTGTATAACAAACAAGCGTAACCATCAAAATACACACTCTTGCATACTGTACAGCAATCGAATTGAGTTCGAGTTCGTAATCTTGATCGTAATTTGAATACGATTTCTAAATCAAATCTAGGCATAAATCTTCTTTAAGTACTAGATTCCTACCGGTTTCGTTCTTCTTCTTGTTCTCGCTTTTCTTCACATTTAAATCGATTCAACGAGTTCGGCTTTCAATTAGTTCGCTCGTTCGCTCGTTCGCTCGTTCGTCTTCTTGTGGTGCAGACGCACCGTATAAATCGTTCTCTTTCTCTCTCATTTATCTTAACTCCATCGCTCTTGATTGTCTGCTTCCCGGACTTCCGACGCTCCCCGCCTTCTTTCGCCCCGCCCTCATGGAGCATAAATATTCAATTACATTCGAAACTTTTCCAATATCCAAGAACGATTGCAGGCAACGATTCAAAGCAAATCTCTTTCCAGCGCCTTTATTTTACACTCCATTCCTCTCCTTTTCTCTTCCTTTGTTTTGTTTTCCTTTGCTTTGGTTTGGTTCCCTTCCTTTCTTTCCGATCGTCAACGCTCACGGCTGGATATTCGATGCAAGCGAATTAAGCTCATAAATTTTAAACAAAAACTTCAGCTGGCAGCTCTGCCAACCAGAGACAAACACATGGGGAAGGAGAGGAAGAGTGAGAAACACACACACACACACACATATACAGCAACAGAAGATGCTACACAGAATCAGTTATCCTTGTAATAGTGCGATACTCATTCCACATCGCAGTCGCATTGAAATTGAGTTAAAAGTTACACTGGCCTTTACTCCTGCCGTCTCTCTTCATTATTTCACGCCTCATCTTTTAAAGTCAGTTTTCCAATCCCCTCACCGCACCCCCTCCCCCTTCGCCGTGTCCTTCAGCCTTCTTATCCTTCACCAACAGCAGCTTTCATTCAGCTTAGTTAGCATTTGAGTGAAACTTTTGTTTCTGCGGAAACTGTTCCATTGTTGCGTGTATGAACATGTATGTACTTGTGTACTTGTGTATTTGTGTGTGTGTGTGTGTGTGTGTGTGTGTAGCAGGTAAAAGCAGGGGCCCGGTAAGGGGGAGTAGCTGTGGAAAGGGCGTCAGCTCTGTTAGTGTGTCGATAAACGCCATCGGAAGAAGTCGGAGAAAGCGTTTAACTAATTGAATTTATTGTTAGTGGACTGAACAAACTTCGAAGGCCTTGAAGAGCACGGGTGGAAAGAGAGAGCGCGACGGAGGGGGAGAGGGAGACACATAATAGAGTCACTTTGGTCAGGTGATTCGGACCGGGTTAACAGCATCTGAAAAGGTTTCTTCTTGCATGTCATAAAGCAAATATTGTCCAGTTGTTTTGAGTGCATCACACAAACACACACGCAGACACACACCTACACATACGCTTACAGACACAAATTAGCTTGATCCTTTTTGCTACAAGTGGTTTGCGTGCATATGTATGAATGCATGTGCATATGTATGAATGTGTATGTGTGTGATGTGTGTGTGTGAGTTTGTGTGATTGTGTTCAGTTGCTTTCAAATGCACAGCAGCGACTCAAAGAAATACTTAACTACGTCTGCTCTTTTTAGTCATGTTTATTTAAAGCCATCCAGCTGACTCACGGTCAGAATCTCCAATTCGAGAACCGAAATGAAAGCACAAAAAACCAAATCAAACCAAACACGAGATCAGATGCGAGAGTGTATAAAAAAACGCAGGTGAAAGAGTGAAATGGAAAAAGTAGTGAAAAAAGGACTGCGGACGGTTGAATTGTCTTCTTCTGTTTAAAAACTTGAAACACGCAACTGAAATTAGCTCAAAAGCAAATGAAAAGCACACAACCACAGAAAAAGTTTAATAAACATGTGCCGGGTAACAAGAGAGATTAAGAGAGAGAGAGAGTGTGTGAGAGAGAGAGAGAGAGCGAACAACCAGGACTGTATAAGAAACGTTTTCTAAAACTTGTTGCTGTTGTTGTTGTGGTTTGTTGAAGAGGAAGCTTTTTAGATTGCTTCATAAAGATATCAGTTTATGTTGTAAATAATTAATTTTTATTTTATTTTGCATATTTTGGGCATCACTTTAATCTTTCTTTAGTTTGTCTCTATTTTATATTTTATTTTAGTTGTTTAAGTTACAGTTTGTACGGTTTCACTTGTTTTATTTTCACTTAATTTTAATTAATCTGATTTTTAATTTAGTGTCCAATTTTAGGGTTTATTTGCTGGTTGTAATCCAAGTTGAAATGGCTGCTTTCTTTCTTTCTTTCTTTCTTACTCAAGTGATTAAGCGGCTCTTCGTTCCACCCTTCCTGCTATGCTTCCTTTTAATTTCAGTCTCCGTTTTCCTTGAAGCTTCGCTTTTTATCCAGGATTGAAGCGCGTTATTAATGTTGAACTATTTTCGATGTGAAAGCAGAATCTGCTGTTTGCCGAAGCGTGTTTTTGCTTTTGCTCGGATCTTAATTGTTGCCGTCTAAAAAATAAGGATCTCGAAATAAATTCACTCCTTTTTCGTCGCCGCAACGAAGAAAAATTGCCACAGCTAAGTGCCTGTAGACAACAGTAGCAATAAAAGCACAACAACAACATCGCATCGCCATTTTTAAATGGCTGCTAAAACAGCAAACATATTGCAACGAGTCTACTAAAATACGAGAGGACTTAAGAACAGTCCTCCGTCCCTCTTCTCCTCCTCGCCGTCTTCTTTTCTTCTTCGGCGTCCTTTGTTGAAACCAACTGCAGCTTCCATTCGTCCTTCCCTCGCTCGCTTCGTCCGCATCTTCTTCGCTTCGATTGAGGCAAAGAAAGAATGCAGAAAGAAGGCCGCATTCTTTTGCTTGAGTGGTGAGTGTGTGAGTGTGTGAGTGTGTGTGAGTGTGAGTGGTGCTCAAGTGAAGACATTTCAGTAATTATCCAATTACAATCGTTGCAGTACCCCTCCCCCCACCCCCCTGCCCTCCTCCCGTGGAAGGAATGATGAAAGAATGCTTTAAGTTGTTTACTCTGTCTGCGGTCCTTCGGCTGAGTGCATTCTTAAGCGGGCTTTTAACGTGTTTATTCGGATCGATGAACCGGACCACGCGAATAGACCGGAAATGCGTAGTGAATGAAACCGGCGAGTGACCAGAGGATTCGGAATTCCGGAACGAAGAACGTTGGAAAAGAACGAGCAGGAAACGTTGCAAACTCAGAAAATTTAAAACAGAAACGATTTTCAATTCAGAAGAGAAGAAAAATAAAATTAGATGAATACGAATGCAAGACAAATTAACTAATATTCCGAGAATCACAATGATAAGAAAGAGTGGATTGCTAATGATGGAAATGATAATGAATCTGTTTGTCAATGATGACGATTAATATATGAAACAGTCCACAATTCTGGAGATAAAGAAAAATTAATAAACGAATGATGATAAAACAATTTGTGGTGAATGACATGATAAATGAAGATGATTGACGATGATAAATAAAGATGATGATTAATAAATGGATAAGGATTATAAACAAAATTGATGCCATCAAGAACTGTAAAAATTCCCAGACAAAACTCCAAACAGTAAAATATACAGAATCAGAGGATTGAATATTTAAAATCTGGAATCAAGGCGAATTAAATAAATCTTTAAAAAAGCAAAAATTAAAATCACACGTTCAAAGTTTATATACTATATTGTAACGGAAGATTGCTGAAAATGCAAATGGAAGGAAAGATAACTAAGTTGAAGACTGCAAGCGAATATAAAATGAATAAATAATGTAATAAATAAAGTAAGCGGGTGAAACAAGTAAATAAATTACTGACTCTGAGAGAGGAAAAGGATGAATATTTGAAAAATAAAATTGCGAATCGAGTCGAGATCGATTTTAGGCGGCAATTAAAAGGGCGACTTCAAAAAATTTAATAAGAACGAAAGAGAGAAGGAAATCATGAAGAAAAACCCAATCGTTTTAAGTGTTACAAGAACAGGGTAAAGTGAAATAAGAAGAAGAAGAAGAAGAGGAAGAAGAGGAAGGAGGGGCATTTTAACGGCTTTTATTCTTTCAGTGGTGGTGCTTCATTTTCATGTGCCATTTCCTGGACTGACTTGCCAACGACTTCCGTTTAAGAATAGCTTTCGAAGCAACAACAACAACAACATCAAGGGGAGCAACAGCAATACCAACAACAACCCAACAACAACAAGAAAATACCATCGCTTCCGTCGAAGCTGTTAAGTGTTGCATCCACTTTATTGGAGGTCGTTTCGGTGCCTTTAACACTTTCTCAAACTTTATTCGTTCTACAGTATCTTTTCATCTGCCTCTTCTTCCCCTTCTCCCTTTCACTGTGTCTCTGTCTCTCCCTCGATGTCCCTCTATCTGCTTCTATCTGCCTCTTTCCCGCTCTTTATACAACCCTTTCTCGCAGAGCTGTCTTCTCTTGGTTACTTTTTTATCCCTTCACAGATACTCAGATACCATCGCCGCATCCTTTCTTTGCTCCCCACTCCTCTGCTCTGCGTCACCCCCCTTCAGGGTCAGCTTCTGTTCACTATTCTTATAGCGTGTAAAAACTTGATACATTTTCGCTCGGGTCTTCAACATTCGCTGCTCTTCGGTTATCCTTTGAAGTGCGTTAAAATTTTTATATTGTTGTTGTTGCTGTTGAAGTCGTTTTTGTTGTTGTTGTTGTTTTGCTAATGTCCGTACTTAAGTACGTAAGTTTGCCCAGTACAAAAAAAAGTTGTGGAAAATGAAAAATTTTTTTTACAGTGTTTATAACTCTTGTTGTTGTAGTTGTTGAATTATATTGACGATTAAAACGTGACTATTAAAAAATTCTACGTTTCGGTCCACCGTTTTTTTTTATTGGCCACACAAGCTACAAAGCTCGAAACTCGCCCCTTTTTAATGCTACTATTTTGTGCATTTTTTATACTTTATTTAATTTTATAATTTAATTTTTTTCCCTTAAGTTTTTTTAAATCATATTTTTTACTTTATTTACTTTTACTCCGCTTGCTTACTTTTTTTATTTGCTCACTGTTTGTTTTTTTACTTGATTGGTTTATTTTCTCCACTTCTTTATTTGCTTTATTTTTAATTTCCTTGTAATTTAATTTGTTTGTCCTTGCTTATTTATTTGTCGTATTTTGCATTTTCTCTTTTTTTTACTCGAATTTGTATTTAAATAAAAGTATTACTTTGATTAAATGTGATTTGCTATCTTTTTGCTACTCGATTTTCGTTTCTAGTACTCACACACACACACACAGACACACACACACACACATAAAATACTTATATACACACACTGTGCAGGATGTCAGGACCAAACGAAGTATCAAAGAATTCCATTAAACAAATTAAATGACAAAATTTTCGTCAATTCAAATAAAAATGCACACAATTTTCGTGCAGTTTTCAGGATGTGTATAAAAATTGAAAGGATTTGAGTATTTTTTCGAAAAGCAGTGTACTAAGCGGGAAAAAAAGAACATTTAACAAAATGCTTTTAATACGCAGAATAAATAATTTATTAAACCGCTCAAACGTTTTCAATTAATTTATTTTAAGTTTACCTCTTTTAATCGTGTTTAAGGCCCGCTGATTTAGCGAATGAATAACGAATGAGCAACGTTATGAATTCCGAATTTAAAAGGACTCGAAATGCGCTCAAAAAAAAGGTTTTTTCTGCGACTTCTAAATTATTACAACTGCTTCGAGAAGAAAACTGAAATTGAGAGTAAAATTAAATTTTATGACAATTTGGGAAAAAGAGCGAAAAGAAAAGCTATTGTAATGTTTCTGTAATACAATACATATACATGTACATGTACTGTATTATGATGCATATTCTAATGAACAATTTTCAATAATTGAGATGGTTGGACAGACAGACGCACAGACAGAGTTGCTGACATATTTAATGTCAAGAACAGGTGTTTAAATTAGATATAATAAATCATTCAAAGTTATTCAGACGCATAACAACCCAACACGAACACACACACACACACACACACACACACACACACACACACAATATCCATATATACGTGTATGTATTGTATATAAATACGAATGCTGATCGATATCTGAGCCAGCAGAAAGTCACATTTTATTTAATTGTTTCAGATGCGTATCACGCACACAAGACACACGAGAACGAAGAACGAAGAACGAAGATGACAACAATTAACATTGCTGCGGTTACAACAACAACAAGAAGACATCATAATAATGAATTACTTGTAATATTAATGCCGATGCAATTATGCGCTTTAATGCGTTCTGCTACAACACCAGCAACAACAACAAAGACACAACAAGATCACAACAACACCATCAAAGGCCAAGGAAGCGACGAAATCTAATATATGCGGATATCCTGAAGATGAAAGACATTACATAATTTCGCACACACACACACACTAACACACACACACATTTGAGGCCAGAGTCATAGACAGACATACACGTACATGGATGTGTGTAGATGTGAATCAATGGAGTAACAAAACAACACTTGCCAACTGCCACAAATGCACACACACACACAGACACACACACATACCAGCTGACGTATTATATTTGGTACCTCCTCAAATTTGCAGGTTACGCTTTTAGCCTCGTTGAGAATGTTGCACGTTGTTGTATGTTAGTTAAACACCAGAGGGCGCCACGAAATCTACACCACCAACCGAGCCCCGCTCGACAGTTGTACCAGCCTCTGTCCCCCTCCCCCTCTCCCTGGTATTCAGTCACCCATCGCGTCCATCGTCTTTTCACTGAATGCTCCAAGCAACGAGCAACTCCTTCAAAAATTAAGGCACCAGAAGAAAGAAGCGACGTGGAGGAAGAACGAGAGATGAGGATGAAAGAGTGGAATGAGGAAGAGTGAACGAGGATAAACAAGAAAAGGAAAGAAGTACAACGTGCACAAAACAAAAACAACATCGTTGAAAACAACAAAGAAACAAACCAAAAGAATAAAGAATAAGAATAAATAAAAAATAGAACAAAAGCAATCAGAAATAAAATAAAACAGAACTGAAAAGAAATTAAAACGAAAAAAGAATCAAAGTAGCACAAAGAAGAAAAAACAAAGACGCGGCAAAAACTGAGAAATAAATTAAAACTTATGGTAGCAAAAGGTAGCTCGTAGTTTGGAAAAAAGGAGCAAGCATTGTGAGAAAGTACTAGGAAAACAATGAAGAGCAACCAAGAACAAGTAAAAAAGGTAGGGAGGAAAGTAGTAGAAAAAGGAGTGAAAAAAGAAGTTAAACTCTTCTGCACAACGTAGTAAAAAAGCGTAGTAACCAAATAGCACACAATCTCTAAACAACAATGATTTAAGCTGGATTTCAGTGGAGTTCAAGAGGTTGACAGCGTAGCTGGTCAATGAGTCGAGTTTAAAAATACACACAAATGCACACACACACAGGAATACAAACAGACACACACACACACACATACTCGTACACATTAAACAAAACGTATCTCATCGTATTACGGATCGTACGCTTTACTGAACTTGTGGGCATTATTTTCCGTATGCAGCGGCTCTCTTTGACGCTGCTCTGTTTATATGTACATATGTATGGGTGTAGCCATACATACATATATGAACATGTGTATGTGTGTGTGTTCGTTGATGAGCGTAACAGTGAAAAATGCACACCATTTTGTAGAAACGATGTAGTGTATATTCACTCAAGTCGTCGTTGTTGTTGCTTTTTATTATTCCTCTAATCGTATGCGTGAACTTTATCCGTCTTGTAAGCCTGAGTATGTGTTGGTTTATTTATTCTTCTCTTTCTTTTCTTTTATTGTTTGCACAAATAAAACCACAACCAAAACTTCTTTTCTCTTCAACAATTGTCCAACATCGATAAAACTACAACAACAACAACAACAGAACATATACTAAAAAGGCCGCCTAAAATTATAAAAAATGTTTTAAACGAAGTTGATTTTTTCCGAGTGTGCTTCGAAATGTAGCCCGCACAGATCCCGGCACATATACACACACATACTGAATATAAAACTATATATAGTCACAAACACACACACTATCGAATTTATACACAATACGGATTTGCACGGAAGTTTTTGTTGTTCTTTCTTCTTCTCTCCTCTCGTTGATTTTTTAGTTTTGCATCCACAGTTTATTTGATCTTTTTTACCAGGTTTTGCTTGGTTTTTCTTTATTCTTGTGCTTGGTTAATTTTTTTTCTTTCCTCGTACGATTAAATCAATGTTTTTTCTAAGCATGAAGTAAATCAAATAAAGCTGACAAAAGAAGGAAAAAAGATTCAAAAACAATCCTTTATGAAAAAATATATTAAAAAGAAGCTGATGATGCTGCTTTTTGTACCCTGTTTCAAATACTAGAACTCAACATGGAAACAAAGAATAGTGTAAACAGAATATTATTCATAAGTCACATGATTTTTTTTCAATAAACCAGTCAATAAAATATTTGCAATAAATACAAAACCTAAGAAATATCGTCAATAATAGAGTTAAATATCTACAATATAATAAAAACTGTATATACATATAATATATAAATGCTTATGTATTTAAGTACAATACATATAAACAAATAGTTTTAATAAAAAAACAGAAATGTGAAACACAAATAAAAGGAAGGAAAGGAAAAGGAAATAAATGTGTATATAATCTTAGAAATGTTGTTGTTCTTACACTATTAGAAACTATAACATTTATAAATAAATACAATAAAAAAGGAAAAAAATAATATTAAAAATAAAATATAAATAAAATCAAAATAATAATAAATGGTAAAATAATAAAAAATAATAATTAAAAAATGCTTAAAGAATCAATTAAATATCCATAAAAAACAAGAAATAATTAAAAAAATGAATTCTTTATAGAAATGAAATGATGTATAAATAACAAATCTGTTATAAACATATTTAAATACACAATTACGTATAACGATATATTTATGCAAAAACATATTTCAAATTACAAAAATTAATTAATTAATTAAGTTCAGATTAATTAAGTACAGAAGAAAGCAACGAAATCAAAACAAAAAAAAATAATTAAGAAAATGTATAAAATCGTTAATAATAGAAACAATGAAGTAATAAAAATATAAATAAAGTGAACAATATTAAAATAAATGCAATTTTAGCTAAATAAATTAATACAAATAATAAAGTAATTACTACAAATAAATAATAAATACAATAATATGCAAACAATAAATGCTTATAAATTAAATTCGACAATATTCATTACAAGTCTCCCTCACTTAAAGTTAATGTGTTAAAAATCGTTTAGATTTTTTTTTAGAAACAAAAAATGTTAAAAATCTCCAATAATTTACATATTAACATTTTAATATTAATTAAATATTATAAAAATGAAATATAAATTCAAAACAGGACAAGATTCACAAAACTTAAATAATACCCGTTATTTTAAAATTAAAAAAGTAATCTTTAATCTTTACTAAGTATCTTTATCTTTATCAGTTTATTATCTTAATTATCTTTATTTTTTCAATAATTTTAATTTGCAAACAAAATAAAATTTAAAAACAGGTCTAATATAAAAAATCGAATAGAAGAGAGTTATTAATATTTATGTTAAGTTATAACTTAATTTGTGAACTCGAGTAATTGCTTCATTCATTTACAAAACTTAACTTATAGCAATAATATTAAGATTTAATATTTAAACTAAACGATTCGAAGTAAAACTAGCATTTGATTAAAGCATTTGATTTCCAGAGAAAGTTTAAATAAATAACAACAACAACATTAAGTTATTTATTTATACATTGAAAGAGCTGCTTATTTGTGTGTGTTGATCGCATGCGAAAGCAGTGTAACTACAGACACAAATGTATGTATATTTGAGTGTGTCGCTGTATTCGCTCGGTGCTTGGACTCTGCCTGTAACCATTATGCAACCTTACAAACCATTAATCGTAATTCATACATTAGACAAAACGACGAAACGCCTTAAGTGCCCAATCCACCCTCGTATATAGTATATGCCTCGTATATAGTATAGCCAACACGTACTCCGAGATCCTCACATCAGCTAGCGTTTTGCATGGAATAACTTCCGTCGCTTAAATGTGTGGCCTATGCCGAGAAAGTGGGCGTGGCAAGGGGTGGTTGCCTCGCAGTTGTGGGGCTTTGCGTTACTGTCTAAAAGTGAGTGGTTGACGGTTCATGCATGGTAACTCATGTGTAACTGCTTAGATGAGGACTGTTGAAGAGTGACTTCTACATGATCACTGAAGTTGAGTCACGGAAGTGAGTTGATGGTGATTGGTGACCGAATCACTGTGATTGACAGGATCTAATGATTTATTAATGATTGAGTGATAACTAAAAATTAAGAGTAACACTCGCAGCTAAATGATCGTAACTAATTTGGCTCTTGATTACTGTATTGGGTGAAAAATGCACGAAGACGGTGACTGCTCATCATTGGTGACTAGATGCTTCCTCTCTCTCATAAACAGGGACCAGTGATTGATGATTACTAGAGACTACAACTGTTGATTAACCTCCCCTCTTAAAGGGAATCGATGCAGGTTTGCTGCTGATGAGTGGGTGACTTGTAAGTGATTTTGCTTGATTACCTGGGACAGGTGACTGAAGGGATGTTGTCACGTTGTGTATTGATTGGCTGTTTCTAACTGAAGATGATGCTTCATTGATGATGGTGATTTATGATTAGATAGACAGTGACTCCTGTGACTCAGTGACTATTGGGACTATAAACTCCTTATAATCGTTGTTAATGATGATGATGACTGCTCTCCTTAATTTACACGAATTGGTCACTTGTATATGTTTGAAATGGTGACTTCCAGCTGGTGACTAGTGCTTAGTGACTGCATGGTGGGCTGAGGCTCATGGTGTTGTACTGTTGTGAAGGGTGTCGGGTTGCTTGACACGACTCAGATACCTTTTTCGATCATCATCAATCATATGGTTCCTGAAAATACATCATAGAAACGACGCACAGATGGCGTTAAATTTAATATGTTGCTGTTGCTGTTGCAATTCTTGACTGCCACCATCCTTGCTGCTGAGGCTTCCATGTGGCGCCAATCAGGATTCGGGTCACAATCCGTTTGGAGCCATCCTGCAATAATTATTTCTACTTCAAGCCGTCCTTAATTAGTTATTCATTACATATTGTGTTTGAGTGCATCGTGATTGTCGTTGTTGTTGTCGTTGTTGTTGCTGTTGCAGTTGTTGTTGCTGTCGTCTTGAGAATATAACGCTGGCTACTCACTTGCTTGTGATGTAGACGTGCGTGTCTGTGTGTGTGTGTGTGTGAGCGTGTGTGTGTGAGCGTGTGCATGTGTGCGTGCATTTAACTTGGTTTCACTGAGTGTAATTAAAAGATAAGCAACCAACGGAACCGAGGGGATCCTTAATCAATCTCTTACTCGCATGCGTTGGAGTTCCTTTATCCATATACATACATGTATGTGTGTATGTGTGTGTGTGTGTGTTTTGGTTTGTTACTCTGTTTACGTCTCGATTTCAGTTGAACCTCTGACATTCCTTGCATTCCGGCTCGCTTTGCTTTGTGCTCTCGAGTGTGTGCAAATATTGCACAGTTGGTCAAACAGTCGGACACACAATCTGCCATCATCCATGAATACGTAATCCACAGCAGGTTTGTTTAAATCCAAATCAATCAGCTTCTTATTTAAATCAGTGACCGCAGAGCGTCGAGGTTCATCAATCGATTTACAGCACAATTGATGGCATAAGAAAGTATTTCGAAGTCGTCACCGCAGCCGACAGAGAAATGCACAAATCCGAAGTCAATTTAATGAATATTCAAGTGTATTTAATGATCTGACATCGGAGAGCAGACACAAGAGTGACCTTGCTTTGAGGGAAGACCTCATGTGACCTGACCTCAAAAATATACACAACATTTCAATTACTCGAGGTCATTTCTGGGAAACGACATGATTTTCAATTGTTTTGTGGTCTAGAAATTGATTGGGGTGAAAGGAAAATGAAGAAAAATACAGATTCCAGAAACGTCAAAGGAATGTCAAGAGTTTAATGAAGCTTCTGTTTATTGCAGTGTATCGTAAAGTACAAAAAATAACTAACGACAAAGGAAACTAAATTAAATGTGTTGAAGACATTAAATTAAAAAGTAAATTAAATGTATTAAAAAGCTTAAAATTCCTTAGCTTTTAATTTTTATAGAAGTCTGAAAAATAATTTAAGTAATTTATTAAAATTTATTAAATGGTTGACTTCAAATATTTGCGATTACTTTAAATGCTTCATCAATATTTGAGTTTGATTCCGTTAATGGACAACTTAATCAACATAGCCTTATCATCATCATCATCATCAAACATTAAGAAGGAGAGAAACGCGCACAAACACAATCAAAGAAATTAAAAAACAAACAAAGGCACTTTAATAATGAATGCACGTTGATGAATCCGCAAACATGTTGGCGTACTTTGCGGCCAGCTCGCTTCCTCCCACGCGTTTCTCGTCCTCCTTCTTGGCGGACTGTTTTAATGCACCTCCCCGTCTCGCTCCAGCCAGTGAATATAAATACGAACACAAACGTCATCAGATGCAAGCAACACACGTCGATGTCGTTAGCGCACCGTTTGCGTCGTTCGTTCGGTCCGTCGGTGGGTCCGATATTCGTTGGAATCTGAAGTACCGTGCACTGGTCTCGTTTTCCCAGCAGCATATTAAAGCAATTTGAATAATATAAGGAAACTTTAATGGCTATTTAATGGCTTTTTCGTGAGGAAACGAACTGAGTTTCTGTTGGAAAAATAAAGGAACAAAATTGAGGAACAAAATTAATACAAGTATTTACGGTATTTTTTAAAAACATACCGATTTCAAAGAAGCTGGAATAGTTACGTAATACGTTTATATTTAAAACACGACGCATGAGAGAAGCGGACAGGTAAACATGCCTCTTCTTCTTTTTCTACTGCTTCCCTGTTCCATTCTCTACATTCTGTCCCATGATATTTCAGTCTTGTGAGTTGCTGTCTCTCTGTTTCCGGGAATTTTTCATTTTATCTCTTGATGGAAATCGGTAGCCATTAAAAGTTGCCGACTATGGGGCAGGGGGAGGGGCAAATGGGGCACTTTGCACGGCGATACATTAAGATTTCATCTGCGAAGTTCTGCAAACACGATTCAAGTTTTAATTGCCATTTAAATTGTTTAAATAGCGCCGGCGACCGAGTCATGCGTCGTCCATTAAGTGTTTTTTTAGTCGTACAAAAAGTACAACTTGTATATAGCGCAAATGGTATTTATAAATATTTATTAAGTATGCAATCCTTCCTTTCTAATGCAAACAACTGGTAACAAAAAGTAATCTAAATCTTAAACTAGAAAAAATCAGTGACGGGTTGATTGAAGGGTCCTTTTGGAGGTTGTGTTCGAAGGAATTCTTTAAGTGATCCCTTTGAAGAGTCTGTTGAATGACTCGTTGCAATCAGAATTGAAATTGTTACAATAAATAATTCTACATTATATCGTAATGATATCGTTATTATATCGTTATATACTCGTGTATAATTAATATAAGCAGTTATTCAAGTTATAAGAAAGAGTATAAATATCATAATTATGGGATAATGATCATAAACAGTATAAAGATTCCAACTAATCCTAGACTAGATTTTAAGGAGGTTTCATAAACCACTTTGTAAAAGTTATTCTGTTGTACAACATATTCAATAATAAAATAATAATATCATGGAAAGATGATCATAAATAAACACAAATGCACAGTAAATCGCAAAGCGAAAAGAAGTGCAACCAAACTAAAACTAATCGATAAATAAGAGAGAGGAATCAAAAAGAAGGACACTCGAAAAAACCATCCGACCGCCGCCCGGTTCTCCTGGTTGAATGCTGGACATTTTAATTCAATTCCGAAAGTAGCACTGCAGAGGGTCAGGAACAATCAAACAAGCAAACAACCCGGAGAGCACCCGAACACACGCATTCGCACTCAGACTCACCCCCTGTAACGGAAATGCAATAAATTATTCCGCTACTCAATTCACCATTCTTGCTAGCCACTGGTTTGGCTTCATCTGGTATCTGGTCCCAGACGTAACTCGTATACATTTCAGCAATTTTTGTGATCAACCCAACCAACACGGGCAGCAACATCGACAGGTCCTTGCAACCCTTCACAGCGGCTCCTTCTGCCGCCACGGAACCCAAGAAGAAGTGTCAATATTTTCCCAATATTCTCGTAAAATAACTGTTTGTCTCTGGTCCACTCTGTCGCTTGGTCCCGCGTGACGATGACCCTCTTCACATGGCGCTGTTGTTGTTGGCGACGATGTTGGCTGATGCTAACAGCTTGCTGCCAAGTCATCTGGATATCCCGCAAAGTGACAACAGAATAACAACAACAACAGAAACAGAAACACATTCGACATCGACAACAACCACCCTGACGATGAAACCCGCTATAATAACGGTAAAGTAACAACGGCAATAACAAGAACAAGCAAAGGCAAGAGCTGCATCGACAAATCTAAAACTCGTAAAAAATCGCCAAACCACGAAAATAATTTTGATTTATATTTATTGATGGTGATGCGGATCCTGCTTCTGCTGCTTCTTCGTTGAATGCCTTTCTGAACATTTCGAATCGAATTACTACGAAGCTAAAATTCACATATAAATTCTGTCAAAACATCGGCTCTGTGTAATTCGCGTAATTCGGCGCACCAAATCGCTTCAAAGCATAATTCGGTTCCAAATCAGCATATATCAAACATAATTCGGCTCTCTGTTAAAGCGCAATTCGGCACAAAATTCTGTCAAAACTTAATTCGGCTCTCTGTTAAAGCGCAATTCGGCACAAAATTCTGTCAAAACTTAATTCACCGCATAGGTTGCGGGAAACTTTCGAATGCATTTACACATTTATATTTGTTTATTGTATTTTATTTATTTTTATTGTTTATTGTATTTATTTTTCATCAACAGATCATGAAGGAAGTGAACACGATCATCCGCATGGACAATCCACATCCACAGCGCCCAATTGGAAAATAGTTTGGGAAGCATTCTCGAAGCTGCTCGTGGTTATCTTCTTCAGATTTTTGGGAGCTTACTTTTAGGAGGCGCTTTCATTGTGACAAACTGTTTGGTCGGTCGTTCTTTTTATACTTTTTCTGCTTTGAGTTGTTTGTGTTCTGATGTTCTTCCTGTTTCGGCTTTAATGAGGCTACAAAATGTTGCAGCCTCAATAAATACGTTATCGATAAAGAAGAGTTCACTTTTCAATTCAATCCTTGCTTCCAAAGAATCTGCTCCTTTATTTCACTTCGTATTTTCATATAAGATTGTGTTTATTTCATTGATATTGATTCATAACATTTTTTCTTTAATTTATTATCAGTTAAAGAAGATGCAGAAAACTGTCCCCAAAATCGACCCAATTTATTGCAGTTTTGAGTTCTGCTGGTTTTGGTAGTTAATTGAAAATGCTTCCAAGGTCGGTAACTAGGTTGGAACTACGAGCATTCGTCTCCCAGTATTCCTAAATGGAAGAAGAAGGAGCGGAGCGGAGGACGAGGGCAAAAAAGAACGACTGCTGCGTGAAATTGATGCGCATCCTTTTATTTGTTACTCGGCAACACTGATTGCCGTGGTTCTGCATGCACACCGACAGCTTGTCAGGCGTGCACTCGTTCATTCACTCATTCAATCATTCAATCATGTTGCGCGCTCCAATGATTTTCGTTTCCGTGTTGTGCACACTTATCACTCGACGCCTGTGCGAATTCCGAAAACCAGCAGCAACCGGCTACCAAAGATTGGTATTCAACAGCAGCAGCAACAAGAACAACAATAAAAAATGACAACAACAAGCAATTTTGCTTCAGTGCTCAAGTTGCGAGCCATTCAGCTCCGAGTTCGGTCCACTGCGGGTCGCCCTCCCCACGCCCACCATCACCATCATCTTCAACAGCAGAATGCGAAAGAATGCGGAAAAAATATTCAATTTTGGTTTAATTTGCTTTACTGCCACTGAAATTTCTATCCGAAGTGGCACAAAATCAATTTCCTAGACTTTGAAAGCGCCAACTTTGTCTCCAAAGCAGAAGCGCTCGGTTACTGGAATGATAACAGCAACAACAACAACAGCAGCAGCAACAACAAGAACAACAAATTTGACACCAAAACAAAATCCTCTTAACAAACCCAACGAAACAATGCAAGCCGAAAAATGGAATCAAATGAGCCCCATCGTAATACCACGAAACAGTCGGATGGCCACACGAAGCGCCAGAGTTGCCAATGCATCAACCAAAACAACAACAACAACAACAACAAAACTACCAGAATACCTTCAGAGCTCCGAAATATTTTCGAAGAGAGCATCATGAATATTCGTCGTTGTCGTCGTCGTTGTTATGCCGCAGCGAGAGAGGGAGCGAGAGAGAGTTCGCTGATCTATTGACGAGCATGAGGAGGAGAGGCCGGGCGGAGGACGAGGTTCGTCTACGAAAATGTTGGGAAGCAAACGACTAAACCGTCGAAATAGAAAATCAAGGCACCGCATACATTAACACCGGGCAACGCTTGAGACAATCAGACCCGACCGTCCAAGAGGGGGGGAGGGGAGGGGGGGGGGGTCATGCTGGTCATGCTTACGGTGAAGGAGGGTTGGTCACCGGAACGTGGCGGCTCGATGTCGCTGCATGCATGCGGAGTCAAAAAGATTTATTGATGGTGCCACTTCCGCTGCCGTCGTTGATGTTGCTGGTCGTTGTTGTTGCTGGTGTCGTTGTTGTTGTTGTTCGGGTGATAAGGTTGACGACGACTAAAACGACAAGGACACCGATTTTGTGAACGATATTCATTCAGTATTCTGCAGGAGGAGCTCTCGTTTATTTGATAATCCAAGCAACAATGGCAGCAACATCTTTGTTGCTGGCCGTAAATTGTGCCTCGCTGTGGGAGCAAAAGTGCAAAATATTTGCTTGGGATCTTTATTCCGGACGAAGACCGTGGAATGAGAAGCGCAAAAATTAAAAACCCCCTCTCAATAAATTCAGCAGACAAAAGAGACTCATTTCCGCCCCCGTCCATAAGAGCAAAGAGATGCAGCAAGAAATATTGCACCACAACAACAACAGGAGCTCTACAACAGTTTTCTGAATTTATCCAATTTATTATGAACATAGCATTTTTAATGAAAGTATATTTTAATATAATAAGAAATAACTTAATACTTATATTCGACTTATTTTGTTTTATTTTCATATTCTTATTCTTTTAGTCTTTCTTGTATTTTACTCTTTATATTTATTAGCTTCTAAGTATTTTCTATCTCAACTTTTCGTGGTTGATTTACGAAATGATAAACTTATCGAATGTCGAAATTAATTGAAAATGTTGAGAAATAGTTTTTTCGAATTGTCGTAATGTTGCTAACGACGAGAGTGACGTTGACATGTCGACTTCCCTGGTTTCCTAATAAGGAGATAAAATGTCCTTCATATCCTTCAAAAGTGATATCCTCCAGTGATTGCAAATTGCTGGTCTTTCTATCTCTCTCCCTCTCTGGCCTCTTATTAAATATGGACATTATAAAGGGTTTTCCAATAAGAGGTGTAATTTTGATATTCAAAGAAAAATGCCATTTTTTGAGATAAATTATCGCATGTTTATTTCGTAATAAAGAGGAAGGTATGCCATTAATAACGAAAAACAACATCAGCCAAATGGCCACCACGACCACGCTTACAGGACCATAGCTATTCAAAATTACACCTCTTATTGGAAAACCCTTTATTTCATGTCCCTACCATTGAACCATCGACAATTCTATGATATCCGAACCGCCCAAAACTAAGTAATGCTGCATTCCTTTCTTTATATTTTGTAGAAGCAACCCAAATTTACAGTCCAATGAGTCGAAAGAGCTGATAAGCTGCAAATCAATCGGTTTAAATGCCGAACCATTGATTGCCTTGGAAGCTCGAAGCCGTGCGAGTCCAAAATCAAATCCAAATTAAACACGCCGAAAGCGGATTTGTGCAAAAGCGATTTCAATTCTGATGAAATCCTGACGATCCTGATGTGAATGGCAACGATTATGATGATGCTGGTGCTGATGGCGAAAGTGGTGACGATGAGACGACTACAACGATGATGATGATGATGGCCGAAAGGAGGAGCAGGGAGTCGCTTCGTGGCATGACGCTTTGTTAAGTAACGTGACGTGACCGGCAACGTGGAGAACAATGGCTCCGAAGCGACAGACGTACAACGACTGCAGCGAACGCTGACAGAAGTGGCCCAGATTTACACAAGCAGCGCCCGGAGCCACGAAGGCGGGGCAACGCACTGAAATGCCAAAAATTGTACACAAAGTGAAATGAACAACTCTGGCCAAGAGCAACGTGGGCAGAAATTCACCTCTAAGCAAAGCTGCTGAGAGGAGCATCGCGATGCGAGAACAAAAGAAAATAGAGCAGAATTCCCAATAGATTAAAGATGCCGATAAATTGCATTAGGAATTAAAATTAAAATACAAAGAGAGTGCCATGAGTTCATCCTCTTCAAGTGGATGCAACTGGATGGACGACGGAGATGGAGTGAGAAATCAGTATCCGGAGATAAGATTACGTAAGATAGACAAGAGATTAGCAAGAGAACAGAAAGAAATTAAGTCGTATAAGTTTTTCCTTTAACTAAAATGTAAACAACTCGTAAAACTAATATTTCAAAGGTTAGATTAGACTCGTAGAAGGAAAAAAGTGCCAGCCTTGGTTTCTAAAGCTACGAATTGTATTTTGTTCTCCGGATATGAAGAGAAAGCAACAGGAAACCAAGAAAAACTTATCTTCGTATCAGTGTTTGCTTACATTTTCTCGCAATCCTCACACAATCCTTGCACAAGCGACTAATTAACAAAAGTCCTTGAAAATAATTAAGAAGAGTTGCTTAATTGATACACGCAGCATCAATCAATCAATCGACCGATTAATCATCCAATCAATATAAAGCTAATCCAGACAAAGTTTCACAGTCAATCTTCTGACTTCTCTGGTTATCTGCCTCTTCCCTCCGTCTGGCTGCAAAAAATATTCTTCTTCACCCAAGCGTAGAAGTGAAGTCCCATTAAATAACATTTATTTAAAGCAACATCCAGGCCCCGAAGTTCCTCCTCGCCCTCCTCCACGAACACAGGAATCATTAATCAACTTGACACGCGCCCGCTCCACATGCACCACAACCGGTTTTAGGGTACTCTTTCGAGAGCTGACAGAGTGGGACAGACAGCGACAAGGACAGACTGAGCGGGAGCAGCGAAATCCGCAGACAATTGATTTGACTTTTGCACAAACTACGCCATCAAAAGTCAACAGCTGCAGCAGCAGCAGCAGCAGGAGAAAAGCCAGCCTTAAAAACTCATTTTTCTTAATAATTGAGAGAGAAGAGAACAGAAGGAAAAGAAGAAGAAAGATTGTGGAATTAGAAAGGAAAGGAGCAGCATTTTTTCCTCAACTCACTCGTCCTCCACGCAGGACGTCTGGTCGCAGCTCCTGTCCCCAGTGTAACATCCGTTCTGCAAAAGTTTCGCATGCAACTGAGAAATTTTATTTAATATTCAACTCGGCGCAGTTCATCTTTCGACGTCGTCGTCACGACTCAAAATAATAAACTCAACTTCAGCCAACTTCAGAGCAAAAATAGTACAAAACACTCCGAAATATGAAAGAATATGAAGAAATAAGCTGCTGCTGCCGGTGTTGGCAACACTCACAGCAATTGCTACAAATGTGATTTATGCTGCTTTCAGCAACAACATTAAACGCATTAAAAAAATAAACAGCGCTCACACAAAAGCATTAAAGAAGGAAAACTTTACCTTATATGAGTGAATGTGTGAGCGAGAGGGAGGGAGAGCGAGCTAGAGAGAGAAAGGGAGGGAGGGAGCGAGAGAGAGAAAGAAATCCTGGCGAAATTTCCTGCAAACCCTTGAGTACGTTATGAGCATTAAAAGCAGCAGCAGCGGTTGAAGCAAGGATTCCCCAGGATTATTTTAACGCTATGGAATTTGGAATTCGAGCGTTGAGCAGCTTCGCAGTTATTAAATATTTCAACACATTTCAATGCTGTTCATCTCATTTCGTTTTGTTTTCTTGTGGTACATTTTGCAGTGCGTCAGAACTGACAGTTCTGGTAGAACGGGAAGAATCAATAACAGGTAGAAATTCCGGGTCCGTTAGCATGGAACTTAAAGAATATTACTCTGGTGAAAAAATAGATTGAGATAGTAAAGTTAGAGAAAAGTTCGCAAAGGTTGAGGTTGTAGGAGTGAGGTCAAGAGGTGCTCGTAGAGTACTATTGCAAGTAATTGTTCTTAAATGCCAACGAAAGGTTGATCGAATTCGGATTTATTGTAGAGTTGATTTCAGTGACTTTTAAATGTCCAAAGAAGAAGAGGAATGGAAGAAGAAAGAAAAGAATGAAGAGGAAAGTACAGTAAAGGCGTTGATCGATTTTCGAAACACATTTTAGGAAAAGGATGTAGTTATAATATTCAGTTACATATTTAGTTAGTTTGTCTCGTATATAGACCAAGCAGCATTTGTGATCTAAAGAATGGAGGCTTTTCTTCGTGGGTATCTGTTGCTTTTGATTGTAAAGATTCTCCCCGGTCAAACTGAAAATCAATTCGTTTCGTAATTTGTAATTGAAGTAAAGAAGATTAGCAAATCTATTTTTCGAATTCTAGACGTGGTCAGGTTCTACAATCATACGTCTGTTGCTTTTATAACGCATATTAAATATACATAAAAAGTTTTTCTATTAGAGTTTCTCTCCATAGACGATGGATATTTACAACTATAAAAAGAATTGCAGTCAGTATGATGATGAACCAAAAAAAATACAGCCTCTCAGGATACTTTCACAATAAATTCCTTGCTCCTGAATGCTGTTGCAACAGAATAATAATTTGTTGTGCGAAACTAAAAACTAAAGGAACATTAAACTTTATTTTTGTTGTTGCTGTAGTTGTTTTTATTGCTTTTGCTGCCTCAGCTCGAAAGTTGTTCTCTTTCTTAGTTCCAAATGAAGTTAGTATTTAAATGATGATTAATGGTTGTTGATTTCCTGTTGCTGTTGCGTCCTCCGTCTTTCGAGCGCCGTTTTCAATGCAGTCTGCCTCTGAAATGAAATGTCATCCGAGGAGGTCTGTTTTTAGACAACGTCTTCGACTGTAGTCGCAGCTCTGCTTCTCATTGCAACTACTTTGGTAAATTATTTTTCATCTCTTCCCTCGTCCCTCTTCCTCTCCACTCCCTCCCTCGTCGTACCCTTCAAACATTGAGAAAGCAGTTTTTCATTTCCACAACAAGAAATTAGAGCTGTTGTTCTCTCGGTTCCCTTACCACACGACGGTTTTCCGTCTTCTCTGCTTTTATTTGTCACTGCTTAAAATACGGTTTCTCGGAAGGAGTTTTTATTTTATTAAAATACAAAAAGTGCAACACGAAAGTAAAAATATACCCGACACTATAAATGCAACTACTTTTAAGAATCATGAAAATATTTTCCACCAGAACAACAGCAGAAGATGCAATGTCGAGCAGCTTTTGATTATATTCGGCAGTGTGACTGACAGCTTGACTGACAGACACGTTTGTAACACCTGCTGATGTCGCTGTGGTCATTGATGCCATATTTTTTAAGAGGGAACCGTATTTTTATTCTAAAGGAAAAAAAACAGAAAGTTGTAATTTCTTCTTCTCGTTCTCGTTCTCGTTCTCGTTCTTTTTCTTCTTCATATACTTAAACTTCTTAAACTTCTTCTTATTTTCTGATATTCTTATGCTTTTTTATTAACATTTGGAAAAGATAATTTGTGTTATGATTTCTCTAAATCAAATATTTATTTAACAGACTTTCAGGGAAAACTTGTTCTCAGAACCTATGAAAGCCAAAAACCTTTTACAGGTTGTTAAGAGTACCACCGAGAATAAATGAGTCCAAGTGATGTTGTGCAAAGTGACCGTTTAGTGGGCATGCAATCACAAGGATTTCAATCCTAAAACTTTGCGTTGGGATATAATATCTATGGTGCTTAATATGTCTCTCTATTATCTTAGTTAATTAAAGCTAACTACAACTGAAATATAATAGAACGGATTATAATAATAATTATCGAGATGTGGTTAAACATCTCAAGTTACGACTTCATTACCGATATAATTCGAATATGGAAAATAAGGTAACAAAGCTAAGTCACCACGGAAAACTTGTAAGTAGGACAGATCAACCAAGACAACTTGGATATCCAATTAATGAGCTTATTAAACTTTAAAGAGATTAGTTTTTCTATTATCTCGGCCAAAGAAAATACAAGTTTACTCGATTCTCAACAACATCGTAACTTGTTTGGCTAAGTAAATAAATACAAATTAATAAAGTTTGATGTCTAATCTAAAACAGACGAACGTGTGTTTTATATGAAGGACATACATATACTTATATGGAGAGATTATAATTCCGTAGATGTGTTTTACAGTTTTATCTTCATTTTCATTTTATTACGATAAAATCGTTAAGAAAGAATAAACTTATCCTTCTTCTGAGGGAGAAGTAGAAGTCTTCTTTTCTTGGACGCTGCTGAGGGCTGCAACTGTTGCTGTTGTTTTGTGTGTGTATCCATGCCATTTATATGAACAGTTAAGTAATCTATGGATGTGTTAGTTAGCGAATAACTACGTCAGTACGTCGGTGTTTCTGTTATGAGCTCCGCACGAAATTGAATTTTCTCACACATTTATAACAGAATAACGAGCTATAAATGGACTTATAATAATATTAAAAGCTCACACAGTCACACGCACATGCATGTGTGATACACACACACACATACACTTGTACAGTTGTACAGCTATCGAGCTGGTTTGCTGTGAAAAACTTTGTATGAAACAACTTCTTTTCGAGTTTCCAACTCAGCTGGAGGTTTAAAAGACTTTCCATGTAATTTTGCAAGAATCTTGATAGCTTTCACACTCTCGCTCTCATTTACTCTGACACTCCGTTACTTTCACAGCTGGATGGATGAAGTACTTTAAAATAAGGAGTAGAAGGCATCAGCACATCATCACTTCACCTTATGTCTGTAGTACGTATAAACATATGTTGTATATCCAGAGTAGAGTCGCATAGATTTTGTAGGTGGAGAGGAGGTGCTTTCCAGGTCAGAAGGTTTCTTTTGGACGAAACCATCTTCCATTAGAATCGCATTTGTACCACTGCTCTTTCTTGCTGACAGCTTCTTTGCAGAGAAACAACATCAGAAAGTTAACAACATCAAAAAGTTTTCATCTAACATGAATCAATGACTTTATTCTTGACGTTCTTGTATTATTTTGTGATGGCTTCTTAAATAATTCGTCCAGCTTCCAAGATGATAACTTTTTCCTTTAACTTAACTTGATAGCTTTTTCCTCGCTGTCTCCTGGCTTCCTTTCTTTCGTTTTTCTAATCTCTTCGTTGTTTACCCCAATCACTCGTTCGATGTACTTCGGAACCATTTTCAGTCCACATGGTTTTGGTCCGTTATTCGACAAACGTGTCGCTTGTCAGACGCTTGACAATTAATCAAACTCATTCGGGTTTTCATCCGGTTTCAGGAAGCAACGGATACGAAAACAAATACAGCGAAAAAATCTGTATAACCATCCATTTAAATCGCAGAAAAATAACACCTTCTATTTTCTTATTTGTTTCGCCTCTTAAACGGTGTTCTTTCTTAGGTAGAACGAGAAATGTACCTTAGAGTTTAAAGGATAAAGAGAACTATCACTCTGTCTAAACTTTTTGACGTTTATGATCGATTTTCCGATCCGATTTATAGTCTGGCAAATTTGTATGAACAAACACTCGCTTTGAGAATCACTCACAATTTACTTTATTGATATATTGGAATAATATTCGACATATCTTTCGAGGGCGGAAAAAACATACTATATGTTATGTAATTAATCTTAGTTTTTAAGGGATTACATATCATTTTGTATTATTCAGGTGTATAAGCTAACTTTTGGTAATATTTAAGACCGAGTATTAAATAACGTTTTTAAGATTTTCCGGTGATAATATTGTAGATATACTCATATCTCCTGTGATAGTAGGATAGGATGTTCGGATTATCTGATTAAAATCTCTCATTAAAGATACAACTCTTTAATTTAATGTACGAGTATAATATTCATTTATTAATTTTTTATTCTTAAAACAAAACAAATTCTGAGTTGATAATCAGTTAATGAATCCGTTCCTCAACCGTTCTGCATTCTTTTTCGGAGTTTTTAGTGTTCAGTGGAAGATTTGATGAAGAATTTTTAAACTAAAATTATACTTCATAGAAATGATGTATTAATAATTATTAAAGTGAGTTGAAGTGAATGTTTACTCTCCATGAATTATTTTATTTAGCGATTCACGTATCTTCGTCATTATACACTCCGGAGTGTCGATGGAATGCTGGAATTGGCGCGAATGAATTCATACGAATACATGGAGGGAGGTATTGCTTGGGAAAATGGAGACCAAATAACAATATTTAATTTAACAAAAAGTATGCCAAACAGATTCTTTGAAGTAATACAAAATAAAGGTGGTCCAACCACATACTAAAACTATCCTTTTTTTGCTGCTTCTATTTTATTTCATCAAATTATTCGAGTGCGTTTACAGTTATGCTCCGGCAAAATTAACACAAATTAACAATAACGGTACTTACAGCGATAAGATTTTGCAAATTTGTTTTTATTGCATTTTTTCTCTCTTTCCTGTTATTATCAAAGAAAAAATAAATATATTTAAAAACATTAAATTGCAAAACTGAGCATATTTTGACTGCGTTTATAGTTATGCTCCGGAGTGTAGTATGTAAAATAAAATTATATTACCAATGGTCTTGAATTTTATGATGTATATACTCAATGAATAATGAAAGAAGAAATTCACAAATAAAACTTCTTTGGAGTCACTCAAATAATTTCGAGTTTAATTGCTTCCACTTCCTCCTCATTTTTCGCATTCTACACTCCAAAACAAAGCTGCTTGCAAAATAAATCAAAATAGAAACGAACATTATTTTGAACAAGATTCATGGTAAAACATAGGTAATTAAAATTATTAACTAAATAAACTTTTCTCTTCACTTCGGAAATATTTTTTTACGTAATTCGCATTCGCATTTTTTTCAGTGTTGAACTCAAGAACGAAAACAGTTGTGAAAAATACGATCGTAAGCATGAATTAATTAATGTGTAAAAAAACAGACACATGAGTTATGTGTGTGTATGTATTTATGTATGTGTAATCGTTGTGTGTAAACGGATGCAGAAAAATGTTCATACATGAGAATTGATAAATAATGCACGCTGCCCTCCTGCTGGCAGGGGGAAACCCTCATTAACCCCCATTAATCACTCTCTTAAATGTGAACTTATTTAAAGTTATGCTTAAGCTTAAATAAGAATGGTTTTTTGTAAATTTGCAAAAGGAAAAACATGATATTTACACGATATGAGAGTGTAACAAATACAACATAATGAAAGTGTGTTAAGTGAGGCTTCAAGTTACTGTATAAAGACTAATAATAATATGTAAATATTACAATTTGTTTCTAATATTGTATATATTAGTTTAAATTCGTTTTCATTTTCATTTTCGATTTCTTCGAATTTGAATCTGTTTCGAATATTCATTCTATGCAGGGTTCGGAAAACGTTTCTTTTTTATATCGCTCAATTTATATCCCTCACTGAAGATAAGAATATTTCCATCCTCACTGATAAATATCTTTTTTCATCTTCGTTCAAAAAAATACATATCGCTCACGTTCAAAATAATTTCGATCTTCAAACAAAACTATCACTTGGGATGAAAAAAATTCTTATCTTCAAATATTTCGATCCCTCAAGTTGAAAACATTTCGTTTGTTGACGAATAGCGATCGCAGAAGATGAGAAAACTTCGGCTTTTGTACCAAAACGATCTTCGGTGATGAAAAAAAGGCTGCGCAGGCAAAGAATCGATCTTTGAAGATGAAAATAATTTCGACGCAGGATCGAAAAAAGCAGCGGAACAGAGTTGAATAGCATGTGTTTTGTTGGTGTTTTGATGGTTCGCTTCGCGGCAGAGACACTCACTAGACTGCATAACCTATTTTTACACTGTGTAATTTTCTTAAATTACAACTACAAAAAAATATAAAAATATAAAAATGAAAGCAATAAACAGCAAATTAAACTAAGCTACAAAATTCAGAAGAACAAAACTATTACAAAAAGAATCAAATTACATTGAAATTACAGTATAAAAAATAATATCAGGTTATAGTAAATAAATAAATAAAAAAACAAATAATAAAATACATTAAAACATCGTATACATTAAAACAAAGTAATTTAATAAATTAATATTTCAATATTAATTTAATAAAAAATAATAGTTAAAAATAATAATATATTTAATAATAAATAATAATAGTAAAACTTTGATTAATATTAAACCGAAGAATGGTTTCAGCAAAGAATAGTAAATAGTTTTTAGAAAAATCAAGTTTCTGAGTGAAATAAGATTTGATTTTCTAATTGCAACAGTTGAAGAATTTTTAGGTTTTTTGTTATTATTTGATTCTTCTATACATTGCAAATTATTATCTATTATTATATTATTTCTATATTCCATTATTTTCCATTACACTTTATTATGCTCTACAAAATTTCAGAATGACTAATTTTTCTAATTAATTGTCTATTTTATTTAAGGAAAATAACGATCAAATATCTGTATCAGCATGTAACCATTAAAGTTCAGCACTATCATCATCACTTTCATTTCCATCATAAAACTCATCAGCTGCAAAAAACATTAGCATCGTCTAGCCCAGCATCATCTCCATTATCTATACTTTAGGTAGAACTTTTGATTCTTAAGTACATCATCGCCACACTTTAAATTCCACCTGAGAGAAGCAACACAAATTCTTAATTTTATTTATTATTTATTGTACAATATTTGGTTTTTCTTATAAATTTGTATTAATTTTGAGTAATTTTTGTATTGATTGGAATGTGCTACAGCAATCTTTATTCCATGCAATAATAAATATTCTTATGCAATAACAAATAAATCACCATCGAATCGTCCAACATACAGTATGTTTGAAAAGAGGACGCTGAATTTAAACGGGATCGAAATAAAAACCACAGGACATTAAAAGAATAATAAGTTGAAAGCTTAAAATACTGCTGCTTTCGGAAAAGAAAAACCATAAATACACATTTGCACTCCATATCAATCAATGCGGGGCGGTTTGAGCCGATTATCGATGTCCGGAATGGCGCATCAACCGGGCAGACGGACTGACAGACGACTCAAGTCAACATGCGGCGGCGGTGACTTAAATACATAAAACTTTTAACATTATTTGGAATGCGAGGAGCAAAACGTAATGCAACGTAATACGACGCAACGCATAGCATTCCGAACGCTAAGCCGCCGTCAACGATGCTGCATGCCGCGTGCCAGAGCAACGCATCGCTCCTGATGAAGACGATGAGAGAAGGATTTTTATATTTAAAAGGCTACCGGAAAGGATGCAGAAATGACAGCGATACCATGATGGTGATCATAATAGTGATGGGAACAATCATTGAGTGATTGTGCAAGAGTATGTTGATATGAGCATGAAGTTGGTAACGAGTTTGAAGGTGATTATAACTATGTTGGTGATGATATTGTTGCTGATGATGAATCTCATTATGATGACGATAATGTTTACGACGAGTGATAACGATAACTTTGATAACCATCTTGAAGCATCGATCAGTGATTCAAATATATGTATGTATTTGTAGATAATGTACACATGTAGATAATGTTAAAACATAATAGCGTTGTATTTAATGTACTTTGATGATGATTAAGGCATAACTTCCTCTTGATGATGATGATGACAACAACCATGAGTGTCTTAAAATGTATGAAAGTACATATATCGAGTGATAATATTTGCTGTGATGTGTCGTGGCGATGATAAAAGCCAGAATAGAGTTCATGTGTTGTTAACCATGGTGATGGTAAAGACTTCTGGTTAATTAAATATTAACTGCCATTTATTGTATCGTGGTGATAACTGTTATGTTGGTATTTATTCTGATAATCTTTATGAAGGCAATGATTATCGTACACAGCCTTTGTTGGTGATGGTAGCACTAGTGACAATGATTTTAGTGACTGAATACGCGATGATTATAATGAAATTTTATAATTTTAATAAAGTTGAGGTGATGATGGTGTTAAGTATATTGATATGATATACTATTATCATTATAATTGGCGGTGGTAAATGTTGCAGTGATGAATATAGTGGTGATGATGGTTATAAAGATTTAGATGATATTTGATGATGTGTAATCGATCGGTGGTGACAATCGTGTACCGATTGTAGTGACAACAGTAATGATCAAAGTAATGACAACGATAGTGTAATACCAATCATTATAATGGCGATGCATATTCTGACGATTGACGGTGAAGATTAGAACGCTTTTGGTGATGAAGTGATCAATTTAAAGCTGATACTGAAAGTCGTTAAATCACTTCGGTTGATGATGACAGGAATCGTGACGCCATGTTTTTTCTCAGTGATGGTTCATGTTGGATGCATAATGATGGTGACGATGGCGTTATTGATGATGATGATGGCGGCAGCATTGTTATGATTTACGACGTCATTTCTAGGACCGAGAAAGAGTTGCGGTGGACTAAGAATGGAGAGCGGGGCGGGGCGGGGAGGGTGTCGGTAGACGATAGTAAGTGACACAAGTGAGTACAAGCGGCTTGACAGAAGCAAGTGTAGCAACTTGTGACAGTTGAATATAATAAGAGTGGAATTTATAATGGCCTCTACAAGGTTGAGTGTGAGAGTGTGAAGTTATGACATGGCATGAGCTCTGGTGCATCGCTGTGAGAGTCACAAATGACTGCACGTGTATGTGTGCGTGTGTGTATGAAGCTTGCATCAAGTAACGAACTATTTCAAGTCAAATAAACTCAAGTCGCACACACAGAAGCGCGCACGAGTGCCATTCAGCATCAGTGTCAGCCAGACACTTGTGCGTGTTTCTGCTGTCATCCCCCCTCCGCTCCGACCCTGGATCTTATGTCTGTGTTTGTGTGGAACAGCGTGCGTGTGTGGTTCGCAGTAACTCGGCGTGTGTCAAAGAGTTGCAGGTTGAACTCATCATTATTTAAATTGCGAGCGCTATAATGAAGAGTGCCAGAGAAATATGAAGATGAGGAAAGTCATGGAGTTGCTCGGTTGAAGGAGGCTCAGCAGAAGTGGACCGCGCTGAATGTGCCACGGAGTTGTGCAGCTGCTGGGCTGGCTGGCCGCTTGACACAGTTTCGAAGTGTCATTAAAATATAAGGATTTAATGAGGCGAGTGGTGAGAAGCCAGAAGGATGGGGCGAGGAAAGAGGAGACACTTTCTGCCATAAGCGACAGAAGTGAAACAAATGTGAAAATATTTCCAGCAGCTTTAAATTTGTTCGCGCAGCTTAACACTTCATCCTTGTCTTCTTTAGCTTCTCTTTGCTTTTAACTAAACCCGAATTTTCTAAAAATGTAGTGAAAGCCAGAAAAAGAACGCTGGTGAATAAATGGGCCAAAAAATGGGCCCCGCGGACCGCAGCAAACACACAACTTTGCTGGTATTTAGGCGCATAGTGAACCACAGTCACCCACACCAGCAGAATCACTAACACACGTGGGCACACCCACCCTGCCATCCTGTTGCCGCCGCCGCCCACATTTTCACACAAAAGCACGGGAATGTTCCGCATGGCAACCACAGCGTAGAGAATGCTAATTGAGGTTTTTACTTTGCCGTGGTGTGTGTGTGTGTGTGAGTGTGTGTATTTGTGTGCAAATAGTTGCCGATGCAGTTCAACTCTTTTACACACCAAGCAATTCGGTCCAGTCGACGGACGGACCGGCCGACCTCCGGCTCACCCTCGTCCTAGCATATGTGGAAAAATTTAAAGTCCAACATGTTGTTGAAATGTTTTCGCCTCTTTCTGGTGGTTTCTGGGAGAACTTTTATGCAGTTTCTCCCAATTAGGCACATTTTTCCAGCAAAGCAGCTTAGTTCGGAGTTTAAAGTTTGTCAAGTGTGGCCACAAGGAATCAGCTGACGACTGCAGCTCGACGCTTCGGTGTTTGCAGTCAAAGTTTCAGATTTTGCGTTGGTTCTGTTGAGTTTTTTTGTATAGTTTTTTGATCTCACAGAAAAGAGAGAGAAAGAGAGACGTCATGGGTTGGGCCACTCAGTATTGCACAAAATACTTTCTGAGCCCCTGGAAATTCGAGTGACAGGATTTACATTAAACATCACGTTGTTTATCAATACAGATGATAAAAACTAAAAGCAAGCAAGCAAATTCGAGTGTAAGTCAAACCAGAAGAATGAGTTACAAAATTCCAGATCCTGTTAAAATGTGGACAGCAAAGAAATAATACAACAACAAGGACTAATCACAAACATACACAAATGCTCAGTTACCAGAAAAGTTAGCTCCGATATGGACCCTTAAATACAAAAATGAACACTTTCCTAAATCGAGACAAACAAGTATCCCAAACAGACTTCCATTATAACCTGAAAAGGATTTTTTACTCAATTTATCAGCTATTTTTTCTATGAATTGAACCGCTGTAGCAAATCAGCGTTGTTCTTTCTCTAGAGAAAGTCTGGTGATTTCAGAGCCCTCATGTTCTGTGTCTTTACTTAGTTTATCTGCGTGGTTCTTCCGTTTCTTGGTTTTTGTTATCATATCATTTGATCTCTGTATTTGTACTCTCTGAACTTATTTCAGTAAGTTAAAACTTGATCTGGAGCAATTTTTAACCCGAATTATGGACAAAATCAATTCCAGTCGCTTGAAGATTACGTTGATAAATAATATACGCAACAGAATATAATACAACATAATACAATATAACGTAGGTTATCCTCTCCGGAGGTCATTGCTTTAATTACCATCAACAAGAATAACAACGACAACAACAATCAAATCATTACAATCCTTGTGAACCAATCATTTTGACGGAGACATCTTTCATCATTACACTGAAACTACGATCAGAGTGAGCAGCTGGCACAAAAAAATTATACAAACATTCGTAAAATAATCCTCAGGATATGCAAACATTTAGGCAAATATTTCCCAGCAGAACAGCAGAATGTGCATAAAATTGTTACAACAGCTTTTTGTTAGAGTTGCATGAGTTACTTCGGGAATTTTGTTGTTGCTCTCTTCCTACGGAGAATATTTATAATAGAGAGTAAGTGAACTTGTTTGAGTGCGTGTTTATATACATGTATATGTTTATATGTATGTATGTGTGTGTGTGTGTATTTATAGCACTCTGAGAACTTAATAGAAAACTTAGAATGTAGCAGAGTTAAGAAATTTACACAAAAAATTGAATTTCATTAAAAAGTTTTAGTTTTATGCGTTGCCTATAAAAGCGAAGAAATCATCAACAGCAGCAGCAAGGATACCGTTCCCAACAAGGATAAGGATACCGTTACGTAGCACTGCTCTACACTGCACTGAGTTGAGCGTACTCAAGTCAAGAGACGAACTGAGATGGCAAAAAAATTACGCATTCACAGACACAGACACAGAGTAACGTCAAGTGAGGAAACAGTAATAAAAGAAGAGATTTTAAAGAAATTCCATTTTTATTTTGTAAACAAAATACGAGTGCATAAGTTATAAATATCTCCTTAGGATTAAAGATCTTTTACAATATTTAATTAAAAAATTAAACTGAATACTAATTAAAAAAAAAATGTTTCATTTTCGATTCTTGGATTCAGAATTAAAGAATGCTGACTTTCGTTGCTTATTTCCTCCCTCCCCCTACCCGCTCTTCCTCTCTCTCTCTCTCATTCTTCTGCTTTCCCCGAGTATGTTTACGGTTTTAATTTGAATTCGAGCACACAGCATCATCCAAAGTTAAAATGCAGAGTATGTTGAATTTCAGCTGCAAAATTTACAACAAAATGTTTGCAAAATTATTCGGTACACAAGCCCGAAATCAAGCTCGTCTCCAAGCGCTGAGGAAGCTAAAAAGCAGGTTGCAAGTTGGTCCCTCCCTCCGCCCGACAGGCTGTAGGTATGTCAGACCTCCTTTCCGACGTGTCTGTCTGCCTGCCTGCCTTCCAGCCCACTCTGTCCACCCACTCGCCATCCTCATTCTCTCCATGTTTGCTAATTAAATTAAAACTGTAATTTTACTCAAAATTACAGCGTAACTCAGTTAAGCAAACTCAGGATTTTGGAGTTTCCACTCACGAGTGCGACAAAGTGTTGCAAAGTGTTGTGTTCTAAATAATTCCGTTAATTGGATTTGATGGCAAGAGTATTTTGGATTCTATTACTCCCTGCACATTCTCGGAATATCTTCGGTGGGAATGTTGACAGAGACAACACTGTAGAGAACTGATGATGCACTTGGTTTGCATGACGAAACGAAAAACGAGACGACAAAAAGACGAAAAACCAGAAAACGTTTTTAGAACTTCAGGGAATGTAAGTTGGTTGAATTACTATTTTAAACTCATTTGTTTTAGAATTTGAATACATTTTTCTATTAATAATGAAGAATTTGAATGAATACAAACTGAATTAAATGGATTTAAGTTTATCTTGAGTTAATTCGGTGCTTTTTGTTTGTGGTTAAAACTTAGAAAACTAGAAGATTTTTAATTAAAGAAGTTTTTAACCATTTTCGAATTCGAAAGTGGAAATTGTATCAAAAATTATTGATACTGTTAACAATTTTTACATCAATTATTTGCATTTTCTCTCTGTGTTTAAATTTCCCTCTCTGTCTCTTTCTCTCTACCTTTTATATAATAATTTTTCACTCCGGCATCCTTTTTGGGTATTCATATCTTTGGCAATAATTAGAAAATATCTTTAGTTTCCTTCTATCATTTATCTTGCTCTACAACGCATTATCCTTGAAGCTCTTTTAATATTCTACCAGATCGGGGCGTTTTTTGTCCCTTTTCATAAAAGACGATGATGTTGTTGCTCCTTTTTCGGATGCTGATGATAAAGCTGCAGAGGATGCTGATAATAACGGGTATTATGATGAAGCGATGATGATGATGCTGATGATGATGTTAAGAGTAGTGATATTTCTGTTGTTGTGCTTCCTTTGTTGTCCTTCATTCATTGTTGCTATTCTTCTGTTGATTGTTGTTGCTGTTGTTGCTGCCGTTGATTACACTACAAATGAGCAAACTGTGCTCATTTGCCACTTTCTGGCACAATCATCACTTCCAGCGGACCGGACTTTCGAGTCCAATCTGCCGCCCTCCTCCTCTCCCTCTCTGTCCATCGTTTACACCACGTCTTGCATTCTTTAGCCACCGGGTAGGCTTCGTTGTTACTCATATAGTCTATAGTCTGGTATTTCATCTGTTGTTGTTGTTGTTGTTGTGTTGTTCCTTTTAGTTTGCATTTAGTAGTCTAGTGATTTAGAGCAGCAGAACATTAATATTCTAGTATTACGTAGAAGCGTTTTTTGTTTACCACCCCCTCCCGCACCACCTGGATTTGATTAGTGTTTCCTTTCTCCTTGTTGTTGTTTATTGTTTTCTCTCTGGTGGAATTTCTTTTGCTTCTCTTTCTAACTCAATGAATGTGGAAAACTTTCGGAAATTCAAATAAGCAAGTTTTAATCATTAAGGACAATTTAAATATTGAGAATAGTGAAAAAAAGTTGAAGTACTTGATGAAGAAAGAAGATCGAATGAGTGCATTGAGATAAGTGTTGAAACTGTATATAGCTTAATTCAGTAGATTCCCAGCTTAATTCACCAGCAATTATGCACAATAAACTTGAACAGAAACTGAACCCGGTTTAAATTAAAGTAAAGTACAGTGAAAGCTCCCGTGGGCGGACACCGATCGTCAGAGCAAGTTTGTCCGTTAGCGAGAGGTGTCCGCCTACGGGATAGTTGAACTGGAACTGAAGAACGCCAAGGAACTGAAGAAACTATCCGCTTATTAGAGGTGTCCGCCTGCGGGAGGTGTCCGCAAGTAGAGGTTTCACTGTATATTATTTAAACCCCAAATTTACGAAAGTGTTAATTGTAGTTTGATTTATAAATTCGTGTACTACATTTCATTATCGTTCATAGTCAATAGCGTTAAATCGAAGGAATTATTGTGTGAATAAACAAACGTGAAGAAGGTTAAGTAAATCTAATGAATTTAAACCACATCTACTCTGGATTCAACAACTAAACAATTACTGCAAATTAATCCCGTTGGTGAGAAGTTAGGCGATGGTTTAAAATGCGGGGGTGAGGTTTGTTTTGTTGTTGGTTTTCTGTGCTGCGGTTACTACGTGTTGCCACAGTTTTTCCCATATAATCAAATTACTTGTATTTAGACAACAGAGAATGCACAGTGGAATCAACTCAGAAAGACTTTTTATTTCCTTAACTACAAGATGCAAACAATAAGAAACATTATGAAATTTTAAATGAAGGGAATAATGGAAAAAAAAACTCAAAGAATATAGAAAAAGTGGATCTTTTCTATTTCATTATTATACTTTTCATTATTGTTATTATTATTTATTTTATTCTTCTTAGTTTATTTTATTTACTCTTTTCTGTTGATTTCATTTATTTTGTACTGGTTATTTTTATGTAAATGTGTTTTAAATATATTGTAGTTTATTTTATATCTATGCCAATGTTTGTATTTGTATTTATTTTATTCTTACGTTTTACTATAGTAACTGTATTAAGTTTAATATTTAGTTTATTCTTGTATTATTCTTTAATTTAATATTTTTATACGTATTTCTAGTGTAATTTTTAGATTTCTCCCATCGTGCAGCATAACCACAAAATATCGGTTGTTGTTATTTTTATTGTTATTGTGGGTGTTGTTTACGTGGTTGTTGCTGTTGTTGTCATTATCTACGGTTCCTTATCATTGTCTACATTGTTGTTGTTATTGCTGGTGTTGTTGCTGGTGCCGGCTGCTGTTTTTATTTCCACCAGGATTTTTCTTGTTATTACAGTCGTTGTTGTTGTTGCTTTTATAGTTCCATAACTTGTTGTTGCCATCTGTAACCTATAAAGGTTTACAACCGAGTGGCAACACTGCATATTAATGCCACTCGCTGCGATTAGCTGTGGTGAAAAGTATCAAATAACCGTTGGTAAAACATCACTTGATAAAAACTGAAAAAACTGCGACGATATCGAAGCACAAACAAGGGCAAAAGCAACAACAACGACTTGAAATATTTAGGTGCCGAGCAACGAGCGCAAAGGTAACAAAATAATTGCGGCGAAAATGGCGAAAGAGTGTTGCCACCCGGGACAGCGGCGAACGGCGAGCGGCGGGTGGATGCCAGCTGTTGCCGAAGTTATTCGACAGCGTTAACGTGATTACGTTATAACGGTGCCAGCAGAAGCATTCAAACAGGTTATAAAAGCGAAATGATAGCAAAGAAAAGAACGAGGGTGAAAATATTGCGTTCAGAGGTTACGCCAAACGAACGCGGCGAGTACTTTAGAAGAAAAGCACATAGAAAACGCAAAAGCTTTCAAAGAGGAGGACAAATATTCAGATCATAAAATGTTACACCAGGTTTCAGGTTGAGTTGTTATTCAATATAAGTTTTTCTCATGAACACTACGCGGAAAGAGGGTAGAAGAGGAGTGAAGAGGGGAAGAGAGAGAGGGAGATAAATTGCTTCACTTCTTTCTAACATTTAATGAAGGAGAAATAAAAATGTGTCAATTTTTCAAATAAATATCATTGAAGTACTCAAATATTTGGATTATTTTCATCAAATGAATGCAAACGAAAAGCTTAAAATGTCGTTAATTTCCATGTTTAATTTGTTGTTATTGTATAAGCCAATGTTGCCACGAGGACAAAAAAATATCAATAAATTGAAGGAGATCTCGATACAAGAGTTCAAATACATTCAATTTAAATTGATTTTTATTCAAATTTGCTCTCGTTTAATAAAAACCCGTTCAAATGTCTCAAAAGTGGACAAAATAAAACCACTAAACTAAATAAAAAAAATAACAAAAGAAAAAACAATAAAAAATCTCAACACAATCAAAATAATTTCACCGATATTAAAAAAAAACTACAAAACAGAAATAAAAACAAATATTTTACTTAATTTTTTGCACATTTTATTTAAATTTAAAGCAAATCCAGGGGAAAAATTTAAATGAGGAGTGAAAAAATATTGAGTGGTAAAGAAGGAGAGTGAGAGAGACAGAGCGAAAGAGTGAATTCGGTATGATGGCAACTCTGTACAACCTTTTTAGTGCAGTGAGCCGTGTAAAGAGGAGAAACAATTCATTTACAACAACATCACATATTATTACAACAAAAATTATAATAATAGTAATAACAACAACAACAAAAACAACTACGCGACCAAACAAAAGTTATGCACGTCGTTACCTTCGATTGTATGCAGATTCGAAAAGCTGCTTAACGCAGCACGCATTTAATAAAGCATTCTTTGAATAAGATCAGAAAATAAATATTGCAAAAACCGTGACAATAACAACAACAGCAACGGCAAAAGCAGCAACAGGCTGTGAAAACATCAGCAACCACATCAACACACTCATTAAAACTTACTAATGCATTATGCAATACATACACAGAGCCACACACACGTACTCAAACACACTCTCACACACACACACACACAATTACGCTCACCTACACGCGGTTGGCAACCTCTTTTGTTAAACTCGTAGCTTCAAATGTTGATGCGGATGCGGATGCGGATGCGGTTGCTACGCGGAACATTTAACATTTTAACCGCGTGGCGTTACGTGCTGCACTCGGAGAAAACAATAACAAAAGATTACGAAAAAGAATTAATAAGATAAAATAAAAGAATCTTAATAATTACATAACACATTAAAGAAGCTTCTTCATTTCTGCTTCCTTTCTTCAATTCACTCAGCTCAGAACATTCGCGATTTAAGAAGAATTGCATTCGAGGTGAAAACAAATAATAAATAATTAAAAATCTCACCTTCATTTATTTACCATGTTTATCATATTTAATTATAATTTATTTATAATAGTATTTTATAACTATAGCTGTAATATAACTTTTTTATTCCTTCTTTGCTCGTATCTTTTAAGTCTGTTCCGCTACTCAATGCTTTTAAAATACGATTTTTATTTAAAAATTGGTCAATCTTGCGAATGGTCAATCTATGCAATTTTATTGAATCATTGAATGATGATGAAGATAAAAAACCAATCTCTCTCACGAACAGTTTATTTCTACATACATATGTATATACATACACATCCGTATATAAATCGATGCAGATTTTCATGATACATGCTCGAATGTATCTAAAATGTTTGCAAATGCTTTTAAATCTAAAATCGAGCAAGTTTTTCTGTTTGTAGAGCACTCTTTTAGTAAAATATTTTCCAATCTATGCATTTCACTCTTTCCCCAAGTCGTAACCTCACTTTTACACTCACTTCATTTTCCCCTTTCCCCTCCCTCTTTCTGACGCGCTCCCCTCCCCTTCTCTCTTTCTATTTGCTTCTAATTCACTCAGCTTCATCGCCATTTAAAAGAGTTTCTCAACACTTTAGAGCAAAGTATTTTATTGCACCAGTAACAGTTGTTGTTGTTTTACTCTTTTCCTTGATGGATGCTGCTTTGAATGCGACCTTTCGACCTCAAATATTTATACAACTTGACAGCAATTTGGAGTACTTTTATTATTGCCCACTGTAAAATACAACTAAAATAAAATAAAATAAAAAAGATTTCGAACGGTTGAAGGATGCTTTTGCCGTTGCTGCTTCTTCTTTTGCTGCTGGTTCTTCCTCTTCGTCTTTGTCTGCTTCAGTACGAATTTCGAACTTCATGCTCACCAAGCATATCAAAGTGAAATCACTTTTTCCTTTAATGAGGTACTCTTAGAAATTTACGCACGTCTGCACACGGCACAAAGAGATGGAAAATTTGTGGTCGATCAGGGCGGGAGGGAGGGCTGAATGAAGGCCGATCTCGAACATGTGAATGCAGTGAAATAGTTTGTAAAGTATAATGACAAGATATTATGACCAACAACAACAACAACAAAGCTCATGCGTTGCAACACTCGAAAGAAGTCATGCGTTAGAAATCAATCAAGCCGATGAGCTTTAAAATGTTTTTCGACCGTTTCTCTGTTTCATGAATAATGAGTGAGGTTAGAATCAGGGATGCATTGCATAGCGGTTGATGGTTTGCAAATGTTTGTAAATAATAAGACATTTTTTTCAATTGAAGACTTTAAATTAAATACAAATGTCTGTATTTATATTTGCATACAATATTAATTTTGTAATATTAAGTTTTTATAGTTTTCTAATATTTTCTCTATAAATTTATTTACATTTAGATTGACACCAAATATTTTGTATATAATTTCTTATTCTGAATTTAGTTGTTTGTGCTTAAAATTTCTATAAATAAAATCATTCGAAAGACGCGGCGTGAAAAATTATTAAATTGTATTTTAATTAAAAATTTAATAAATTTAAGAGTCATGAAAAAATTACTCCTGACAGAATAATTAAGTTGCAGGTGTATTAAAAATCATATACTCACCGATGCACGCACTGCCACACATACACACACTCAGGTAGGGGTTATAATTAAAACCATGGCTTTGTCCCCTCTATAAACTAGCAGGTTGAGCTTACGAACTCCGATTTAAATCCAGGACCGGATCCTGCACCCGCTTGAAGAGTTTTCCTAGTGCACCGCAATTAATTAATTTAAACATGGTGCCACAGATGAAATTTCATAAATAAAACTTCTTATCTACGAGTACATACTGTAAAGAATACAGTTAAAGAAATACAGGAAAAGGAAGCTTCTTACTAGAATTACGGACATTGTAATGGTGTCTGCAATCCTTTTCTAGCCGCTCCTGTTGACAGACCTCGTTTCGCTTTTGCTCGCCTTCTTTTTTCTCGTTCTGCTTGGCGTGCGTTTTTTCTGCAATCATTGACAATAATTTGCATAAATATTGACACCGTTGGTCGGTGCTGTCGTAAAAATTAATTTAAAATAATTGACAAATAATGGACACTGGACACATTGTGTCCTGCCGCATGTCGTTACGCATGAATATTTAAACCGCTCAAACTTGCACGCAGCAAAATAGGAAAACCGGAAAAACAGAGAAACGGGGGAAAAGTGCAATTAAACCGGATTGAACAAAAAACGTCACTAACAGAAACAAAACGAATAACAAAAACAATGAATATAGACTGCATGATGCTTCACACGGATTTTAATATGATTAAAGCGACGCGTTCATTATTTTAATTGATTTAATGGATTTATAGACATTAAACTCGGTCAGTAGAGTCTACCGCTGTAGTTACTTACATAAATTACATTTCGGTGTTAATTTTGTGGTTGCCCCATCATTCGGTGGCAGATATAAACTAACTTTATGCTTCTCGCTTTATTATTCGGTTCCATACAAATTGACTTAAATTGATTCAATAATATAAATAGGCTTTCCTAAGCAGATATTAAGTCCTCAGAGCTATTTTAGGAACTATGTATTTCATTTATTTCACCAACATCTACAGAATTGCATTTCTTCCTTCCTTGAAGCCTTTAAAGCCTTTAAAAGCCTTTAAAAGGATGCATTTAAATTTTGCTTCTACACTGTTAAATTCCTCCATTTGCACCTCGAGTTCTCTCAAATCCTCGATTATTTGATCCTAGTTTGAAGTTCGCCTTCGCTTCAGATTATTTTAAATCGTATATGCAAGGTTATGATACATTATCTTCCTCTGTCTTCACCTTTAATTTAAATACTCTAAAGTTTAATCATCAATAAAGTGTTATCATGAAATGAACCTTAATAAATTCTCAAGAAATGTTCACTCACTCACTCACTCAATTTCACTAATAATTCGAAGCTCTCGAAAATAGCTGCAATCCTTAATCTGTTCGCGTTACGTTAACAATTTGTGTGCATTAATGTAAATGTTTGGTTTCTAAACAAAGTGATCATCACTGGTTTTAGTCTTTGACATTGCAAATTGTATACTTTTTGGGTATTCGTAACATTGTCTGGACATCACTTGGATCGAAGCCAACAAATTGTCATTAATTCGAAAAAGTAAGCCTTCCAGAGCACGATGAGCGGCACGATTCTTTTGGCACGTTCCGTTCCTCTCGCTATCTTTTCGCTGTCAAATTCTATGGCTCTGTACTAATTTATTCCTCAGCAGCTTGCTCTAAAATGAAGATAAACATAAATACATATAACAACGTGCCAAAATATAGTCATTTTCTGATACTAAAAACAAAATGATGGGATGAGGAAGAGACACACGGAGAAGAAGGAGCAGGATTTACGAGAGATTCAAATTAATTTTGCGTTCGTGTTTTTCTAAGGTTCTTTTCATGAGCCACAAGCAGAGTGTTTCCAAGGACCACAGCGGCAACGTTCAACACATCCTTTTGAGCCTTCTTTTCGGGTTTTTGTGATGTTCTGCTACTGAATCATAACGAAGAGAAAGAATCATTCCTGGTCGAATTTCTACCCCGCAAACGATGACGACGTGTCATGAAATTTATGTAAAAATGTCTGTTGTTGACTTATAAAATAAACGTTCGTTCCTTCGTTCATTCCGTCATCCGTTCTTTCATTCGTTCGCTCGTTAGAGGAATTCTAAGGCTTGTAAAAGAAGTACTACCAGTTGACAGAAGCGGCAGAAGTGGTAGAAGTGGTAGCAGCATCGCAAGACCAGACTAAGGAACCAGGACAACTAAGCACGGAAGAAGAAAAAGTAATTCAATTCGTTGTCTCTAAGAGCGAAGGAACGACTGCTTAAATTATTGCTCCGCGTCGACTGCGACGGAGAAGAAGGAGTTCATTCAGTTTGAGTGCTTGACTGGAGCAAAAAAATATAATATATACGAGTGGATATTTGAGGAGGTACTACCAACGATAGAGATAAAATATAAGTAGCGACAGAATACAAGTGAAATGGGAAATGAAATTAATAATTTATGAGACATGCGACGGGAGGAAGAAACACTTTGGATGAAATACAAACCTGAAGTTGTTCAAATCTGTCTGAGTGAATTACTGTTAGATGCATTAGCTAGATACATATATTTCGCGACCATCTTCCTGCCGAATTTTCATTTACAATCGACCAAAACTATTTACTATTTCAAGTACGAATTTCCATCTGCCAGTTAATCTTTAACTTGTCCCAGAGTGTATCTTTACTTTCTCACAAATAATGCCATAAACAGGCAAAGATCGACCTCCGATTATCGGATTGACTTACTCAATGAGGGTCACGTATGGCTTTTAACACCTGGTTTCATCTGTCATCAGTTCAGTTCATGTCACCCGATTGTTAGCCACTTCAATTCATAAATTCATCTATACTTTTTGTGATGAGCAAACTGACCTGAAAACTGACTGAACCACTGAAGTGGGATGAACAGAAGTTACAAAGTCTGTTTGACATAATCATGTATTTCTTTCCGATCAACAGAATGGGTTCGCATCTTGTCAGTTGTCCCTGTCATCAGTCATCAGAAGATTGAAGCGAGTCAGATCTCAGCCACCAGAGAACAGAAATGGCTAGGAAAAAACTAAAGCTAGTTGTAAGAAAACTCTTCAGTCTCCGGTTGTCATTCTTAGGGGTTGTCTATTCACGTCAATCTGACGCAATTAAGTTTAACGCATCCCTTCCAGCTCTCCTTCATCGCTTCATCGAGTTAAGCGCCTAACTTTTCTCTCATCTTCCACTTGTTCTGTGTCCTGCTTCAACATATTGAACACCAGTTGAAAGGATATAAAAAAGTTTGCGAGCTTACTTTCCTTTCCTGTCTCTCTTCACATCTCTTCTCTCTTCTCTCTCTGTTTTTGTGTGTGTCAGTCGCTTCCTGACCTCTTCACAGTTGTTAGAGCATCACTGGATTGTCACATGTTGAAGTCGCACTGATATTCTTCAGAACTGAAACTGATATCAAACACATTAGAAAGAAAATCTGCAAATAACATCAAATCCACACAGAAGTCACAAAGAACAGTTTAAAGTAGTGTTCAACACAAACACGCACTAACAATCAATTCTTCTCTGGTTGACCCCTCTTTACGGCCAGAGATCAAGAGTCAACATTCCGAGGCAGCCAACCCACGCAATGCCACACTTCTATAAAAACAGGCACTCATCTGTTCTGGGAAAAGATTTCGAAATTAAATGCTCACAGAAAAGGACGAGGAAGAATAATAAGAAGGACAAATCGATGCAAAGGAATTCCAGAGGCATTCTTTGGCGAGGGTATGGAAGTGCCTTGACTTTCATAACTTTAACTTAAGTTGACCTTTATTCGAAACATAATCTCATTATTACGGGTATACATAGAAAGGAATCGGTGATGGGTGAGGTGGAAAGGGGGGAGGGGGAGAGATTGGAGTAGAAAGTTCAAGTAGCAGGATGTTCGAATGTGTAAGCACGAGGAGAAGAAGAAGAATGAACCGAAGATGAGCGTCTCACTGAAGCATCCTTGAAGCTCAGTGCTGCTCAAGTGTCTCCATTCACAGATGTGGTAACTCCAGCGACAGGAAGGGAGGGACAGAGAGGCAGACGACACGCAAACTCACAGCGTCGTGTGCCATAAGCTCCGATGACATCCCGGATAATGTCTTTCCTTTAAATGTGTGTATTTCTGTAATGAGGCTTCGACTTTCAATGGCTTGAATGGCAAGATTGTGGTGGTTAAAGTGGATTTCCAACTCCTGGTGGAGAGAATTAAAGTGGAGAATAGGAAGCGAAATAAAAGATGAGAGGAAGAAAATCCATTCAATTCCACAATAAGCAGTAAAGTCTTTTGTGTCGCCTCATGAAATTTATGCAGTCCTTTCGTAATTCAAGAGGACCAAATTTAAAGGCCGATATTATTTTGAGTATGAAATTCAGGAAACTTCAGGGGAGGAAAAACTAAATATAAAAAGGGGAGTATTGACATAAAACGAAATTCCTTCTCTTTATAACCCTTGAGAAAAAGGATCACATTTAAGTGGTTCATTTGTTTTTGAATAAAACGAGGATCTGAATTCATCATGATCTTGAGAATTGTCCAAATTATTTTCAGTGGGGACACAGATACGAATTTCACAAACAATTATCGATAAATAATGAGTGGGGATTGTAATGTGTTTACTCATTTAAGTTCTGCTAGTAAAGAATTGATTACAATAAATATCAAGTGAGATACGAGTAAATTACATGAGATCACTCTTCACTGGGACCACTGACAATGATTATTATTGCATGATGATTGTCTCTGGTTTCTGAGTTCAGAGAAGACTCGCGATGGGACTTTTATATGAACTCCAACCGGCGTAGATCGGGATGAAATTCTGTCAACCTTCTGTCAAGGTTTGTAGACGAACCGGTTTCGTCACTGTACCATGTCTCGTGTTTTTGTATCCGAATTGAATTGGTTCTGTATTTAGTTTCCATAGAAACTCAGCTGTCCAAAGGAGAAGGAATGAATGCCCTGAAGTTCCTCGATATCCGAGTCCGTTATGAGAAGTAACTGAATGTTCATGATGATAAAACTTCTCCACTCCTCTCTCTCCCTCCAGTTTCAGATGTCTCTCTCTTCAGGCATATGTATGTACTCATATTTGTTTCATTTAACCCTCTCGCGTTCTCTGAATTCCTTTGCAAATTACAGCGACAACATACGATATCAAGAACTCCTTAATTAGAATGTGGAATGTATGCAGCCCAGATGAAATGGTGCTCCACCAGAGGCGTTTCAATTGCCAACAGCAGCAACGACAGCAACAACAACAACAACAGCATTCTATCAAGAACCACAACTGCTAATGATGTAAGCCAAATCGTCAACAAAAATAGATTCTAATAAAATTTGCTATCAAAACAACTGCGGTGGAGGAAGGAAGCGCATCGTGAAGGAGACCAACAAGGAGCTGAAAGACTGAAACACTGCAGCCACCGATCTCACTTTCAGCTCAGTTAAATTTCTCAGGTTTGCCTGCTTAGAGAGGAGGTGCGGGAGGTGGAACAGAGCACTCTGGGCTCTGCTGTAGTTTATTTCGTCAGTTCGTCAAGTTGTCGTTCGGGTGCTCGTTCGTCGTTGCCGGTTGTTGGCTTGCGGTAGTTACTCAAGTCAATTGAAATTGAGTTGTTGCCGTCACCGTCTCTCCTTCTGTATTCTGTCCTTCCTCTCGTTCCTCTCTCTCTCTCTCACACACTCCGTTTTTCCTTTCATAAAGTCTTCAACGCTGAGCTCGATACTGGTTGGCAATTTTGTCAGTCACTCGTGGGAAGTTTGCTTGGCTTTATTGTTGTTGATGTTGTTGTTACTGTTGGTCTCTTTGCTTTGAGGTTTCAGTGCAAAAAGCTAATTAGCAAATTTTAAGAGCTTCAGACTTCTGCACGGTTTGCGAAAACACATCACCGATGTCATCAACGCTGGGCGTTGAACAAGAAACGGTTTCCTTGTTTTCTAGTATTTAACAACGCAAGACAACGCGGAAAAAGAGCAACCATCAAGTGTTGTTGTTGTTGTCCACTTTGATGGCGCTCTTCTTCATGCTGCTGTTTCTATTATTGTTGTTTTCGTTTTCGTTTTCGTTGTCGTTGTCGTTGTCATTGCCGATGCTTGCAGCTTTCAGAAAACTGGTTGAGTTGAGGAGGATCCTGAATGAAGCTCCAATTAAAGGGGTTGACTTGAGTGGAGACGGAGAAGAGGCCAGGAGAGGGTCGAAAGAGTCGGTGTTCTCCGAGAGGTTGTCTTTGTGCAGTGTTGTGCTTTGACAGCTGATGGTTTTGCTTGCTGATCGAGGGTTGGAACCGAAACCGTCTTCTGATGACGTTTTCAGTGTGATTGTTTACTGAAGCAACAACAACGATGGGAACGTCACAACAACAACAACGTTGGTGTTGATGATGCTCGTTTATTGTTGGTGCTTCTGGTGTTTTCGGGTTTTTGTTTGGTTTCGTTGAAGCTTCATCATTTCTGATTGACATTATTTAGTTGTTTTCTTCTTCGCTGTTCTCGTGTCATCCTCTTGCGTCTCTTCAGCTCTTCAGTCTTCTACTTCTTGCGCTTTTGTCGGCCGTTTCTCACCCTCCCCCCACCCCCCCTCGTTCATCACTGATTTTAGCATTCATTTCCATAGCAGTCAAATGAAAACAATAGCTTGGCTCAGTTAAGACCCAGCTACAAGGAGGGCTCGTACACGGAAAGGGAGCAACTCGAAAAGCCAAAAAGTCACTCACTCGACTGACTGTCAGCAGCCGAGCAGCCGAGCAGCCGAGCAGCCAAGCAGGAGGCAGAGAGAAGCTCTTAACAAGACTTCCTCGGATGAGGATCACGAGTGGCAGGAGTCTGAATGAATGAATACTCGTCGTCTTCATTGGCAAAGCAGTGGATTCATCGTGGATTTGGCCGTGCTTTGAAAAAGTTCTCATTTTAACCAGGCAACTGAGAGGAGGCTTCTTTCGCCTCCCCCCACCCGCACCCTTCGTTTGGCGAGGTATTTTGACTGTTGTTTTAAACGACGGGAGCCACTTCCAGCGCCTTCCATCCTCCGTACTTCTCCCCTCTTCAACCACAACCACTCCGCTTTGCTGCCTCTCATTGCTAGAAGTGTTTCCTTCTTCCTTCTTAAGCCTTCCTTTCTTTGCTCACTCTTCTGTCTTTCATCAGTTTGCAAGCCTACGTTCCGCTTCCTCTCTACTTTTTCTATTCTTTCCGCGCTGTTCGCCGATGCTAACAATGTTAATTTTGATTCCTGCTCCTGCCTGTCAACGTGCTTTGTTCTGTTTCAATTTAAGCACTTTCCGTGAAACCCTGCCCTGCTTTCCTGCGAGGAGGAGGGGGGGGGGGGCAGAGCGTTTGGGGAGAATCTAGCAACGACGTGGTGAGCAGAGCGCGTGGTACCGCGGCTGCTAGTGCGAACCTGAGTAACGACTCCTCTTTGTGTAGCTCACTCGTAGCTTCACTCTGTTCTGCTACGGCGGGGGTTCCCACAAGCAGGGACGTTGAAGGGGCAGCGGGGCGGGCACGAGACCTCCTCGGTAGCTCGGCAAGGAAAAACGACTGCCTTCATAATGCTCCAAAGAGCTTAAAACTTATTAAATGACTTCCTTGTTTTTGCAAAAAGTTAAGCAACGAAAGTCAATCTTAATGAAGAGAGCCGCGAATGTCGTTGTTGTAGCTTTTGTTGTTATCCCGGTAGCTTGGTTTGGAGTCGCTTTTTCCAAGTATGATTTAATTAATGGTACACGGACACATTTCAGTTATGGAGGAGGGGACGGTGGAGGGGGAATAAGAAGAGGAGAAAAAAGCGTTTGTTCGCAGTTTTTGATTTAAGTGGCTGCAGAAAAACGTTACGCTTTTTTATGATTCCCAAAATTCTTTAATTTAAGTTTAGCACGTTCTTAGATCCTATTTAGTCCGTTCTTTTGTGTCTTAAAACATGTCGCGATTCGCAACAATACTCTGCACATAAGCACACCCACACACACACACGCACACACACACACACACACACTCTCCACTGTCTACTTACTCATACTTTGTAACGACGATTGCTAAGTAGCTAAACACGTAACATGATGTTTACGTAAGCAGCACAGGACGAAAATAATGTATAACAACAACAACAACAACGACAACGATAAGAGTCGTGCAACAAATCCAGAGCAACAATAAAAGAATCAGAAGAATAACAGCAACAACTACAACAAAGCAAACAACAGTAGTCAACAACAAGAATAACGCTCGAGCCAAACGTATTTTAAATTGGCATCGATTTAGTAGTTCGAAGAAGTTTGTGACGACTTACAGTAGTATTTATTTAGGTTGTTGTTGTTGTTGTTGTTGTTGTTGTTGTTGTTGTTGATATTGTTATTATTACTGTTACTGTTGCTGTTGCTATTGCTGTCGTCCTCTGCAATGCTTTTTTGAAGTAGCTAAGAATTGTTATCAATTTTAAATGAGAATCGCAGCGTCAGAACGAAGACGTCAAGAAGTTTGCTGGCTGGCGTGTTCAGGTGTGGGTGGGTGGGTGTGTGGTGTGTGTGCATGTGAGCTTTTGTGTGTATTTTGGCATTCAACAAAAATTGGATATCAATCGGAGGAGTGAAACAGAACCGGAAGTTACGTCGTTTCGTGTTCCCTCAGCTCTTCTCTTCTCTTCGTATTTTCCCCCTTCCTTTCCTCTTCATTTTTCCTGTGTCCGTGCTTTTTTGTTGCTTCTTTCTAAGCAGATCGAGTGAAATGGAGCGAATGGCAACTGACAGGAGTTTAATTCCAATAAATGTGCTGGATTATAGCAGTAACTCAGCGTAACGTAAAGAGTGCTGCCGGAATCCGTAAAGCGGCTGAAGGATGCCACGGACGCGTCGTTGAGACGTGCCTCGGACTTGGCTAATCTTTGACAAGTCTCCTCCGAGTTGGATGGAATGAAAAAACATAAATCAACATCAATAAATTGGACATCGATGAAATTTATTGATATGTATTCGTGTGACACTGTTTTCGATACTCGTATGCAGATCAATTCGACAAAATGGCGAAAAGTTGCGCATTTTTATTGTGAACGTTTTCAAAGTGATGCAGTAAAAATAAAAAACAATTCAAATACCAGAAAATATTATTTTATGAACCAAACACACACACACGCATGCAAACGCATTCATTCATTCATGTAGACAAGCAGAGCGGTCAGTTTTGTCAAGGCGACTGACTGATGGGCTGTCATTCATGTTGTCGTAAAAAAAACCAAACTTCTTCTTTTTGGTTTTGCTCTGTTTTGTTGTCTTTAATATTTATTTGGGAAGCGAAATAAATCAAAAAGGATGAAGCAAGCATAAAAACTACATCAACGTCAAGAACAAATGTCAAATAAAGTGTCCGACCCAACGAATAGCCGCCATGACAACAGCCGAAGGAATAACAACAACAACGGCAACAAATACAGCAACAACTAAAACAACAAGAGTGAGTAGAAGAACAGCGACATGTGACAACAAACAAAGATCGGGCCATGATGACGGTTGCTGTACTCGTGCCATCAACTGTCAGCTCAAGAATCAGGGCAGGAAGAGCAACTCTCCATTTGATGTAATCGAAGACCTTCAATTGCAGATAAAACAGAATCAAATAAATACAAAGGAAACCATTATTATTATTAAAACAGAGAAGAGTAAGGAAGCTTCTCGATGTCTTGTGTCCAGATGCTCGGCTGGTTTGTTTCATTTTCATAAAACAACTGAAAATATTTAGAATAATAATAACTCATATTCATATCATGTCATAACAGATATCAAAGAAGATCCTTTAATCGTATTCAAAAAGCGACCAACAAAGGTTTGTATTTTGTATTGGAACCATGAGTATTTTATTGAATGAACATATACAAAATACTACACATGATTGTTGTATTTGTATCGTATATCGTGGGAATGTTCGAAGTGGCGAATTCATGAAATACGTTGCACACTTACTTCAGTTCTCGAAGCGCTGCTTTTAGCGTGAAGCTTCGTTGTGTGTGGTTTCTAGAGTATTTTTTCAATAAATTCGCTGCTGTCGGTGCCCGTGCGAACGCAGCACCACGCCCACTTCCACGACTACGCCCACTCTCCAAGGAATGCTCACCTCTGCTCTGTGCTCCTGGAGGTTTTCTGACAACACCGTTATTTGGTGTGCGAGTGAATTTGAAACAATTCCGAAATTTCATGGTGCAGCTGATGATGGGCAGAATTTATAATCCCCCCCCCCCCCTCGCTGAATTCACTCTAAACATGTGCCAGTTACTAAAAGAAAATATAAGCGTGTGTAAGTGTGTGTGTGTATGACTGCAGGTGCTCATCGGATGATGGATGGATGACCGAAGGCTCTCCCCTCCATCGGGGTCTTGCGCTGACTCTGGATTCGGTCAATTGACCCACTCGATAGCCACTTTTCAACAAGCACACAAGTCACAAAAAACCACTAATGTTGCGTTTGTTACGCGTCACATCGTTTCTCACTCAGCATGCTAAACGCTGCCTGAGTTGCCAACCGCCTGAGTTGCCAATCGCCATCGTTGAAGTGGAATGAACACAATTCGATCTAAATATTTATTGATTCAAACACGGATATGAATACAGTGAATGCGTATACGAGTACTACACGTGGCAGTGTGTGAGTGTGTGTCAGTGAACAATGGATTTGTACTAGTGAGAGCTTAAGTGTAATAAGTGTATGAGTGTGAGGCACATTTATTGTGGTTTCCTTCTCACCCTCCCTCTTTTCTGTATATATATTTCTATCCTTTTAAACGGATTTAAAAACCCACTCAAGCATCGCAACTAATCAATCATTTGAATGTGTGTCTGGGTGTGTGTGTGTGAGTCAGAGAATATTATTTATCCTCTCTTCTGTTCAATGGATGTCTTTTAAACCTCTGCTAACTGTGTCACTGGATAACCTATAAAATGAATAATTATGTAAAGTAGATTCCATGTCGACCTCAGGAATTGTGATGGTAACAGTTAATAGAATATTTTATACGTGTTAATTAAAAAAAGATGGTATAACTTTATTCTTTATAATAAAATTGAGCAATAATATGAGTAAAGTGGTTTCTATGTGAAAAACGAGCACAAACAGGGACAAAGGATTTATGTAAACAGTAACAAGTGTTTACTCACGTCTATCTTTGAGGGCACTGAAGTATGGGTACCCTACACTTTCAAGACCTCATAAGAGAGATCAGTGAACTGATCTACTTAAGATATTTGATCGCTATTTATAGGCACCTCGCTTCCAAAATACTTTCGTATTTGTCATAATTTTGTTGTAAAGATGAATTATTTATATTATCATTTATAAATAAGTTTTCTTAAATTATTTATTTTGTTATATTTATATTTGTATAATTATCGTTATTATGCTTAATTATATTAATATTTTATTATTATTATTATAAAGGGTTTTCCAATAAGCGGTGTAATTTTGATATTCAAAGAAAAATTCCATTTTTGAGATACATTATCGCATGTTTATTTCGTAATAAAGAGGAAGGTATGCCGTTAATAATGAAAAACAACATCAGCCAAATGGCCACCACGACCACGCTTACACCATATCCTTTTCAGGAAATTTTCCATAACAAAATCGCAAAGTGGCTGCCCTATGACCTCGATAGCCTCACGTATTCCATCTTTGAGTCGCAAGGTGTTAAATCACAAGATCTCGGTGGCCAATTGTGATCACCTCTTCGAGAGATAACACGGTCAGGAAGCTTTTCCCAATATTCTCAGTTGTTCTTGAGCGACGTGCACGGGTTTTATTCTTCACATCACTAACTTGTTCCAACAGCTCGAATTTTACCACCAATTTCCGTATTGCGGTCCGACAAGGCGCTTCACGATGACCCAAACAAAAATGCTTTACATTTGCGAACTGTGACTGCAAAATGTTCACCATTTTTGAATTTTTGAAGTGAATTTTAATAATTCAATGCGTTGTTGCAGCGTGTATCGTTCCATTTTTAGTAATGGCGTAGTTTCTACTTGTCAAATGTCAAAAATAATAGCTTCGAAAGAGACAGCTACCGAAATAGCGGGCTATTCAAAATTACACCTCTTATTGGAAAACCCTTTATTTATGTACATATATTTTCCAACCCATCGAATTTAATTCAAAGTTGATTCTCAGGCGATTTAAATCAAGTTTCGGCATCGTAGTTCTGATTTGCTGTTATACAGCAAATATACTACTGTTATACTGTTATATACTGTTATACCGTGTTCGAATACTTTTCTATAACTGCAGTAATATTATAGCAAGGATTTGTCTTGGCTAAGTTGTTGATAATCTTTAGACGTTTCAAACAAACTGTTTCCAGTATTAACAATCACAATAGTATCCACAAATGCATGCATATTTCATGTATGCATATATGCATGCACTGTGCATATTTCGTCAAAAAAAGCCGTGGCGGACATTCGCATGAGCGCGGGACGAAGAAGACGCAAGGGGGCATTGACGAAGAAGGGGCGAAAATTTTCTATAATTGTGTGCATCCATTTTGTGCTGCATGCATTTAAAGTGAATTGTGAATTGTTTAAATGTGAGTTTCAAATTTCACAACGAATGAAATAGAATGAAAATTCACAATAGAATGAAAATTAACTTAAAATGAAAACTTGAAATGAAAAAAATGAAATTTATTGTGATTGTAATTTTTTTATTGATTTTTTACTGATTTAAGTGAAGTCAAATAAATTTTAAAAAGGTATTGTAGAAAAACAGAAATAAAAATTTAAAAAAAAAAAAATTAAATGGAAATAAAGAAAATTAAATCAAATTAAAAATAAACTTTACAACTAATATATATATTGTATAAAAACTACGTTTAAAATAAAGTACACAAGATTAAATTAAATAATAAATCTAAAATATTACATAAATAAACAGTGCTTAGTTTAAAAAATCTTCTTTATTATATTCATCATTTATTTTTGATTAATTAAGAGTTGATTTCCTTTTAAATTAAATTAAAATTTTGTTTAAAACATTTCTTTACTAAATTTAAATAGATATTTAATATGTTTTGTGATTAATCAGTGCTTATTAAGTGAATCGACGAATGTCTTATTAGTGTTTAAAATGAAGAAAGAAAAATACTCTGAAAAAAAAGGGGGGGGGGGGGGGGAGACCTTAAAAAAATTAAATTATAATATATTATACAAAATATTGTTCTTTATTTAAGTTAATAATATTTTCTAACTCGAGAGATGGCGAAGACTTTAATTTAAACTTAATGCAGTTTACGATATATATATGTATGTATATATATCTGTATATATATCGTCATCTATATATATATACTATACGTAAAAGTATGTATAAAAATAAGTACTCAGTTGCAAATGGTTTTTTAGAAGAAAAGTTACACTAAATCTATTATTATAAATATAATTATTATGTTGTAATAATACTATTATTATATTTATTATTATAATATAGCTATTATATACATACATAGTATTAGACTTCTATGAATTATAAGAACTTCTATGAATTATAGGGTACTTCCTTGAATTATATTACCACAATACACACGAGTACATTGTAATATAATAACAATTTGCACATACTTATGTATGGTATATATACGTAATTAATAATGATTTGAAGTAATATTAGCGATATAATTTTTACACAATACAACAACACGCACTTGAAATCTATGATTATGTATGTATATCTGTTTTATTAAAAACATTCAGATTCAAAATAATCTAATTTAATTTATTTTAATAATTGAAAGTAAATAAATTATTGGCAAATACATTTATTAACAAAATTCTTAAATATTATGTATGAACTTATTAGTATACTATATATTAATATTTAAGTAATTATTTCACAAAGAGGAAAACTTTAGTGTAGAAAATTGAAGCAAATATGTTTTAAAAGTATCAAAAAAATAAAACCTTTAAGCATAATGAAAGATATCCCGAACTATATATAAAAATCTCTTAATATTAAACATTATTTCAATTATAAAAAGTCACAAGAATTATAGTAATAAATTCCATACATATAGTGTACATTTAGAGAAGTATAATAAATGTATGAAAATAATAAGTATTATAATGTAATGCTTGCAAATAGGCGGCAAAATAAACATTATATTGTATTATTTTGAGCAAATATAGAACTTTAATTCATATATGTAGAGTACCATGTTTTATTTCTTCATATAAAATTTGAATAACTAGTTAGTGTTTGAGTTAACTGTATTTCAAGAATGACACTGAAAATGGTTTAGAGAAGTTTTGTGGCAAAAATAAGAATCGCAGCTGCTTAAAACAGGAAGAAAATCAAAATGTTTTTCCGCAATTTTCATTTCCAAACAGAAGGAAAAAAAGATATGAAAATGATTTATAAATTGTATAAAATTTCTGAGTTAAAATTTTAAAATTTTATTTATTTATTTTCTTTTAGTACTTTTACACCTGCGTCGGTTTATCCGTCTCTCAACCCTCCTCTCGTCCCGCCACCTGAGAAATGACCGAATGAAATGTATTTCGGACGAACAAATGTTTCTGATCCAGATATTTAAATAAGGGATCCCGTTATTTTAATATATGTACCTGCTGTAGGATGACATTTAGGAACCAGGAACTGTTTTAGGAACCAGAGCCAGAAATTATAACTTAGAGATTTCTGAGGACTATCATGTTTTTCGCTGATATTCGACTAATCTGAATCTAAAATAGCACAAACATTTATTGCGATTAAATCGCGATTAAACCATAAATAATTTATGTGTACTCTTTTGATAAGTTTTGCTTTTTTTTCTTTGCTTTGTTTGTTTTTATACCCTACACACGAAGTGAATAGGGTGTATTCACGTACTGCTTCCATTTGTAACGCATTAAAGGAGGTGTGACAGGTATAGAAAAGTATATATATTCTTGATCAGCGTGACCTCCTGAGTCGATTTAGCCATGTCCGTCCGTCTGTCTGTCTGTCCGTCTGTCCGTCTGTGGAAATCACGATTACAGGAGAACGAATAGAGATATCTTCATCAAACTTGGCACAAATATTGTCTATCATTAGAAACTCATCGGTATTGAAAATGGGCAAAATCGGACCATTATTACGCCTACTTTTTATACTGAATATAAATTCTTCCATGGTTATAGCTTAATTTCTCAGCTTGTAGAACGAATTTGGAGTTGAAATTTTGTCCAGTCCACTGTCTCTGACCAAAACAGATCACCAAAAATGGGCATGGTCCGCCCACTAATTAAAGAAAACTCGATTACAGGAAAACGAATAGAGATATTTTCATCAAATTTGGCGCGAATATTGTTTAACCTTAGAAACTCATTGATATTGAAAATGGGCAAAATCGCAGTTTTAGCAGCAGTTTTAGTAGTTTATTAGTGATATATTTATAATTAATTATTGTAGGGTCTTTAAATAATCTCAGCTTACATTCAGTGATCAAAAAAAATATACACTCAGCATGTTAGATAAAATCTATTCTATTCTATTTAGCAGAAACGCACCCTGTTCTAGTTTTGTTTCCTTCCGAGAAAAGAAGGGGGCAGTGATTACATTAAGAATTTCTAAATTATAAGAAAGTAATCAAGTCACAGCTCAGTGCACTAAACACACCTCAGAAAAGTGTTTGTTGCTCACTTTGTTGCATACACATGCATCTCATATTCGTGCAGCTTCACCCTCCCGTTCTCCGTGAGCGGGATCCATTCCGATGCGAGCTCCTAATTGAAGGAGAGCCAAGAGAGCACGCAACTTCTCGGACTGCACCCAAATCGAATTTAAATGCTCAACCACGCCGCTTACCGCCGCGCTCTAACATTCTCCGCACGAGGCCATTCGATCCAAGACAATTGCTTGTAGTCATCTTTTAACCTACATTTAATCGTTTGCTAAGTGAAAAACCACACACGGAACACTCGCCTGAAACGTCTTCTAAGCGATGCCAAGGCTTGTGTTCCCGGCCACATGCGATGCGATGAATGATGAAATGATTTGCATTTGTTGTGTTTTTTGGGAGGTTTCTTTGCCAGAAGTCCATTTCAATAATTGAAGTGTTCGTTCGGTTCCCTCAGTCGTTGATTCGTTCCAAGAGGTCGTCATTTGCAACTAATAAATGAATACGGACGATTATTAGTCAGTATCTGACCCTGATTGGCGCGATGGTCGGTCATCAGCGGTCGCTTTTCGAGCACTACAGTGGATTCAGTTGAGGTGGTTGCGCGAAAAACCAACCGAGTGTAATGTTGACTGATTACAATCCAGGAAGGACTCAAATTAAACACGGTATCGTAAAGTGCAACCTCACAACGCACACTTTTATATGTGACCAAGATTTACCCTACACTTAATATTATCCTAACCTGATATAATTGAAAAGAAACGAAATATTCAAGCGAAATCCTTTAACGACAATGATTATGATTAATCGTTATGTTGTGTTTGTTTCATTGATTTGATTGCTTTTTGCTATTTCTTCTTTTATTAAAATCGACTGTAATTTAAATTTTAATAATTTAATCTACTTATTTCAATATTGTAATTTAAAATCAAATTTTATTTAATTAAATTTATTTTATGTTAACTGTCTCTAAAATGTTGTTACAATATCATTTTTATACAAGGATTTACAAAATACAGCTATTTTTACTAATACAGTGAAAACTCTACTTGCGGACACCTCCCGCAGGCGGACACCTCTAATAAGCGGACAGTTTCTTCAGTTCCTTGGATTTCTAAGTATTTTTAGAACAAATTACACTCTGCTAGACGGACACTCCCATGGCCGGACGCGGACACCATTTTTCTATAAAACCCCTCCTGTAGACGGACGGAAAAAATATGTTTGGAGAAAAGTACAAGAAATACATACATTAATGCTAACAAAAAAAAAAACAGAGCAACACTAACGCACATTTACTGCTTTTTAAGTGTCATACGGACTTAAACATATTAAATTGTGTGATTCCCCTTTCTTTAAACCATTGACAGTTTGTTGCACAGTTTTCTTTGATCTTTGTTAAGAGTGTTAATTTCAAAGCAATTGTTGACTAAATAAGGTCGTGTAACGATTTGTCGACAATTTTTATCGTAATAATGGCCGAGCGAAATTCTCTTTCACTTAAAGAAAAAATTACATTTATAAATGTGCATGAACAAGAAAAACTTTCTGTGTGCGTGAAATTGCAAAAAGGTAATAAGATAAAACATTTTGAAAAAACTATCTTAATTGTGTAAGTTTTTAGATTTAATATTGGTAAAACCCAGTCTGCAAATATTTTAAGAAATAAGGCAAATCTGAAAGACAATTTTTACCTTATATTTTTTTCTGTTAATATACATATGTATGTAGATGTGTATAAGTATATGAATCTTAAAACTTAAATGAATTTTGGAAATAAATAAACATATGTACATATGTATATATTAAAGATGCAACACTTTTAAATTTTTTTAATTTACATACTATTACATAATAGAAGTATGTATTTAATAGTGGTGAAAACCGACCATTTTTAATCAACTATCCTGTAGGCGGACACCTCTCGCTAACGGACAAACCTGCTGTGACGATCGGTGTCCGCCCACGGGAGCTTTCACTGTATTTACATCTAATTTATAATAAAAATCTTTTATTAACACACTACGATTCTACATATTCTGAACATGGGTTTAATTTTTTCCGAGTGCCATACAAGGGTTAAGTCACCGAAGTGGTTAGCTTCAGCATTTGTTTAGTTTAGTTCAGATTAGTTTATGACGTGCGCGAAAACATGTGTTTATTTATAATAATTATGAATGAGAATGGAATGATTTTGCGTACACGCAAAATTTTCAGGGTAAAAAAAAGAAAAAGGGGAGAAAATATGTAATTATGCCTTCAAGTAGGAGAGAAGAAATCCATTGCTATAGAAATCCTTGACCTGATTTTTTCACTGAGTCAGCCAAATAAGGCGCTGTTTTGTTTTTCCTTTTTCTGCTACTTCTTCTTCGCCTTCTTCTTCTGTACCTCCAATATTGTAAGTATTAATTTTATAATTGACTATAATTAATAATTATAATGATTAGGAACGAAAGAATCCAGAATTTTTAAAAAAATAAAACAGTTTGGAGTCAAATAAAACTTCATTTACTTTACGTGTCTTGAAATCCGTTGTTAAGTTTTCCATTTCTATCAAATAGCCTAGGAATATCATATCAAACATTTGGAAGTTTTACTATTGAATGTTTGCAATAAGCTTAAAACGCTATAAAGTTTCAACTGCTATGGTTTTTAAAAAATGTCACTAAATTCCGAGTAACTGTAATTAATGGACCAGAGATTAATAGGTCATGAACTGGGCAGCTTTTATAAACTAAACCCTAGAAATAAAGTTGACTTCTGCTGCTCCACAAATAGTTCCGGTTACTTATTCAGGTTGCTTATTCCTTTAAGTACAATATTTTGAGCAGTTTTTCACACTTGCATTTTATTAATCTGTTGCGGAAATTTGAACATACTCTAAACTATTGATGTGAAATTTATATTCTATTCTATTTCTATATTTCATAGTATCAAGTTTATTGCTTAGTTTAATCGGATTAAAATTTTATTCAATAACATTAATCAGAATTGTTTTAAATAATTCTACTAAAAAACAGCTGTAAATCAATGTTTTTGGAATTTTAATTTCAGTTTTACAAATAATTAAATTTTAGAAATAATCAAAGCTTATAATTTTGAGAGGATAAAATTTCGGAGAATGTATTCAAGTTTTTGCGGTAAGTTTAAAATAGTAAAAATATTAGAACAATTAATCAACGTTTGCTTAGTAAATCTATTAGAATAATTATTAAAGTTTTATACTATTGCTTATGGTATACATTTTAATTTACAAAAAGAATGGCAAAGTTAAGCAATCACAATCAGGAGTGAGTATGAAATTTTGACAAATACTGATTACTTCGGATTCTGTATTCGGGTTTCTTCTGACATACTATAGTGACTGAAAACGTAGAACAAACTGATGAACGTTATAATGACGTTTTGAAAGTTTTGTGTCCAATTTTGTTTGAAATACTTTGAGACTTGCAGAAATTAATGAAGGACAGCTAAGGTACTTGAGTGAAAAAGTAAAAAAGTGAAAATTATCAATAAAATTATCAATAACAACAAAGTAATGAAAATATAAAAAATAAATGAAAGTATCCCCCGTTGAAAGTCGAAGCTAAAATAAAAAATTAAGCAAAAATCACAAATAAATAAAATTAAAGAGCTTTCTTTGTTGTATGTTAGTTAGTTAAGGTGGCGACTATGATAACAACAACAACAACAACAACAACAACAACAACAATAATAAACACTTAGTATTGGAAACAATAACAACATCGACAACGACTTAAATCTAGCAACAACAACAAAAACAATGGAAACAGCACATTTTCAGGTTTTCATGTCCAGGGCGAATTTATGTCAACCGGAAGTCGGTTTACTGACCCATGTGTTCCCACAGCTACAGTTACCGTTCACTACCACAGCCACGATTGAACGTCCCACACACACGCACACACACTCCCAGGTATGCAAAACAATTCCTTAAGCATTCAGGACTACAAGGAGTTAGGAAGCACAACAGCGCACACACACTCACGCTGCACCAACACACGTTTACACGCTCGTTCTCGGAACACGTTCGAAAATCCCCGACTTCGCTGGACATTAAAGCGGACGGATTTTCAGTTTCTGCGCGAACGGCAGCTACAACGGATCGATCTGGAAATTCGGAAGTGAAAAAGAATGGAAAATTGTTTGCCAATATATTTGAGTTCTCTTCATCAATAAAAATCGGCTAGAAAGCAACATAATATATCGACAAGAAAACCTCAGAAACTAACGGAAGTTTCGACAATTGAGTTTCCTTTCTCTCAAAGGAACTCAAGTCAAAGTGTTCATTAATTTTACCGGTTGCACTAACTTTTTACGAAGTTATGATATTCTAAATAACTTAGCTTTGAATATTGTTAAAAAAAATATCAATGCGATCGTTGTAGCTCTCGCGGTTGCAATTGCAGTTACTCACACGCAGTTTGCACTCATCTAAAAAATCCCTTCAATGGAGAGAAACAAACAATCGTAACGAATCGTCGAATCGGAAATGTTTACGATTCTTTTATAAATCTTCAATTGAATTGAAACCTTCACAAGTTTAAATCAGCTGTAAACATTATCGAATTCGCATTTTAATGGAATACACAATTGCTAAGTTGAGGCTTTATTAGTTTCTCGCCTAGAAACTCATTAAGTCGGTCAATTAACTTTGTCAGTTAAATTATGCAAGAAACGGAGAACAGTTCGTTAGAAAGCCCGGAAAAAAAGGTTTCATTTGCATGTCCTCATATGCAAAGTGGTGGGTTGGGGTAAGACGCAGCACTCAGACATCGGGTATGAAGTCTCAACTCCTAGCCACGCCACTCAGAATGCAGTCTTTACACATACAACACAGAAAAATTCAGTCACCATCAATTAATAACTCTAATTTCAGCAAAAGCAACCATAAAGGACAACAACAACAACTACTACTACTACTACTAGTATTATTTCTACTACTACTGCTACAACAACAACAGAAAAGTTGTAACGAGTTAAATGAAGCAAAGAGGAACCACAGAATAGCCTAAAAAATGGCGCACTCAACTTTAAATAGTGTCCTCGTCCAAGACGCGACATCATGACGCGACATTCGCCAAGGATATTCATGTCTATGCAGGCGTGAGCGCGTATGTGAGCGTGTTTGTATGTGTTCGGTTTTGTTTCTCATCCACTCAAGTAAAACGTGCTTCGCGTTCATGCTGCCATTCCTTAACCTCTCTCAAACTCTTCTCCCTCTCTGCCTCTGCTTCGTTGTTGACCCTCTCGCAAAGCCAAGGAAATCCAATCACCTTAAACACAAAGCAGCCAGAAGGTTTTCCGAGTTCTCTTTCTTCAGTTTCCTCTACTCACTGCACATTCTCGGCAAATCTTCTTTCTGTTTCTATTCTTGCTGCCGCGTTTAAATTTATTTTGGATTCCCTCGTTTTCTCTCTCTCAGTAACTCGGACTCAATGGCTCTCCGACTCTCCGACAGTTGTAATGCCTTCGTGTGAGTTTCTCTCTCTGTCTATCTTTCTTTTTCTCTGTTTGGCTGTGTTGCAATTTAATGAGGTCGAAAATTTGCATAAAAAAATACAAAATTGTTGCAAAACCGATTTTATTGCTAATTTGACGTTTATTTATTTATTTATTTATTGTTTTTAAGATTTTTAAATACTATATATTTTCATAATATGATAGTTATTAGTTTATTTATTATTTAGTTTATTTAGTCAGACATTATTTATTTATTCATTACTTGAAATGATTTGCAGTAGTGATTAATTAAAGGAAAATAATTAAATGAAAATCAATAGACATTTAAACATTACATTAAAAGACACAAAAGTTGAGTGTAATAAGTCTCCATTCTTAATCTAAAATAATAAATAATCATTACTAGTCCAGTTACTGTTATTGATACCACTGTAATTACTGTTATAGAAGCCACTATTATTATCATAATTATTACCATTACCATTGCGAATGACATCCTTACCATCGACGATGATCATTGCAAGTGCGCGGTTCCGTTGAAGTCTAAATAAAGACTTATAATTCAGAAACAGCTTAAGGATCTTTTTGAGGATTCATTTTTATTCCTTATTAGTCATTATTTGGCTAAAGCGAAACGAATTGAAGCAGACCGGATTCCTAACGGAATAACATATTTCCGATCAACGTATTTTTGCTTCGGGTCACAGGAATTTCATAAGATTGTGTTATTGCGTATTTCTTTAAAAAGTGTTATTGCGTATTTCTTTATTTATTTTAAACTGAAATTCTTGTGCATTCAACAGGGAACTACTTCAAATTGACCTCTCTTAAGTAGTCCACTTTTGCATAGTATAGTATATTTGACAAATATTACCGTTTATTGAGCGTGGTCCGATCAAAATACTTCCTATTTCATTGTTTCTTTTATATACACAACCCCCAGGCAGAAAATTTTTAGTGAATTTTGTTGTTAATTTATTCGGACAGCTGCAAGTCGTCATGCAAAAGTCTGGGTTTTGAAATCCTTTCTTCAAATTTCTTGCTTCTTCGTTCTGGAAGAAGCGCCTTCAAGTATGCATCATGAATTCTTCTGTTTGATTCTGTTTTAAGATTTGTTTACAACTCACTGTCGAAGGTACGAGACAAGCAAACAGCAATAAAAATAACAACAAAAGAAGAAATCAAAACAAAATCGAAACTGAACCCAAAACATGAAATCGCGTGTCAAGTGGTGTGAATAAAGCGAACAACAGGTTTTTCGCCACGCTCAAGCAAGCAATTTAACCCAGAAAAGAAGAAGAGAAAATGCATTGCGGCGAAAATGCTTAGCGGTGTTTCGCTGACTGCGTGTGTGCATGCTTGTGTGAGTGTGTTGCTCTGTCGCAAAATGACGGTTCTTTGAAGAGAACTCAGCCAACAGCAACACTTGAAGGGAGCTCGCCACGTCGCTCATGACTTTAATTGACTTTGTTTTAAGTGTTGGCCGACACACGCGGCCAGAAGAAGAAGAAGAAGAAGCCGAAGCAGTGGCTGGTGGTTGTTTACAAGAAACACGCTAAACGCGCAACGGTCTCGATTTCTTAAGGTTCACTTTGATTATTCTTGAGAATAGCGATTCAGTTCGAGATGCCGCACAGGATGGCGTTGTTGGTATTTTTGGTGTAGTTGTTGTTGTTTTTTATATGTTGTGACTTTCATACCCAAACACATTGTATTTGAGCAAAGTACTTAAGTTGTGACACGGTTATCTGGCGAAAAGAAATACTTAAGTCAAGATTACGTCGCCGAATGCAAGGAAAGCAATAAATAAGAAGGAAAGCAACAAACTTGAAATATCATATTTTTAAATATAAACCCAGATAAAAGTTATAAGTTAAAAGAATGGATCCATTTGCGAACGATGTGTAACTAATGCAATGATTTCGAATCACGGCACATAAAATATATCGTATATTAAGGAGTTCATATGTGAATAACACGAAGTGAGCATATTAAACACCAGAAGATTTCGGCCGAACATTATTATCAACTTAGTTAAGTTCTAAGATCCGTTCATTAAACAATTACGAGTGCAATTTTAAAAAATAACATTTCAGTGAATGATTTGTGCACGAGAATGTATCAGAATAACACGCAATATGTACTCTTTACGAGTATGCGATGCAATGTGAAATAAATACGGAACATAGTTTCAGCAGTAGGATTTGAAAGCAGCCAACCTACAATTTTATTTGTTTAACAACTCCGGCAGATCCTCTTAAAAGCTGCCAGCACACTATTCAAGTGACGAATGATAATTATTTGCACTTTAAACTCGTCGCTGACTGCAATCAACATCCTTTTTTAATTTCCTTTCCTGTTTTCTGTTTCTTAATAGTTGCATTGTCGAGCTCGACAGCCTTCGTAATCATACGAATATAATCATAAATAATGTGATTTATACACTTGTTGTTACCTCCTCATCATCAGCTCAGCTACTGTTAATAATTAATAAATTATTAATATTTCAGCTACTGTTTCGGTTCTTCCTTAACCTAAACCACTCTTCCATAAATCATTCCTCCTAACTATCAACCACTGGCAGCTACTCACTTTCATATCTAGAAGTCCTTAGAAAAGTAGGAGTCTTTAGAAGAGTAGGAGTCTTTAAAAGAGTGCATTTCTCGATCTTTAATCTTGAGATTTCAATCCAGTTTGATAACTTGTGCTTTCATTCTGTTGTTCAAATAATGTGTATATTTCTGTGTGTATTTAAACGTAAGGATCGAATTTCCGAACTTGTCTTTGAGTCTTCGAAGTCGTTTCATATTTGAACGAACTTGTATCCTGATAAATATTAACGGGAATACTATTGAAAGTCTGGACACCTGCGATCTCTGTTGGTACTAATGACCTAAGGCAACCGAAATTTTAGGACATTCAATAAATTTAAACCATGTGTTGTAACCAGGAACTAAAATCAAAAAATTAAAAATTGTTTTTTATACAATAGAGTAAAAAAGGAACCCGACCCGAATATAATTCTTGACCTCTTTTAATGAGTTTCTTTTTGAACTCTTTATGGGTTTCCTTGAAACCGTTGCCTCATTGAACTCCAAACTAATGAGGTCAAATTTAATGTCCAACCAAATCCAAGAATAAAACATGACCCAAGACCTTAGTCTCCAATGTCGCCAAACGAAGCACATTAAAAACTTATTCAGACTTCCGGCATAAGTTATGTAATCGAAAACTATACCAAAAAAACGTAGTCTAAAAAATATTTAAATATTTCTGTCTTCTGAAAATAATTTGACCCAGTTGCTTATCGGAACGGCGGCCCGAAACAGATCTGAGTTCCGAATTGAAGTAATGAAAGAACCAAACTTAACGTATCGAGGATATCACCTGGATATCATTGCTGTTGTTATTGTTACCGCCATTGGAATTACTGGCCGCAGGGGGCGGGGCACATCCATGAAAAGGCTCTGTTAGCAGCGCGAAATGGCCACTAAATAAGATGACGTCGACGAAAGACCGCGACGAACACAACACAAATTAATCACTTTAGCTGAAAAAATGTTTGTAATTTGACAGAAAGTAGGCTAAAAATTAGCGACCAAAAATCAATGCAACACATTTTAATGGGACAAGAAAAGAAAGGGAAAAAAATGAGACAAAAAAAAAAAACAAACACAAACACAAGAGAAACGAATTCGATGTGGAACACGAACCGGAAACAGTTGAACTCTCTTCCGTGTTGAGGTTTTCTTTGTGTATAGAGCAGAATGTTGAGCGAGGTGAAGAAGTGAGGCCAAAATCAGTCCTGAGTGAATGCTGTATACGTGTGTGTGTATTCCAGTGAGCATTAACAGAGAGTGCAAAGAGAGAGCCGTGTGATTTGTGTGGCTGTGTGTGATTGAGCGGGTTGCGTGCATGTGTGTGTCACGTTGACCGGAAGTGAGTTGCTCACGTTGTCGACAGCCGGTGGTTTTTCCACTTCACCCAGCTCACTTTTCCCTTTTCCACCAATAACGGTTATTTGCTTTAAATGTTTTATTATTTGCAACAATTTTCTTATTCATAGATTTAAAGTGACTCCGAGTCTTCAAGCGTTGTTTATTGTTTTTTATTGATGCCCAGAAAAGTGAAGTTGTGTTTGCTTATTTGGCTAAAAATTGTTTTACTTTTCCTCATAAACTACGTCAGCCATCGAAAACACAACGAATCGTTCCGCACTCACGACTTTTTAATTAATTTACGAGCGCGATTAAAGTGCTTCTCCTCTGTTGTTGTTACATGCTAGTTTGCTGTAAAATAAACTATTGCAACAGATTTTCTTGCGCTGCTCTCATTACTGCTCTCATTACTGTGATTTTTACGTGGTTTAATCAGTAGATAAACCCATCGACCAAAAGAAATCTCTTGGTAGCAAGAGATTGGTTTCGATTCAAATACTTTTCTAAAGACACCAGACAGCAGTTCACTCAATTTATCGAGAGCTTTGATAGTTCTCAGTGAAAAGTTGGAAAGCGAGGCGTTGCTTTGGAGAACTTTTACTCTCTTCTTGACCACCCCGCAGCTGCTGTTGTCCGTGTCGCTTCTTCAAACCCGTTCTCTCCGCAGCTCTTCGTTTCCTTCGACTCCCCGATCATCACATTCTTCGGTCACTGCTGCTTCTTCTTCTGCTACGTGGTCTTCAATAGTGCACTCTTCTACATGCAACTGAAAGCCAGTGTTTCCCATAACGTAATCTCTCAATTACTTGTGTTGTGTGCTTCAAGCTTGACCCTGACCATGTTCACTTGTCTGTTAAGTTGCACGTGGAATTCTGGTAGACCAAACAACAACTGGTGTGGTTTATGGTAATAATAAGCAACATTAGATTCTACACAACAATTTACTAGTTTATATTATTTACTATAAAAATAGAAAGCTTTGCAACTTATAATCTTTTACTATAATATTAAACATTTTTTGAATATTTGAAGTAATCTTTATTACAGTTGGTTAATTTTAAAAGTGCATCAATTAAACGCAGTTTTTTAATCTGTGTGTAATGCCGCAGTGTACATATTTAATTATTTTAAACTTAAAACAATCGAAACCAATTAAAGAAACATGCATTTGAACTCAATAATCAAACAATTAATGAAATCATCAGCATTAAATCTGCAATTAAAAGATTTTTAAACCTCTCTGTTTCGATTCGCTAATTCAAAGCACACTCGATAAAGTTATGTAGAATGGCTTTACAGCAACAACAACAACAACAAGTGTGCTCCTGTTGACTGGATTCTCCGCTGAGCGAACATTTCAGACGAGCGACTGCAATTCAGCTGTTGACATGCTCTCTTTAGTGGGAGCAGACGGACAGACAGTCAGGCAGCAAGAAAGTAGACAGCTTCAGACAACAACGGACGCCAGCCACTCAAGCGCATTCAATTTCACCGATGTGCTTGTTGTCTTCTTTCGCACTTCAACCCGCTCCCCCACCGCCGCTCCTCCACCCTCGTCGTCGTACCGCTTACCTGGTGCTCTTCACGCCAGTCGTATTCAATGTTTCACGCTTTAGTTTAGTAGCTGTTTAGCTAAAAATAATAACTTATTATTGCTTCATTCTTCAGTGTTGCACCCAACATTGGCAATGAAATCGCAATGTTGCTGCTGCTTCAGTCGTTAGTCCTCAGTTGTTGATCGCGTCCTCAGTTGTTCAAGTGTCTGTTCGACCTGCTGTTGCTATTTATTCCAAGTTGATGTCGTGGTTGATGTTGTTGGTCTGTTATTTTGTAGCGTGCTTGACTTGTGTCTGCTGTCGTGTCGCAGGTAAGCGGTGTTGTCTTTGTTGTTGTAGTTCCTAGTTCCAGTTGTTCACGTGATTGCTGGCAGCATTACGGTGTCATTCCGTGAAACACCAACGCAAATGACTAAATTATTTTCAGGTACTTACATAAGTAGATTGCAGACCTCATTACTCAATCTCATTTAGGCAATTGGTATATGTACATATGTATATGTGGCTTGTCACTTTGTAGAGACACTGCCGTTTTGAGTATATACTTAAGTGTACCTTATGTATTTGGGCAATTCTCGGAAATCTATTCTCAAATACACTTTAAAGGTACCTTATAACTCCTCTATAAGTTAACAGTTAATCAGAATAGCAGGTTTTTAATAAAGACATGATCTGTTTATATACACAAAACCTCTTTGGAAATCACCTTTCACAAAACTTATCTTTCCTAGATTATATCTGAAATTACCATCATCAGTTTGTGAAGTGGTTAATCACTTTAGCTTCATGAGAACTTGTAAACGAATCCATAACACGATATTCCCTGGGATAATATGTCTCAAGAGTATCACACATTTCATTATCATTATCACAGAATAATCTACAGATTTGTATTTAGAGGGTCTAGGGAAAATCTAGGCTTCCATTGACTACAGAACAAAGGAGCCACAGAATTCCATATCTGCCTAACCTACCCTTGGAGGAATCCTCGTCAGTTTGTTGCATACCCTGAGAAGTTGTCGGGCGCAATCAAAACCATCTTAAAACAGTCCAATCATCGATTGAATGTTCCATATGTACAAGTCCAATCATCTTCGATATCGGTATAAGTACTGAGAATCAGATATCAAAATTTATCGAGTTAACTAACAGATCTTCTTACTTGCTCCACCTCTCTTGATTAAGAAATGCAAGATTATTAGCATATCCTTCATAGTTTTTGATATTCCATTCCATCCCATCCATTTAGAATCGACCATCGAAGTCGGGAAGAAAAGGAACGAATAGAGATCGCCTTTAAATCTCTAAATAATTTGAAATCATTTTAAAGTTAAATAATTTCTTCATGTCTTGATTATTTTTGGAGTTGGTCTTCCAACGGATTCTCTTGCCGAGTAGATAAGCTGTGCGCTTCCTTTAACATAAAATGAATTCATCTCATCTTTACTAACAAATCCTCTTCTTCAATAATATTGTTTCAGGAACGTCAGATACTCACAAAAATATACAAGAATATAACTGAAAACAACAAGCTTATGATGCCGTGTGAAAAAACTTGAATTTTCCTGTGTAACCAGAACAACGATGAAAAAAGTGAAAGCAGCAACACCCAGCGTAAACATCCTGGTATTCAAATTAAGAGAAGCCATTGAACCGGTCAACGACTACGCCGAAACAGAAGTAAAGAGCGAAACGAGTGATAAGCATGAAAAAGGACGACTTCGAAAGCATTAAGTGGCCTGAAGCACTAAAAATCACTTGCAACACATGCAACAACTTCCAAGGGAAAAGTCCTGAGCTTTTGGAAAACGCAACAACTGCCCAGCTGCACAAAGAAAAAGCACAGACGAGCACGTTCGCCAACACATACTTAAAGTCCTGAAGTTCACTCAACTAACGAAGTCGAAAGACCTCAACCGAGGACTCGACTTTCATTCAGTTTCCCTGGTTTTGTAGTTTTGTCGTCAGTAGCCCAACATCAGGTGCTGAGAACTCTTCATTCTGCCCCCTTCAGTTGAGGGAAAACACTCACTTTTAGTGGCACTTCTTTAGTGGGCCACTTTTCTGGTGCTGCTTTTCTGGTGTGGCTGTGCGCGCAAATCAATAATGCTCTCATGTTGTTGTTAATGCTGGTGCCATGCTTAACAGCAGCTACAACAACAACCACATCAAGTGCAGTTTTGACTCATGTTAGCCGGCCGAAAATACAGCTGACCAGACACAAAAGCAACAAGGACTTCCAAGGAAGCGGACGCGTTGACAAGTGCGAGGATATTTTCGAAAAGAAATAGCGTAAGTGCAAAGTAGAAATCATTTTCTTAATTGAAGCCTCTGCAGCTTCGTCGAAATTGAATGGACTCTTTTGATTGGCAGCTTAAGCTGAATCACCTCTTAGCTGAAACGTCTTCCATCACTCAGATGTTATCATGAAAACGACAACCACTTCATCACCTTCACCGCCTCTGTCACGCCCACGCAACACGCTCAACACATCTGAGGCTCCCGCCACGCCTGCTATCATACCGCTTGACTATAACTATCACACCATGGCGCCGTCCTCTGCTCTCTCTCGCTTCGTGCACCATCAGCCGCCACATTCCGGTAGCACGGCTCGCAATTTACAGCTCGAAGCGGCAGGCACTCAGTACAGCAGTCTTTTCGGTGATCCGGTCCCACCACCGCCACCAGAAGCCTTCTTTGCTTCGGAGTTCCCCGGCGCTGTAAGTTATTCACGGCGTCCTTCTATAATTCAGTTGAGTTCAGAAGAGGAGGAAGGATTTGCAGGCAGGCGTTCTACTACGCGGCGCCTCTTTCCAGAGACACCATACAGCTCCGCCATGACTCGTCGTCCGTCGAACGCACTCTATGCACCACGTTTGCAGCCACCCGATATCCAGATCTTGCCTAACTCCAGCGGAGGTTCCAGTTCCGATCCAAGAGATTCCCCGAATTATGCACTGCTTGCCCCGGATGATATACTACGCCGTCCGAGTCTATACGAAGTATCCGAACCCACGGACATAACTGAACTCAATGAAACAACAACCATCAGTGATGCAAGCGGACAGCGGCGCAACTCAGAGGCAACTCAAAGGGTGTCGAATTTTTCAGAGGATTTTAAGTCAAACGTTGGCAGCTTGGGGTAAGTTTGTTGGCACTAATAGCACATGTTCAAAAATTGCTAATACTGCTTCTCTCTTCTTCTTAATATAGCTCTCCACCTCCCGACGTTCCCGAACTGCCCTCCCTGTACACACGCCAGTATTCTAATGAATCATACTCGAGCAGTGAATGGTTTCGTCCATCCTCGCATGCACTCTCTGTTGGTATAAGCAAATATCCAGAGTTCAGTAAAATGCCTCGCCTGAGACCGAGTTCCAAGAATGTCATGTCCATCAAGCGTGACGAAATGCCAATGCACCATTCTCCTGTGGCAGCCATGATTAACGATTCGAATGAATCGAGCAGCGGTGAAGAGCGCCTGCTAGACACCACAGTTGTGCTGGAACGGGCCACAGTACCAGTTCCCAGTGCCGATATTCCATTTCCAGCGAGACCCAAAGATCCTTCAGCTACTTATCGATGTGACGTCGATAGCGGATTATTGCTTTCACCGCAGCAGTTCTTGCAACAGTTGCGAAGAACTTCCGCTGACCAAATAGGACAAAATTTCCCCCTACTTCCAGCACCGGCAACGCCACCAACACCACCTGCACCAGCGTTAGAGGACTCTGCGAAGAGAAGCGAGTACGAGGTGCACTCACAAACGCAATCCATAAATTGTGAAGTATCACCCGTGATTATCAAAGATGCGGTGGCCACAGGCGGTGACTTTAGGTTGTATATCTGCATTGTAACTTAGTCTAAAGAAATCCTTAGTAAAATACGATCTTCTTCACAGAGTCGACCAGGCACGTCTGCATAAGAAAACGTCCTTTACCATCATCTCCGGCACGACGCCGACTCCGCAATCTTCCCGAGCGCAAAGTCCTTCGGTCCAGACTCATAAGAGCCAAATCTCTCCATTTTTGGGGCACGGGTTCAAAGACATCGCTTCACCAACGCCGGCAAAGTCTGCCACAAAGTCCTCATCAAGTCAACATCTGGGACGAAGATCCTTATCATCGACACAACTTAAACTTCCACAACTGAAGCCAAACTTCCTTACCTCTAATGACTATCCGCGTCCTCTGGTGCAGTTCAATATGACAGGACGCCGCAGTCCCAGCAAAATATCGCACAAAGGGATCCTGCAGCACCGTGCATCGGCTTCCTCTTCGCAGGATCAAAGCTCTTCACTGCCACCACCTCTGGACCACCCACCGAAAGCAATGCCTTCTGCTGCGCTGGCCTACGGTCCGAAGATGAAAAGTTGCGAAGCCTTGCCGCTGATCACTGACCCCTATCGCACTGCCATACCACGTCTCAATCGCTCTTCCTTGGACCTTCGATGCGAGTCGCCCGCAATTCCGCCGGGATCTGTGCCACGGCCACTCAGGCCGAACCCCAACCCAACTCGCAAGCAACGTGGATTGTTGCGCGTCATCAGCAGTGAGGAGAGCTCATCCCGCATTCCGTTGCGTTCTAACTGGGCCAGCATGGATGATATGTCAGCAGTGCGGATCAGACGAAAGTCCTCGCTGTCTCCACTCACTCAATTGAGAGGAAGGCGCAGATCCAGCTCTACTTCACCAGAACGCCGCAGCTCAACGCAAACCGCTTCCGATCGCCGCAGCTCCAATCTGAGTTCGGTCACTGCGTCCGATTTCAGCTTTCGTCGACCATCATTGACCACACCACAGCATCAACATCAGCAGCAATCGCGACGGAAATCTCTCATTCCTGGGAGTGGCCCAAACACCCCACGAAGGCGGTCCATGGCTTCGGAGTTGAATGTGATGAAAGGGAATCGAACGCCGCGGAATAGAATCGCAAAGCCCACTACGTTATCGCCCATTATTGGCACTCCCAATAAGGAGTCAAGCACTTCAGAGAGTCCTGCTGTGGCTGCATCACTTACGCCCTCTGAAATCGCATCTGACAGTATTGCACGGCGCGGTTCGCTCTCTAAGATTCCCATTCGTAACGGTACCGACTCTAGGTCCAACTCGCGTCTAAGTTCACGAAACGGTTCCAGACGCGAGTCCAGATCCGGTTCGCCTACAAAAGACTTCCCTGGCGTTCCGATCTCCCACTCCGGATTGACATCTCGTGTGGCCTCTAGCCGCTCACCTTCCCGAGCCACTACGCGCACCGAATCGCGAGCTTCGTCACGAGTCAACTCGAAAGCGCCATCTCGATCGACATCACGTGCCTCCACAAGACCCATTTCGCAAGAACCGTCTCGGTCCAGTTCGCGCATGGAACAAGCCAGAAGTGTAGCGAATTCAGGTTCGAACTCACGCTTGAGTCAAAGTTCTGTAGCGAGAACTGGCAGCGTATCCCCCGCCATGCGGAAAAGTAAACAAGATCCAAGTCCACTCAGCAGACGAAAATCCATTTCGCTCAGTCCGAAAGCAAGACGACGACCCTCTTTGAGCCCTGAACAACACAAAAGAATACGCGTATCACGCAAATCGCCGGAGGAGCAGCGCAGGGGCTCGCGATCAAGAATACCTACGCGTGCAACCAGTGGTGTCCAGCCGTCTAAAGCTACTACGTCACCACCAAAATCAAAGAAGCAGTCCTTAATGAGTGGTATGCGACGCAGCTCACCCACACGAAAAAACAGCCAGCGTAGTAAAGAAACAGCTAGTGCCAAAAAAGTACCAACGTCCGTGCGAAAAACAGCGTCGAGTGTACAACGTACACCGTCGTCTGTGAAAAAGCCACCAACAGCTGCAAAGAAACAACCGAGTTCAGTGCAAACGTCAGCCGGCGGCAACAATTTAAAGCGGGAACCTTCGAACGTGCAAAAGAAATCCAGTGCAGCACCAAGAGGAGCAGGAGCGGCCGCAACGACAGCAACATCCTCAGGAAATGCGGTGAAAAAAGAAGCATCCTCTTTGAGTCTCAAGAAAGCTGGCTCAGCGGCAGAGATCAAACGGCTATCTGCAGGAATCGGAGCGTTAGCGGCAGCGGCTAAAGTAACCACGTCTAAAAAAGCAACTGCTGATGCAGCTAAGGTCACAAACCTCGCTGAGGCATCTGCAGGGCCCATAGCGGGTAATGGATCGGGAACTGTAACCGGAACGGACTCCGCGTCAGCAGCATCAACAGCCAGTCTTCAACGACAAGCCACAAAAATGAGACTCATTCGCGCAGGATCCAAATTGAGCCTGTTAAGCGGAAAACGTTCGGACAGTAACTTAAGCAAGAAATTCGATGCAGAAACTACCTCCATTGCAGAAGAAGCCGACACGAGTGGTAAGTCGTCAAAAGTCCTTCTCGAAAAATTTCACAATACCTTAATACTCCTTTATAGCGCACCCAGGTGAAAGCCAACCTGGAATCTCCACATCTGCATCCGAGAATGTTTCTGGTTTTCCAGCCGCCATTCTAGAGAAATCGCAAAAAACCCTGGAGAACGTGCAGAAGACCGTCACCGAGGCCACAGATGAGATCCAGAAAACGATAAATGATAATCTAACAGATCTCAAAAGTCTGGAAAGCGATATGAGCAGAGTGGGTGGCTATGACAGTGCGGCGTCACCTACGTCAAGTGTAGCGACTGTGGTTGAAAACAAAAGTGGTGGCAAGGCTGCAGCGTTGTCAGTGTCGCGCACGGGAACAGCTGAGGGCATAAAAGGGAAGCCAAAAGGCACCGGAACAATAAATCGGGTTCCAGTAAAGGAGGCACAAAAATCACCTGCTCCACCGACACAACCTATCGAGGCAGCTGTCTCGGTGATCAATGGCGTTGCCACATCAGCTGTTCTCACCGCTAATGCTTCTGGCCAGCGCCAAGCAGCGGGGGATGATGCCGATTTGGCCGAAAGGGTTAGTGAACGTGCTATATCTGTATTGCCAGAAGTTGACAGTGAAAGTGCAAATTTCCAGAATTACGAGTTGGGTATCGATGACAAGACTGGCTCTGGTGTTGATGGCATTGCAGAAGCACATGCAGGTGCCACCAACGGTGTCGATGACTTTAAGGTGGATGCTAAACGACGGTCACCCGATGGACAGGGTGGTTCAACGACGGAGAGTGGTGACAAGTAAGTCTACAAACAACATGAGGTTGTTGATAAGTTTTGCCATGATGATAAATGAACTCATGTTGATTCCTGTGAGGTTTCTTATAATCGATTCACCAGTTATTAATCTGTCTGCTAATCGGTTATGGAAACTCCGAAATGTGGCAATTAAATTTGGATACTTTAACAACTTTTTTACATGTACATAAACCCAGCGTCTCTACCTCAAAGTTTTTCTAAACTGCATATTTTTTTAAATAGATTTTTAATATTATATTATCTTCAAAAACATCGAAACGATATTTTTTGGTACTGCTTTCTCTAGGAAGAGTTCTTTTCGAAATCAACAATTTGATCTTGTCCAATAATAATTATAATTATTATGTTTGCAATATTAGCCTGGCATCTGATTAAAGAATGAGGTTTTACCATATCTTGGCAATGACGAAGCACATCGAAATTAGCACAGTCCGAAGTTAGACCCTCTTGTTTTGCCTTGTTTATTAGCCTTTATGACGGATTACATCAAAAGTAAAAAAATTCTGCACAATTTTTATTAATGGTATCCAGTTGAACAATAATTAATGTCATAAACGCCACCACAAGAATGGGGTAAGAAACCCCATTAAGCCTCATATTAGTAAAGTGTTCTTCCCCGAGCTGCCAACAAGTTAATGACTGCTGAAGCAAAACTTACGTCTTCTAAAAGTAAGAAAAAGATTACGAGTTTTGAAGGGTGTGGTTTTGAGGTGGTCCTTTTTACGTTTACTGATTTAAATAAAATTTTCTTCGTTTTCGACATTGTACGGCACCCGATAGAATTCATTCAGCATGCTGGTGGGCTGGATAACCAGACAACAGTTTCAACGTATAACAGTTTAGGGAATTCAGCAATTTTGTCATATCACATGTTATGTGAAATCCACAATCTCCACATTTAGTATCAACCATCATTCTGGTTGGATGGCATATCTTTGATACTAATTTTGAGATATTAAATATTGTCTTCGTAGCTCACTCCAAGCTGTTAAACGAAACCACAGTTTTTATGTTAAAGTGGGCGGACTACGTCAATAGTTAGCAGAGGCAAAAATATTTATGTATATAAAGTTTATATTATATGTTTATATGTTTATATTATAAACATGTAAAATGTTTTGTTACTCTGCTTTACGATTAGTACGCATTCCATCTTGTACTAATGTACTATGTACCCTTTCATTTTAGGGTGTAGGGTTCAATATATAGTAACCACTGGGTGACACTAAAGTCGCTGGTTTTGCCCATTTCTCAACTTAAGTAATTTGAACTTTTATCGAAAGTTTGGAGGCGATATCTGCGTAGTTTGATATGGGTCTAAAACACGCTTCAATACTGTAACACGCTAAGATCTATAACAACGATGCACACTTTTAAAAATATAATACAGGCTCATGTAAACAACAGCCACTCGCACACGCAGATATACATACCAATAGATTTGCACATGTGGTACATATAAATAATATACTTACATATGTTGTGCATACGACATCCGTTTTGACCTACTTAGAGCGTCGAAGAGAGGAAGGAAATTTGGAAATACTTATAATCCTAAAACGATATCATTCCAGGTGCTATTTTTTATATGAATCAGAATGGGTAACCACAGTGAACGGGATCTTACAGGGCCCACTGCATCAACAAAAACACTTTCTTTAAATTCAATTCAAAGAGGGAAGTATAGTGTTGAAGTATTTCAGTGTTCGTAGTTACATAGTTTTGCAGAAGAATGTTATAATGTTAATAATTTTAATATTTCAAATTCAACGCAATTTGAAGCGCTTTTTCAAAATGCCACAGTTCAAAGGTTATTTTAAAATATTTATAAAAGAAATACCTTTCAGCCGAAATCAAAACATAGGATGGCACAATACCATCCGTCCAGCGGCTCTGACTGACTTCAGTCATGCCATAAAAATATGTATTTCATATCTCGACCCAATACTTTGCATATCGTTTAACGGGCCAAATTCTCGTGCTCGAGTCTCGGCGGGGCTCGTCGAAAGAGGTGAGGGTTGTAGTGCCGTACATGTGCCATGACTTCTGGGCGGCAGGGAGGCAGCAGCACTGACTTCCGTGTCCATTCATAATGCGTCCATCGTATGCAAAATTATACACAAACCCAACCACACAACAACAACAACAACAACACCAACTGCGGCGATAAGGTGAGCTCCACTCACATCCTTCTGCTCCCGTTCCAGCCCACCGCACCGCGTCCCTTCTCGGCGAAGCATTTCCGTTCTCAGCCCTGTCGTCCTTCATGTTTGCACAACACGGAAAACACTTCCATTTGCGACGCTTCTACTCCTGGTTGCTTAACGAACATTGTTTATGTGTTCGTGTGTGTTGCCGTGTTTTGCTGCGGATCGCGAGGACTCTGTGGGGCCTGTTTTCGACCGAAACAAATCAGTTTCGAATGGACAACCACGAGCCACGCGACAGAAAAATTAAAACTATATTAAAACGATGTTAGTGGTCAAAGCGAGGTTCGGAGAAGCGCTCGAGCTGGAGTGAAAGTGCAAAAATGTTCATCAATTAAAAGCGAACGAACATTCAAGATAACGGCAACAAAATAAGTAAAAGAAAATAAATAAGAATTCCATGAAAATCACTTCGCTGGAATTTCCCAGTATTTTTTAATTGCTTCTGAGTCTGCATTCCACGGTCGCAACGCGTTTTCGTTCGTGACATACTTTAAAAATACCGCCACTGTTTTTTTTCATACTTCTTACTTGGAGCAACAACAAACATGATTCAGAAGAATGGAAAACGTAAGAATTCGGTCGTCTTTCACATCGATTTGCCACAGGAATTTGCTGACGCTGAAAGGTTTTTCCTCAGGTAAAAATTACGAAGTTTTGAAAACCATAACATAGCAGACAAAAATTCTTATCACCCGAAAAAATGTGATCGAAAGTTTCGTAAATAAAAACAATGATTTGGAAGATTTAAAAATTAACGATATTTTAAAATAAAAAAGGTAATTGAAATAAAATCAGTCATTGAAATAAAATCAGCGAATGAAATACAATCAGTGATCACGCGAGCGATCGAATAATCATTATATTATTGATTAGTACTTTGAATCTTTCCCGGTAGCTGATATACATATATTTGAACCATAAAATACAACAAATCCTTCTAGAAATATTCTTATTATTTCCAAAGAATATTGTTATTGCGAAATCGGAACTGAAATCGAATTCGCTTGAAATAATTAATTTTATATTAAGTAATTATGGTAAAATGCGTTTTTTCATCTCTTCTGTTGACTACAAATACTCGTATATGGAATGGTTTTCTTATACTTGTAAGAATCCTATTTCCTCTGCGTGTAATAAATTAATTAATTCCATATGTAAATACATCGTGTATATCGCCTTAAACTCCACTCGCGAAAGCTTTCATCAAGTATCGTGTTACGTGTGACATCGCGTTTTATGGACGTCATCTGTATAAACTATACAATATGTTACAATATATATAATATATTAGAGAATGTAAAAGTAAAGTACAAATAAAAACTTAATAAAATTTATACAAAATTCGATAAATGAATTTAATTACTAAACAAATTTAAAGAAATATTGTATATCACACCACACAAGAATACAGTATTTCAACATTTTAAGTACATTTCTTTCTGTATTCTTAATACAATTTTAGCAATAGTTTCAGATTCTAAAAGCCTCTACAGACTCTTAAAAGAAACAAATTTTCCCTTGCTCTCTTTCAGTATATTCTTCAAATATACAAAGGTATTGATTAATTGGAAGAGAAGGGATTGCCCTTAATTACAAAACTAATTAAATATTTGAATATTTTTAATTTTGTAGCATCCCAAAATCGTAGAAAACCAATTCTAAAAAAATTTTCACAGTGCGTTTACAAGTACACGAAAATTCTAAGTGGGTTATAATAAAAAGTAGAAGGTGTTTACTTTACACCGACATCGAATTAATAATGCGTTGACCTCTTCAATTACACTGGCCGACAGCCATTTTGTAACGGATTGTTTGACAACGTATTCTAAAGGACTTTGGTCCTCTGATTCCGCTGAAAATGATAAAATAAAATTTTTTATTTTGCTTATTTTCCGGTTTATATAGGCCGGAAATATAGCAAAACTTGGATCTTGATTACATAAGAAATTCGGCATTTTGCTTAAAAAATATAAGTTTGAAAAACGCAACACGAATTCAAGGTAAAACTTCGGCTGATGCAAAAAAGAAAAAACTGCGAAAAAGTACAAAAACGTAAGGTGGAAGTACCTGCATCTGAACTAATATCGGTAAAAGGATGAAGTACATGCATCGGGAATAGGATCCATGTAAACCCGATTTCAATGGGTTTCTAGGAAATAATAATCGCGGAAAGTCCAAAAACATTGTTCACAAACAAACGCACACTGTGTGAATTTCGTGAATAAAGATCAATTGCCAAGATATTTGTGAAAAGCACTAAATTCACTTTAACGCGCACCAACAAACCATTTCTTTGCAGATTTTTTTGATATTAGGCTTAAAAATCGCGCAAATGTCCAACCTATCGATATAAAAAATAAAAAGCGTAAAAAAGTTTCGGGAACATATTTTTACATACAGATATATAACAGTTTTTTGTCTTTTTTCTTAAAAAAATCGTCTTTTGAAGTTACGATTTTAGCAAAAGGTTTTAAACTATTTTTCCGATTTCAAAGTAAGTAATGTTCCGATTTCAAAGCAAAAAATATGCATGCATCCTTCCTCTTTAATTTAATCTTAGTTGTAATCGAATCGGTTATATATGTCAGTTGTGGTATCTCTTCAAGTGGATGGACCTTAACGTAAAGTCGCCAAAAATTTCAAAAACGATTATCTCGAAAACGGCTCGTTTCATTTTTTGTATTTTATCATTTTTGGAATCAGCGGACCAAAGTCCTTTAGAATACGTTGTCAAACAGTCCGTTACAAAAAAAAAGGTTAATTTGTCGGCTAGTGTTCCCTTGCTTAACCTTATATTAAAAAAAGTGCCAGCAAAATGGAAACCCTCATTTTTTGGCCATTTATTCTTTACTAGCACTTGGCAAAAAACTTGGAGTTTACTTTGCTTTCATGTTTCCGGATTAACTTCCTTGTTATTGTTGCTATTTATTAATTACTATAATAATAAAAGAAGGGTCTTCGATTTGACCGTTACACACGCCTATCTTTTTAACACGTCATCTTGAAAAACGACTTGAAAAGTCAGTAATTGGAAAGTTGTCAACATTTACGTGATTTCTGCTATTGACGAAGCAGCAAACAGAAAAAAGTTAATTTAATTAATTTGGTCACAAACTTCTTTTGAAGTCAACGATAAATAAATAGTAACTACAAAGTATAACTATTATAAATACACGCATGCCTTGTATGCTTTTTTTCTTCCGTTTCTTCTTCTTCTTAACTTCTCGTTCTTTGGTTCGTTCTTCAGATCGACCCTTGATTTTAGTTGTCACTTCCGTTCTGACAGTGAAGCGGCTTTGTTGTTGGTGTTGTTCTTGTGACCGTGATTTTTCGAAAAACACGATTTTTTAAAGTTATTTTTACGACTCAGTTGAAAGATCGTCCCAAAGAAACACTCGAATTTTTTGCCTTGTAACCTGAAATGTGTTAAATAATATTTTTTTCTGCTTTCTAACTAAAAATTCTGTAATAAATACAAATGTTGTTAAACTTTTAACAAAAGTTGAAGATCAAAAATATAATGGTTACTGTCAATAACGATTAACAAAAGATTTTTAAACCTTCGCCAAAGTACACTATAAAGGAAGGATTAAAAGGTGCTTTGAATATTATTATTCCTCTTGAAACTGGAAAAAAGCGAATTTTTATGAAACCAGCAAAAAATAAACAGTCCAAGAGAACTCTGGCGATAACGCGACATTCGCTGGATTTAAATAATTTCTTCACTAATTAATAAAAATTCTTTAATGGACCGTTTTATTTTAAGCCAACCAACTTTTAGAAATTGCGCCATGTATATATTTTTTATAGGCAAGCAGACATGATATTCTTCTAAATGTGAAAATCCTGCGGCAGTTCTCAAGAACTCTCAAGTCATGGATTCTCAAGTTAAGAATCTCCTAGAATCTCAAGAAGTACTTCAGTGTGATTTCTAGTCCCTTTTAGATATCAATTAAAAAATTAAACATTTAATGTCTTTAATTATTGAAACTTTACTTTAATCATTTAACAAGTCCCCGAAATCACGGCACTACAAGGAAATCATGAAGTTGACCCCAATTCATGTTCTCAGAAAACGCAAAACCAACTTCAGTCAACAAAAATATCTTAACTTAATAAATCAAAACTAAACTCGTGATACGAGGCCTGGATTTTCCAATATTTTAACCTACTGCACCCTGGTGCATGTTATGCATCCGGTAGCAGGTAACACGAGCCAGCACCAAAGAACAACATGCAATTTTAAGGATTGGCACCATTAAAAACTAAAAATGCCGTCTAATTTCCTTAATAAAAGATTAATTTCCATAATTCAGAGATACGAACGGGTTGCACACTTCAGGTATGCAGTGCAAGGATTTTATAAGGCAGGATAACAGACGACGCACCGATGATTATCACGACGTTTGCTGCTTGCATACGTAAACATTCGACTTCCGTTGTGGCTCGTGGGTATTTTTTGTCAATTTCCGCATATTCTTTCCGGCTGAGAGTAGATTTCCACTTGACTTCGACGTGTTTCCGGATTTTCCGTTTTTCACAAGCTGAAGAATATGAATATTATATTATATTATATATAGTACATTATATAAAAAGTACTACAATATTGAAGAAGAGAAGAGAAGAGAAGAGAAGAGAAGAGAAGAGAAGAGAAGAGAAGAGAAGAGAAGAGAAGAGAAGAGAAGAGAAGAGAAGAGAAGAGAAGAGAAGAGAAGAGAAGAGAAGAGAAGAGAAGAGAAGAGAAGAGAAGAGAAGAGAAGAGAAGAGAAGAGAAGAGAAGAGAAGAGAAGAGAAGAGAAGAGAAGAGAAGAGAAGAGAAGAGAAGAGAAGAGAAGAGAAGAGAAGAGAAGAGAAGAGAAGAGAAGAGAAGAGAAGAGAAGAAAAGAGAAGAGAAGAGAAGAGAAGAGAAGAGAAGAGAAGAGAAGAGAAGAGAAGAGCCCTTCTGTGCCCTTCTGTGACCTTGTGAAAATGTAAGTAGCTGGTAGATCTTTTATCTCCCTCCTGCTGTCGAAGTCTGAGTCCCTGAGGGCCTTTTGTTTTGACAGGTTGGTCTACCGTCTGCCAGGCCTCATTAAAAACACCGTTTATGTATGCTAATTTATTTTATTATCTGATAAACCTCCCGGTTTATAGCCCAGAGAGTGTGGGTCAAAAGTGCTTACAAACTGTGCTTGCCTGCGGACTTTGCAACCTTGGAAATGCTATTATTTGACATACATACTTAAAAATAAGTATTTAAATACTTTTGTATTGTATAAGTATTGTACGTGTTCAATTATAATTTCTATATGTACATTTATAAGATGTTATCGCTTTATAGTTTTTCCATTATTCACCGTTTATATTCACAAAAATCACTCGGCTGTACCACTCGGTACCACGAAGGTTTAGCATTTAGCTGGGGCTCTGTTTTTGTTGTAATTATAGCTTCTTTCAAGAAGAGTTTTCGTGCTCTCGTTTTCAAGAAAACGTGTTCTTCTAAGCGACTAAAGCTACCGCCAAACTTCTCACATCATGTTATTTGCTGAATTACTCTGTAGACTTTCCAAAGGTTCTGATGAGTTAATAACAATATTCTGTGTCTACTTCTGTACGCTGTTGACGCTGGTAAGCGTATACATCAGTATACGTCGCCCTGCAACCTGTCCTCGAAATTGCTATTCGAGTCTGAATAGCATTTATTGTAGGAAGGCTGAAGAGAGTTGCCCATGAGCAACATGAACTTGTTAATCGACGGTAACTCAAAGTGAAGAAATTAGAAAGAACATTTTCAAAATCATCCTTACAAATTTGTATAAAATTCCATAAGATTCTATTCTATTCTATTCTATTCCCCCATTTAAGCCCGCTCTTTAACCTCGTCTTATCATTTTAGAACTTCCAGTCAGGTTTACCTCGAGGAGAAGCAGGGCGCTGACGGCGATTCAAAGGGCGGCTGTTGTAGGTGCTGCACTGCACTTTGTATGCCATGTCGACGATCGCGTTGCTCCCGTTGTTGCAGTCGCAAAAAGTCGCCATCCTCCGACTCAATCAGTAACAACAACAACAACAACAACGATGAAGATGAACAACCAGTGCTTGCCAACCTGGATGTGGTAAATGAGAAGAAGACCAGCTGCTGGTCGAAACTGAATTGTTGCAAACGCAAGAACAAAGAGTCCAAAGCCGAAGAGCCGATGGCCCAACTACAAATCCAGACCATCCAAGAAGAATCACCAGGGGCTGTCCATCAGACAGCCGCGGGAAAGCAGAGCAACAAGTGTGGGTTGTGTATGAGCAAAGTTTTCTGCTGTCGGTCGGTAAATAAGGTGAAGACAACTAGCAGTGGATCCGCCGTGAGGCCCGGGGACGGTGAAAGCGATGTGCGCAAGTGTTGTTTCTGTATACCGTGTGGTCGGAAGCGGGGGGCTTCTGGGTCCAGCGCTTGGCAAGATCCCGAAGTCCCCCCCATCGTGCCGACGGATGCATCTGTACTGGAAGGCATGGATGCAACACCAGAGCTGAAGCAGTAAGTGAGACTCTTTATAAGCCTTTCCCCTCTCTATCGCAGTTTGGCTTCATCTCTTTCATGTTTGCTGTAACGCTGTAGGGGCTGTTTTAAGCACTTTTGCAGTCGACTGTTCTGCTGCAGGAAGAAGCCTCCGCCCGCTACGGGTCTCGACAGCCGACGCGCCAGCATGAAGCAAGCGGCTCCGCCCGAGGTAAGACATGCTTTATGACAGCCTGAAAGCCACCCGTACAGTGAGTGCATAAAACCTTTCCTTCTGCTCACGCGTCCCAACAGGAAACACGTCGGAAGCTCCACGTGGATCTCGTAGAGTACAACTCTAAAATGAAAGGCGCCATCCCGGTGCTGCCGCTCTACTTGGCCTGGTTCTGTGCCATTTGCAACACTGTGTTTCCAGGCTTGGGTAGGTTAAGTTCTCTTCTCTACAGAAATCAGTCTAAATGAAGTTCTTTAATAACTGAGTTTTCACTTACATCCTTACAAAACTGGTCCAAACAGGCACCTTGTTCTCCGGCATCTTTTGCGTTTGCGTCGGCATTCCACGCTTTTCGCATTACGACAGCGCGAAAGGTCGGCTGGGTTCACTTATCATCAACACCATCGTTGGGTTGGCTCAATTCTTCTGCGTACTCTTCTGCTTCGTCGGCTGGGGATGGTCCATTTGGTGGGGCACGATTATGCTGAAGTGTGCGAGTAAGTATTGTGACCACTGGGGTCATTTATGTCCATTGTACATGATGTCAATCACTTTGTTCTATGATTTCCAGAAAAACTGAGCAAAATCAAGAAGGTCGAACGCCTGGAAATGGAAGACGAACGACGACAATTGGAACAGGCTGCCGCAGCCGCAGCCGCAACCGCAGCAGCAACACCTGCAGCAACAGGCACGTCACCCGCATCCGAAACGAAGGCCCCCAAAAAGTAGAGCAGGAGTTTTAAAGGAAAAAAGTCTTCTTCTACTTCTATGAGCAACTGACAAAACTTCCAATTTGCGTCAAAAAAAAAAATGGCAGAAATGCAGGAAAATTCGAACCTTCGAACATTTTGTAGAAATAATTGACATAAATTCTTCCTAAAAACTTCCAGCTTCAAAAGTAACTGTTATCGAATACAAGTAAATGGGGCTTTAATAGTTTAATTAATCAGAAGAAAAAAGTTTGAAAACAATTAATGACCCTGTTTATTTGGTCTAAAGTAGAAAAGTTTTAAGCAAGTTTGTTCAAGTATTAACAAACAACACATCCAGTCGTCTTCATTTCGTAGAATGTGATAAATTAAATATCAACAGAAACTCCTTCCGAAAAAGATTTTGGTTTTTACACTCTACCGAAGAAGGTTTGATAAAAAGGTTGACTGAAAGAAGTTACTTTGCTGAATTAAAAAGTCTCCAACGACTTCAAATTCATCCATGACGCTACAGTCGATAGCTACGACCATGATTGTTATTATAAAGGAGAATAAATTAAATTGTAAATATTTTTTGGTAAAGAAATTAGATTTAGCAAATAGTAAATTGAAATATTGTAGTTAAAAACATGCATATCTTTAGATTTAAGCACCATTGAACTTGCCTTCATTTAGATATGTATATGTACATATAAATTAAAACTGAATCTAGAATAGTTTTGTTTTTGTATGACTTTTACGTTTAATTAATTTGTATACCAAAAATTATATACATACATTACCTTAGAAATTGAAAATTAATAAATTCGATAAAAAAAATAACTAAAAAATGTTCTTTTTACTCTTAAAACTCTCTTTACTCTCAGTTGAAGAAACGATAATAATTCAGTAGTAAAGAGAAATCGGTTAAGAATAGAATAAAAAGGATAAATTAGAGGTATTTAAAGACTACCACGCCCTTTGTGCCTTAAGGAATATGTTCATATTGATAAGACTTTGACTCTTGCTCTGATTACGAAGGACCTTGTGAAAAGTAATCAAGGTTTTTTTTAACTCGTCTCAATATTATAAAAAAAATCCGAATCTAATGCAACTTTTACTGTTACATTGGAAATGATTTGTTCTTTTTATTGTTATTTATTGATTTGCTTACGTAGGATGAAAAAAACACTATCCACCGATTTCTTCTTTCATAATATATATGTATTTATTTCGTAATATTAATTGTTTTATAATTAAGTTCTTTGCATTTACATACGTTCACGTTTTATTAAAAAACTAATGAATCTGCATAAATAAAAATAAACTATGTAAAAATATGTACGAGTACATCAAAATAGAAACACCTTTGTTGTATTCACATTTAAAATTAAACAAGTTTAAATAAGAAAAAATAGTTCTACTAATAACTAAATATATTTTCATACATTAAAAACGAAAATTACTCAATCTAAGAAAATGAAATATTTTTACAACAGATCTATTAATTAACTAAATTTAAATTTTAAATTAAAAATAAGTAATTTTTAAATAAATACAAATAGCTAAGGAAAACTAACAATCGTTGAGCGACTTTCTATGAGCTTAAATTAATTTAATAGCTATCAAAATTGTTGACATTTCAATGAAAATCAAAGAAATCAAAAATAAACCTACAAATATTAATAACTATAAATAAACGTTTAAACGTTTTACCATTTCTACAGAATAAATAAAAAAGTATATTAACAACTAAGGAATAAAGCTTAAAAAATCAAGTTGTAAGAGCGTTAATAAACTATTTTAATTATTAAAGCGGAATAAGAGGAAAATCAATTGATTTGAGTATCTCTATTCTAGTTATATGAGTGTATGTTTGAGTGTGTGTGTGTTTCTGTGTGAATGTGGATTTTTGTCAGTTGTTTTCCCAAATCTCAGTATATGTTAAAGAAATGGCACCGTTTATTTGATAAAAGTACGCATTTCGTATCGTCTTTTATAATAGATTGTAATATTATAGAGAACGATTCAGTTCCTTTAGTTTTTTTCAAAGTTTTCCATTTTAAAGTCTCTTAAATTTCTAGCGGACGTGTTGAATTGTTATTATTATTTTTTTATAAAGTTTTTGCTTTGGTTTCTGAATTTTTAATTGTTCACTTTTATATGAATTTTAAATTCTCAAATTTTATACTTCAACTTTGCTTGTGCTTCGCTTGTTTGAGCTACAAAAACAACAAATGAGAAATCAAATATTTTGTAGTCGATATTCTTTAAAATTTAACGACGCTTTTAAAATCGAAAGAACAAGATTTCTCATATAAAAAAAAATCTCATTTTAAGTTCTGAAGAGAAAAAAGAAATAAAATAATTACAATAATAAGCATTATAATAACAATAAGAAATAATAAAAGAGGAATGATAATTAATCTAAGATATAAGAAATACAAATTTTAAAAAAGGATCAAAAGAAACTTTAAAAAAAGATAGTTCAAAACGAACTTTTTAGTAAAAAGTTAATTTTAATCAAACCTTAATACCTTTCAAAAAAACCCTTGACTACTTTTTACTTCTAGTATTTAATTGAAATCTTTAAAACACTTAAAACTTTATATAAATCAAAGAGTATTTTTTCGAATTTTATATTCACAACTGTTTCATTGAAATTTTACAATTGAATATCCCATTAAAATAGAAAAATTAATATTATTTTAAATAGTAAAATAAATTAATAATTCTAAAAGAATACTTCGTCCGATTTGAAAATGTGTTCAAAATAAATAAAAAACAAATGTCTTGCTCTCAAAATTGTTTCTTAAACATAAAACAATTTAACAAAATTAATTGATTGCTCATTTATTGTTGTCGTTGTTATTGCGTCCAGTTCAATTCATATACGAATCGTTTCTTGTAAGAAAATCTATCATGCTAGAAACTTGCAAGAACATGATTGACTATAAATGTCTCTCTTAACACACAAATCTTGTTGTAATCAAAAACTAGTCAAACTATGCGTTCGTATAAATTTTTAGATTTAATAGATTAGGAAGAAATTCTTAATAAATTTTGTAGGCAGCAATTTAAGAAAAGTTGTGCTTTCGTTCAATTATAATATAATTATTTCATACCACATGTTGGCTAAATTTGATGTGTGGAAATGATTGCAGACATTTGCTTCCGAATTTTCAAATAAATATACTAGAGTAATATTTCGCATCAGTTGAGTTAACTTATAAAATAGTTCTTGAATTTTTACGCGCATTCGGACAGATTAAAAAATATAATTAATTTTCTCTCGCACACACGTTCTCTTCTCTCTCTTTCGCTTTTTTTCTTTTTTAAGTAAAGAGATTTTGCTGTTTTTTTACTTTTAAGAAAGGAGCCGATTTTGTGTTTTAGAACCGTTGTTTACTGTATCGAACACTTTTCTCGGCCGCCGCTGATGTCCACCTGCTCCAGCTCGCGTGCTATTTCATGATCGTCCTCGATGCTGTAAGTTAGGAAATGATGAATATTTAGCCTTCTCTTTTGTAATTTTAGAAAACAGAAAAAATTACGCAATTTCTTGATTGTGTAAATGTTGCACCAACTGATCACGCTTGTCCACGATCGCCACCAATTCTTCCAACAGCAGTCGTTCCTTTTCACGTTGCGCTTCGGTTTTGCGCCAGTCTTCCACTGATTGAGCAGCTCTCAGCTCTTGATTAAGCATGGTGTATTTTCGTTCTAAGTCGCTTTCTTGTTCACTTTAAAGAGGGAGCATCAGAGAGGAGGGAAGCGGAGGGGGAGATAAAGTGATTAGATTATAAGATTTACTCAGTTTACATGAATATTTGATAGACTTACAGAATATTTAGTTGCATCTGACGTCGCAGCAGCGCGTTTTTCTTATTAACCAAAGTGAACCATTGAGAGAGCAACTGTTCTTCGGTTTCTTCCGTTTCTGGAGTGGAACAAGACACAAAGAAAAATAAGATTGTCAAATGATTAGGAAAAATCAATAATTTGGTTGAAAAAAAATTAATGAATAAAATTAAATTGAGATACAAATATCAGTAATAAAGTTGTTTCATAAAGAGGAAGGTATATATTTTAAATAAAACAAATTGAAGATATTATTTGATTAACTAAAATAAGTAAAAATTACTGCTAAAATGCGAGACTGAAGTCCACTTATTTTTAATGATTACTGAAGCCTTTTAATGTAAATAAATGTGTTTAGTAAGTTTTCAAATGTTCATATAAGCATGTACAATACGTACATATGTATGCATGTACATATGTGCGAGTATATCGTATCAAGATATGTATTATAGTTTCAAGTGTACGAAAGATTTGTTTCAACTACAAAATTGCAGATAATTTAAAAAGTAAATTAAATGTAATAAGCAATTTACACGAAAAGTCATCTTTAATTACGAACCATTTTTGGGTGTTCTTTTAGAGTTTTTATGTTTACAAATTTCGTCAATTTCAATAAGTTAAAAATAAAATTATTTTTCGAAACAAATTCAATAATAGAAACAATAAATAACTCAAACGTATTACAATATTATTACAATATTGTAATACAATAGTATTACAATAACGTAAATCGTATTACATTTACATAACACAAATGCAAAAAATTAACCTCCTTTAAAATACGCAGCGGTTTTAATACAAGTATTTTTATAAATTCAACATTTCAATATTTTGCAAGAAGTAACAGATTTTTGAACAGTGTTAATATTTTACAGCCTATCGTAATGACAACATTCGATGCGATATCATTCGATGATGGCTCTAGTAATGTTTACGGTTGTGTTAGTGATACGATGGATGTGTAGATGTTAAGATTCGGTTTTATATTTCTTGGTTTTTCGTTTTAGTAGATGATATCGATTCTTGATAGAATTTCATTATTTTAAATGTTAGCACTGATGATTAATGAAGGAATGAGCAGCAGCAACAAACACAACATTAATAAGGATAGCAACAGATAGCCTAGAATTGGCCAAAACAATCTCTAATAAGTTTCTAAATGTTATCTAATGGTATTTAAATGCAAGTTGAACTCTATTCAGAATTTAATGCTAAGCTTGCAAAGCGTGTCAGTGGATTTCAACAATTTCAGCGTGTCAGTGGGTAGCTTAAAAGCCTGGCACGAAGCTTTTACTGGTTTATGCTTGTTTCTATTAGAATAGTTTTGGTTTTTCTTGTTCTATTTACCACCACCGGAAGCAGCTAAACGTACGTTGCGCCCGCACGTGCTGCGACTTCGTGAGCGTCGTCGCTGCAGCGTCGGTGCAACTTCTTCGTCATTACAAACTCTTAAATTATCACATGAGGAATGATTGGACGAAGCGGGGGACAACAAAGCATGGCTACAGAGATGGTTGGCAACATTTTGATTCGTATCAACAACATGAATACATGAATGTGAACGTGGGCGTGGCCGTGGACGCTGTCGTGTCCGTGAACGCCTTAAGGCACGGTTCTCATCCGCGAACGCATTTTCATCATCGCCATCATCAACGTCGTCAATTTTAACACCAGCATCCACATCCACCTCGTCTTCTTCGTCACTCGAGCCGGTAGTGGAGTGCGTCAGTGAGGAGGAGGGGTAGTCGTCAGCACCGTTCTCAGTGCTGAGCAATTTGATTCTAATGCTATGATCACCACCACCGATGCTATTACGCAAGAGCCTAATAAAAGGGTTTCTACTGCTACTTCTATTACTTGGATTGCCAGCCATGACGGCGCGCAGCTTCTTCTCCAGGCTGCTGGCCTTCTGGTCGATGGCCTCCTGCTCCCGCTCGAGTGCCTCCAGTTCGGATTCGATGTAGGATAGTTTGTCGCCCTTGAAGAAACAGGAAATAAGCAGGCTTTCCTTCAAAAAGATTGCTCCTCCACTATGTTACAAATAATCTACCTTCTTTTCGATTTTCGGTGATATGCGCTCCATCACTGAGTTGAAGGATTGCAGCGGACTGCCGCCGTTGAAACGTTCGCTTAATCTATGACTAGGACTTAATAACTTATTGTTGCTCAAACTGGTCGCGTCGATGTCACGCGGCGGCGTTATTTTCTTCGTTGGCGACGTGGGGTGCAGGGGAGAGGCCGCCTTGGACATGGGCGAGTGCGCGCTACCGTAGTCGATGTCGGTGCCGTTGTGATGGTGTATGGGCGAAATCGTGCGTTCCGGCGAGAAGTTCATGCGTTTCAAGCGTGTTGGCGATGTGGGGCTCTCAAGGCTGGGACTCTGGCCGGCGCTGCCGTTGGTGGCTTTGGTGCGCGTCTCCAGGATAAGACGACGAGCCTGTTCGCGCAGCCGTTGTTGACGCTCCTCCTACGCATCGGATTGAATGTGAGAAAACAGAAAGGAAAAACATTAAAACTTCGAGAAAGATTTGAAATATTCAAAACAGTTATTGAAATTCATTTTTGAACTGAAATTAAATTTAACTGAAGCAAATATAAAATTAATGAGAAAGAAAACTTGTTTTCCGCAAGTTTGCTGACGCTTGCGTTACTCACGTCGTGGTCGTTGCGTTCGCCAGTGGAAACTTTTAATTTTTCCATCATCGTTTTCGCTTTTTCGCTCATTTCCTTGTGACGCGACAAAATTTTCTACATAATATGAAGTGAAGAGAAAGAAAACACATAACAAAGCCAAGCCAACGAAAATTAAAAATTAAAAACTAAATTAACTAAAAGAAACACGCCAAAATAAAAGAAAGAACAAATATTAATATGCAAGGCCATTGTGGCGGTAGAGGGGTCGGGGGGTTGGTGTTTACAACTAGTGCTCAAATATAAGAATTTACATTTCCAGAAAAGTTGTAGGATAATTTTTTTTAAATTACAAATTAATAAATAATCATAACTTATAAGTTTATAGATAAAATAAAATTCTTCATTCTATTAAACAATTCATTTATTACTACACAAGGGATTTTAATTACTTAAAAAACTAATCTATATTAATAATCTATAAAACTTGATCAAATTGTCCGAATCTTGAAATTGTACTAAATTGAATAATTAAATAATAATCTCATAAAGACATTCTTCATTAACGACAAAAAAATAGTAAACACAAATAGTGAATTCAGAACTTTTAAAAGAAGCTTTGCGATAATTTAGCACCTAACTTAATCAATTAAATTAGAACTATGTTTATTAATAATAATAATAATAATAATACATGTAAAGTTACATAAAATTTAAAAAAGAACGACTAAATAACATTTTAAGAAACATATGTATAAACATTTTTATCGTAAGCGATTTTTATCGTAACTGAGAAGCGAAATTTTTAAATTGAATACATGAAAAAGCTTGAAAACTAAAACTGAAGCCTTTGAAACTTAACGAAACTAAATTCAAACATTTCAAAAGCGTGGTCAAATATTTGCCGCAACAAGCAACTCTGCTGACGTTCGTACTTACATTCGCCGTGTTAGGATCCAAGTTGGGCGGCGACGTCGGTGGCTGCTGCTGATGATTATTCGAAGTGTTCTCCTGGTTGTCGCTGATAATCAATTTCAATTTCCGTTCGCCCTCCTCCCCCGCCTCATCCACCACAAGCAGAGCCTCATCTTCCAGAGAGCCCGGTGCATGTGTCAACGTGGATAGATTTGAATGCTGGGAAGCATTGATGGAGTTCTTGTCTTTCGCAGACGGGGAGAGCACTTTTCCCAAGATACTCTTCGAACCGGAGAGTATCAAATTCTTCACATCCTTTTTGGCTGCGGGCGAAATTTGTGTGGATTTCTCGAGGCCGAAGATGTCATCATCCAACGAGTTCTGATGCATGAGGTGAGCCTTCAGGTGGCTCAAGTTAAGCAGATTCTGCGACAGGTTGTCCGACTTGTAGTTTCCAATGACGTAACTCGATTCGTCTGACGTGGTACCTGGCATAAGCAAAGGGAGTCGCCGAGTGGTTAAAAGCATTCAAGCATTCAATTGGGTTTCATTAAAACAATAAAATATCAGGAGAAAACAAGTGGAAGAAGAAGCTGAATCAATTTACCGATTTGTTCAATTTGCAGTTGTTTTCCCGTGAAGTGCGCGCGCAATTGATGTAAGTACGTCATGACGGCCAGTTTGTCGGGTACGGCCAATAAACTCATGTCGCGTGGCTCAATGACGCGCGGAATGCCGAGCGACTCGGCCGCATCGAAGGCGGTGCGGCAATTTCCGACGACATCGTGTGACGAGAGCTTCGTCATGTCGCTGCGAAGGAGAAGGAAGAGCGTAAGAACGAATAATAGAAGCGGTGTAAAATAAAGATTCAGGACTCACATCAATTCCGGCTCGAAATGATGAATGATCGCGCAAAAAGCCATCCCGTTGCGCCAGCTGGTGGTCAAGTTTGTGACTTTCACACTCGGATAGTCTTTAGTGACCTCTTTGCACCACTCCAGCAGATCCTGACCGGGTGTGTTTTCCTTGAGGATGATTTTCTCGACAGGTTTACAGCTGTTGCTGCTGCTGTTGTTGCTAACCGATAACAAAGATGCATTGTTACTTTGAGTATTATTATTGTTGTTGTTGTTGTTGATGTTGCTGCTCGTGTGATTGGTGATGCTACTGTTGGTCGAGTTCTTGGAGTTGTTGTCATTTTCGTAACTCTTCTTTAAATTTAAGGGCTGCAGCTCTGAACGTTGTTGTTGCTGTTGTGATTGTTTTTCATTTTGGATATTTTTGGGTGTTGTTGTTTTCCTATTATGCTCGTCAGTAGTTACTACCGTTGGTGGTGCAAAGATCCTTGATGTCGATGATGATGATGGTGTTGTTTTTGTTGCTGCAGTTCTCTCTGCTGTCGATGCTGTATTTTTTGTGCTTAATTTTTCCGTAAGCGACTTTATTGTTATTGCTGCTGTTGTTATTGTTGATGTCGCTGTTGCTTTTGGTGTGGCTGCATCTTTTTGCAGCATTTTTACTTCATCTTTATTATTCTGCACCGATGTTTCTTTCTCTGAAACACTTTTTGACGCATTGTCTTCTTTAGCTGTCGCCTTAAAGTCGAGAGCTTTTCGCGCGCTTCCTTCCACTGTGGTTGCTGTTGGTTTCTTATCAACCGGCGTCATCTTGCTAATCGGGGTCGATGTCACAACTTTATAGTTGGACGGAGTGGAGCTTGCAATCGCCAAAGTTTTTGTAGATTTTGCTTCATCACGCTTTTGAACTTCTTTGGCCGGAGTCTCGAGTTTACTTTCCGTAGGAACTTTAGTTGTTGTTGCTGTTAATGGTAACACAGGCATGCTGTTGACCACACTATCAGCATTTTGGTGATGCTGTTGTTGCTGTAGTGTTGCATTTGGTGTCATCAACAACTCTTCATCGCCATCTTGTTTATCTAATTCGAGTTCGAAATTATAGCGATTAACTTCAGCCAATGGAGTTGGATCTTCAGATAATGAAGGTACTACGGAACACACGATACAGTATACAAGAGTACATCAAAAGAAATTACAGATAGCAACAACATTACGTAGGATTAACATACAAGTGAATGGATATTAATGGAAAGGATGAGAAATGAGAAATGAGTTCATTAATGACAAGAGAAAGAAAAGAAATAAGGGAAGAGAAAAGTAGAGAACAGAAATGAAGGATACAAGATTAAGTTACTTTCATTATACATACATATGTACTACTTTTTATTATACAGTTACTACTTCAAAGGTCTATTTACTAATACAAGTATATGGGTACTCGTATGTATGAGTCATACATTTTGTATGATACTATCATGTATGAGTCATACATTTTGTGTTAATGTATGTATATCTTTGTGAATTTATCGTCACTAAGCAGATACGCCAAATAAGAGTACACTTTTAGTGGAGTGACACTTCAAATTCTTAGGTGTCTATAACTGCTCTATATTATCAAGCTATCCTATTATTAGGGATATATACTTTATTAATATACTACCAGACAACAACACTGGAACTAGCAAAACAAAGGGACAGTACACTAAACTAAACTAAGATACTAATTTTAAACTAAGATTTATGGAGTTCGAGCAAATTTAAGTGTACAAAGTCAATAATTCAAAACACAAACCAACCGAAGTTGGTAGTTGAACTAAAGGGTCCGCCATCTAACGTTTTTTTTTTTCAACTAGTGCTTATTTCGTGAATGGTAACACTTAGCTCATGTCTGATTTGACACATAATTATAATAGTTTTATCCTTCCGCTGAACGAATATGGTTGTGTATACGCTTGAACAACGCTGGGAAATATTGCGACATTACTTTGAAAATCATGGTAATGTTGCAGAATGTGTGCGAAAATTGATTTTGCCAAAAAAATCATCTTTTCAGATGAAGCTCATTTTGATCTTGGCGGGAATGTAAACAAGCAAAATTTTCGCATTTGGGGCACAGAAAACCCGCACGCATACATTGAAAAGCCGGTGCACCCAAAACGAGTCACTGTTTGGTGCGGATTTTGGTCCAGAGGCATAATTGGGCCATTTTTCTTCGATAATGAGCAAGGAGTGGTCGTTACAGTCAATGGCGCTCGGTTTCGGGCCATGTTGAACGAATTTTTGTTCACAAAAATTAAGGAGGAGGATATTTTTTTATAGCATTTTCAAAAAAAAAAGAAAGTTATTTGGCGGACCCTTTATAAACTACTATACACGAACTCTACCATTAATACCAATTGTGAGCTTAATAGAAGACGATTATAAGATAAGTCATCCTCTCCTCTTCAAACATTTCAACATCACAAGCACTGCTCTTGAATTATTAGATACTCGTACTTACTGTGTTCACTATACCCATACGCTATATTAATGTGTGATACACTGATATTGTAGTGCGTTTATAATACACATCAAACCACTTTGGCGGTCTTACATATAATAAAGTCCTCATACATACCACTCATTGGCGTTGGCAGATCAATGCATCCGTTAAGACTCGAGGTCATCTGTTCCAGCTGCTGAGTGAAGTCGAACAGATGATCTGAGATATCACCGGAGCTCTCTAGATCAGGGATATCTTCCAAATCGTCGAGGGGAGCAACATCGCAGTTGTTATTGACGGACATGAGTGAAACGACACTCTGCATGTCCTCATCCCTACAGAGACGAACCGAGAAGGAGGAGAGAATAAATTTCCATTTAATTATGAAACGTATGAGTATACGAAAATATTTATGAAGTTCTTAGTACTCACGTGGCTTTTCCCTCGCGGAGAAACACGCAACTAATTGTTAGCTCCAAGTCAGCTGAAGTAATTTTGCGTGAAACCGGCTTTAAGCCCAGAGAAAAGCTCTGTTGAGTAGATTCAATGCTGGCATACTTCCGCATGTTGATGCTTGCAGAGGCGAGGACCCGCTTCTTGCCCAAGGGCGTTACCTGTGAGAAAGCAAAAAGTTGCCGATAAAAATAGGGGGAAAATAATATTAACAGATACATAAAAAATGTAGAGAAATTATATAGTATGTATAAAAAAGGCTCAAAAATAAAAAAGAAAAAGGAATCAAATATAGAAAAATAAAGAAAACGTCGATCCATAGAGAATGTAAATGAAATGCGAAAAGTGCTGGAAACTATTTTGCATGCTTAATTTAATGGGTCACGGCGCAGCGTTGCCACATGTGGCACGGAGATCTTTATTTGCCTTATAACTCGCGAAACGTGCTCTCGAAATGGGTTACATTGGCAATGACCCTATCAGCGAGGTTGAGGTCTGTGTTGCCTCTTATGTTTGGCACAACAGTTACGAGCTACGTTCGCAAGTGGCGCATTTTTCGTTTTTTTATCGAAGAAAAGGAAGCTGAAATCGTTTGTTACGTGACTGAGATAAAATTAACAAATTTTCAGTTTCGCGAGCGATTTTCTTTTATCTTCATTTCACTTATTTTTGCGTTGGTAAAATTGATTCTATTTTTAAATTAGTTCTTAATATTAAAACTAGAAGCGAATTTTAGCGCCCACTTTTTTATTTGTTGTTGATTTCAGCTTCCTTGCGCTTTCGCCAACAGCAAATTTGTGGCTGCGGAAATCATTTCTTTCTATTATTCGGCGACTAAAATAAATCTCCAAGTAAAACAGAAAAATTTACTGCTGGCGCGTGTTAAAAAGCACATTTGGCACAACGGCATAAATTTGTTAAAAGAAAGAAATGAGCTCGAATACTGAAATGAAAACAGAATTTAACCAGAGTTTAACCAGAAGTCGTATAAAGAGCATATTTAATATATTTTATTTAATCCATCAAAATATATGAATTCAGACGCATCTTTTTTCTTTTCCACAAAATAATTCCTCAATTTGCATTTAAAATTAACTCAAATGTAAATTCAATACTATCTCTTGTAGCTTCGTGTCACTTCATGACCCAAATAATTACAATATTTTCAAATGCCGCAGCAGTAATGCAAATTTTGAGGCAGGCTCAACAACCGCAATAACAACAATCGTATGCGCAAAAAAGACCAACAATAATAACAATAATAATAATGAGAACAACAACACGTACAGACACACAATACTGACGCCAACATTTGTGGCTCATTAATTCATAAATACGTGTGTCGCATTATGTTGTAAAGATGTGTTGCGTTTCGTTGTCGCAGCCGCAAAATTATTAACGCCGAGAAATACCTCCCTTAACTCGCACCCCTCGCCTGCTCCTTACACCTTGCTTCCTTGTCTACAGTGTTTCAGACCTGCCTCTGATCGCATTTTATAAACTAATGAACCCTCATTTTAAAAACATGGTGAACTTTATCATGCGTTAAATGAATGATGTGTTAAAGACTGCCTTCGAATTGACACTCGAACGAGCGCTGGGGGCGCTGGCAGCAAAGTGTTTAAATTGCTCAGTGGGATCATTTATAATGACTCTATGAATGAAGAACGAACGTATCAAGAAAACTTAACTACTAATGAGCAAACTACATAAAATGACTATCCTAAAATTCTGAATTTAATGTCACAATTTCAATGTCCTCAATCTTTCGAAAGTTTCAATAATTGTTTATTCAATGATGTTTAATTTATAATATATTCTCTCTATATCTCTCTGTCTCTATATCTCTTCCTGACGGAAAAAAAATATACTCACATATATTGTAATCAAGAATAAAATAAGATTGATATAAAACTCTAAAAAAAAAAGTCAAACCAAAAATAATCTGAACAAACAATTTCAACTGATCTGCAGTTGATTTATTGTTACATGCATATTACAAGTCTGAACTAAGAGATAATTTTAAAGGACTTGCTATTTAATGAAATGTGAAAATTCAAGAAATTTCAAAAGCCTTCAATTATTCTTACAACTTTGATAAATTTTTAAGATAACATTTCTAATAACGTCAGCGAAATTAAATAAATATTTGAAAAATTGTAAAAATGTGTGTAAAAATTATTATGAAAATTCGATATTTTTGAAATGTTGTGGTATAAATTTTCAAATATTTCTGTCCTTATTTTCACATCACTCAAAATGCGGTTTATTATTATTATTTCTACCTATCGTCTTTATTCATAAAACATTTTTTTCATAAATATGAGACTCGATGGGGGCGATGTTCAGTTCAGTGATATTATTTTCTGTGTGCGGTTTTACTTTCTATAGATACGAGTACTTATTTAAATAGTGGCATGATTTACAGTCTTTCATCTTTCTTCCGCCCTCATACTCTCTTTGCGCTTTGCTGTATACATTCAATGACATTTTCAATTAAGCCGGCTTTATGGTTATTTTTTATATTCGTTGTTGTATTTGTGTATCATGTTTGGATCAAGGTGTTCGAACTGACATGATATCTAGTACATAGTAACTTTATATATTGTATTATGTAAGGATTGTTAACAGTGGATGTGTTTTCCACTAGAGAAGTTATTATCTTATCGAATAGTTATCGAAGTTTAGTAAGAAAAAAAAGAGAAAGAATAAATAGTAAAAAAATGTTATTTGTCGAAGGTGTCATTTTCAATATGAACTCCTTTTTAATCAAAAATTACTACAATCCTGGAATCAGTTTCTAAGCAAATTTCTATAAATGAGTTCTTTCGAACTCACTTCTGTTTCCGTTTTACGTGCACACTTAAATTCAATATATTTTTTAAGTTTTTTCATGCACAAAATTTTAAGGTTTTTCAATGTTTCGCAGAAATTTAAATTGCTTCTGCGCTTTTTGCGAAATCACTCAGCGCGCCCCGTCACACCTCCTACACGACGCTCGGTTTCGGTTGAAAGCTGCATAAATTAGACGCTTGTGCAACGTCGAAATGATCATTCGATTCAGCTTCATTAAATAAAAAAAATAAAAAATTCGTCAGCTCCAGAGCAGAGCTGCAGAGTCAGCAAATGAAAGAGTCTTTAAAGACTCTTTTACTCTAAATCAAATGAGATCAAACCAAAGTGATGATGTTGATGTTGAGAGTGGGTGGCAAGCGGAGGGTAGAGAAGAGAGTGGAGTCATACATTCACGTCAAATACAGAGAACGGTACTCATAATTTATACAACTTCGTTTCGTATAATTTTAAGGCGGCGATTTGAGAGTGAAAAATTTTCTAGACTTCAAATTAATTCGCGTTGATTATGTAAATTGCTAACCAGCAAAATGAAAGTAAATCGTTTTCCATTTGCTAATAATTGCATTGGAATTTCATCGAATGTGATAATGGAGGATGTGCGCCTTCGTATTTAATATACGATGTCTTCTTCTTATGCCAATCGGTTGTTGATTAACACAGGTTATTTTCATGATTTCTTTAATCGTGGTTTTTAAAGTAATCACAACTATAATTTTAAGTAAAGAGCCGTCCAACTATGTTTAGATATTATATTATGTGTTCATCCCAGAACACCCTATTATAACTTTTGCGTAACTAAATTTGATCTAATATCCACATCCACCATCAGAGCCTTAATGGCAGCTTGACTGTCGGAGAAGCTCGAAGTCGTACTGATGAGAATATCGTTGCTATAAACAAAAGCTTAAAAATTCTAGTTTTTCGATTTTTTGTTCGATTCAATCGGATATCATAAATGACACAGCAATTAATTCTGATATAGAAATTAAAATAACAGACTGGTTCTGTCCATAATTAGCCGTTAATTTAGAGCTAATCGTGTTCAGTGCGAAGGTGAAACATTTATTATTTCATATAAATTCATTTATTTCGTTGATATCATAACTCATTATGTTTCTTAATTCATAATTATTTTTCATTCATCCATTTCTTTAGTTTTTCATAATAATCATTTATTTTGTTTGCATTTTTTGATGGATTTCTTCACTATTTCGATTCTAGAAAACTAATTAAATTATTTTATATACTGTATCTGCAATATTTGCACAATTTAATTAAATGAGGTCAACAAAACAATCCTTTTCATGTCCTCTCTTTATTGTATTCAAGTTGAGAATATGATTGAATGAACGAAAATAAAATGCCATCACTCGTGAAACAATAGAATTCAATTAAATTGTCAGTCCTTTTAATGTCCTTTTCGTGCTAAGTGTTATCGTTATTGACGTATAAAATCGCAATATTTTACCAAAAGACATCATCATATTTTTTTATTACTAGTCTATTTTAGTTCGATTTTTATTTACTACTTAGTCTATATTACTAGTCTATTTTTTTTATTACTAGTCTATTTATTTTAGTTCGATTTTTTTTCTTCTTAGTTACTGACAAAATTGAGCGTACACCCTAGTTCAAATAGCAAAATTATGAATGCTGGCCTCATAAGTCAATGGAAATTTTTTAAAAAAATTCATATTAACAGATACCATAGAACCCCATAACATTATTGAGCCCCCGCCATGTTTCACAGTGGCCACTAAAATCTTGTTTTGGAGCTGAGAATTCGGTTTTCGTCCAACAATTTGCTTTCCATCTGAGCCCCCAGAGGAATATTTTAGTCTCATGTGTGAACAGTACGTTATCCCAAAAGCTCAGAGGCTTGTTAACATGAGCTCTAGAAAACTCCGTCCATTGAAATTGTTTTTCCGAAGCACACGACGAACTGTTTCTCAGTGGATACAAACTTATTTATGGTTTAGGATACTTCTATTGTTAATTTAGGAAAGTGCAAATAATCTTGGGATTTATTTGCACTTTGCGAACAATATTGCGCTCATCAACTGCTGTTAGAAATTTTTTTCGACCTCTTCCTGCGGAATTTCGAATTGTTCCTTCATACCGATACTTATTAATGATTTTTTGGACGCTACTGTTAGATCTATCAATGGTTTCACCAATTTGCCGATACGATTTTTCTTGGCAACAGAGTTTTATTACTAGTTCTCTAATTCCAAGAGTTGTTTGTTTTCTTGTAGGCGTCATTACGAACACATTACAAAATATAAAGCACTGAGTTTAACCAAATTAGTTAAAAAACGTGCATACATTAGCTGTGTAAACTTTAAAATGTTTTTCAGCGCCTTCTTGATTAAAAGAAGTACAAATTTTTAGCACAATTTCCAAGTGTAAGCTCAATTTTGTGACCTGAATTTAGCGGTAGTTTCCACATTTTGAACTGTTGTGGGGTGTTCTTGTAAAAAAAATAATTTATGTTGGTTACTATTTATTAGGACCCTAGGATATGTTAATATGAATTTTAAAAAAAATTTCCATTGCCTTATGCGGTCAGTATTCACCTTTTTCCTATTTGAACTAGGTGTACGCTGAATTTTGTGAGTAACCGTATGTCGTTCTTGCGTCATTTACAGTTTATAAATACCATAAAGAATTAAAATTGCTTTCTTTATTGAGTTTCCAAATCACAATACTTACATCTTCAATGACAAACGTCCAATCTTTGTCCTCGAGCTCATGAGTTCGTGGATCCTTGAAGAGGGTAACTGAAATAGAGTGATTGTCCGGCACCGGCCAAGAAATATGTCCGACCAGCGGGTTCATCATGTCTGGTTCCCAGGACAAAGGCGCGGAGGCAACGCGGCGCGAACGTCGAGTCCAGACCACAGAAAGATTCGAGGGACGCCTTTAAAATGTGGAAAACAGAAATAGAAGTAAATAACATGCTGTATATTATATGTTCCAACAAAAATTTTTAAAGAAATTTTATTACAAATCTGTTCGGATTTGAAAAACGACTCGAATTTAAAAGGAAATATTGAGAAACTGCAGAAATATAGTAAAATATGAGTTGAATCTAAAAGTGCGTGAAGATAAATTCGTAAATGCGACGATAACTTAGCAAAGGTCTGAACCCTAAACACGAATACGAATTTGTATTTTGTACTCATTCCAAAGTAATAGCTTCAATATTATTTTCACGCACTTTAAATCTAAAGGGATTTATCAAGGCAGGTTCTAAAAAACGTTTTCTGGTATTTTTTTCTAGTGTTTTACTTTCTTAATTGATTTATTTATTGACCTTCACTGAGCTACTTAGCAGCTACTGTCATTTGAGTCGGTTAGCAATGGGGAGGTAGGTGGGTCGGTTTGTAGTCGAAGAAAAATAAGTGCTCAGTAAGCATTATCACATAAAAGTAGGTCAACATCGATTGTACTTTCGACAAATGAGACATACATTTAAAAAAATACTCATTTCGTTAAAAGGATGGACAGGACATTTCAAGGAGTGTAATAAAAACCGAGGTTTATTTGGTATTAAAGTTTAAATGGTCTCATGATGGGAGGAAGCGATGAGAGGTGAGCTTTTAAAGGTTGCGGTTCTTAAAAAGTAATTTCAGTTAGTTAACTTAGAGCACTGTCTCCATTATATGCACTCATTGTATACATTGAATTCATATCGAAAGGGTTTCTCTCCACAAAATTATCATTTGGGTATAACCATATACTATACATATATGCTAATATATACTCAATAACAATAAAAAACTAGTTATACTGTTGTTAAAAACAAAACAACAATTAGTTTGTTCATTGATTACCAAATCACTTCCTCTCTTCTCTTCACTTCACTTCTCTTTTCGGATTTAACCTTTTCATAGACCACGAGAAAAACCATTCATATTTATGAAGTACGATTTGCATTTTGTTTACATTGAACACTGTAAGGAAGAGCGACAACAATAAATAATTTATATGTATTTTCAACCGACAAAAACTGTACACAAAAGATTGCCAACGAAGTGTGAAAAATGTCATCAATTGTCAAACATTGAATTCACCTGGCTTTAGATGATGATGTTTTATTCAATAAAGAGCAAAGTCCATTTAAAGCAGCTCTCTGCTGTAAAACCATATATACATAAATCCCCTTACATATATATACATACGTATCTATTTTTGTATATATAAATAGAAGAATAGAAGTCCATAAAAAAACTTGGATTTGGTTTAAATTGTGAATAAAAACAAGCCACAACCACAACAACAACAGCATTATTTACGCTTTAATTGCTTCTTAAGCGAAATTCTGATTTTAGATACAATATTGTTATTCATACTTTCAAACTTGTATACTTGTAGAAGCAGAAGCTGACAGCAGCGGAAGTGTATCGACCTCGTACCCTTATATCCGGTTATTAATCACTATTTTATGTATATTTTTGTATTTAGTTTTATGAACTCATTGTACATTGTAAAATCTTGTATATAGCGTCACTTTTTAAGTTACCTATTAAAGCAACAACACCATGACTTCAAACTAAAATTCGATATGACACGATATTGTTATTGTAGCGTTGTTAAAATTTCTTGGATTTTGTGAAAAGGTTTGAATATCGTATGGCAATAATTTTGATATGAGTAGATATAAAAACATATCGGATGATTTCATTTAAATATTACTAACTAAAGGACTAACAGTCTTCAAAATAAGATCTAATTTCGATTTTTAAACCATCTGAGAGAGTATAAAGTTATTTTTTAGCGCCATCTCTGGTCGAAATTCATCTGAGTTTCTTTCATTGCCGTTAACATCATACAAAGTGCACAAGTATATATATATATCATTATAATTGCATTTCTTCAATATTGATTTTTCTTCAATTTACGTTTTTCTGTATATCAAATTAATATTTAATGGAAATCTCTTTTCTGACAAATTGATGTCTATCTCTCTTTTCGGTGATGACAAATTGATTTGCTATGCACAATCAAACCAAAAGAATTGCTCTCAACGTTTACAGTAAATCAAGCCTATTGTAGGCAAACTTCCAGTACAATCTACAGTCAGAAAACAGATTGCTTGAAAGCACAGAATTTTCCTTTATAAAAACAAAAAATTATTCACTTGGACTGTTACCTAAATTGGTATCCAGAGAATTGATTTTATAGCTGCACACAAATTTAGTTCGATTAAAATAAATTAAAAGCTTACAGCATTACCATCAACTTTTTTTAATATTTTAGTCAAATTCTAAAACAAGAATTCTGAACTAATTAGAACGATCCTAAAATGAATCTTTTAACCACTTCGTAGAACCTGTTTCACAACTTTAAAAGATTCGCTTTTTACGTATAAACTTTTGTTTTCTATAGTTTTGTGCTTTTTTCTGGCAAATATGCAGCCCCGAAGCAAAACAAAACAAGTCGGAGACAAATCGCAATACTTCTTAATGGAATGGCAAACTACTGTCTCGATGACTATTCTTTTTGGCAACAAGCCAGAATGTCGACAGGCTACAGAGAGAGAGAGAGAGAGAGAGAGAGAGAGAGAGAGAGAGAGAGAGAGAGAGAGAAGGAGACAGCATGGAAAAAGGAAAGCGACGGATACAGATAACGAAAGCAAATCGCAATAAAATGTACGTAGAGGAGCAGCAATTCGATTAAGATGCTGTGTAGAGAACTCTAATTGATATTGAGAACATTTGAAATTAATTAACAGACTAAAGAAGAGTAAACATTTGCAAATAAAAGTAAGATCAAAAAGCAGTTCAAAGTAAGATCAAAGTTCAATTTTAATAACGAATGTTAAAGTCTTTATTTAAAATAACGTTAAGATACGATCTTGTCACTATGAGAGATCACAAACGAGAGAATAAAAGAACTCTTCGTTTCTATAAAGTAAACTACTATTACGCATCCTTTTAAAAACGGACATAGATAACATGCGACCACTCGTCGCCTCTTATCTTCTTAGAAAAACAATCAAAGTATGTTTACGTTGACTTAACGGAATAACATATTTCCGATCAACGTATTTTTGCTTCGGGTCACAGAATTTCACAAGAATGTGTTATTGCGTATTTCTTTATTTATTTTAAACTGAAATTCTTGTGCATTCAACAAGCAGCAAGTCAACTCCGAAAAAGCAGGAAGTCAACTCCGAATGCAAGGCACCGAAATACGCAGATATACAGATGCACAGCTACAACTACAAATTATGTTGAGTTTCTTCAAAATAAATTAAGTACCAACTCGTGCAAGCAATTCAAATTCTAGAAATGCAAACATGTTGTCAAGTGAGGAGGTTTACGTTCGCTTTTAGGTGGGTTTTCATAATTCTTGTCGTTGTTGTTTTATGATTGCTCTCAATCAAAGACCAATCGACAACAACACCACAACAACAATAAAAGTTTAAAGATACTGTTTTTGTATATCAAAAACAATCACTACAAGGAAAAGTCAGGAAAATTATTTTCTATGCATTTATGCGAAGAATGTCGAACGACCGCAGATAACTAGGCGATAACCACCAACAGAAGCATCACCAGGAACAGTAGCAACAGCAGCAGGAGCACCAACACCAGAAGCAGCAGCATTCATACTCGTATCTATCGATTTTTTATACATTGTATTTTATCGCTTCTTCATTTAAGAAAAGCATTTCTTCATTCTTCATATTCTCTTCCCCTCTCCTTCTTCGATTCCACTGCCATTCGTTTTGGTTCATTGCTGTTGAGTGGCACGCAATGCTGCTGCTGATAAATGCTGTTGTTGCTGCTGCTTCCTGTGATTTGCAACATCAACATCACTCACGACGACTGACTGACACACATACACACACTGATGATCCATAAACGACCGACCTACCCGCATAATCGGTGGTCCATGGAAAACAATAACAACAGAAACAACAACAAAAACTTGTGCATGACGCATTGCAGAAGTTGTAATCGATGATGTAATTGTTGTTGTGTTGTAGAGCTTATGTGGTTATTGTTACTATTGGTGGCATTATTGTCGTTGTTGTTTTTGTAATTTTTATCATTATTATTGCTATGGTTGTTGTTATTGGGGGCTGATACACGAGTCATCATTGTGCGTGTCTCAAATAAAGCTCTAAAGTTGCTCAGTGATCACGACAAAATATTATGCATGACTCAAAAATCGTGTACGTGCAAGCGGTTGAGAGTGTGTTTGTAAGCGCTTTCATTTCAACGAAAGCACTGTACGGAGTGATTGATTTGACGTGTCAGTAGCAGCAGCAATGTTTGCGTTGACGCACTGTCTGTTATGCCTGCATTTATGGAATCTACCATTTATGAGATCGCATTCTTCGAACTTTTTTAATTGTATTTTCCATTATTTCTTGTAATGACCTTCAACTGTTTTCTACCTTTTCGCCAGACGCCTTTTTTACAAGTATTTCCAGGTTGTAGAAATGGACAACAGGTGAAAGGGTTAGGATATATAAAAAATAGAAAGAGAGCAAGAGCATGGCGACCTTTTTTGTATTTTGTTTTTGATTTATAATTCTAAAAAACGTTTCATCCTTTCTTCTATATTTCCAAGAAAATTCGTTGGTTATGGGTCAGTTTTTTTAAAATAGGAGTACAGGCTATTTTTACATTTCAAAAATAAATTGCTAGAGCTACAATTGATAATAAAAGAAAACAATAACAATAACAGTAAATTTCTAAGAAAACCCTAAAAATAAAAAACCGAATTAATTTAATTATTACAATTGGTTTGACAAACAGTAAAAAAGCCGACGGCTTTTCAATACATTTTTTTCTTGCTACCTGCATGTATGTTCGCTTCCGCGAAACCCTTGCTGCGGTTGCTGTGCATAGTAAAACAGGAATAAAAGCACAAGAGATAAGAAAAATTTTCAGACCCTGCTTCGAGTTTTGTATGCATGTATTTGTTTGATGATCGTGAGACAGCCAAAATGTTTGCATCAAATGTTATGAGCGTTTGGATCGCAAGTTGTTCCACTTTTTAAAACCAACCAATCAGCGTGAGTGATGCGCTCATACTGATGAGTCGTGTATCAGCCCCCATTGCTATCATAATCTAGAAGAGAGAAACCTTTGAGCCCGGAAAACTATTCATTCCTTTTATAAAACAAAAACAAAAAAAACTGCAAATACATAATGTAAAAAATTAATTATTATTTCCTGTTAAGTTTACATTTTTGTAGCATTGAAAGAATGTTTAAATATCCTTTAAGCTGACGTTAAAAAAGTCTTTTAATACTTATAACCGTATATCATAAAAATCCCTAAAAATGTGAATGCTAATGAATTCAAAAGTAAATCAAAATCAGTAAGATTGACTAAAGTAAGTAACAAATAAAACTAGAGCAAAGATGAATTGAATCTTCATTTGGATAAAACTGCTATCCGCATCTGGTGATGCTACTTAAGTGAATAAATAATTTAGTAGCGTACTGCGATAGAGATAAATAAAGGCGCTCTCCAGGGAGTCATTACAATGTAGCAAATCGGTTGGCTTCCTCACTTGTGTGCATTCAGTATAAAAACACACTCTTGTTAAGAGTATTGCGAGCATTAAAAATAAATATAATGTTTATCGGAGCGAAAATGTATTTAATGTATTTAATATATATCTATTAAAATATTGAATTCAATCACTACACCGCTATGAGTAAGTTTGATAGCACGCCAAGCAGCGTTGATGGCCACAAAATAGATAACGAGGCTCGCCGAGAAGTTTGTTTATTGCCACTGCTTGTGGACGGAGTGGCAACCACAGCGTTTATTACGAGTGACAGTATGGTTTCAACACTTATGGTATATTTGTGAGAGTGATGAGAATACGCTTTGCTTCGCCACTTCGGCGTTTCGGTCTCTCAAGTCACCATAAAAATGTATTGCATTTATGGTAAGGATTGACTATTTTTATTGGATAAGAAAAATATTATATGTACTGTAAAAGAGGGGCATTGATTATTCCTTATCATCAGGCACTTATGACCTAAAGGAAATGAATGTGAAATATTGCATTTCGTAGTTTATTGTAACAATGATAAGAATGAACGAAACAAACGAAGAAAAGGATCTAAAAAAGTTTTTAAAGAAATTCATTATTCTAAAAGGACAAATACTTGAATATCTTGATATAAATACTTGATTTATCGAAAACTATGGGTATTTAGAAATCACCAAAGTGACGCTTAATAAAACACAGAAGTCATTTTTTTAACGAGTCATTTCTCATTTTTAAGTATTTTTGTAGGTGGCAAAACTTAAGTAATTCTCTTTCACACATACACACACCCCAGCAGTAAATGAATGGAATAAAATGATCTCTTCTCTTTCTTATACAATTCAATATACACTACCGGCCAAAAGTTTCGAAGCACCACTCCTGTTCATAGAAAATCGTGTGGCATTTCTATATTATTGTATAAATTTCGATTTTTTCTTTTTTAATAGAATGGTTGTAAAGTGGTAACTGTAATATGGAACCCAAAACGGGTTTACGGCGTTCATTGTTTAATTGCATGCGCAAACAATGCACTAAGTCAAGAAATTGGGTTTTTTTGTTTATTGCACTTGCCATACAAAATCGAGAAAATGGGTTATAAAAAACCTTTTTCAGGTACTCAGGGTAATTTTTTTTAATGGGGTAATTACTAAAGGTAATTATGAATAATTATTACAATCAATTTTTTACCCTGGGTCAAGTATAAAAGGCTGACCTAGAATATTGACACCATTCTTTGTTCCTCAAGATTCAAACTGACCAAACGTTAAAAAAACCGAAGGCATGCCAAAAAATATGATTGACATAAGATCTGCAGTGAATACTCTTCATAAGGAAGGCGATTCCGAGCGGATAATAGCACACAAATTAAAAATTTTGAATAGTTTTGTGCATCGCACCATACAAAGGCACAAGGATTATGGAACTCTTGAGGACCTTCCGCGGTCCGCAAGGCCAAGATCGACAACAAATCGTGAAAGTAGAGCAATAATAATATCAAGCAGACGGAACAGCAGAAAAACGGCTCTAGAAATACAAGCCGAAATCAATAACAGTCGATCAAACCCGGTGTCACTAACAACTGTAATAAGGCGGCTAGAGATGCTGGTCTTTGTGGAAGGATTGCTAAAGAAAAACCCTTACTTCGACCACGAAATAAAAAGAGAAGGCTTCAATGGACACTAACCTATAAGAAATGAACCGAAGAGGACTTAAAAAATGTTCTTTGGAACGACGAATCACACTTCGAGCTGTTTGGGCCAAATCGAAGAATTTTCGTCAAACGTAGTGCCCAAGAGAAGATGCTGCTGGAGTGTGTAATACCAACAGCGAAGCACGGCGGCGGTTCCGTTATGTTCTGTGGATGCTTCTCAAGCAATGGAGTAGGCAAAGGGGGATTTTTTGATGAAAAATCAGTTTAGACGTTTTTGTAAAAATTTTGAAAATAAAAATTATTCTAAAATATAATTTTAATGTAATTTGAAAGGAAATATAATAAACTTTAAAATTTACAATTAAACTTTTTATTTTTAAAAGCTTTGGATACTTATTGTTAAGATTTGTTGAAATTTCAAGGGTGCTTCGAAACTTTTGGCCGGTAGTGTACATACCTTTGAAGACGATTACTTTATCTTTTATACAAATGGAAATTACAGTAATCTACAGAATGACACAAGCTAATAAAATACAAGTATTGCCAAGCCAAATATTGGCTTAAGAAAATCTTATATAAGTATCAGTTCTATTATCATCGACTAACAAATCGATTTCAATCTTTTCCTACTGGGATTCACGAACTACGGCAATCGCAGCCATACATGCATTATGTAGGAGTACATTCGACCTCAATTCCTCGTTTTAGTAGATATTCTTACAAAGTCAAATATAATTTGTTCCCTTCCAAGGACACTTTAGCAAGAATAAAAATATAGCAGTACTCAGTTGGAGAAAAACTCAAATCCGCAAAAGTTAAAACATATCGATTTTTTAAGTATCAACGTTTTGAGTGTAGATTTCTACTTACTCATGCTTGATGTTGATAAAAGTGTAGCTTTCTACTTCTACAAGGACTTTTCCGTTTCCTTTCAAAGAACGCAAAAATATAACCAACAAAGGGCAACGAAAAGCAATGATTGTTGTTGCACTTCGTTGTCGATTGTTGTGTGAACATTCTGGGAGTTGAGGAGAGTCGTCGTCGTGGGCATGGAGATTGAACTTCTGTTATTGACATTTGAAAATGACCAAAGTGCAGATTGTCAGCTGAATGCTTTAAAGCAAACCACACCAAAAATTCCCCTCCATCATCGTTCACATTTTCTCTCGTGATATTCAAGCGTTGGATACGATAGAGTAGGCAGGAAGAGCGGAGAAGGGTGCCATACTTCAGAGTATGCTTTGGGGAGAGTATCGTGCTCAAGGGTCGACTGCGGCTGCCTAACTTCGGGAGTAATTTAAACATTTAAACATACATACAAACATGCATGAGACATACGAAGTGAACAAACCCGCATAATAACAAAAATGTTCACTTTAAATAAGGTTGAGGTTATGGTTGAGCAAGGACATAAAAAGCAGAACCGACTCCAATATTCTTATATGTGTACATGTATGTACTAGTATGTACATGTTCTTTCTCGTCGCAACGTTGTTTTGAGGGTTACTTCAGGCTCAAACTAAATGAAAATCATATCAAATCTAAAAGTAGGTATAGTAACATGACGCTTCTTTTTATTTTGCACTTAAATACGGCAAACTTTGAAATAACTTTATTACTCGTATAAACAAAAGTTACGAGTTCACATTTCATATTATAGTAGTAGTAAAATACATAATGTATTGTATTATGATTTCATTATTAAAATTAACTCCATAATTAGGTTAAGTGAAATGCTACGACGGTTCTTGAAGAGGACGCTTTTAAATTTAAGGTCACTACGTAACTGTGACCATGACCGGGATTCGCTTCATTTTCCACTCGATAGTTCGTTGCATATACACATGTACATATGTACTATATATTGTATTTCTGTCATTGGATTGGATGAATGTTTCACATTTCATATGCTTTTCCACTTTCTTGACTAGTGATTTAACACTTTCAGTAGTTTAACACTCGTAATTATATATTCTTCATTGCTCAATTCATTCATGTCACCAGCGTGATCAGTCATCATCATCTATCATGAGTAACATGATTGTTATGTTATCATCGTAATCAATGATCAGTAAATGTGATCTCATGATTTACCAATTGAGTCAATGTGATCTGATCCATCACAATCATCATCATTTAGAACATGAAATGTGATGGTAGTCATGAGCCAATTGTTGGGCTCATCCTAAGATATCGAAATGGAGTTACAGCAGTTGATCACATTCTCAACTCTTTTAACGAGTTTCGAATTTTTTTCCATTTACAAATAGTCTTAATTTTACTGAATTCTACGATTTTAATTAAGTAGAAATGACTAATTTTAAAAAGACTTCAGCCAAATTGGATCCTTTTGTTATCCACAGAGAAGCATTATTTCGTTGTTATCCACAGAGAAGCATTATTACGGTCCTTAAGCCGGCGGAGATGCGGACGGGGAAAGTGTTCGTATACCGCCCAGCCACGCCTTGTCTGACAGTGTGAAGGTTTATTTGCTACACTCACCGCATAGTTTCCCATTATTTAGTAATAATTGCGCCATCAGGATGGATTCTTTCTCAATAATAAATACCACCCTCCCAAGTGTCTTCCCTTCCTATCCTCCAGCTTATGAAATGTTCGTTTGGAAACACAAGCAATTAAAAAGGGAGAAACCGCTCTTTTAATGACGATGCTTCCTTATCGTATATAATTTTTAGTTTCTTTCGGTTTTAAAAAGCAAACTAAAAATCGAAGTAAAGAATAAAATGCATTAAATTATGTACATTAAACTACACGCACACACACACACACACACGTTTGCTTCTTCATTAGTTTGCTTTCTTGGTTGATTGGTGTAAACAGCGCAACACATGCGATGGAGAAGTAAACATGTGTTGGTTATTTAATTTGTTTGTACAGTAATTGCAACTCACAACAAAAATAACTGCAAACATTTTGGGTTTTTTTTGCTTTTGGTTTTGTTTTTTCTTTTGTTGCTAAGTAACTAACTTCAAATATTTTCCACTTCAAATATGAAATTTATTGATTTTTGTGTTGCTTGATTGAATGAATGAATTTTTGTATTTTTGGATGATTAAGAAACGTATAAAATTTGGTAAATTCTTGAAATTTTATGTTACAATAAAGAAAATACAGAAAATACATGATAGAGATGACTTTCGTTGCATTGATGGATTTTCAATTTTATTTCTTTTATTTAATTTTCTTCCCTCTTATAAAAACAAGATAAGATTTCGTTATTAAGATAATCTATTCTGGTGCAATAAACACACTCTTATCTCTGAGTAAATTAAATGTCAGCATTATAAAAATAGTTATCCTTTATATATGCCTTTCCTTCCAACATTCCACTTTTTTCCCTGTTGGCAACATTTACTTTGCTTGCTCTCTTTAACACTCAAGATGAGTTTTTTATGCTCAGAACGTAAAATGAGCCATAAAATGAGGAAAGATATTTGTCAGCATAAAAAATACTATTGTACTTAAGTACCTAGGAGTCATTCTCATTTTCTACTCTGCTGCAGTCGGTCAACAACACAGTTTCTATAGATTATCAGGAAGGACGCTCTACATGATGCTGTTGTTCTTCTCTGTCTGTATTTCTGATAGCAAATGTACTCCAGCGTTAGGAATGGAAATATTTTAAGGGGTAATAAAATAGCAAATTATTAAAGTTTATGTTAGGAAAAGAATATCGTAAAAAGGAATTTTTTAATATTATCAGTTTTTTCGAAAAACAATGAAGAGGATTTTAGTACCAAAACGTTTCATTGACCTTAGAAGCAAAGATTGTCTATTGACATTGTTATTAGATTCAACTGGCTCAATATTGACCAATAGTAGTAATTAATACCTGTAACTAGAGCATAAAATCAACAGCTTAACTTAGTTTTAATTAAAATACTGAAATTAAAATCCATTTATATTAATCACTTTACAAAAAACTTATATTCTCACTTTGTTATTTATAAACTGTTACTTCTGTTTATAAATAAAACTCATAAATCTCATTGGTTTTTTTACGTTATTGTATGTTATGTACTATTGTTAATATTGTTGCAATAACTCTGTGCCTTAAGTAATGTAATGACTTTTATTTTTCTTCGAGATGGACAAAAATGTATTTTTTCTTCTTTCTTCTTCTTTCTTCACTATTTACATTTTTTATACAATTCGAATTTAAAGATTCAGTAACACTCGTTAAAGAAGTATACAAAATGTACGATTTTAGTTGAATTTTATGTGAAATCTATCCATCCTATGAAAGCGTTTGTTTTTAGTTTAAAGGATGAAATCTTTGTAATCTTAATGGTGAATATAATCACAAAGCAATGATTACCTAAAAAGAAAACCCAACTCAGCGAAGACCTCATGCATTTTTATAACTCTCTGCATATTTTATAATGACTCACATTTCTTATGTCTGAATCATAATTTAGCAATCATAATTACAGATGTATATATGTACATATGATTGTATATAATAGTGACAATAAGAGTAACAGAATAGAGAAGATATTTAACCATAAACTACATTATTATAATATCATATTATAGAAAAGTAAATATTCCCCTAAAAATGTCCTTCCTGGGAATGTTTTTCAAAGCGCAAATATGAATTTCTACAATCATACACTTGTGAGCACAATTCCCATAATATTTCTTTTTGGGATAATAAATTTCCCTTTATGGGATATTTTTAATTTTTATATACATATGTAATACAATAGAGTTTTCTCTAACTTTCCACAAACGTTTCACTTGGGAAATTTTATTTCGTTTACGAGAATTTTTGAATTTTTTGAAAAGACACCCTGCAACACATCCAAATCAAGTGTTTTAGTCATGCTCTGATTATAGAGAGCAACACGATTATCTATCTATTTGATTCGCTCTCTGTTGGTGGCTGCTGATGCTTTTCATCCACTCTTCCACCGTCAATACATCATACATCTGACAAACCGTGAACAAAAGGAGTTTCGTTCTTCTAAAAGTAGAACTCAAGCTTCCGCACTCTCAATCAGTGAGACAAACGTATGTACGCAGCCAGTCAGGCGGACAGTCGGGTAGACGGGCGAGCAGTTGGACGGGAGACTCCATCATTTGGCAATAAAAAACCTCTTGTGCTTAATTTTCTTGGTTACAGCATCCAAAAACAGCATCAGATCACAGTAGACAAGCCGACGTGTGTTTTTATATCGCTGCAGATGAAAGCAGCAACAACACTTCAATTTCAATTAATTTCCACTTATGAACTACAAATGGTTGGAAAATGTTTATTTATAGTGAAGGAACCTGAAATTTGAAGTCGACATTTTTGTTTGACTGTCTATCAAATGGAGGAATCTCTGCAATATAAAGTCTACAGAATATCTGCAATGACGTATCTTTTAAGGTTACATGGGGGATTCGATTCAGTTCAGTTTCGCATTAGAGTCAAAACTTTTCTTACTTTGATGGCCAAAAACTCTGATAAACTCGCGATTTTATTACAGAAAATTTCGGTAAGGAAATTTCGCTGAATTCCTTTTTCGTTGCTTATGCATGAAATACATGTATTGGGTGTCACCCACTACACCGTTAATGTGTCCATCCCCTGCGTCTACCGTTCAACATATTTCAAATTACGAGCTCATCACTTGTATTATTTTTAATGAACCCAACAATATAGGTGTCAAAAGACCAAAAAAACCCTAAGTAAAGCGATTCTGAAAAAGTTCAAAATTCTAGAATGAGCTCATTACGTTTCTTCTCTCATCTCAGAGATTTACATAGCAACCTTTAGTTGCTAAACAAGCACCAGGAATTACGCCCGTTTTTCATTTGACTCCCTCCAAATTCAAGGAAAGGCAAGGATACAAGAAGAAAACTGAAAACGTGTTTAATGAGTCCAACGAATCCGCGTGAAATAAATGAGTACAAAACACATAACGTTGTGTGAAAAACGCTTCAGCGTATTGAGCAGGAGAAGAAAATTGTTTCGACTTCAAGGAAAAACGTTCACACAGAATTCCTAAGAGATGTTGTGTTCAGTGGTATTTTTAAAACTTTAAAAATATCCCATAATAAAAAACAAGCTTCACGCAAGGGAACAAAGAAAAACAGCAACAAGAAACTGAACACTTGTTTGCAAACAATTTGTGGGAAAAACTATAAAAGACGTCAGGCGGTCTGCTTTTTGTTGAAATGACTGCGATAGATAAACTTTTCGTCTGCTTCTCTTTTGCATTATTTTCGCCATCTCTCTGCTTGCGAAGCTCATTTGTGACCAGAATTTTCGACACGACAGACTGCGAATGTTGTTGTTGTTGGGTTGGAAGTTGAGGGTAAAATATATCAAAATTACTGGCGACTACTTTTTAAGCCCGGGTTCTAATAAGTGGCTAGGATGCACGCACGAATGCAAAAATATATTCTTTCTCATTCTTCCTCCTCTCCTCCTCCTCTTCTTTCTCTGTTGTTAGATGTACCAACGGGTACCCTTCGAGAAAACATTGAATCGGCCGAGTTCACTTTTGAAATGAATTATAATTGCATAAATGGAAAGGAAAATGAAAAATTTTCTGTTTTCATGGCAACTAATTTAAAACATTCGAACAAATACATTTTGAAATTCATTTTTATAACAATTCATTGTCGTTAGGCTTCGTTAGCAACACCTCGAGGTCTCTACAGTCATGTACATATGTATATACGATATTTCCCAAGATGTCTTTGAACTTGATCCATATGTATATCCATATGTACGAGTACACATTTGAAAGGTTCAAAGAACTTCAGAAACGAAAGAAAGCCAAAGAAAAAATGTTGCTTTTCACGAAATAACTTCTTAGGAAATGAAAATGTAATCAAAGCTTGGTTCTTCCAACGCTGCAGAGACAATAGTATTTGTGGAAGTAAGTATGTAGGTTTCACTGTTTTTGTTGTCGTTATTGTAACTGTTGCAGTTTCTAGAACTATCACAACCAGAAAAATAAATTCTTCTGTAGTTGAAATATAAAATGCATTTCATTATGTGCGAAATTAAAAATTAAACTTTAAATAAACGGAGGCACATCCATCGTATAAACAGTAAAATAAAATAGGAAACATTTCAATTTTAATTAAATTTTTTCTATTTCATATAGCAACAAAAGACACACAGACTTTTAATTAATCTGCGGCTGTGGGTACAGAAAACTGAGCTTTGACTTTGACCTTGATCAGAGAGCGGCATCGTCTCATGAAATTCGATGAACTGCGTTCAACGCTCTTACAACTTGTTGACCATGCAAAGAAATATTGTTATTATTATTACTTCTGAATACTTATTTTCGCTTCATTTCTCCTGACGCATGGAAATCTCAAGGATTATAACACTGAACTCTTTGAATGTCTCGATTTAATGGCTTCGAATTGAATCCAAAGACAAAGCATATTTTTCTTGTCGGCGAGAATATTTAATGTACGAGTATAGCTATAAATTCTATAATATAAATATGTATCTAAAGCTACTGAAATTCTTTGAATAAAGAAAAAACAACGGCTTTTATTATTTCCTTTTGCCATCCTTTACAATGTCTGTCTTCCTTTCTTCTCTTTCTGCTTTGCTCTTAAAATTTGCTAATTTTAGTAAAAATACAATAATAAATACTCTGAACTGAGCAGACATTTTTCAAAAATAAGTATAACATTGAAGTGACTCGTTTGAGAAAAATTAGTTTGAGGTTTAAGATTTAATTATTAATCTTTTTTTAATGAGGTTTAAGACATATATAATATAATAAAATAAATATACATATAATAAATATAATATATATATGTATATATATTATATATATGTATTATATAGCAACATATATATTATATATATGTAATATATATATATATACATATACACTACCGGCCAAAAGTTTCGAAGCACCCTTGAAATTTCTACAACTCTTACTAATAGTTATCCAAAGCTTTTAAAAATAAAAAGTTTCATTATACATTTTAAAGTTTATTGTATTTGCTTTCAAATTACATTAAAATTAAATTTTAGAAACTTTTTTATTATCAAAAATTTTTACAAAAATGTCTAAACTGATTTTTCATCAAAAAATCCCCCTTTGCACTGAATAACTTTTGCTACAAGTCTTGGTATTCTGGCGATTAATTTCTTTATGGTTTCCTGTTGTATATTGTTCCATGATTCCAACAATGCATTCCACATTTCCTCTGTTGACGTAGTCGCTTTTTCTTGCACTTTTTGGTCCAGCTCATCCCATAGAAGCTCTATTGGATTGAGATCGGGTGACTGGGCAGGCCAAATCATATTTGTTAATATTCCAGATCTTTGTTTGTTCTCTAAATAGCCTCTGCACAATTTGGAACTGTGTTTGGGATCGTTATCTTGTTGCATTACGAAACCTTCGCCGATCAATCGTACGCCTGATGGTATTGCATTGTGCTGCAGTATCTTTCTATACTCTTCCTTTCGCATAATTCCATCGATTCGAATTAAATCGCTTACTCCATTGCTTGAGAAGCATCCACAGAACATAACGGAACCGCCGCCGTGCTTCGCTGTTGGTATTACACACTCCAGCAGCATCTTCTCTTGGGCACTACGTTTGACGAAAATTCTTCGATTTGGCCCAAACAGCTCGAAGTGTGATTCGTCGTTCCAAAGAACATTTTTTAAGTCCTCTTCGGTTCATTTCTTATAGGTTAGTGTCCATTGAAGCCTTCTCTTTTTATTTCGTGGTCGAAGTAAGGGTTTTTCTTTAGCAATCCTTCCACAAAGACCAGCATCTCTAGCCGCCTTATTACAGTTGTTAGTGACACCGGGTTTGATCGACTGTTATTGATCTCGGCTTGTATTTCTAGAGCCGTTTTTCTGCTGTTCCGTCTGTTTGATATTGTCATTGCTCTATCTTCACGATTTGTTGCCGATCTCGGCCTTCCGGACCGCGGAAGGTCCGCAAGAGTGTGATAATCCTTGTACTTTTGTATGGTGCGATGCACAAAACTAGTCGACATTTTTAATTTTTGCTCAATTATCCGCTCGGAATTGCCTTCCTTATGAAGAGTAATCACTGCAGATCTTATATCAATCTTATTTTTTGGCATTACTTCGGTTTTTTTAACGTTTGGTCAGTTTGAATCTTGAGGAACAAAGAATGGTGTCAATATTCTAGGTCAGCCTTTTATACTTGACCCAGGATAAAAAATGGATGGTAATAATTATTCATAATTACCTTTAGTAATTACCCCATAAAAAAAAAATACCCTGAGTACCTGAAAAAGGTTTTTTATAACCCTTTTTCTCGATTTTGTATGGCAAGTGCAATAAACAAAAAAACCTAATTTCTTGACTTAGTGCATTGTTTGAGCATGCAATTAAACAATGAACGCCGTAAACCCGTTTTGGGTTCCAAATTACAGTTATCACTTTACAACCATCCTATTAAAAAAGAAAAAATCAAAATTTACACAATAATATAGAAATGCCACACGATTTTCTATGAACAGGAGTGGTGCTTCGAAACTTTTGGCCGGTAGTGTATGTATGTATAATAAAGTGTTAACATATAAGAATTCTTGAATAAGTATTATTATTGAATAATTTTCAAATAAATTATTCCTGATTTTATATTTATTAGTAATGAAACAAAGTTTTCTTGGAAATATTTCATGAATTATCAAGGCAAAAGTACATAAAACCGAACTTCCAAAATATTACTATCAACTATTGACGAAAATTTCAATATTAATATTTTACTACGACTACGATTACTTAATATTCGATGAGATCTTTCAATTCTAAACTCGATCACTTTTGTTATTGGCCACGCTGTTTGTTTTTCATGTGAATTGAGTTCAACCGCAAACATTTGCTAATTGCCAATGCGATCCGTTTTCGTCTCCGTTTTTGTTGTTGTTTTTTATTCTTGTTGTTATTGTTAAGTTGAACTTTTGCTTCAAATTCACTTGCCGCTATCTGATGGTTGCTATTCTATTTGTATCTGTGTCTGTTTCGTATCTGCTGCTGTGAAAAATTGTGTGAAGCTGCGAATTATTTTTCACAGTAGCAAAGCCGCCGCCTTGCTTTTGTTTATAACGCAATCCGTTTATAGAAAATCGGTTATTCTTTTATACTCTTTTGCTCTTATTGCGGTTTTCTCTGCTTGTTTAATTTTCAGTATGATCTACATTTTCAACATGAAGCCTCATCAATACGATTCAATACTGTTTCAATTTATTACATTTTAATCTAAATTAAATAACTGTTTGCCTTGCTTAAAGACTAACTGAGAAATACAGAGCTTGACGTATACATTATTTTAATATTAATTCTTTGAAATATTAATCTAATCTATAAAATGAAATCGTTGACGGTGCAAAATAATTTTAATTTGAATCAATTTTATATGATTTTGCAAATAAATTTGTAATCAATTTTAAATCCAAGTATTATAGTGTTTATTCTAATTTAGTTTATTCTCTATGGGTATATAATATAGTATAATATATTTTTTATACTTAACACGTTTTCTCTGTTAATCTAAGATGCTAAATAAATTGTACATATTTAAACTATATTAATTATATTTAAAACACGTATTAGCTAAGCATCGACATCTTGATTATTCAGTCTTAAATAAATTGCTGCATCATTTATTTGTTTACAGTTTGTTTATTTATTTGATTTATTTGATAAAAGAAGAAAAAACAGAAAAATCATTAAACGTTTGTTATTCACTATTATAATCATATTCATAATCGAAAGTGATAATAATTTAACATAACACTAAAAAAATTTGGCCAAATATCAAACCACTTTTCCACTTTCCACTTTTGATTTCCTCGATAATAAGATTGCCAAAACACATTCAATTGTAAAATATTCAAGTTCAACATTAAATCTAAAAAATACGAAAAGAACATATACTCAAATTTCAAAATGATTTTAATTAAAAATTCGAATTAAATTAATAAAATGAGTTGAAGTGTTGATAGGAAAACTAATAAAGTAAAATACATAATTACTAAATTAATTGTTAGATTCGTTTATAGTTCTTTGATTAAAAATGCAATGAATCGTTTCAGTTTTACTCTGAAATAACTAAATTTGTTTAAAAGCGACCAAACCCCTTTTCTAGAGATTGATAATAATTCATAATACCCGTTTATAGCTTATGAGTACTTGTTCACAATATAACCCCGGTAAGTAAATCACAACAGTTCATACATTTTTGTATAGAAGTATGTATAAGTAGGTTTTTATTCTCAAGGTGTAGAAACGGTGTACTAAAAGTCTGCGATAAAAACTTCGATGAATGTATAAATAACTGGCCTACATTCTTCGATCATCATTCAATGATAGATACTCGTAATTCAATAACCGTTTATTTTGCATAAAATTATTCCATTGCTTCCGTTGAGTTCTGTTTGAAACGAGTTCTAGAAATGGAGACCAACCCAGCCACTCCATAAAAAGTCGATAGAAAACTATATGTGCTCATGAGTTGTAGTTGTAGATTTTGTTTGGATTTGATTATAGTTTTTATGAAGCACAAATGACGCAATTGTGTGAAATTTACAGTTTAGTGTTTACTATTATAAATAAATACTTGAGTGAAAATATTTGAGTGAATAACTATAATTACAAATACGATTTTATACTTTTTCTGCTAATTTAATTTTTCTAACTAAAAAGATTGAAATTAGATTTGAATAAGCAAAATTTGCAATATTATAGTAAATAAGCAAATTAGAATAATAGTGGCAATAACTCAAACTTAAATAAATATAACTTTTCTAAAAAAATCACTTTTAAATTTAAAATATATGCCATAACTCGAGTTAGACGCTTTTGGCTTGTGGCCAAATTATGTTCAATAGTAATTCCTAAATATACACATTATACAATAAATGGAATAAAATAGTTCTTTCTTTTCGTGTCTCCGATCCGATGTCTTTTCTCTTTACCGATCACAAATCTTAAGTAGAACTCCATGTTTTTCATATTATATTAAATATTTAAATATTTTTTGGCCGATAAATAAAATTAAAAAATAATCTCAATTTTGTTCGAGAAGAATTTAATAGTTAATAACAATTCAGTGTGAATACAAAAACAGGATGTGATACGAAGCGAAGTGTGATAATTATATCGGCATTAAAAGTTCCTATAAATTAACAAAGAAAGAAACACTTCGTTATCACGAACACAAAAAATTCGAGGACAACAAGAGAAACGTTACTTATTTACAAATAAATAAACAAATTAATATAATTATGTATAAGTAAAACAAATCAACAAATAATATTATACATAAGACGAGAAATAAAACAAATTAATTATAAATACATAAATTAAGGCAGAAAAAAAAATCACATTTTTGAAAAAATCACTGATAAGTAGTACCTTATTAAACAACTTTAAAACTTTAAAAAATAACTTGAATTGTTCTCTGAATAACGGTGAAGTTTGCTTTTTCCGATTTTTACCCTCTTAATATGCCTTTATTGCAATATAGTAATAATATTAAACATGATAATATTAAACACGTATATAAATATTAAATACCGTAATATTTAACCGGCACGCGGTACGGAATGCGGTAGGGTATGCATCATGGTAAACTATAGTGAAATAATTACTTTAATTCCATAAAAGTGATCAACTTCACTATATGTACTTTAATTATACTAAAAACTATTGTAAAATATCGTATAAGATATTTTATTAGAATTTACTATCAATTTTTATGAAAAAAAGGATTCTGCAAAGATTTCAACAGATTGAAATGCGAGTATAAATGTCAAAGAGTAGCGACAATTTTCGGTACCTAAGCATGTGCACATACCATATGTAAGTATGTAGTCACGGACGGAGGGACGCACTAGAATATGTATGCACTTATGTCATAAAGGTCGAAACTTACCACTTCGCGGTGGTCTCCAGACGTAACTCATGATAAGAGGAGGTGAACTGAAATTTCGCAGCACGTTTATTAACACGTTGAAGACGCTTCCAGACGCTGCCCATGATGCGGAGAGTTGATGTTCTTGCTACTAACTCCTCTTTTTGTTTTTGTTGCCGCCGAAAGCACCTCTCAAGTGACTCTGAATGTTCCTCTGGCTGTGTATTCGTATGTATGTCAGTGTTGTGTCAGGCAGATGAATGCGCTTAGTATGTCTGTTAAGCGGCTTGTTTATTTACTGTTGTGATGTTTTTCCTTCTTAGCTCCTTCTAAAGCTGTTGCTGTGAATCCTGCAGCGTTGCCGCACGTTGTGACTAATGTGCTGCGACACTCTACTCAGGGTTTTTCTACTTTTTAATGCCTTTTCTTGGTTTTATGTATTTCCTTTTACTATACTATTTTCTCTGCTGTAGCACCTTCTTTTGTGTGTATGTTTGACACCCCTAAAAGTAGCTCATCTGTTGACTTAATTAGAGACACCGAGATTGAGGGTCGGTCGCTGAGCCAAAAGACTTCACACACGAAAGAACAGCAGGAGGTGGAGGAGGGGAAGAACAGATTAAGATTAGCCTGTTGCTTTTCTATTTTTTTTTTCCAATCTCCTTCTTTGTGGGTTCCTTTTTTAACAAAGAGAGCCGAAGTTTGTTGTTTTTTAATTCTTTCTTCTATTATTGACAGTCAATGAAATCAAGAAATTACAGATGCTTTTGTTGTTGTTTCTGGTTGCTGGTGGCTGTTTTTAAAATTTTTAGCAGCTGCTGTTGTCGATTATGTTGGTTTTTTTCTTAAGTTGTGCTTCTTCTTATCTGTGATAACGTTGTTTTTTACTCCTTACTTAAAAAATAGGCTCTCGTTTTTTTACCTACTTAATATGAAGTTTATTCAATGACGTCATTGTAGTCATTTGTTATCATTGCCATATTGCACAATTTGTTTATTTATTATTTTTATTTGTTATTATAAATAATAATAACACTTCTAGCACACATTTTGTTTAATAAAGCTAAAAAAGTTTATGAAAATTAATTTGAAAATATAACTTAAAGTTTTTTATATTGTACCATATTTATATTTAGTTTTTATTATATTAATTTATTCTAGATTTATATTTATTTTACTTTACTATAATACTTTTTGATTGTTTTGTATTTGTTTTTAATCATGTATTTAAACTTGTTTAATGTTATTTATTTAAATTTATTTTATATTAAAGTAAGGTTGATATTATTATTTAACTGCAATAATATAATTTATATTGTATTAATTTTTTATTGTTATTCTTTATTTTTATTTGAAGCTCTTTTAAGGAGTTTAAAAAAAAGCAACATAAACTAAATTCTTCCCTTTTTTAACCCTTCTGTCAACGGATAGGTCTGGCCAGACCTTTTCTAACTTTGAATTGTAAAAAAACTGTTAGGGCTATCCTCATGAAACTTCCCGACTTTGTCAAATAACTAATTATCTGCCCAAACTTTCAAGAATCATGAAGATATATTGAATAGAACGGAAGTTCTAGGTATTTTTTCAACTTTATACCTTTCGTCAACAGATAGGTCTGACCAGACCTACATATAACTTCAGGCGAAATATTGCAGAACTTATTTTTTATTTAGGTAGCTATGATTTTAGGTTTTTTCTTCACATAAGGGTAAAAAATAATGTCAGGATCGGTGAAGATGGCTGAGGTCAATATAAGAAAAACCCGTCATTATGCTTACTAGTAAAAAATAAAGGGATTTTGAATGGATATTTCCGATAATAAAAAATGTATAAAAAACAATGCTGTCAAAGCAAATACTTTTTTACCTATTTTACCAAAAAGGGTTACGTGATAATATTGTGGGCGAATATTTCCTACTATTGCAGTAGTACAATATTTCCTACTAATGCAGAAATCTGTATGTCTGTTACCTGTTCGAAAGGATTGTGACATCTAACATCATTTTGCGAATGCATGACCTTGTGTTGAAAATATAAAAGCAAAAGATGGTTCAGAATTTATATCATGCAACAAGTGAAAATTGCATAAAAAAGTCTTTAGATTGTTAACATTTTCAAAAATAATAGAAATAAATAACCATAGCATGAAAATGTCTCAGTTAAATTGTAAGCGGTATATTTTCAAATCTGACATTACACCTGAAATTGTTGACATTATTGAAACGGAAAAGTTCAATAACTAACTTCCAAGAAATCCTCGGCAGTGGACAGCGATTAGAGATAAAGAACTGTATGCATATTTTGGGGTACTGCTAGCTGCCGTAAGTATGGTGGGCCTGCGACTCATCGAATGTTTATCCGAGCAAAGGAATTCTGTACACCGGAAAAGAACGAGACCAAGAACGGGAACATAATCAAGGATAAAGGTAAGAGGCAAACGTGGCGGTGGCCACTAGCCTTTTTCTACAATATGCTGGATATATCTGCACTGGTTCCATTCATCATATATAATATTTCACATCAGTCTGAATGCATACAAAAAGCGAATGCTCGCAGGACTTTTTGGAAAGCTCTCGCAGAGGAGCTTGTGACTCCATATATTGAAGATCGACTGAGAAATCCGCAAATAGTTGGAAACTTTCCAGTTAAAAATGCACTAGTCATTTTTCGGAATACCTCTCAGCGAAAAAATTTTACAACCAACAACTAGCACTAGCATTACAGTATCAAACAATAAAAAATCTTGCTCTATATGTAGGGAGAATGATAAAAAACAGCGTAAAACAAGATTTAGTTGTCATATTTGTAATGATCCTGTATGTTTACAACATAGCCAAACTGCCAATAACTGCCAAAATTGTTAAATTAAAGCCAAAGGTATTTAACAAACTGTGCCTTTTTCTAATTTCACAACAAATTTCATGTTTTTTCTTACTTTTATGAGGATATTGCCTTGCTTAGCATGCAAAGCATACTGTAGGTCTGGCCAGACCTATCTGTTGACGGAAGGTGGAAAAAATATCTTTTGACAGAAGGGTTAAAGATATGATTAAACCGACTTTCATAAATAACAAGTTGTCGTTAGTGTTAATTGTAAGTTCATCTTAAAACGAGTTGATGACGAATTTTATTTACAATGCTTAATGCTTTCAATTAAAAATTGAAATTGAAATTGAAATTTATTGAGCCTTTTTTTCAACAACATTATAAGTTGACAGAATTCGAATTACAATTGTGGACAAAAATTAAAGACTATAATGTATTATCTTAAAAACATATATGTACAGCAGTATCATACTTATTAATAAGAAGAGAACATTGAAGAAAACAATAACGTGAACATTAAACGCTCTTGCTCCCGGAGCTGACATATATTGAGATGTATATCTCCTAACCTAGATTAGATCTTAATGCTAACTTAATGTTAACTTAATGCTAACTTATGCTCTAAGTAAATTAAAATAAAGAAAACAATAATAAAAAATTAATACAAAAACAAAAAAGAGAGAACAAACCTTTTAGACACATTTGAGTGCTAACCTCTATGGGAATCAGGAACTGTATTTTTATAAAAATTGTGACAAAGTGACACATTTAAATCAAAATTAGCAGGAGCTTCGTTAACGAAGCCAATAGGTGATAAATACCTTAAATTTGACCAGCTAAAGACTCTTTGTTGGTTGAAGATGTCAAGAATGCAATCGTTATCATGGCAAGACGTTCTATTTACAAATCTATGCAGAATATCTGACACGTAAAGGCCAATTGGACATACTTTAGCTTCCGAATAAACGAAACGATTCGAGTAACGTTTTGTAGGCGATTGGAAATACTTTCCAATACAATGACGTAAGACCTTGCGTTCCAAAATTTCAAATTCTCTAATGACAGTTGGAGAAACGTTAAACCAAATGGGAAAGCCATACAAGATAACAGGTCTAATACAGGTTTTATACAACAAAAGTATAAAAGTATAAAGTATTTTTCAATTAAACTGAAACACAAATAAAAAGTAACAAAATCCCTTTTTTATTTTATTCTGAGTATCTTCTCTGAGTATCTGCAGTTTCGATGCTTTTCAAGTTTTTAGCGAGGCTTTTAATACTTCCAAGTACATTTAAAGACGGGAATAAAAAGATAATTTAAAAGAAGTAAAATCAAGTCACAAAGCTTCAGTTGCCAGTATATAGCGCAGAAAATCTCCAGAATATAAGGGAAGATCTTCTAAATATGATATGAAGGAAGGTATTTTAAAACACCAAAAATTAAGTACCACATAGTTTATATAGAAGAGGTTTTTTAGAAGCAAAAAGATTAAAAAGACTTCTTTATAAACACAAATCAATGTTCAATGAATTTATTAGTCGCATTTTTTGGTGGCTAAGGAAGTTGATAGAAGTCTAAATACTAAAAAGGAGGAAAAGTGATCGTTCAAGAATCTTCTTAAATAAATAAAGAAAAATAAATGGAAGAAGAAAGACGAATTTTCAGTTTTGGTTCATTAAAATGAAGTTTAATTAAATTTCAACCCACATAAAAAAGCCAATAATAACCAAGCAAATGAAATGATTCAACAATTCACGGCATTAACAAGTAATTCAGGGGGTTATGGGGGAGAAATTACAGAAAAGAGTAACACGTTTACTTGAGATGCGATGCGAAGCAAGAAGCCTTTCATAAAGTGTCACCAACAACAAGAACAAGACGAACAACAAAAAGATACACCAACGGAACCGGCGACGACGTGAAGCAGGTGTTAAAAAGTAGTTACGTTGGTGTCATTGGTGGCTAGTACAACCAACGTACGAGTTGTTATCCTCGACTGAACGCCGAGACTGACAATCCTGGACAATTCTGCGGTGTTCTACGCTCGTCGGACCAAAACGAATGGCAGATAGCAGTGAGTGACGAGTAATGAAATTCATCTTCAAAATCCTTGCATTTTACTGAACTCGACATGGAAATCAAGTCGATGGAAATCAAGGTTCTTTTAGTTGGAGGACAAGAAGGGGAGAGGACGGAAGACAACTGAAAAGCTACCTGAATTTCTGTAGGTGGCTCTTACGAAGTACCCGCTCACTCACCCGGCCAGCGAGACAAACAGACAGCAGGACACGTTGTTGCTTGGCAGCTGGCTTGGTTGGTATACTTGTTGTTGCTGTATTTTGTTGGCAATCATCTGTGGATTTGTGTGTGTGTAGGTTGTCAAGGAAAACAAAAAATAAATATTAAATTAAATAAAAACCATCTTCATTATCTTCATCATGGTAAGCAAGGCGAGAGGAAGGCTAACAAGGGAAACAACGATACTCGCCGACACAATTTAACTGAAGTGATTCCCTAGTAAGGAGAAAAAGAAGATGAAGATGAAGAAGGATTGACTTTAAAGTAACTCAAATGTCTACATCACAATACTAAAAGTTTCAAATAAAATACTCTTAATTTGATGTGTTTTGTTTATTAGATTGGAAAATTGCGATTGAACCGTTTCTAAAACTTGTCTTTCTTTTATTCCGAATTTGAATTTAAATTTCAAGTTCAGTTACTTTATCTTAAGGAGCTGCAACTGGAATCTAATCTGGAGCGTTAAAGCGATTTAAATCGCAGGCTTCATTTCAAGCGTTTTTTACAATAACTTTTCCCGCAATATTTGTGCTTTTTACCTTTTTTTCCTAACGAAATACAATATTAAGTAATTTTTGTATGAATAACGATCAAGAACAACAACGACGTTTTTCGGATAACCTTGAGAAATCAAAGGCATAAGATTGAGATTGATAAGAAAAATTAAATGTTATTAAAAACATAAGTGCGTGAAGTTAAATACGAATTTAAGCGTGAAGTTAAATACGTATTTAACTTGTGCGATAAATTTAATAAAATAAATCGCATGATACTTTTCATAATATATACTACACGTTAAAATGTCTTCATTTTCAAAAACAAATTAAAAATATTCAGAAGCAGCAACTTAGTAACTCCTGCATATCCTCGGATAGGTATTTTCAATAGCTATCCAACGCAAAAGGTTTCATCCTGACACAAGTAAAAACTGGCCGCCAGTGACCATTTGAACATACCAGTACTTGGTACCAAAAAATCCGAATTTTCAAAAATAAATTAAAGGTAATCGGAAACAGCAACTTAGTAAGTCCGGCATACCATCGGAAAGGTATTTTCAATGGCTATCCAACGCAAAAGGTTTCATCCTGACACAAGTAAAAACTGGCCGCCAGTGACCACTTGAACATACCAGTACTTGGTACCAAAAAATCCGAATTTTAAAAAATAAATTAAAGGTAATCGAAAACAGCAACTTAGTAAGTCCGGCATACCATGAGAAAGGTATTTTCAATGGCTATCCAATGCAAAAGGTTTCATCCTGACACAAGTAAAAACTGGCCGCCAGTGACCATTTGAACATACCAGTACTTGGTACCAAAAAATCCGAATTTTCAAAAATAAATTAAAGGTAATCGAAGAAATCGAATCGGTAATCGAATAAATTAAAGGTAATCGGTAAGTGGTCACTGGCGGTAAGTTTCTACTTGTGTCAGGATGAAACCTTTTGCATTGGATAGCTATTGGAAATACCTGTCCGATGGTATGCCGGACTTACTAAGTTGCTGTTTTCGATTACCTTTAACATATGTATGTATTTTTGAAAATTCGGACTTTTTGGTACCAAGTACTGGTATGTTCAAATGGTCACTGGCGGCCAGTTTTTACTTGTGTCAGGATGAAACCTTTTGCGTTGGATAGCCATTGAAAATACCTTTCTCATGGTATGCCGGACTTACTAAGTTGCTGTTTTCGATTACCTTTAATTTATTTTTTAAAATTCGGATTTTTTGGTACCAAGTACTGGTATGTTCAAATGGTCACTGGCGGCCAGTTTTTACTTGTGTCAGGATGAAACCTTTTGCATTGGATAGCCATTGAAAATACCTTTCCGATGGTGTGCCGGACTTACTAAGTTGCTGTTTTCGATTACCTTTAATTTATTTTGGAAAATTCGGATTTTTTGGTACCAAGTACTGGTATGTTCAAATGGTCACTGGCGGTCAGTTTTTACTTGTGTCAGGATGAAACCTTTTGCATTGGATAGCCATTGAAAATACCTTTCCGATGGTGTGCCGGACTTACTAAGTTGCTGTTTTCGATTACCTTTAATTTATTTTGGAAAATTCGGATTTTTTGGTACCAAGTACTGGTATGTTCAAATGGTCACTGGCGGTCAGTTTTTACTTGTGTCAGGATGAAACCTTTTGCATTGGATAGCCATTGAAAATACCTTTCCGATGGTGTGCCGGACTTACTAAGTTGCTGTTTTCGATTACCTTTAATTTATTTTTGAAAATTCGGACTTTTTGGTACCAAGTACTGGTATGTTCAAATGGTCACTGGCGGCCAGTTTTTACTTGTGTCAGGATGAAACCTTTTGCATTGGATAGCCATTGAAAATACCTTTCCGATGGTATGCCGGACTTACTAAGTTGCTGTTTTCTATTACCTTTAATTTATTTTTGAAAATTCGGATTTTTTGGTACCAAGTACTGCTATGTTCAAGTGGTCACTGGCGGCCAGTTTTTACTTGTGTCAGGATGAAACCTTTTTCATTGGATAGCCATTGAAAATACCTTTCCGATGGTATGCCGGACTTACTAAGTTGCTGTTTTCGATTACCTTTAATTTATTTTTGAAAATTCGGATTTTTTGGTACCAAGTACTGGAATGTTCAAGTGGTCACTGGCGGTCAGTTTTTACTTGTGTCAGGATGAAACCTTTTGCTTTGGATAGCCATTGAAAATACCTTTCCGATGATATGCATAACTTATAAGGTGCTGTTTCTAAATATTTTTAAATATTTTTTTAAAAAAAAAAGACATTTTAGCATGAAGCATATATTACAAAAAGTAGCATGAGATTTTTTTTTTCATAAAATATATCGCACAAGTTAAATTCGTATTTAACTTCACGCACTTTAAAAACATTACAAAGAAAAATTAGCAAAGGTTTTTCAGTAATATTTGAATCAGCAGTGAATGATGATTAATTTTAGTTTTATTTGTTATAAAATGATATTACTTTAAAATATTTTTCAATTTTTCTGTTTTTTTATTTTTTTAAATCACACAGAAAACTAAAAAATCCACACGTGCTCTCTTGATGTCCTTTTCATAAAATATTTATAAGAATTCCTAAAACATTCACTAAAAAGTAAAATTTTCCGTCCTGACAGAAAATTCCTTCCCTGGCAACCTTGAAATTGTTCGCGCATTCGTACAATATATAGGAAAAATAAGGGAGAGAATGAGTTCACAAACGTGCTTTTCTTTGAATGAACTTTTATTATTTTCTTTTCTTGTTTTAAATATTAGCCAAATGTTTTCACTGTGACGAAAATATTTCCTTTCAAATATTTGCATAAATTATTAATTCATGCTTTTCGTTCTAAAATGTAAAAAATTATTCAAGCACTTCAACAAAACATGCAACAAACAAATGTACAAAGAGACGATTGTCTTGTTTGCTCCATTGTTTTTTCGTCTTTCGTTTGTTGCAGTCAACTATGACGTCACTTTTCTACTACCTCATTTTGACACTTGTGAACTTTTTCTTATTTAACCGATTTCAATTACAATTAAAAGGATTAATTGTGAATACAATTAAATATGGTTTTCAATGTTTGAGTTAATGAATTTCACTTCACTTCCTTATATCCATATATGGTATATGTATATCGATAATATGTTTTTTCTGACTACATATTTTGTTTCAAGCTCTTCGCTTTGCACCGTCATACTTTTCTGGGTAAATTCATTATTATTTAGGGTTTTTCTTTGCATTACTTTTCTTATTTTACCGTGGTCTTTGGAATGGCCTTTCGTGATATTAATTCTTATAAATTCATTAATCACTATTTACTGGGTTTTTTGTTTACAATTGATTTATATATTAGAGCAAAGCGAAGCTCTCCCGACGTAACTGATGTGCTTCCCAACTCTACACAAACAAAATCATGAAGAAAATTTTTTGACAATTCTAATTGTGCCTGTCAACTTTTTTGTTATTCCTGTTTCTGTTTGTGTTTTGCTTTGTAAAATGGCTACGAGGATCTACGAACGTTGGAAAGAGATGTCGATAGGTTGAAAATTTACTTGAGTGTTGACTTTACAGGCTGATCAGTAAGAAGTATAAAGTTAATAATTAATTCCTCAAAGATTAGATGCGTTCTAATCTTATAGCCTGTTTCCATAAAAATAGTTAATCCGATTAAGGAGTTCGAAAATTGATCAGCTGATCTAGTGTTTCCATACATAATCCGGTCCGGGCTGTCAAACCGAAAAGAAAAAATATACAGCTGTTCTTTTGTTTGTATATTTACGCAGCTATCTTTAAAATTGTACATCGCTTTAATTTGTAATACAATGAATAAAATAACAATAATATTCAAAATTGTTGAAATATATTTTGGTATGGAGACGAAATTCGCAAGCTTACAGAATTTGGAAAGTGAAAAGTGGTACATCGTAAATAGCAAATTCCTCTCAGTATGTCGAGTTTTTTTTTTACATTTGGCAGAATAGTTTGGTGACATAAATTATCTCTTTCTAACTTATTTGCACTAGACAAAAAGAAAGATAGTGTGTCTGCAATTCCGAACTTCGAAACAGACTTGCAAACTAAAAACTGAGGGTAAAAACCAAACGCATTTTGGTTTAGCGCTGGATTCGCAACAACAATTTCAACGGAGGAAAACAGTTTGCGAGTGGTTTTGGGGCTTAAAACAGTTTATTCCAAAAACCTGGAAAAACCATTTTATGGAAACAGGCTATTAACCAGACAAAAACATTTGCATCCGACTTATTTTTCGGTTTATATTTATATATATATATTTATATTATATTATTTATATAATATTAGCTGCTTTCTTTTTACTTCAGATTTCGGAGAACAACCTGTTGTTGTTGTTCTTCATTGTTTTTTACAATCGATTCTATGGTGAAAACTTTTGAGTTGTAATACGAGTTAACTTATAGCCTTATTCCAAGAGTCACGGTCGTCTCTAAATCGTCTTTAAATCGTCTCTCACTCGTCTTTGGTATTCCAATAGTCACGGTCGTCTTGAAAATCGTCTCTCAATCGTCAACGACGTAAACTTTGGTCGTCTTGAGCTATTCTAATAGACGATTTAGAGACGATTATCGTCTTAAATAAGACGAGTGGGAACAGATTACTGTCTTCCCGAAAAGGCCCATCGAATTGTTATTTTTGTTGTTGTTGTTGTTTGTGATGGAGACACCAAAAACAACAAAAACATCCGTCGCTCTCCCCTACTTTTAAAGTTATAGCCCTTTGAAATTTGAAATTAGTATCCCTATGTCTTCTAAACTATAGAAGATATCCGGTATGGATATATACCGTTAGAAACATAAGTTAAATACCTTTCATTTATGTAAAGTAAGATTTTACAAACAAATGCATATTTTTGGAGAAAACGCGATTTTAATATTTGTACTATTTCCGGCCCATTAATAAAGTAAAACAAGTCATTAACCCACATAATTGTTCGGAAAATAACGAAGTAGAGGTCAGTAGGTTTATTTTAGGGCGTGTATGCGTCCTCCGGCCTTCGGCCTACGGCCGCGCTTTTTGATTATAACCCTCAGTATGTCAAACACCGGCTACGCAACAGAATAGTGTTTTTCATAACAATATTTCATTTTCTTAGCTTTCTCCTAAAATGCTGATGTCTCCAAAAATATGGATTTCTCGGTAAAATTTTACTTTACATAAATGAAAGGTATTTAACTTACGTTTCTAACGGTATATATCTATACCGGATATCTTCTATAGTTTAGAAGATATAGGGATACTAATTTCAAATTTCAAAGGGCTATAACTTTGAAAGTAGGGGAGAGCGACAGATGTTTTTGTTGTTTTTGGTGTCTCCATCACAAACAACAACAACAACAAAAACAAGAATTCGCTGGGCCTTTTCGGGAAGACAGTAATTTAAGCCTGAAGTTCTCCTTATTATGAACTAAAATCAAGAACACAGAATCACAGAACACACAAAAAAATATTTCTGTATAATGAAGTTTCTATATAGTGAAATAATTGTCTGTCCCCGTGGAGATTCACTATAGGGAAGTTCGACTGTATATGAAACTGATAATTTTTATAATGATTCTAGAAAAGGAAACAAAATTCACGAAATTTCCACAACCAAAAATTAATCGACAGAGTCCATATTTTCGCGCACAACTCAACGCACAAAATAAAAATGCAGTGTGTTGTTTTATGTAAGTGTTTGTTTAAAAACACTTATAAAAGCATTTTAACATTGCTCAATTCTCCGCGTGGAATTGAAACTGTCTTTGTTTACCATTTGCTTCATGGTTGCAAACTAACAAAAAGAGAAAAACAATTTTTTGCTACAATTTAAACGAAATAATATACAATAGCACTTATATCAATCTACATATAATTTGCCAAGTTTATTCTATATTTTGTCAACGTTTGTTGCCAAAAAAAAACAAATTTATAAGGTTTTCATTAATTGAAATTAACCTCAATTATAATATTTTCGTCTACCATCACTAAAATTTGCATCTTATGCACAAACCTTTTTGGCAAATAACAATGGCTGTAAAATAAACGTATAGTCGGGTGACCGCGACGTAAGAGCAAGACGAGACGAGTTCCGTGACTCTTGCAATAGGTCTGTTACGTCGTCGTGACTCGTCAGAGACGATTGTCGTCTTACAGCCTTATTCCAAGAGTCACGGTGACTAAGACGACAATCGTCTCTGACGAGTCACGACGACGTAACAGACCTATTCCAAGAGTCACGGAACTCGTCTCGTCTTGCTCTTACGTCGCGGTCACCGGAATATACGTTTATTTTACAGCCATTGTTATTTGTCAAAAAGGTTTGTGCATAAGATGCAAATTTTAGTGATGGTAGACGAAAATATTATAATTGAGGTTAATTTCAATTAATGAAAACCTTATAAATTTGTTTTTTTTGGCAACAAACGTTGACAAAATATAGAATAAACTTGGCAAATTATATGTAGATTGATATAAGTGCTATTGTATATTATTTCGTTTAAATTGTAGCATAAAATTGTTTTTCTCTTTTTGTTAGTTTGCAACCATGAAGCAAATGGTAAACAAAGACAGTTTCAATTCCACGCGGAGAATTGAGCAATGTTAAAATGCTTTTATAAGTGTTTTTAAACAAACACTTACATAAAACAACACACTGCATTTTTATTTTAAGCGTTGAGTTGTGCGCGAAAATATTGACTCTGTCGATTAATTTTTGGTTGTGGAAATTTCGTGAATTTTGTTTCCTTTCCTAGAATCATTATAAAAATTATCAGTTTCATATACAGTCGAACTTCCCTATAGTGAATCTCCACGGGGACAGACTATTATTTCACTATATAGAAACTTCATTATACAGAAATATTTAAGAAATATTTTTTTGTGTGTTCTGTGATTCTGTGTTCTTGATTTTAGTTCATAATAAGGAGAACTTCATTGTATAGAAGTTCACTATAAGGAAGTTCGACTGTATGTAGCTACATATAACTAAAAAAAATTATATGAAGCATAAATACGAAGTCCAGCTTTATATTGTGCACTAAATTAATTTATGTTTTGTATGAGACTACAACTAAAAAGCACTCGTCTTATTTAAGACGATAATCGTCTCTAAATCGTCTCTTAGAATAGCTCAAGACGACCAAAGTTTACGTCGTTGACGATTGAGAGACGATTTTCAAGACGACCGTGACTCTTGGAATACCAAAGACGAGTGAGAGACGATTTAAAGACGATTTAGAGACGACCGTGACTCTTGGAATAAGGCTATAAGGCTGTTAAGCACTCGATTAACACCAGAGATAACGAGATTGGAAACTTAGAACAAAACAGCTGTTAAAAAAAACAGCCGCGTGTTGTTTCTATAAATTTTGTATGCAAACTCACCCGCCAAAAGCATAAACAAAGGTTTGTTTATGCTTTTGGCGGGTGAGTTTCGAAGACTCGACTGAAAACGGTGAGTTTCAATACAAATTTTACAAAAACAAATTTGATTGAACGGTTGCATGTCGAAAATGTAAAAATGTGCCATATCATTACTCGTAGAAAAGTGGTCATAAACTCTGTTTCCCGCTTTTAAAGCTGGCATTGACAAATTATTATTAATATTGCTTTAAAACGTCGTATTACAAAACTTGTGACTGCGGATGTAAAGCAAATGGGCATTTTTATGCTTTTGCATATACATATGTATAGTAAAATTTGCTTTTTTTAAGAGAAGTATTTTCGAACCTGATTTCAGAAATGAGATTTTGCGCATAACACATAAATAAATAAAATGAGTTTGTTGTAAATATTTTGTTATTTGCGTTCACTTGCGTTGCATTCTTCCCCTTAATCTTTTTCTATAAAATCATTACCCGGTGGTCTGCATGAAGTAAGGTTTGCATGTATTACATAACATATTTTTTATTTTAGTATTAACTAGTAATTAATATTAGTAATTAGTATTATTAAATTTAGTGTGTTTTTAGTTAATACACCCTAAAAAATCGGTAACTCCCCTTGACTCTTATCTCAATGGTGGTGTGGAAACAGCACGATCTCTATAACTTTCAGAATTGTCATCTAATAAAGAAGTAAAAAAATATCCTTTATATCTTTTTTTCATTATAAATTTTACAAATATAGAAAACTATATAAGTATTATAATATTTGAACTAAATTAAAAAATAGTTTAATCAAATTTCTACAATCACGTAAAAATACCCACAGAAATGAATTTATGCCCACATATTTTACTTTGTCTACTTATGGTGGCAACCGCTTGCAAAAAATGTTGGTGAATAATACCGTCAAAAGATAAAGCGTCACTTGCTATCTCTTTCTGGCTGCAAAAGAAATGTAGACAAATTCACCAGTTCATAAAAAATCGATCTTTTTTTCATCTTTATCTGAAGATAAAAGAGTTTCCAATCTCATTAATAATCTAATTAACACTGACTCCAGAGACAAAATTGACAAAATCACCACCACCGGCATTGTTGTTGTAATGCCGAGAACAATAATTTTAATAATAACAATGTAATAATTTTCGAAATAGAATTTTCGAAAAGAAAATGAGATTAGATTAGATACAAATTTTAGTTTGTTGGTGAAAGCATAGATGGCACTGATGACATTTATTTTCTAGCGTTTTATTCTACTCGCTATTTATTAATATACAATAATTACATATCAATCTATTTACATTTTAAATCTAATTCATATGGTTACCACGCTCGTCTGCCTCGAGCAAAGAATCCCAGAAGAAGGAAGAAAAGGAAGTCTTTTATTTTAAACGAATGACAGTCGGCGAACAGCTGACAGGCAGACTCTGACGAGGAGATGGCGCTTCAGTCGCCAAGGTCGCCACAATTTGACACAAATGGATAACAGAAACAATAAAAAAAAGTTTCTTTTAAGTTTAAGTTGCGAGGTTCGAATCATAACTTCGTTGTGAACAGACGTCTTTTCTGTGTTCGCTAATTTATAATAATTTTTCTATTTCGAGTTTTCCGCCATCTTTTTTTTGGTTTTTTGGAAAATCTTAATAATTTTGCACTTTAATTTGTGCTCCGACGGGACTTAGCAGATCAGAGCATGAGCATTATTCCTGCGAAATCAAGTTTACAAGCACTATCAAACTACTGTGATTTGTTCACAATTTCTTCGTAAAAGTTCATCAGTTAGTTTAATCTACTTTTTCGATAACTAACTCGCTCGTATTCGATGGAGGTTGACGTCCAAGTAGCCGGAAATGGCTCAAAGCCTAGGATAAAACAAACTCGCACTAACAGTAACAGTTCAGCTGATATCGCTGATTCGCTAGGAGATAATAGATTTAAGCTCCTTTCTATCCAACCAAGCTACAGATTGAAACCAAGCCTGACAGATAAGGGCATGGCCACCGGCAAACAGAACCTGATATCCAGCAGCGCTACAGTCTCTGCCACCACGGACTCTCGCCAGAAAGACATCAACCAAACGGAACAGCAGCAATCTAGGCATAACTTCTCGGGTATAAAATTCTGCCCGCCTATTATTCTCTACAAGACGAATATAAAACTACTCACGGAAGGTTTAAAGGAAAAAGCTCCAGAATTAGTCTTTAAGGTTAAGTATATTAATAAATATAAGTGCAAACTTTTTGTTAATAATCACAAGTCTCACTCCGAACTTATCGAAATGTTAAAAGCAAGTGATGACATTGAAGCTCATACTTTCACAGCTAGTGAGGATAAATCACACTCGTTAATTCTTCGCGGTCTCACATCAGATTATAGTGGGGACGAGATCAGGCGGGAGCTGAACGTAATTGTTTCAGATCTGGTCTCCAAGGTTTCTCCATTCCTAACTGAAAGACAAAAAAAAATCAACGAGAGTTCTGATCTCTTTCTGGTTCAACTTCTCCCTGGTAAGATCCCTGATGAAATTCCTAAACTCAGATACCTTTTTTACTCCCGCATCACTTGGGAAAAACCCAAAAAGAATAACAACCCTATGCAGTGCAAGCGTTGCCAAAGCTTCGGTCACTTGGCCAAAAATTGTGCCAGAAAGTATAACTGTGTCAAGTGCAGCGTGAGACACAATCCGGGTGAGTGCCAAAATATAAAAAAAAGAGGATTCCCTTGCCTATTGCATCAATTGTAAAGATTTTGGGCACCCCACAAATTTCCGTGGCTGTCCACAATACAAAATGTACCTGCTGAGAAGCAGGGAGTTAATAAATAAAAATAAAGAGAAAATAAGTCAGATAAACCAAGAATGCCAAATTTTCAATAATAGTAGTGTATCAAGTATCACACAATGTTTTCGTTGCGTTTCTTCAGGAAACGCACCTGAAAAGCAATCATAAAGTTCATTTAGATTCCTATAACTTTTTCCGTATTCTAATCAGGGAGTTGCAATAGCCTTAAAAAAAGATCTTCTCTTTAATTTAATTGACACAACAAACTTCGATTTCCCTTGTATCTTACTGTCGATTTCTTTTAAAAAGAATGATTCGATGAAAGCGCTTCTGCTGGGATCAATATATCTTCCGACTAATTTAACCCGTGCAGCAATCACTACCGAGTTAGACAAAATCAGCGTAATAGCAGCTAACTATGACGGAGCAATAATAGGCGGAGACTTGAACGCTAAAAGTCCTTCCTGGGGTGATGCTCTTATATTTTCTCTTCTTTCGCCTAATAGTCCCTCGTATCCAAATGGCTCCTCCTTTTTGGATCACTTTATTGTCTCAAACTGTCTTATTGACCAATTGAACCCAAATTTTAATATATCTACGCTGCCATCATTCTCTGACCATTACGCAATTCTTTTAAATTTAAACATGAGTGAAATTGTGTACATTCTTAAGCAACCAGAAATCTTTATATCATATCAAAATACCAACTGGAAGAAATTCCAAGATGACCTAGACGTTCAGTTAGCTAATCGCCTCCCTCCAGAGTTTTCAAACCTTTCTAATGAAGAGATTGACTCCTATATTCTTAGTCAACTCAACTATACAGAATGTTGCTCGAAATAACTCTGAGCTAATCAGTCCATCATTTAATAAATATAAAAACCTTCCTCAGGATATTACTAACCTCTTCAAAATTAAACATAAGTGGCAAAAAAAATTAAAACGAATTTTCCATGCTACTTATAATAGGATAAACCAATCCTATAAAGATCTTTCAGCCAGAATTTCACTTCTAAAAATAATAATTAAAGAGAAAGTTAAAATTTGGCTTGATCAACAACTTCATCAGAGACTGTCTAAAATTAAACCAGGTCCTTCCGCCTTCAAGGAAATTAACAATCTCATAGGGAAAAAGAGCTCCTCTTGTGAGTCGTTAAAAATCAGTAATACCATTTATTCCACTGAACCAGTCATTGTTTCGACTTTCGGAAACTACTTTGAGAGAATATTTCGTAAAAGTCGGCCTACTTCCGATCAAAACTTGGTGCTCCAAGTGGAAGCTACAGTGGATCAATTTAGAAACACTTTACCACATCGAATTTTTAATTTCGACATTTCCAACTCTGCTCTATCTCCATCGTTCCCTGAATTCTTCACTTCCACCGGAGAAATCAAAGATATCCTCAGCCACAATAATTCCAAGTAGTCATTTGGTCCTGACGATCTCTCAAATTATCTCCTAAAGAAACTTTCCAAATCTGCTATCGAGTTTTTAGCCATTATCTTAAATAACTGTTTGAATAATGGTTACTTTCCTAAAAGTTCGAAAATCACGAAATTAATTCCGATTAGGAAAAAACCTAATAATATCGACATTTCAAACTTTCGCCCTATTGCTTTACTCTCCAACGCTGGCAAAATTCTTGAAAGAGTAATCTACAACAAAATTGATAATACTTTAAACAATGGCATTGATCCTATTTCAGATTACCAGTTTGGGTTTAAAAAAGGACACTCCACGGTGCACGCCCTATTGAAAATGCACAGTGACATAACTCAAAATCTTAGAAACAAAAAATGTACTGTCAGCTGTTCTCTGGACGTTGAAAAGGCATTTGATAGTGTTTGGTGGGATGGCCTTCTCTTTAAACTAATAAAAATCAACCTTTCTCCAACGATCTTTAAACTCCTAGACAGTTTTCTTACTGATCGATTCTTTTTTACACAAATCAACCAATCAAAATCCACATTAAAGAAAGTTGAGCGCGGAGTTCCTCAAGGCTCAATCTTGGGCCCTCTTATCTTTAACATATTTTTATATGATTTTCCTCACTTCCTGCGTGTGCCAGACTTTCCATCAGGCTCAGTTGCACTTTTGTATGCTGACGATACCATGGTATATGCTCACGCGAGATATCCCAACGATGCTTTGGCAGCCGTCTCTGCTCATATTCAGGTAATTAACGAATTCTATAAAAAATGGGGTTTATTTCTATAATAAAACCTTAACATCGGTAAAACTGAATGTATTTGCTTCCGGAATGCATCAGGGAAAGGACCTCCAGGAGTGGTAAGGGACAGTAAAAATCTTTATCTTGCCGTCGATGGCGCTAGGATCCCATTCAGAACACACATTAAATACTTAGGTATAAATTTCAATAACCTTTTCAAATTTAATAATCATGCAAGGTCTACATTGACTAAAGCCAAGCGTGTTGCAGGATTGCTAGCGCCGTATTTTAGATCCAATAGCGGCCTCTCAAGAGAAACCAAGCTGTTGTTCTACAAAACCCTAATAAGACCAGTTGTGACCTATGCCTTCCCGTGCTGGTTTTCGTTCTCACCGTTGGTGGCGAGAGAACTTGAAGTGTTTGAAAGACAAATTCTGCGCTTAAGTATTAACAAACATTTACAATCTTTTAACAAAAAATATGCGAACAGCTACATCTACGATAAGTCCGGAGTTGAACCCCTAATGAGATACTCCTTAAGAGCTATGAAAAAATCCGTAACAAATTTACGCTATATAGATAATGATCTTATAAGTAGTACGTTTTTTTCTCTATCCAGAGAGCCTTGGAATTCTGCAAATTATTTATCTCCTTTGTGTATAGACTCAATTGACTTAATTCTATATTAGCAGGTAATGACCAATCTGCTTTAGTTCCTCTGTTTTACCAGAATAGTTCATCTTGCCAAAATAGAGGATAATTTTCCTTTCACTGTAATGTAATGTGATTTCATATAAAATAATATATTAAATGTTGTAGACTTTAAGTGCCTTATCAAAAACAAAATAACTTAATCTAATATTACGAAACTCATATACCTCTGTAATAGTCTTATTTCAAGTATATTACCTGATGTACCTTATTATTATTCTAAGTCAAATAGCTATTAAGCTTCTAATAATTATAAGAACACTTGCAAAGCTCCGGGAGCAAGAGCTTTATATAAAACTTAACGAGAAGATCTCATATCTTAATTAATAAACAAACTCGTGAAATTGTACTATTGGTTAAAATACTACGAAATATCATGCACAAGGCAAAACTTTACAGCCCTGGGACTTGCCAAACTTGTAAACATGCATAGTTTAAGTTGTATATATTTATTGTATAAGTAAGTTGTCATCGTCTCAATAAAGTTGAATTGAAATTGAATTGAGCAATATCGGCCAGTTAACCTCCGTTTAAACGAGCACTGAAAAACACAATGTGTCGTTTAAACGAAGGTTAACTGAGAAACGACGATAACCGAGCACTGAAAAACTGGCCCTAAATGTGCTATTTTTCTTGCTGCAATTGATACGAGTTTTGTGTATTGTTAAATTGATTCCGGATTGTCATGCATTATATCCATATACGGTAAAAGCACTACAATCAATTGAAATTCAGTGCAATATTTATTTACATAATTTCCTTTTGAATTGGATTAGTCAAAAACGAGTTTATTGTTTTTTAGGGTGACTTATTTGCAGCACTAATGCCTCCTATTAGAGGATCAAACCTTGGACGACGTACACGTCGTGCAATAATTAGTCAGAATGTCCGTGATAATCAAACAGAAGAGGAACGTGCACAACAAAATGAATGGAGACGAGCCCATATTGCACAGCTTCGCGCTGCACAATCACCACCTCAAATTCGACAAAACAATACTAGAAGAAGAGCAGTCGTAAATGTAGACTTGAATCGGGATGCCTTTGGATACGATTCTGCAATCGCCTACAAAGACCTTCGCTGCGTTGATATCGGTTCATTGTCTGTCGTTTGCCAGCATTGCAATGCATTGAAGTTTCAATCGGAAATCCCCGTCTTATGCTGCGCTGGTGGCAAGGTGAAATTGCCTGTTTTGCCTCCTCCGACAGATACAGAAAAATATAATGGATGCTTTCAAATGACGTCATTTGGAGTCGAAGTTGTTGATCAACCCGGCTATAGTCCAAGTTATAAGGTAATGGCGTCTCATTATTATCAAAATCAACAATTCTTCTCACTCCTTTCGATATTGATTCCAAATATTCAGATTCAGGGTCAAATTCATCATCGAGCGGGCGCTTTGTTACCACCACCAAACGACTTAACGGCTAAACGGCTTAAAATTGCGGCGAGGCGAAGTTCGCCGGGTCCTCTAGTTTATTTATAGTTTTTTTATTACAATTATAAATATCAATTTAATTAAAATTAATTGAAATTCCACCAATTTCAAAGTTTTTTGAGTTCGTCGGCATTTTGAAAGTCGATCTTCGGTTTTCAAACTTTGGACCGTTTTTAACAGAAATCAAATCTTCGCCAATGTTTCGATTTTCGGTATTTTTGAACGATCTAAAATTTCGCCACAATTTTATTAAAACAAGGAATATTGGATTTCTTAGTTGTTTTTTACTTACTTATGGTGTTTAATGTCGTTAAAAACTGCGTTTTTTCTAATAATTTAAAATTTTTTACTTATTTTATTTAATAATTTCTATCTCAGTTCTCTGCTGATGTTTTTGTTCCTCTTCATTATAACGGTACCACTGTATATCCTATCAATATCGATACATAGTATTTTCTTCACACTTGATATATTGTTCGTCTTTCCTTCTTATATTCTAATGGTATTTAATTATGTAACTCCTTTTTCTTCTGCTCCTTCTCACGACATTCAAAACTTTATTTGCTTTAATTTTTGTTTCTTATTCTTTCTTCTGCATTTCTTTTTCTACGGTTTTCTTAATATTTCTTTCCGTAGAAATTTTTTACTTGCTTCCCTCAAAACCTTTGAATTTCGTTAACTTTTATTGATTTTTTTTTGTTTAACCATCGATTTAACTTGCTTTCGGCCTATTTTACAAACACTGGTCTCTACGTTATTAAAAATGTATTCATTTACAGTTATTTGTGATTACAATTGAATATAGTGGCTATTTTTAAATTTTGTGTTTTCTTCAAATTTTCTCACATTTTTTGTTTAATTTAAATTCATTTTTATTTCCGTTTTTAAAGCGAAAAATTTGAATTTCTAAACATCGAAATTTATTAAAAAACTGAATATATTTAATAACTACAGAGATAAATCGAAAGGTGCGTTAAAAACAATATTAATATCAATAGTTTGCATGCCGAAATTTAGAATTGTTTTCATTCTTTTTCTTAATTAACGAGTTTAAAAGTTGAAAGCGTGGCTTTGTTTTATTTTTTTTATAAACAACCTTATTTATTTGATTCTAATAGTTTTTTGATCGTTGAAGTTTGTTATTAATATTAATATTGTTAAAATATTATAGCTAATATTTTTGATAGTGTTTGTTTGTTGTGAGTTTTGTGGGTTTTTAATTCAAATTAAATTTCGTTTCCTTTTTTACCCCTCGATAAAGTTAATTTTAAAGAAAATTTTATATATGGAAATTAAAACATCGTCTTCATTCCCCTTTATTAATTTAAAGAAAAAGCCAATGAGCTCATTAAAGACCTGAATTGTTGCGTATTCAGATCAGCTTCTTGCAGGTTTGCAGCTTTGTTTAAGGTGTGTTATGAAGTCATTGAATGAATCACGAAACTTTCCATGAATTAAATGTCGACCTTCTCAGTCGGTTCATTTCTGAAATCACCAAAATTAAGTCAAACACGAAAATAAACTTGGAGCAAGTTAAATGAATCCATTCCGGAATCAAATGATATCAAGAAATTGCATGAATCATTTCAACTAATTTAAAGATTTAAATAACTTTATTATTCAGAATAATCTCAAACTATTCTGGGATTGAATGAATCTCTACCGAATCCATTCATAAATTAAACGAATCTACGAGAAACGATATCAATGCCATTGTTCAAAAGAGCGAGTCGAAAAATAAACGTTTTATGAAAAACAACAAACATACACTGAAAACAAGTGTTAAACATTTGAAACTTTTAAAGTTAAGAAAATTAAAAATATGCAAATCAAAAACATGTTTTCTTTGGATGTATTTATAGTCTGTCGGTTTTTATTATTTTTTATGCTACAAAAATGTCTATTTATGTATTTATGTATTATGTACACTATGTGAAGTGGTGTGAATGCATAAATGCATGTGTACATGTATGTGTACTATGCGTGTGTGTATGTGTGGAGATACAAATGTATTTGTGAGGGGAAAACTAGCAACTCGCAAAATTGTAGTTTATTTGTTCATTCTTTATTGTAAATTATTGGTGCCTATTTTTGTTTACCTTTAACTCGCTTTTTTAAACATCGATTTCTGAAAAATTGCGTTTATCTTCTGTGTGTTGTATGTGTTTTCATTTTGAATTCATAATTTCAGTAACATTAATATTTCAGTTTTTCATTCTTTTCTGATATTTGAAAAAACTTATCAAGTCTATTAACAAATTTCTTTTTTCCGTTTCTTTCTCACCTTCTTTTTTCTACGTTGCTGTTGCTTTTATTTTACTTAATATTTAATAACGAGTTGTTGCTTCTGGATTCCTTTTAATATTACTAAATATGTTTGTTGTTTATAACTTCCACATAATTACAATTATAATTGCTATATTTAAGTATATATTTAATTATAATAGAGTTTTTTACATACTTCTTTATATGCTGCTAAAGCTAATATTAAAAATAGATTATTTCTTTATTTTTTGCTTTCTTTCTTTTGTCAAGTTTTTCTTTTGTAACCTATGCTCACATTTTTTTTCTCCGTTGTGTGGATTTGAATATCTTTATATATATCATAGTTTTTATGTTAGTACTAGTTTTGTTTTCTATAATTAAATAATCACTTTCAGTTTATTGAGTTAAGCGGCGCAGCAGCAGCTTCGAACATATTTATGAAAACAACATAGAAATGTGCATAAGCAGAAAGAAATTACAAGTTATTACGTAGGAGTTGCTAAAACTATAGCTTAATAACTAACTAATAATAATAGTAATAGTAAAACACTAATAAAAAACACTAAAATTTATTGACTATAAACACTGGAAGATTGCGCAATGAAGCAAGCTTCCTTGGTTGTCATTCCCGCAAAATCGCTGCCTGCAAAATTTAATTTCACTTCGTTCGTTCTTTTCACATATTAAATTCATTCGTCATCATTTAAAAATCATCCTCAAACTTAAGAAGAAACAAATGGTTACACAACAAAAACAAAAACACAGAAACTGAAATAAGTATCGAGATTTTACAATTAATTAAATTTACAATTAATTTTATCAGTTGTTAACACTAAATAAGTATTTGATGGAAGGAAAAAAGCTTCTCTCAGTTTAATCCATGGTTGAAGTGGTTGTTGGTGTTGTTTTTGTTGCTGTTGTTGTTGTCTGCTTTGGAAATGACTTAGTAACTAGCTTCATGGCCGGCCAAAATGTAGAGATCGTGTCCCTCCTCGCTGCCTAGCGACCCGGTGCGCAGCAATTGACTCTCCAGTGCTACGACTCTGAGGATGCGAAGAAAAAAGCACAAGATTAGAAGGTGCACGGAAGGAAGACAAGCAAAAGCTTGTGTCACATACTTGTCACTACCCAGCAGGCGATATGTGCGGCTCATGTCCTTGATCTCTTGCGTGACTTCGCCATTCCTCAACGACTTGCCCTGCATGCCGTGTTTGTGGAATGCCAAAACGCTGTCGGGCAGACAAACTGTCAAACAGACAAAGAAGTTGATATGAGCCGACCTCTCTCTATCTCTCTCCCGCTCTCTATACACTCACCTATACTGTCCACATTGAAATCGAAGTTCAGCTGTGAGACCATCTTCTTGTGCTGCTTCGGGTTGCCCTGCAGCGTCACCACTTGAATCATGTTTCCGTAGCACACGAGGATGGCGTCCTTCTCCACCTGATGCACATTGACCACCTTCAGCAGTTCGCGGCGTGGAACCATCGTCGCCATGGCATCGTATTCTAAATCATCCGAGTGGAACCAGTTCGAGCCTATAGACCAGAGAAGGAATGAAAAGGAGAGAGACCAACAAAACTTAGTTCAAATGTTCCAGGACGTGAGAGCAGATCAGTACCACTGTTCATGTTGATGAGCTCCAGTTTGAGGCAGCCGTTCATCGCCTTCCGGACTCCGGTGCACACGATCGGATACTCCAGCTCGGGCGTGATGATCATCTCGAAGACGGGCGTCTGACCGTTTTGTACGCAGCCCAGGCCGCCGCCCAAGAAACTCGTCGGCGGCCATTCACACTGCTTAAGCAGCATGAACTTGTTCAGCGGGTCGTACCACTGCATCAGGAAGATGCCGCCGGGCGTTGCGCCGCACAAGTACTTGTAGCCATTATAAGGATTCCGTGTGACGCAGCACTGAGTGCAGCCTTTTGTATCGGGTACCTTCGTGGTCAGAGCGAACTTGCGCGGAACCAGTCTTTCGGGGATCTTGTTCATGTGCAGCGAGAAGCGGTGCGTCTGCTTGGAGTGAAGGGCGATTAAATCGTGCCTGTACAGTTGACACGATTTGCCTGGCGAGCATAGAGAGAGAGAGAGAGAGTTGAGAATGAAAAACATGAAAAGCATTTGCAGTTGCTTCAAGTCTCTCACCCGATAGGCTCATCAGCACGTCCTTGATCACGTACAGCCACGTAGTGCGGCGCGGGAACAACTGGTCGATGGCGGCGTCGTGCAGCTCGTTCATGTTCAGGTTGAAGATGCCTTCTTCGGCGCCGATGAGCAGATGCTGGTCGCGCGTCTCTGGATGGATCCAGGAGGCTGTGCAGTGCACGCGCAGGGGACAGCCGTTGAATATCTTGGAGAAACAGGCTCCCATGTGCACCTTGGGGGTGGGAGGCAGTCCGTTGGAAATGGGACGCGGTGGGGTGTGTCGTCTGCGATGGGAGCGTTTGGGAGGCACGGGAGGTGTGTTGTTCAGAAGATCGGGTTGGGCTTCTTTTTCAACTGCAATATAAAATCAATGAGAAGGAAAGAGAGCGTGACGGATGGCGGAGTACCTTCGTCGTCTTGAGTACCGCTGTCGCTTAAGCTTCTTGTCCTTGACGTGTTACCCATCTCATTGAGTAAACCCATCAGTTGGTCCATCGAGCTGTGACGTCGCGGTGAATCCTCGACTCCATTCTGAAGGAAAGATCAACATTGATATTAAGATGAAGGAGCATTCCGATATTTAAGGACTTTTATTTATTTACCGAGTTGCTTTCGATCCTAAAATCACAGTTGCTGCTTGTGTTGTTCACGTCGTTGTTGGTGTTCACGTAGTTGTTGCTGTTGCTGGTGCCGCTGCTGCTGATGTTGTTGCGCCTCAGATTACTTAATAACTGCGTCGAGGATGAGCAATGAAGTTCTCCTGTGTTGCTTGTCGTCGCCGAAGCTGGGCTGGGCGAGTACAAGGAGGATGGGGGAAACACATCATCTTCGCCGCCGCCTCCGCCGTCATCACCGCCCACGATGTCGCCTCCACGCGGTTCGACACTAGAACTGTCGAGTGAGCTGTAGAACGAAGACAGAGAAACGCCATTCGTTGACTTTGTGATGCAGTAGGGAGGCGAGGCCGGCTGTGCTGCGGCTGCTGCAAGGGGCGAGGCGGATGCGGATGGCGTTGCGGCATACATGGAAGCGCGCATGTTGCTCGTCGGTGTCGCGTGGTTGACTGGACTGCTGCTCGGTTGCTGCTGGTGTTGGCGAATGTTGCTGTAACGCAAATAGTGGGCCATGGAATTGTTTTCGAAGCTGTTGCCAGCTGAATCAACAGCTGTTGTTCGTAGATTTGAAATGACGCCTGTCACTTTCGTTACGTTTGCAATAGAGTTGCTGCCATTTGTTGTCACTGACACTGGTGAAGAATTGAAAGCGCTGAATGGCGAGGAGGCGGATACGGATGCGGAGGTGGAGACGGAGGAATGGGTGCAGTTCGTGGCAGCTGCCGCTGACGTCACTGAAATGGAATTATTTATGGCAGCAGTTGAGGCGTTGACGACGCCGTTGTTTATGTTGGCATTGTTGCCAACACTTCCGCTTCCGTTTCCGCTGGCGCCATTGTGCGAACACATGCATTCGCCGCTGGGTAAATCTTTGGTATCCGTGAGTGGCAAAGTCGCTCTGCAAGATTTCGAGGAAGGAAGCAATCAATGAGACGGGTCAATGTTTTTGCAACAACAACAATTGGATTAGTTTTCTTTTAATTGCAAGTATGACTTAATTGTTAGTCAGCAACTAAATCCGAGTTAGTGAATTAGTAGAAAATAAATATTTAGTTAAGGTTTATTAATTATTTAATATTGGTTTAGTCATAAATTATAAAAAACATAAATTATAACAATATAGACAAAGACTTAAGAACGAAATAATGTTTATAAAAAATATAAAAAAGCAAATCAAATATAAATACAAAATACAAACAATCGCATTCAAAGCATTCCATTCAGTATTACTAAAGATCGTATTTAAGCGATGTCCTAAAATACTCGCGAGATTTGAACCTTGCGCCATTTGTGAGGAAAAGTGTTGCCAACGGAAAAAACAGACAGCGTGACAGCTGACGGTTCAAGGATATTAAAGATGGTGCGCCAGACCAAAGAGCAACGCGCTTGCATTTTTAATATTATTTTATATTTTAAACATGGTGACGGTTTTGTAGCTTTAGTTCTCTGTAGCTTTAACTCTCTGTTCCATACACAACCCTATACTGTATACTTTATTCTCCTATTCAAAAAATTCACCATTTTTAAGCCCCAGGTTTTTAAATCTGTGTTTTCTATCGAAATTACTTCTTACAGGAATATTTGAACACCTCTATAAATATTCGTATGTTAAGAAGTTAACTGAATTGAAAAATATTAGGTTGGGTTTTAAAAAGGCAGTAAAGAATCCATAGGATTCTTGCCGCAAACAGAAGCAAGATAACGACCATACATTATAAATTCTTATATATTCTTCTTCGGTTGACAGGATTCTTTTGCGGTGTGTCCTGTTAAAGTCCAGGACAACATCGAGCGACCGATTTAGCTTCGTTCTTAGGAAACATAACATTCGTTTTTGTTGTTCTAATTCATGAGCTTTTTGTTGTTGTTTCCTTTTTGCACACCTCGCGTTTCAACAAGCTTTTTCAAGACATTTTTGGTTTCTTTTCTTATAATACAGATATAATAGAAACTTCCTTTATAATAGAATACTTTCTAATAATGTAGAAACTTCCTGAATAAAGCAAATCGATTAAATGTCATGTTGTATATTTACTTTAACTTATAAACTTGCTATAAAACTAATTCGCACTCACAACTTCTCTTTATTTTACTAGAGCCAATATTTTGCCTTTTTAGATACTTCTTTTGAAAGAACAACCCATTCCTAATGCTTCTACAACGGACAGCGACAAAAAAAGTATTCCAATGAGTGTTTCAATTAATTTAAAACACTTTAATTCAATTCAAGTGATTATAAACACACATTCACTTGTTTTACGGAAAATGTAAAGAAAGTGTCAAAACGAGACAACAGAAAAACAGAACAAAGCTGGTTCATGAGAGGTGTAAATGACATGCAAACATTAATACAATGATAGCAAATATAAAACCATAAACACTATTATTACACACTTCAACCCTTTAACTTCATCATTCTAAACTCTATTCTTTATACAAACACCACATATATGTACATATAATAATAAAGACATATTTGCAAGAACAAAAAGAAGTTACTTCATGTTGTATAAAATTTAAATACAAAACAGACATACATACATATACATATGCATGCATTCATAAGTGTGTGCATGTGTGTGTATAACAATGTTTATTTAAAGCTTTACAAAAACTATGCTAAAGTAACACACGATCAAGTTTTATACACAACAATGTAAGTTCAACTCTGTATGTATGTATGTATGTATGCATGTGTGCATGTGTGTATGTTACAAATCCTTATTCATACATGCATGATATTTACATGAATGTCTGCTGTATATTTAATGCATTCACATTCGAGTACAAACGTGTGTAGACTTCAAGTTAACCAACAAACTTTAATTAAAGTAACGCAAAAGTAAAACAGAAAAGCATAGAAAATGCTCACAAAGTAAGCTTGAAATGAAGGAAAAAGAAACCAAAACCAGAAAGAAACAGTCACTTGGAAACGTTTCTATACCCTAAACTCACCCTTTGATAGAGGAACTTTTGGACCACGCAAGCATTACAACAACAAGTTGGCGACCATGGCGCCCTTGATAAACATAACTGCACATTTTATACTTTAGAAATATTGCATTTTTTTATATTGTATTTTATTTTCTTAGCTTTCACCAATTTGCGGATGCAACGAATTTTAAATAATAAAAATAATGTTTGTAATGTGATGTGATAATAAGTGTTGTTCGGTTGTATTAAATCCCTGATAAAATACTGTTAATATGCGTTACATCAGCATAGACTTCGTGTTTAACGTAAAAGTGGACTCTTTAATTTATTATGGTTTTATTTTTATTGAATTTAATTTCATTTGTATTATCATTTAATTCAATCTTTGAATACTGAATTCTTAAGGTGTTAAAGCATTTTTTATAAAAGAAAAAACAGCAATTAAATTAAAATGTGCTTTAAAATCGTTCGTAAAGGAAAGCAAATAATTTATTGTGTCAAGCTACAATGAAAATTCAATCCAAACACTGACTAAATTTAAACTATTAACACAGTATTCGTTGCAAAACTTATTAGAATGAAACGAATAAACGAGAGCGAAATGTAGAAAAAATCAGGAGCATTAATTTTATTTTATTTATTATAAAAGCCTGACGCTAGAAATAAAGGACGCGGCGATAAAACACAAAGTTAACCACAAAATGAAAGGCGTATTCAATGCAGAAGGACCCACAATTTAACACCGCAACCAAAACAACGGATGTGCAGAATGAAAAAAAAATGACGAAAAAGAGTGCAACAATGATGGGAAAAAAGACACAAAAATGATAAAAATAAAATTAAAATGTGGGCGATAAATAAAAATATGTGAAGTGAAGCAAAAACCAAAACCAAAACAAAATCAAAATACTTGTGTGCATTTTTCTAGAAAATGCTGTTTATGCAAAACTTTTTGTAGAGAGAGAAAATATAACGAAAAAAGAGAAAACAAAATAAAAACTAATCGAATAATAAAGATAAAGTGAATAGTGATGCAGAAGAGAGCGAGTTTTTCAAGATATCTTTTCAGATAAGAACGAAGAGAGTGATGGCGAAAGAGAAAGAAGGAGACAGAGCGATGATAACAACAAAAATTGTGTTTGGTGGTTTCAGAGAACTTTTCACACTTTCTTCACATGTACTCGTACTTATTCTGGAAAAACTGTAGTCCCGAGATTTTGGCAATATTTTTTATTAAAAACCACGCCTAGGATAATTAGCGTAACATGTAAACATGTATACAGAATGATGGCTTTACAATTACAACAGATCTAAAAGATGAAGTTCACGTTTCATGCTTTCAGAGCTTCAAAGTTGAATATCTCGAATATCCTCTGAACTTATTTGGATCTGCGTCTCTTCCAATATTTAGTTGTATTCTCTACTTCATTTACAATTATTCACCAGCCACATTAAGGAGTGGCAGCTGTAAATTTTGTCCATGATGCGAGGAAACTCTACTACTTTAAGCAACAAGATAAAGTTTTTGTATCTAGTGGTTATTTTATAAAGTTATAAAATAGAAGGACCAATTTTAAAACATAGAAAGAGGTGTATGTGAGAAGAACTGAGCGAATTATGCTATATGACCTGCATTGTACGTATCTTGTATGCTTATGCTATATTCCATCGACATACATACATATATAAAAACCTCTAAAATCACCGGAGAGCTCCTCTGGACTGATGATGAGACAGCAGAGGAGTCGTTGTGATGAGATGCAGTCATAACAAAATATAATTTAAATCGCTTAAGAGGAACAACGTACATAAGAGTATAGAAGAGCGAAGGGGAAAATGAAGTGGATGGAAATTAAGTCAAGAACTGGTTGGTTATAGAAGCATTATTTATAGGTGCATCAAATCACAGAGGAAGAGGAATAGTAGGTGGAAGAGGCACGAGGATATAAGATAAGAAGAAGAAAATGACGATTAAGAAATGAATTTGAAAATTCATGGCAAAAAGCGAAACATGGCGATCAAAACAGATGAGAAGGTATATAAATGGTAGAGTGTGTGTGTGTGTGTGTGTGCGTGTTTTTGCATGTTTATGATGTATGATACAACATAAAATATAAAAGGTAAATGTGAATAAGAGAGAGATAGAAAAATCAGAGAGAGTTTTATAAAATGTGTAAATTAAAAGAAGAAAAAGAAGAAGAAAAGAAGAAACTATTATAGTTTTCTTAAAATTACATTTTATCTAATTAATTTGCATAACTTATAGAAATGAGTAATAAAAGAAGAGTATTGAAAACACTTCTGCTTAAATTAAGAAGGTAGCTAAATTTAGTAGTATATTTAGGAAATAAGCGTAGTATTATGTAGTAGTAGAAAGCGTAGGTAATACAAAATGTTCCGAAAACCAAAATAAAAAGACTAACACTTTAATTCTGTTCTAATTTTTACAATAGTTTGTTTGTATATCTTATGATTTGTTTGTTATCGTGGTTGTTTGTGCTTTGATGTTGTTATTGTAGTGATAACTGCAGATGCTGATCTTGTAATAATTACCTTAATTTAAGCTCCTCATCAATATACTGTAAGAGGCTCCTACATTAATCGTGTTATAAAAAAAAGAAAAAAAATTGGATTGAGTTTTGGAGTGAGAACATCAAGACACAAAACAATTATTGGAAAGAGATCAAATAAAGAGCAGAACACAGATTAAGAGAAAGTGTTATACTTAGAAGAAAGAGAAGAAGAAGAAAAAGAAGAAGGAAAGGATAAATAAAACATACAAAGTGTGTGCGTGTTATAAAAACTGTCAAAAACCAGAAACATTTTAAGAAATTCAATTAAAAACATTTTAAATTCAAATTAAACTCAATTCGAAACTGTTGTTTAGAAACGCAATTTTTGTTAATTTTTAACTGAACTCAACGAGAAAAAACCTTAACGAGAATAAACTTAAGAAAACAATTTTAAAGGCAATAAATTATGTTATTTTTAAGAAGTAGGGGCGGCACTGATTAAATACAAACTTCCATGAAGAAACAGCGATTAAAAGATAAAGAAAAAAATTTAAATTTAAATTTAAAGAGCTAAAAAAAGACAAGAGTTTAAAAAAATGTTTTAAGAGTAAGTGTTCAATTTAAGATTACATTATTTATAATGTATTAAGAATTGCAGACAATTGTTTTCGTTTAATAAAAGTCATTCATTTCTAGTATAATCGAAACATGTGACGAAAAAGCGACGAGGGAAACTCTTTCTAATAACAAGTTTTTAAACCTTCGCCAGTCGCAATCTTTCAACTGAAATAGAAAAAAAATACTCTGAGCGGTTTTAAATCGGTTCATGGGCGAGGTTACGCCCACCGCAGCCGCCCAACAAAACAACCAGATCAACGAGATGTGAGCCACGCATCCAAGCAGGGAAACGCAGACAAAGTCGAAGTCAGACGAAGCAGCAGTCAAACAGGACGTCGGTATAGAAACACACACACATACACGCGCAATGTACACTTTCACAGGGACACATGCTCGCTACTCTCTGCTCCTCATGAATATTGAACTCATGTCAACCGCGGCGTGGTTGTGATGTGTGTCTCTCCGTCTGTCTGCCTTCCTTTTATTTAAAGCATACACTTTTAAGCAAAAAGCCTGTCTTTTACTCAGCAGTTTTGTTAAGGAAATGAAAACGTGTGAAAATACCTCGTAGTTGTATTATCAGCAAAGAGAGTGATGGCGATAGAAGAGAGGGAGACGAGTAGAGGGGAGGAAAACTCACCAAAGCAGGTTCAAAAACCCGCAGGAATAAAAATTTTGAACATGTGGAGTGTACACAGTGAACCGGGGCAGAATTAAAAGTTGTGATTACGAAATATCTGAGCACTTGAGTATTAAAGACGTTAATAAAATGGAATCATTCATCTGATATTCAGTCCTCGTCCTCGCTATCCTCATGTCTTTCATCACCACGCTTTTCTTTGCTAATTTGAAATAAATTTATCTCTAAATTTGTTTGGTAAAGCAGAGAAATTTAATAAATAAGATAAAAATTATACAAAAACTGTCAAAATATAAGAAAATTTATTTTCAACCCCTTTATAAAATAATTAAATCTTAAAATGAGTTAATAAATGTTTATAATTTTAAACATTTCTTCGTTAGAATCCATTTAGATAAATTAATTAGTTGAATTAAAACGAAATAAATTATTAATATATAAAAACTGTTCTCAAAGCTTCCTCAATTTCCAGGGTTTCTAAAAGTCTCACTAACAACTAAATTCAACCCAAAAAGAATATTGATAAAGAACAAATCGCTTTGAAAACGTGAAATAAACTTCTCTCTCTGGGAAAAACTTTAAAAAGCAAAAAAGCACGAGCTTACTTTTTGCCTTAAACTAAATACTGGTCACGTGTGGGTAATTTTAATTCTGCTTGTATTCAAAAACTTGAAACTTGTAAACTTCAACACGTTCTTCCGCAAATGCAAATATTTGAGCCTTAAAAATTCGACATTAGATCGCCAAGCGAGAAATGTTAGTATTAAACCAGTAAGAAAGCTATATTCGGCCTGGCCGAATCTTAGATACCCTACACCTTAAAAGTTTTTAGGAATTTTTAGGAATTTTAGGAATTAAGGTTTTATGCCAATGCATTATAAATTGATTCTATATTTATATGTCTTATATTCGTTTTATTTGCTCGTTTACAAATCTAAACAAAGAATATTTATACAAAATTTCATATTAATTGATTACATATTATAAAATTACAGGCTTATATAAGGCTTACAGGCTTATTATTTATGTAGGACGATTGTGCCATATTACCCTTTCGTCCATGTAACCTAAAAGTATGCGCGCCACGCCCATTTTCTGCAACGTAAAATATAATAATGTCGCTTGATATTGAAATTTTATTGTAATATCTTAAAAACTAGAAGAAATATGAGGTTATAAGGAAAGCTATCTTATAATCACATCTAATCACAGACGGGTATAAATAGTAGGCGTGGTCGTTACCCGTTTTCAAAACAAAATAATTGGCTTAGTATTTTTATTATTGTGTTCCAACTTAAGCTTTATTTCCGTGGTAATAAATTTGCTTTCATGAGCTATACTGTTTAAGCAGTGTAAAAGTGGGCGAACCGCGCCCACTTTTGCTGTAATAATGTTTTATTAGAAAATAAGTTGTTATGTAAAGTTTGATTTAGGATGTTTATATATTTAACAATATAATCATTTGAGAACCTCTTTTACCTGTATAACCTAAAAGAGGGCGGATCACGCCCATATTTGGCATATCAACGGATGAAGTTACTCTATACCCAGAAATGAAATTTTGTTATAACTAAAAAATAACGGCTATCACATTTTTACTAAAAAATAGGCGTGGTCGTGGACCGATTTTGCCCATTTTCAATACCAACCTGCACACCCTAAGAAACAATATTTCTGTAAAATTTCTTCACCGGTGCTCCTGTGATCGTGATTTCAACAGACAGATAGACGGACGGACATCGCTAAATCGACTCAGGAGGTCACCCTGATCAAGAATATATATACTTTTCTATACCTATCGTCTCTATTTCTTTGCGTTACACATTTCGTTACAAAGTGAATATACCCTCAACCTTAAGGTGTAGGGTATAAAAAGACGTGCGTGCTTTTCGAACAGGAGAAAAGGAAGAAAACAATAACAATAGAGAGTAGAGTAGAGCAAGGAAGCGTCAATATTAATGTGCAAGCAGCAGCAGCGACGACTACAGAAGCAGCGTCAAGTACAGCAGCAGCGTCAACTACAGAAGCAGCGCAATTACAGCAGCAACTCGTTTAGAAAGAAACAACAACAGCAGAGAAAAGGAGAAAGGAGAGCAGAAAAGGAGCCAAAGAAAAGCAAGGAGAGGAAATAGCAACAAACAAATGTGCGCAGTTGAAGGAAAAACATCAACACTGTACAACTAGTAGCACAAAACAGAGCAGAGCAGGGAGCACAGCAAAGCGTAGAGCAGAGCAGTAACCCCAGAACACAGCGAAGCAACTGAACAGCAACGGAATACATAGCAAACCAACGTAGTTAAAATCAGAACAGAGCGTATAAATTGTTACAAAAAAACTATCGGCGCAACAAAGTTTTTCAGAAACGATTAAGATTTGTCTCAGCAATTTTTTGCATAATTCAAGCACGACTGTTTTACTTCCTGTTATGGAATAAAGTTCTTTGCTTTATTCGTATTTATTTTTAAGCAAATTTTTCATATTTTGTATAAGATGAAATCTTTTTCGATTACTTCACATTAGTATATTGTATTTGGAAAACTAGAAGAGAGCATCATAAGGAGAGGAAAAGAAAAGGCAGGCAAAGGAAGGGGAGGTATGAAGGACGGAAGAAAATTTAAGGAAGGAAGGAAGGAAGGTGACAAGGAAGGTTATGGAAAAAGTTCTTAACATCAGCAGAAGCAGAGAAAGAAGAGAAAAACCTCGTTCTAACCTGAGAGACATGTTCATTATTAAGGTTCCGGTTAATTTTGGCCTATTTACATGACTAGAATAAAATAGAGAAAGAAACACGAAAAGAATCAAATAAAAAAGAAGAAAAACACAAAATTGTGAAAATAAATAACGGTTGTAAGAAATTATGTATAGAAATAATAAGAAGAATGTAAAATTTTAATGGAAATGTGGAAAACCTGAGAAGTGAGGATTGATTTGAAAGGAATGAGAGAAAAACAACACTGATTGAAGCGAAAATAAATCCTGTAAAAGTACTTTAAAAATTAATACTGTAAGAATATTTACCATAAAAATTGGTAGAAACGAAGAATGTAAATGAAAGAAAGAGAACGAGAGACAGAGATAAACGATGATTGACATTATGTATAAAAAAACCAAGTGCAAAGAGTTTAAGTTTTATAATAAAAATGATGTGTGTAGTAAAAGTATGGGGAAAATCACACAGAATGCATGAAAATCAAGGATGCTGCTGTAAAAATGAAGTGTTACATTAATAGGATGCATATGATGTGTATGTATGTATGTATGTATATGTTTGTATGTATGCATGGATATGTATGTGTGTGAGCATCTGTATCTGTGTGAGCATGTATTGTTTATGGAGGCACAGCCTCAACGTCAAAAGCACACAATTTAAAGCCAATCTTTATACTTGGATATCTTAAGAAAACGTTAATTTTTAATGTGACAACGGAACTGTTTTTAAGATACCAAAAATAAATACTCTAAAATGATTAAACAGTTGATTAACAATGACTGGAAAACAACAACATTGATAAAAAGAATCTTATTAATAGTTTTTAAGTAATTTAAAATGATATTAATCAAAGCAAATTTAGAAAAGTAACTAAAATTGAAATCTGTCAAAGACAATTAAAAGCAATTGTAAATAAAAAGAATCTATTAAAAATCTAGAAAATAAAACTTTAGTTTTTCATGTGTATAGAAATTCTGATGTACAAAAAATGTTCCAATTGAAATGCGTCGAAATGTTGTTGTGGGTCAGGATGAGGGTGAGGGTAAAGCTGTGAGTGCGAGGGGGGGGGGGGGGGGGGAGGAGTTGGATACGATAGACACAATCATCGACGACATACTGGACAACATGAAATACATACATGTCACTCGGTAGCGTTTCTGGACTAGAAGAACGTTCGTTCCATTGCGTTGTGGTCATTCCTGCAAAACAGAGAAGAATACTTTACAACAACCACAAAGAGCTCAGTTTTAATTGTCAATAAAATGAATGAAAATTTGCCACAAAACCGTGGGACTTGCAGCTATGTATGTACATCCGAAAGCCATCTCGTCACACATCGGATTGGCTCGGAGTGACAGCTCGGGTGCGATTTTACCTGTTCGTAGGGTGTGATTCTGGGCTGAAATTCCGTTCGGCCTCGACGTCATTTTGCTCGCTATTCGTTGCGGCACGCTGGCAACAGCCTGGTGTGGAGAGCAGAAAAACAATCATTAATACACACCAACACACACAAGGAACCTATATATTCCATGCATACATATGTACATATGCATGTATGCATAACAAAATAGTGTATGTAGTTAAAATTTATAAAATTCACTCGTTCACCAATTAAAAAATATGGTCACTTAAAAAGCGTGTGCAGCGAATTCAATTTCTGTAGAGGACGACGTACTCACTCAGTGGCTCGTGATGACTACTTTTTTAATGATGCACCTCGAGAGGTTAACGAATTAAAAAATTAAATAAGAGTTGAGTTGGCTGGTTCGTTGATATACTCGATGCATTGAGTCATGGTTGATTCAGTGCAGTATTATTATGGAAACATACTTAACATTCAGTGTTAATTGTACCCTACACCAGTAAAAGTAGAGTAAAAGTTGATATATCAAGTTCGTCCTTCTGTTGGCTTCAATACTTTTTATGAAACTTGAAACTTGTTTTGTATTGTCTTTTCTTGAGATTCGATTATATATTCTATAGTCAATGAGATCCAGATTTACAAGGAAACAAATTAAAATAAAATCGGAACTAATTTCAAAGTGTGTATTAAATTTTAACAACCACGCGAGTTCAAGCTACTTAAATACTGGCGCCAACGAAGCCAAAAAATCGTCTTCTGTTCTTCAGGAAATGTCAAGGGGATAAAAACCGTAACAATACCAACAACAACAACAACAACAACACGAGGAAACGAGTTATGAGAATCATGGGGAGACATCGAAGCTCGCATTTCTTCGCACCGCGGGGACGACTCTGTTATGATCATCAGTCGTGGTGCTCAGTTTTTCTTTTCTTTTACTTTTTCTTAACCGAGCAGCGTGTCTAAAAACTTTTGCAGCTCGTTCATCATGTCGCTGCCGCTGACGCTGCGACCAACACGAATTTATTGCCGACGCTCAGCGCGGCGCATCGGGGCGACATAAATAATTTGTCCTCACCTCATCGTCCACGTCCAGGTAGTAATAAAACTGCTGATTTGGACTCAGATACTTTTGCAGCAGCTCCTTGGCCACGCGCACCGACATCTCGCCCTGCACGAAAGGATGCTGCAGCAGCCGCTCGGCGGTGGGCCGTTTCTTGGGGTTTTTGGTTAGCGCCGTCTTGATGAAGTTGTGAAATGTGGGACTCCACTTCTCCTTGTTGCTGAGGGTGGGCGGTTTGAAGCCGCTCTTGGACATGAGGAACAGAGCACGCATCGGATGGAGATCAAACATCGGCGGTTGCAATTCGGCAAGTTCTGGAAGGAAAGATAGAGAAAAAAGCGCAAAGAGAGTGTCAGACAGAGAGAGAGAGACAGAGAGAGAGAGAGAGAGAGAGAGAGGCATATGATATGAAATAAAAGTGCATTTGACGCTTAAATAAGATAGACACGAATAAACACCACTGCGTATGAGCAACATGTCATTCCGCAAAGTGTTTTCCTGCTCTTTAGCACTAAGTTTTCCCCAGAAGCAGCCTCAACTTAGAAGTATGTTGGTGGAGTTCTTTCACCACCAGTAGCAGCAATGGTCGCATAAATTTGGCCAGAATTAATCACCAACACTGCCACGAGCATTACAACCCACTGAAATATATTGAGGACAAATGCGAACAGTAACGAGAACAAGAACAGAAGCGAAAACAATAACATCAACTCGTAGATCAAGAACACATTTCAAGCAACAGAAATTGTGCTCGTTTGAGGTTATACTCGAACTACGAAAAAGAGGGAGAGGGAAGGGGATGGAGGAGCGATTACCACTCTCTCTGCTCTCCCCGCGGTGCCATTAAAAGCACCGCAGCAGCAGCAGCAGCAGAAATGCTGCATGCGTACCCGAACATAGTTGAATACAAAAACAACAAGAGCGATTATTTCTGGTGAATATCGATACTTACCAATTGCCGTTATGCCACACGCCCATATATCACACAATTGATTATAGCCGCCCTTCCGTTCGACCGCAGCCACCTCGGGTGCCATCCAGTACGGAGTACCTACAGGATAAAATGAAACACAGACATTTGAAAAAGGTTCCAATAAAATATTGAAGAAACACTAAAAATATATGCAGAGTCATATGTACGAATATACGAATACTTATATAGTAAATCGCTCTGATGGCCGAAGGTGAGGAGCCAAAAGAGAGAAGGATCGAGCAAGAGAAGGCTAAAGGCTTTGATTAGGATTCCTTAAGTATTTTTCGGATTTCCATAAGATTGCATAGAATTAGTCTCATTTAATATCTCATATATGTATTTACATTATATTTTGAATTATTATCTTATGAATATTTACATTCATTATGAGTTACTTTAGGTTGTGGATTTAAGTCATGAGTTTAAGAATTATGAAAACTGGATATCAGGTTGAAAATTGATTTATCAATTCAACAGGATGTGGCACAAGTGTATTAATAAAGTTATATAGAATGAAACGAGTGTTATTAAGAGCTTGAACCCTTTTGAACTCATTGCTAATTAAAGAAACTGCTTGAATGCTATATTTTTCTATTCTTTTTAGTGAAATTAAATAGTTTCTCGCTTTTCTGTGTCTCACTAAATTCGTCACAAAAACTCATTCAAATCGCCCCTAACAACGAAATCCTGTTTGTTTTTTAAATTCTTTCACAGATCCTCAACCTACGCAGCTGCTAATTAAGTAGTTATTACGAATTTAATTTAATTTAAGCTCATTAAAAATGTGTATCTATATATACTACAGTATAAACTCGGTTTACGCAACTAATAGAAATTACGGCGGTTGCAATAACCGAGGTTGTTGCACTTACTGGGTCACACTTTTTTGTATAAGAAATGGTAGTCAAATGTCTATATTTCTATATAGAAAATGACAATGAAATATAAATATATTATATATTGTTGACTTGTGCACATTATATTCTTCACAAAGAAGCTTTACTGAAACACCCTTATCAACTTCGGATAAAATTTCACTTCTCTTTTTAATAGATAATTTAGTAATATTTCTTGTAACTCCCATCCTGAACGAATTTCGCGTAGGTACTAATGAAAGTGGAACCCATCTAAGGAAACACACTTGGATGTGTAAATATATTTACAAAAAATTCTGTCTAGACCCACACGAAACTAAATTACTGTAAAATAACGACAGACGTAACCACCAAAAAGAGCAAACAACATGCAAATAAAAATCGAGGTAACCTTTTTGAAAAGTTGCACTTATAGAGTCAATACGTGCTACGACTTTAGTGTTGCGAAAATCGAGTTGCGTTAACCGAGTTCGTACTGTATATTTCAATTGTAATAATTTGTTATAATAACACTGCGAATGAGTTACAAATGAGAACTAACTTTACTTTTATCATTATTTTCACACTAAATCAGAAGAAATAATTTTGAATGAATGAATTTAATTTTGAATAAAAGCATTAGCGATGTTTAAAGCAGATACTTAATTCCAATGGCGTAAATTCTATTAGTTCTCTTAATTATTCATCCACTGAAAAGTCAAGAACAAAACAGAATTTGAAAAACAAAGACAGAAATGAGATAATTTCTGCGAACAAGAAAAATCAAATAATTCACAAAGAATTTCATATTACGAATGATGGCGATTTACTGAAGCGTTGCATTAATAATTGAAATTCTTCTTCTTCTTGTTCTTCTATTGTTTTCTTCTTCTGCTTGTTCCCGAAATCCTTAGAAATAATAGAACAATAAAACGAGTTGTTTGGCGTTATAATTGAGTTTATTCTCATGAAAGTTCAGTGACATCAAAAGGAACGACAGAAAATTAAATCAGTGAATACTGCAAATTTAGGTAAAAACTAAGTTATAAAAAATTTACTCAAATACATAAAATACTATATTTTAAGTTTCCAACTTATTGAAAATTATTTATTATAAAACATTTATTAAAGAGCTTTTGTCTGAGAACTTAAATAATGTTTACTTTACTATACTTTATATAGTGTGGATCAAGGAAAACACAAATGAATCAATTAAGCTTTCTCCCCAATGCTTCAGAATATGAGTAGAAATGAGTAGGAAGAACAAGAAAGGGACAAGAAACGGGCAATCATGAATTTTAATAGGAATATTCAAAAGTTTAGACAGTTTTTATTGCCTTCTGTTGCCATTGAAGAGCTTGAAATTATATTTGCTTTAACTTCCACAACAAAGTTTTCATAAATGAATGAAAGAGAAGAGAACTAAGTTAGAAGAGAGAAGAACCAACTAACTAATAAATATTAGAGAGGAGAATATATTATGGTTTAAGATAGAAAGAGGTTTCATTACGAGGTTAAATTCTCGATCTCATAACTTTATTGTAGGGAAACTGTTAAAAGCAAAAATCTGAAGTTGATGAAACATGAAGAAGGTGAGACAACAAGAAGAAAAAGGAGAATTAATTGCAAATGGTAGACAAAACAACTAATTTATTTGAGTTAGCAATCATAAAACAAATTTAACCTTAACGAAAAGTTTAAAAAGCACTCAAAGTTTCAATGAACCTTTGAAGTACCTTTGCTGAGTTTTACCAGGATAGGAGCGAGAGGGGGAAACTTCAGAGCTGCCCATTGCTAAAACTAGAAACAAAGAGACTCCGAACAACTTGTGACAGACACAAGACGAACAGATAAGATACAAGATTCTCCTTCTCGTTCTCCCCTTACTTTCTTCCGCACTCTTCAAAGCCAAACTTGAAAATAATAAGCAATTTTGAAGAGGAAGGAAAAAACTGTTGTGGGAAACTACCTTGTGGCGCTCGAAATTCAGTTGTAGAGTTAAGTTGGTTATAGTTTTGCAAGACGACATCTTTTTTATTCCTGAGCATCTATAAAAGGGCTGGAAAAGTCAGATAAAACGTCAACTTTACGCTCACCTCACAACATGACACAAATAAATAGGACGCGAAATGCTCGAAAGCGTAAGGAAAAATGCCAGAGGAGGAAGGAACGACACTAAAAGGATGATGGAATGAGTGCGTGCGTCTGGGAGATTGTCAACATGCTCAAGACGCGATAGGCAGACAAGCTGGCAGCATGTCGGGCCTGCTGCTCATGACGTGGATGATGCTATAAATTTTATTGTTTTTGCGAAGAGAAGATAAAAACATTGCCATGAGCTGTCACACAAACACCTCCACCAACACCACGTCAAACCTACAGACACACACATGCACCCAAAGAACACAAGCCGACAACAGCGTTCTATATAGTCGCGCTCATGTCGCGTTGCTGTCGCTAGAAATGCTTTATTATTCAATACAAGTGCTTATTATGTACTTGATGTCATTAACAAATCAGTCACTGAAACAGTAAGCAGACTGACAAAAAGACGACTGTTCAGACAGTGTGTCACACTGACAGATAGACAAAGAAACAGACAGACGCATTCAAGCCTCATCGTCTGAATCAACTCGTCAACTCGTTGTTTGTACCGTAAAATGCGCGCTCATACTATTTTATATTCTCAATTGAACTTGTCGCCATGTTTGTTGTAGTTGTAGTTGTTGTTGCTGTTGCTGTTCACCAGAAGATGCCTTTTCATTTAAAATGTATTCGTTCTTTCAGTTTCGAATTTGAACATGAAGTGTGTGGCAGCGAACGAAAGGCGACGGCGGCGGCAGCTTTGACAAAAGTGGAAATTAGCTCCCACGAGGAGGAGGCTTGACTTAAATGTACTCAACCAATTGTGTGGAGCTCTTGTAGTTAAGAAGGGCCGCGAGATGGGCGGGGCGAGGCGGTCGTTATAATGCAATCGCGGTTGAAGACTTATTTTTAATACTTATGAGACCTCATTAATTACGTGGAGAGCAAGGAAGGGGGCTTTTTGGTGTGCATTTATGCACATTTTCAATGCAATTTACAGCCTTATAATGGATAAACGCAGTTTCGTTTTTCACGCGTCTTTTGTTGTGACGCGTTTGTAACGTCAAATTTATAAATAACTACGAAAAGTACAAAACAAAAAGAGTGAAAAACGAAAACTGCGATTTTCCATCATAAGTAAGTTAATATTTTTAAAATCATTTCTTTTATTTTTTTTTTGCATTTTTGTATTTACTCGTATTAAAACCTAAACATCTGTCCGCACAGATGGTTAATGGAAAAAAGACATAAAACAACAGAATACAAGTAACTAATCACTAGAGACCACTAGAAAATTTCAAAGAAATAATTCTTAAATTATTAGGAATCACTTAATGAAAACAGTGATGCCATTCACTGCAGCGACTGACAGAAACGGCACTGAAATAAATAAGAGTAATAATAATAATAGTAAGATTTTAAGACTAAAGGAAGAGAGGAAGGAAAGAGCAACGAAACACAAAAGAAGCCAAACCTTAAGCATATTTTATACTGAAGCGAAAAATGTTTCCTAGCGACATTTTTCAAGAATAAAAACCTAAAAATATGGTGTTCGTTTGAAGTGAATGTCGTCTCGCATTGTTGATCCTTTGAATAAGTTGGCCGACAAGGAAGCAAAACTAGCAAAATAGGCGAGTATCTAGAAAAATAAAATTTTGTCTGTTTGCACTCGAGCCAAACGAGCAGCTAACTAAACCAAGACCAACCACAATCCTTCTTCAGTGCCCGCAAACTCTACAAACCCCTCGCCATATCGTCAAACACAATGCCAAATTATGTCCTTTCATCATCTGGTTTATACACATGAACACACACACACTCGCACTCACTCAGCCACACAGTCACACAAACATGCGCATTACCATCTGATGGCCAGTTGAGCTTTGAAAGTAGCACCCCTGAAGCTTTACCAACGGCAGCAACGGTAGCCTTTTTCCACGAATTTTTTCTACATTTCAACCATAATTTTTTACTTTTTTCTCCAAAGTTCTTGTTATTTGCTCTTATTTCTTGCTATTGTTAAAAAAATAACAAATAAAATAATCGTTCAACTGATTTCGTTCTCTTTATCAAAAGCTTAACGGGGATTTTGAGCCGTAATCCTTTCCTGTGCCAAAAAATAAAAGAAGAACAAAGAAGCTAACTAAAAACTTTATTGAGGCTTTGTTATTTATTTTCTTTTCGCTTGGGATCGGACTTTTCTTAAGCTGAAAGCTAACAATTCGCAGTCTGAATGGAATGAATGTTAACCATCATTAAAAATATAGGAAGTGGAGAGAGAGAGATGTAAAGACCGACAAAAGAGAGAGAGAGAGATGTGGACATTTCTACAAAATTTTTTAAAATTTTATTATAGTTTGACTAAAAAATAAACAAATAAAAGAAGGAATGTGACAAGAGTATAAAAGGTACAACCAGATTGCTTCCCTCCGACTGTGGGATATACATACGTATTATCACAGAATAAATAGTATACAGAAGTCGCATCTCGGCCTTTGATGCTTTTTCGCTTTCAGGTGCGGTCGGAACAACTGAGGGGAGATCAAACAACGAGAGAGCAAACGTGAACAAAGAGAAGCAACGAGAGAGCAAGCATAAAACGTTTATGTGTGCGTACATCTGTTTTGCTAGACTGCGTCGTGAATTAACGTGTGTTGACAAAATTTTGTTTCAAGCCTTTGATTTCTGTATTTTGGTTTTCTTCCCTTGAAAGTTTCATATTTTACATTGCATAGCTATGTGCAGCATCAACAAGAGTTACTGGTTAATTGTAGTGCTCTAGTTAAAAATTACTGGAGAAAAATTAAATATTGCCGGCACTTTGAATCACCAGCGGCGGTATTTAATTTTTAAAGAAAATTTTACTGTCATTATACACAAAATAGGGTATTTCGAAAGTATTAATTATGATGCCAAAACTGTTCAAAAATGTTAAATTTCGTAAAATTAAAATTGTTAAAATGTAAAATTTCGATCTTTTTAAGTATATTGGCAGAAAGTCTATTTTTGAAAACAAAATAATTAAATGCAAGCGCCCAGTTGGAAAACATTGATTGGTTTGTCCTTTCAACCCCATTTTCCTCAAACCCATCTACTAAATCTAGTTTGGAATTGTATCCCAATTCCCTTCTAATCGCCATTTCATCCATTAGCAAAATAATATTATTTATTTCGTACTGGTTCAAATCCCAAGCACTTCTTTTTTATTAACTCCAACTTATGGAACGGGTAGCACAGCTGAGGGGAAGACCAAACAACGTGTGAAGCTCCGAGAGAGCTTGTTTTGAGAGAGAAAGAAATCTCTTTCTGAGGTACACTGAAAAGATGGAAGCACCGGCGGCGCACCAATAAAAACAGGAAAGAGTGTTAACTTCGGCCTGGCCGAAGTTCATATACCCTACACACGTTTACTTAAAAATTAAGCGTGGCAATGGTGTAATTGTTTTCCTTTTCAATATATTATTCGTGATTCGTACAGAGAATATTCGTGCCAAATTTGATGAAAATATCTCTATTCGTTTTCCTGTAATCGAATTTTATTTAATTAGTGGGCGGACCACGCCCATTTTTGGTAGTCTGTTTTGGTCAGAGACAGTGGACTTCTGGACAAAATTTCAACCCCAAATTCGTTCTACAAGCTGAGAAATTGAGCTATAAGCATGGATTAATTTATATTCACTATAAAAAGTAGGCGTGATAATTGTCCGATTTTGCCTATTTTCAATACCGAGGAGTTTCTAATGATAGACAATATTCGTGCCAAGTTTGAAGAAGATATCTCTATTCGTTCTCCTGTAATCGAGTTTTATTTCATTAGTGGGCGGACCACGCCCATTTTTGGTAGTCTGTTCTGGTCAGAGACAATAGACTTCTGGACAAAATTTCAACCTCAAATTCTTTCTACAAGCTGAGGAATTGAGCTATAAGCATGGATTAATTTATATTCACTATAAAAAGTAGGCGTGGTAATGGTCCGATTTTATCCATTTTCAATACCGATGAGTTTCTAATGATAGACAATATTCGTGCCAAGTTTGAAGAAGATATCTCTATTCGTTCTCTTGTAATCGTGATTTCCACAGACGGACAGACAGACAGACAGACAGACAGACAGACGGACGGACATGGCTAAATCGACTCAGGAGGTCACGCTGATCAAGAATATATATACTTTTCTATACCTGTCACGCCTCCTTTAATGCGTTACAAACGGAAGCAGTAAGTGAATATACCCTATTCACTTCGTGTGTAGGGTATAAAAAGGAAAAATAAAAATAAACATTAATGGGAATGATATTGTAGTCAATATTGATTGATTATGTCAATGAATGACTTCAATTTTTGTGTTTGCTGATGCGGTTTTAAATTGAAACACACTTTGTTTTTGCTGTTAATTTCTTAACAAGTATATTTGTACAACATTCTTTTCGCTAACCAATGCTACCCACTTAAAACTTCATATATACAGAGTTGCAAAAATCATAATAAAAACTAAACTTCATGTGTACAGGGTTGCATAAAATAATCATAATAAAACTTAAAGAAAGTAATAAGAGAAAATAGTATCATAAACATTGATCAACAAATCAGACATTGTGTTTCGCCTAAATTGTTTTCAAAAAACAAAAAGTGATTCTCCCATTCCTTATTAAACATTTTTCACAGTGCATTTATAAAACAGCGTGGTACGATCTTCCTTGTTTGATGTCTGCACGTCGACTGACTGCTCTTTATATGAACGATCGCTAATGTCGGTGTGAAAAAACGACGAGTGCTGTCGTGTATATGTGAATTAGAGAGCTGCACAAGATGTCTTGAAACGCACATCAAGCCACAACAAAAATTTCAAGCCTTGCACTGCTTGCTTATTTTGCTTTCGAATCAAGACATTGACTGCCGTAAGCGTGCTGATAGCAAAGCACAACAAGGCAATAGTATTCATTGCCATTCGTGGCTTTTTTGAACGAAAAGGCAATGCATAGCAATGCATGACAATTGCTATGACAACTGATGACGCATGGCAATGTAAAGCAACGAATGGTGCTAAACTCAAACGAAGACTCATGCAAAAGAATGAGATAGCTTCATATAACTGCGCATCGTTGCCGACATCATAGCAGTATTGCTATTTTCGATGTCTTGTTGCCTTCCTAAAGGCACTATTGCCTTTTCTTACAATTCAAGCCTTTCATTGCCTTCACAGAAAAGCAACGCAACACAATGTCTTGTGCGAAGCAGGTAGACGGCAAGGCAGTCACGGCTTGGTCGGGTAGTTGCTTTGAAGTGTTCGTGTCAAATCGTTCATTTGTGCACGACAGTGCACAGCAAGGCAATACTGTGGCATGGTGCCTATAGCAATTCAAGACATCTTGTGCAGCTCTCTAATGTGAATAGCCGAGAGAAAAACGATGATAGGGTGCCAATATTGGAACCCTAGAACAAAATTTGCTTTGTACGAGATGCAACTTCTGTATACTATTTATTCTGTGGTATTATATACTATATTCATATACATTTACGAGTATACACATCACAGAAAAATTAGAGAAAGTAGAGAGGGAGAGAGAAGAATTCAACCATCCCTTATAAACTATCTTATTAAAACAGTTTATCAACATCAAGGTTGATCGGTTTAAATCACTTTTAATTCTTTTCAACTGAGATTAAATATTCATTACTCATCAAATTCGCAAAACCAGTGAAAGGCATTAGCATCGATTTTAAATGCCCAACAACAGATTTTGTTGGCTTAAATCAACTTAAAGCACATTCGAAAGAATTACAATCGTCTTTAATTTTAATATTATAAATGTTATATTTGCTATAGAAGTTATATTCGAATATAGATTTTACTAATTTATTTCATGATATAATATCGACTAAAGTTTCAAAATATATAAAAATATTTCTACAATATATTTTAGAAAACATATGCTTAAAATTTAAAAATGAGATTTAAACTTCATGATACTTCATGAACTTCATGATATAATATTTATACTTTCTAGTGAGCTTTTAATTCTTTGAAGATAATTGTTGCTTATAAGCAACTTTTAAATCTACGGCTCTAAAACTTTTTATTGCAGTTTTTGATTTATAACGGTAAATTGCATACAAAGATCGATCCTTTTTTAGTAAAATAACACAAGAGTAAATGTTCTAGTTCTTTTGGTTTTTTTATTTTGTTAAGTTATTCAATGCAACTTAAGTAAGAAATAACACGTACGAAAAAGGAGCCCCGGAAAATAATTTTTTTTAAATATATAGATAACAGTTACAAAACTAAAATTGACACTATGTCTCAATATAAAGGTCAGTTATTTTATTTATGAATTCATTTCGAGCCAAGGTGTTGACATTGATGAAACGTGAGTTTAGTGTTGCTTATAAGCAACATTTCACAGGACCTCCCAAGAAGGACATAGGGCATTGAAATTTTATAAATAGCTTGCTTATGGGTAAAACATTATGGCCGGCAACACTGCGAATTTTTGACACCACAGGTTTAAAAGCTGTCACCAAAGGGTTAAAAAATATACTCATTTAACCAGCATTCGAAAACTTTGACTTCTAATGCGCTTGACGACCACCGACAAAATTGGTATTTGTGTTTGCGTAAGTATGTGTTCAGTGCTGAAACACGTGCTTTAAAACAGGGCTTAAAAATATGTGCATGAAGTCGTTAAAAACGTTTTGATATGGAGCTGTAAATGTGCTTGTGTATGTGCTTCTATCTACATCTCCGCTGTTGTGTGTGTGTCCTTTAAATTAATTGTTTATTTCAAATTTAATATTTATGTATTCCAAACAACTGTCGTTGAAGGCACTTGCACAATACACACACACCGCCACACCCACATCCACATGATTGCTCGATTGTTGATATGTGTGTCTGTCACTGTGGGCTTATTTTTTCCTAAATATTCCCCGAACAACACTTGGAAACTTTTATGCATCTAAACAAACTGTTTCAAATGTGTTGCAATATAGTATTTTATGTTTCAACTTTACAATGTTTCTCTTTTATTTCAATATTCATTCTCTGTTTCTTTTTCTCTTCAGTTGTTGTTTTCTTTTCTTTAATTTATACAAATTTTTATAGCAATGTTCTCAAATTCAATTTCTTGCAGGAGATATTTTTTTGTTTTGACTTATTTGCGGTTTAAGTTTTCTTCAGTTGGTTTTTGTTATTGTTTTTTATGATTTTGCGACTTTTACTATCATTTCTGTTACTTTGTTTATTATTATTATTTCGCACGTTTCTTTATCGGATAAATTGGATAAAGTTTATCCAATGTCTTTTTGTTTAAATCTGTGTTTCCTATTTATTCGTCGACTTCAAACGACTTTTAAATGTTTGAATTCCTTCACAATACTTTTTCAGAAATGCTCTCTTCTGTGAAGAATTCCTTTGTGATTCATGTTGAACACTTTAAGCAAAACTTAAATCACGAAAAATAAATCCAACAATTGAAATCGCAATCGAGTACGAAACAGAAATCGTGAACCAGGAAATTAGAGAGGAAATGAAAAGGTGGTGAAGGGAGGAGAAGGGGAACGACCGGGCGGGGTTTGTTGTGTAAATATGTCACGAATGTACAATTATTTCAACGTTGAACACTGAAACTTTGTTGAAGTCACTCAGAGACTGTGTTCAGAAAAAGGTGCTGGCGGATGCATGTCGCTCCGAGAAACCGTCCGAGGAATGTCCTCAAAAGTTGTTCCGATTGGTCATGGAAACAGCGAATGAAATTGCATTCCTTATTGCTTTAGGATTGCGCTACAGTTTCAGAGAACAGGAAAAAATTTATATTTTAATTAATCAAACTAGTATATAAGCCTGACTTCGCCAGGAAGTTATTATTATATTTTTTATTTATTTCGTAACAAAAATTGCGAAGTCTTTTGGACTTTCTCACCTTACACTTTTGGGTTTATTTATTTTGTAGCATGAAGAGTAAAAAATTAATCGCAATAAATATCGATTGTTTGTATTTTATTCAAATATTGTTTGAGAATATTTCTTTAAAAGCAACATTTTTTGTGATAACCGTCGTCTCCACCAGCGGCACCACCACTGGCAGTTTTACTTGGGAATGGTATGTGCGATGTGTATATTGTGTATATTGCATCTATAACTCTATTAACGCAACACCCTGTTCATCGTTTAAACATTCGACCATATCTTGACAGGTTGCTTTTTGGTTCTTTATATCTTTAGTGCTCCTCCGGAATCATGAGGCAAGTCTTGAGGTGGAGTTTTAATACCGAAGTCTGTAGAATTTTTACCATGTAAAATAAGAATTTCTTGGATATCGCGTAGGGATCAATTTTCACAGTCTGCGTGTGTTCTACAATGATCCGGGTGTTTTCCAGGTAGGTCTTCTGCGGCTGAATTAGGCACCCAAAAACACAGATTAAAGCAAACAATTCTCTGGCTTCCCAGCTAGTGTGGCTTCCCAAACGGAATCGTCTTCTAAGATACCCAACTCCTTGCATGCCTCTTTGAATGTGACCCCGTGCACAGTTCTCAAAACTGATATCTCCCCTGTCACATGTAGAAGTAGTCTTAGAAGATATCGCTCACCTTCCGATATACCAATGTTCATTTTCTAAGCAACTATACACAACACCGCCAAAAATAGTCACAAACAAAACAAATACAATGAAATTAAATTATTATGAAAAATTATTACATTTTTAAATTATTAAATTTTTAAATTATTAAATTTTTAAATTATTAAATTTTTAAATTATTAAATTTTTAAATTATTAAATTTTTAAATTATTAAATTTTTAAATTATTAAATTATTAAATTATTAAATTTTTGAATTACAAAATTTTTCATAATAAAATCTGACAAATTAATCAGCACAATCTAGGAAAAAAAATACAGATTTCATCCCAATCGGATTTTTTGCAAAAAAATGGCGAATTTTTCTCATCAACATTAGATGCCCAGGAAGATCTGTGAAAAATTTCAGGATTCTAAGTGATGTGGAAGTCACAAAAAAAGTCCCGGACATATTTTGCTAACAGAAACGCATAGGGATTTTATATATATAGATATGTATTTGGGAATTTCACACTAAACTCATAAGTATTCGTTCGTTAACTTAAAATTAAACAGAAAGTGGATAAAGTGCTTGAATTCCTTCAACTTTGTATTTTTTTCTTCCTTCAATTGATTTTTCAGTGATTTTGAGTGTTTCACGTGATTCTTTTCGTACTGCTGCCAAAACCCACAAAACCTCTCACTTAACGCAAACACGATACGTCAACGACAAACAAACCAGGGAGAGAGAGAAAGAAAGAGCTCTCAGCTGCTGCTGTTGCCACGGTTCACTCTTGCAACAAAACCGTCTCGTCGTAATAACTGGAAGCCATGTTTTGCAGGTTTCCTGGTTGTGATGCAAATATTTGCAACGAAATAACATTGCTTTGTTGCTCCGTTTTCAATTCCAACAAAAACGAATACAATTTAATTTGCAAAATTACCCTCAAGGGACTCGAAACGATTGTCGTCATCAGCAGAATCGATTCAACTGTGATTTGCCAAAAATTAAGCATTAGAATTACAAAAACAATCCGAAAGAAGATTGAGGTTAAATTGATTTACAAAAATGTTTATTAAAATAAACTTTTACACAAAAATTTACACAAAAATTTGGGATTTTCATATGTAAATTAATAAAAAATTTCTATAAGAAGTCTTATTTTCGTTAAATTTAAAAAAAACTGCATTTTGATCGCTCTTTACCTATTTTTTATCAATTTTAATATTCTTGTAAACTAAAAACACAACTGCTAACAAATTTTGAGATTTAAACCTCAATAATGTTTTTAAAATGAAAAATGAAAGAGAAAATGTTAGTAAATTTTAAAATTTTACTTTAGTCTTGAAATCGTTTTACTTTTTATACTTTTCTGAAGATTTTTCCAACTGCTAACAGCGTTGAAGAGAATAAAAATCATTTTAATTTCACTTCAAACACCCGACTAGAATATATTTGACTGAATGAGTAATTAGAAATACATATCGGCACCAGTACTTACCAATAAAGCTTTTTCTCTTATTAATTGTGGCTGTAATCTGTGCAGATACCCCGAAATCAGCCAGTTTAACGTCACCGTATTCGGTCAGCAGAATATTTGCGCCTTTGATATCACGATGCATTTTCCCCATCGAATGCAGGTACTCCAACCCCTTGAGGGTTTCTCGGCACATGTAGGCGATCTGCTGCTCGCTCAAGGGACCGGTCACTTGGTAGATGTCCTGCAGACTGCCCCCGCCGCAGTATTCCATGCATATCCAGAGCTTGTCACGCCGCAGATACGAGCCGTAGTAAGCAATGATGTTAGTATGACGACAATCACGCATCATGATTATTTCCTGTTGGATGATCTGGATGTCGTCGGTGGGTTCCAGTTTGATGACCTTAATGGCGGCCAACTCATTGCTTTGGATACGTTTCGCCTGAGGTTAAAGAGATAAACAGAAAGGGGGGGAAATTAATAGCTTGTTTAGTAGTATATTCAAGTCGTTGATAATAAAACGTTCTTAATCTGTATGAAAATTCATTAGGCTTAACTAACTTCATAACTATGACAATAACTTCACAATATATAAAGTATAACTTTTATAATGACATAACTTATTATAAAAGTTATATATATAATATAACTTCACAATATCACTTCACAATAATGACAATCACACTTAACTTAGCATCAGAAATCTATTATTGTTAAGCAAGATTAAGATTAAAAGTATACTTAAAAATGTAACGATAAGTTAAACTATACTTATGAAGGAAACTAAATTTAAATGAAAAACTGATAATTTAAATGAGAGAAAATTGAAAATATTGAAAAGTAATATGAACTATCTGAAACTAATAAACTGGCTCCAATCTATGGACCTACTTAAGTCGACGTCTTAAATCGACGTCTTAATCTTAACACTAAACTTTTGCGAGCAAGTCCAACATTTCGTAAAATTGACAATATTGCAAAAGGACACTTTTTTTCCCATTCATTTTAGCAAACAAAGAAAATCGATCGATTACTTTTTCAAATAAATGAGAAGAAACGAGCAATTTTAATCATTTCCGTTCCAATTTGGTTTTTCATTTCGCCACATTCCACATTCTTGCATTATGGTTAAAAATAAAAATATTTTCGGTTTCAATAAATTTCGCCTCTTACTGTTAGAGGGGAAGAAAAGAAAAACGGGGAAGGGGGAGCTTTTATTTGCCTGATGCTTTTATTTTTCAACAAAAAAGTTGGATGGTCTTTCATTGTATTCTTCTTTCTATTTGACTTTATTTTTCTTTCCTCTTTCATGTTTTCCTTGAAGGAGAAAGCACAACTTTTCCGTTTATATTTCCGCTGTCAGATAAGGGTGGTGGGGGGTTGGAGGAAAAGATAGACATAGTTTTGTAAGCCATACAAACCCATTACATATTATTTGCATGTCATTTTACAACAAACAACAACATAAAATTGGAAAAGCAATAGAAAAATTGAATTTCAAAGTATTTTATTTGTTCGACAGGCGCGTCGTCTTCTGATGGAAGACTAAAGAGAGAGAAAGAAAGAGAGAGAGAGGATTCTTTGTTGTTATTGCGAGACAAAAAACGGAATTGTTTTTAAGTAGAATCTTGTGTGAGGATCAGAGATAAAGCAGGATAAAACTTTTTTTTAATATAAAATTAAAAAGAAGCGGGATCGACAAAAAATATCATCATGTGACCTGTGAAGTTTCTTAAAGTTTACGAAAAAAGAGATCACATAAGCTTATGATTAAAATATTAGACATCATCATCAAAGTTGAAGTTTGTCTTCAAACTCTAAACTTGAAAAACGAGCCGTAAACTTAAAATATGAAATTCATATCGAAAAAATTGGAGAAATGATTCTTTTGATCCAGAAATAAAATCCACTTTTTACTGATGACTCTTCTATTCAACGAGAACTTCAATAAATCGTAGATTTTTCAAAATAGTTTCCAAAAAGAATTGTACAAAACTAATGATTGCAATAAAGCAATAATAGAAAAATAAGCAGTAATATACACAAATCCAGAAAAACTTATTTCAAATTGATTTGGAGAAAGAATTCATGGAGAATAAGAACAGCAACGAGAGGAGAAAAGTTTTCTTTTGCATGAACTTCACATTATTTGAGGTAAGAATGTCAGCGGAACAAATAGAGAGATAAAGTGTGGAAAAGTTGGAAAAGAGAATCGACTACCAGATATCATTTACAGGTCAATGGTTTTTGAATTTGAATTTACGTCTCTTGCAATTGAAAACTTTAAGATTCACGACGTTTTTCAACTAAAATACATTCAAGATACAAGAAAGTAAAAATCTTGGTACCGGCGAAAGGTTATAATAAGCATTACAGAAAAATGTAAAAATAAATTTAAAGATTACCATACATTAATTAAAACATAAAATAAGATCACACAACTCAAAGGCGCACAAATTATAATAAAAAATAAAAAATGTATGTTGTTTTGTGTTGCTTTTAAAAACCATTTTACAAAAAGTTCCGAAAATAACAAATGGATGATGGATGAACGTGGTGCTCTTTCAAGGTACTCTACAACTCCTTATCCATCTTTGTTTCTATGCTTTGACACTTCCTCAGTCAGTCAATCTGTCTGTCCATATTTTTTTTTTCTCAATGTTTCAAACTTAAAGAGTACCTCAAAAAACATTATCTTGGTCTCACCAACTTTTATTACTCCAGCAAAATCTGCAATAAAACTTATGCTGGTTGGTGGGCGGGAGGACAGGGAGCCAGGCAGAATCAAATAGTGGGTTCGTCAGTCAGATGTTCATTTAGTGAGAGAGTTCGTCAGAATTCTGTCCTTCGGGCTGCGTATCATTGTTGTTCAGCACGTTAATAAATGCAGCACCCAAAGTTTTCCACAACAAGCTTCGCGAAAACTTTTACAAAATTTTTTCGATGTTTTTCGGAGGGATACTATTCTCCCTCCTCCTCCACCTCTTCCTCCTCCTCCACCTCTTCCTCCTCCAGCTCTTCCTCCCCCTCCTCATCTTCATCCTCCTCACACTCCATCGTTGGCTCTGCAATTTGCAATTCTTCGACTTCAACTTGACTTTTTCTGCCCTGCCTGGCTTTCCAACTCAACCCAAGCCTCATCGTTTATCTCTGCATCCGTCTTCTGTTGTGTTTACTGTGCAGTTACAAAATATTTATACTGTTTTATTTCTGGCTGTGGTTTTTTTTCTTGTTTGCTTTTGTGTGTTGGTTTTTTTCTTCATTTTACTAATTTGGTTTGTTGCTTCTTCTTATCCTTGCATCATTGATATCTCCAAATAATGAGGGTAAACTGATCGAATCAAACTCAAGAATCGTATACATTTTTTGTATTCGAGAAAATCATGCGGTTGATTTTTTCCCTCTAGCCCTTTCCTCCCCACACCCAACCCTCACGACACCTTCTTGTGACTGATCTTTTTTACTCTAACATTTCAATGTTCTTCTTTTCTATTTCTACAGCTTTTCCAAGTTGTTGAGTTGTTGCTGGCGTTGTTTTTCAATGATTTGAGTAATGATGTGCAACTTTGCAAAATGTCATAAATAATGTTGATGGTCTCTCTACTTCAGCAACTTCGATTCGTTTAAGTTGCTTAAAGAAACTCGGTTTCGATGGTGAATTATGTTTATTTCGGATCAATGAATTAATTTTCGATTGAATGGATGAATTCATTATACCTGAAAATATTGGTTCAAAGTTTAAATTTTAATTTTGTCATTGATGTTCATTTAAAATAAATGTAAACTATTTCGAGTATTTACAATCCTTACTTAACTCTCCCTTCATGGTTAATCTAAAGCACTCAATGAATTCCATTATTGTTCAAACAAAAGGAAATAAATCTATTTCGAAGCAATTTGAGTATCGCCGATTATAGCGGCGAACTTTGACCTGCCAATAAGGAGCCAATTAGGAGGCAAAATAAATAAAATTCCACAGATCGGATTACTTCTAAAAGTACAAAAATAAATACGGACAATTGTGACAATTGTCACGTTCATTACGGGAGAAGTAAATTCGATTACGACGACAGACTCAAATCTAATCGAATTGCAATGAAACGCGGCAAGACCGAGTTTCGTGCAGAGCCGAAACAACAACAATTTTAAGAGTGTACGGAAAAAACCTCGTAAGTGATAATTTAATTGAGCCCATAATAATGATGCACATACGTAAATTTAAAGATTGGAGTTCAGATCAGAGGCAATTTATTTTCATTTCAATACCAAATCTTCACAGTGAAATTTAATACAAGGAATGAAGAGTAAATAATGAAGAAATGTGTACGTAAATAAAATGAAAATAATAAATAAAAATAATAATCATATATTCTATGAATAAACCATTCCATTAAATTTTTATTTTTTGTAATAAAAAAAATTTCCACTCCTCAAAAAAAATTCAGTGCAATTCAAAAAAGGGTTCAACTCGTTTTTCTGCTCCTATTTGAAATAAGAAACATGTTGAAAAATGTAGAGAAATGTTGAAAAATTTCGAAAAATCTATCCTGACATATTATTTATGAATGTCGAGTTAAATTGAATGCATGAAACATTTAACATTCTGACAAATTTTAATGACATTTCGACTTCTCACACATTTGCTGATATTTCTCTTAACTGCTCTAAAAGTTTGTCGTATATTTTTCTCTTTATTAAAACATGACATGAAAATTTCCACGAATATCGTTGCCATAAATCATTGTATTCATTTTCAATGGATTCTTTTCATTCATTGTTTTTTTTCTTTTTTGTGTCACACACGCAAAAAAACCTGCAATTTTTTTGAAATAAAAAAGTATCTTCTGTGTGTTGTGAAGCACACTAAAGTAACTGATTCTGAACTAAGTACGGGTTAAGGGTAAAGGGGGGGAATTATAATAGCTAATAAATAATAAATATAGAAAGAATAAAATAACGAGTACGTAGTTTTATACTAAATGAGTTTTAAATAATGTATTGTTTCTCCAAACCAAACTTGACACGGGACGACGAAAAATCGTTCCACGATTCATCAACTTTCTACCCTGTCGAAAAACCAGAAGCATTTAAAGAAGAAAGAGTTTTAAATACTTTCTCAAAACAAAATATATTTCGGGAAAGACATCTTCATAATAAAAGATATTTTTTATTAAGTTATGCTGAGTGAATGGAGACTTGGAGTGAATGGAGAAAAGCATTAAATGCGCACGCATATCTACGGGATACACTAAGGACATTACTCAAAAGGTTCCTTGTATGGCTTCCAGAGTAGAGATAGGAAAAAGAAGAAGCAAGAGCTTACGTATCGAATTTTGAGGGTACTGATAATGGTTACGGCTGATCATTATTCCTAGAACTCTTGACTATCAGAAAATGGTTAATCCTTCTGATATCCACGAAGTGTTCGCAAGTCCTGACCTCTGTTTCGAAGAGGGAGGAAAACAGTACAGGATTAAATCCGAGAATGATCTCCCTAAAAACACCATCGATTCATTAATGCTTTCAGTAAAATTTATTCTTAAAACTGTTTATCGATCAAAAGCAACCCTGGAAGAAACATCTACCGATCTACCATAAATATTCTTGCCTTGGTTTCTTAAAATAATTTAAAAATTGTATTTTTGTATTGTAACATTATTTGATTTAATTGTAATTGTATTTATATTGCAAAGAAGTAGGATTATAATTCATCTGAACCTTTTATTCACAGAAGCGAGAAATTCTAGGTTTTTAAAGCAATTACATTCAATCAACTCTACGCGTGTTGCACTTGTATTCGTAATTGTAATTGCATTTGTAGAGGTGAAATTTACATTTACATTTACAGCTTAAATGTAGTCGGGTATTAATAAAAAAAATCCATTTCAATCCACTTAAAAGTGGAATCAAATACTTTGGAAAATATGTGACATCTGAATTTAAAAATTAATGAAAAAAAATTAAAAGATATGATTCTACAATATGTATGTACATATGTATTGTTTTAAAGCAAAGATATACATATATATGTATTCGGGTGGACCTTAGCTATACTTGGAGATAGTTTTTTGCAGCATTCTTTCACGCCGCCCCTAAAATTGTTTCATTGGATAAAGAAATAATTTCTGTAAAATATGAAGTTGATCGGATAACAGAAAGGTGTGGCACATTCATATAAAACTTGCAAAAAATGTGAAATTTGTATCAACGAAAAGGAATGAAGCAAACATTTTTAATAATGGTTAAATGTTCTTCATATTCAGGAATATGCATAATATTAGTGATACAGTATAGTTTTTTTAGCATAATAATTAACTATACCTGCATTTTGTAAATTATAGATATTAAATTTTATGCATCTTATTGTGAGTTTCCTTTTTTTTAGTTATACAGGATGTTTCGCATAAGAGGAGACAAAACGCTAGGGCGTGTAGGTTGGGTCGAGACAAGAAAAAATCGTATGGGAGGGGGGGTGCATTTCCCCCCGTTTAGGCGGCAGGGGATATTTTCTAAAAACTCGTCTAAAAACCGGAAAAAATATATTAAAAAATAACGGCGATATCTGGATCACTTTTGCTTTGAGTTTGAAAGCCAAATATCGGCCTCTTAACATCCTTTTTAAATTAGATTCCTACGTCAAACAATTTTTGAGAAAATTAATGCCAAAGTTAAAATTTGAAATAAAAATTCAAAAAAAAATTTTTTGGTCGCAATTTTTTCGTTAAAATACGGTATTAAGTATAAATATTTTACCGACCCTAAAATTCTCTAATCAATTCTAGAGAGAATGCTTCAAATCGGAAGAATCTATGTTTTGTAGTTTCCGAGAAAAGTGAAAATACTTTCCTTTCAAATACCAATTTTTTCGCTACTTGGGTTTTATTTCTGGTGCAAAAATATGGAAGAAGATCGCTATGCGGAAGGAGTTTAGTTCGTAATTTTCCCTTTTCTCGGAAACTGCAAAACATAGAACCCTCCGGTTTGAAGCATTCTCTTTAGAATTGATTAGAGGTCGCAAATTGCGACCAATTTTTATTCCAAATTTTAACTTTGAATTTAACTTTCTCAAAAACTGTTTGTCGTAGGAACCTAATTTAAAAAGGATATTAAGAAGAGGACATTTGGCTTTAAAAATCAGCAAGCAAAGTTATCTTGATCTAACCGTTATTATTTTGTGATATAAAAGAAATATAGAAACGCCATTATTTCTATTTCAAAACTTGGTGTTCGATGTGCCACGTCTTCCCGACGTCAAATCGATCTGAAATTTTGTACAAATTACTTTTTCATGAAATAGTACAAGTTTAGAGGGCGGCATGGTAAAAATGTTATGGTTGAAAAATAAGGTCCACCCTAATATATATCTACGATATTTGTGATGAATTGAGATATTGTTATATCTTTACTATAATATTGGAAATATGGACCCAAAATTTATCTTTAAGTTAAGAAATTCCATTCTAAGAAACATTTCCAAACCTTTACGTCGACTTCTATAAGAGCGCATAAGTACTACAAGTCCAAAGGAATCTAATAGAAAATTCTGGGCTTCTTTCTCGTGATGAATTTCGTTGCACAATTTTAACTTTATGAATATAAATAATTAACTAATTCCTATTAAATTTTCCTATTAATTCCTCATTTATTTTCTAAATAATCCATAAATCAATATATCACAGCCGAATTATGCTCCGTAGACTTTATAAAATAACTAAAGAAATACAATTAAAGTAAACAACAATTAAAAAATGCTGATTTCCAGACTGTTCTTTATTTGAAGTATTGTTCATATTTATCAAAATTTGAATTCGAATATCTGGATTTTATTTAAAGTAAAAAATGAATACGTATTTAAAATAAACTCATTTAACAGATTTACATTTCATACAACCACCAGGTTAACTAAAGGAGAAAAACTAACAACTAAGTGAATAAACACACAGCCTCGCACACGCACACATACATACGCAGTAACGTATGTACTTATGCATGGTTACACAGACACATGATAAATGACACAAATCGGAAAACAACTTAATCTCACTTTATCAGTTTATAATTTATTTAAAATTTTAACGTGTGCATGTGTTTACTTGAATATCGTATGCTAATCTATCTCACTCAGATACAACACACACACACACGCAATCCTACAAACATACACATATTCACATCTCATACTCTCTAACTATACAATTATGTACATCCATGTTCTTTTGTTCATTTAAACTTGTTCATGTTTATCCACTGTATTTATTTAGATTGTATTTTGTTTACTATTTTATTTTTCTTTTAGTGCAGTCTTTCTTTTTGTTTCCCTACATTTTAGATAGAGACAATAATAGAATATTTTAGAAATTAACAATTATTTGAGACAAATTTTATACCAATAACGAGTTTGTTTATTTTTATATTGATTTAAATATGGAAATTATAGCTTCAATTATTGGCTTTGTTTATTTAACTAAATTTGTTCAGATTCTAAATGAATTGATTAAAATAAAAGCGATTACAAAAAATGCAACAGTAAAGAATACCTATGAAAAATAAGTGAATACATTTACTGCATATACGAGGGTAGAAGTACCAAAAGGTACCCAACCTTGACGCTTAGATAGCGATTATTGTTTGAAGAATTACTATAGTTGAAAGCATCATCTCTATGAAGCTTAACTTTGAAGTTTGAAGACGATAAGTTGTTTAGTATTTCTTTGGGAGCCATCAAAATTTTATAATTCAATTAAGGATTTCATAAGAAGATTTGTATTGAATTTGGATTATACCGAACCTTTTTGTATTCGGATTCCGATATTCGTGTGAGGATTCCGAGGTTTTATGCTTATTTATCTGAAATTTCAAATCTGCGAATTTATTTGGTACAATTTGATAATCATATGTCATATGTTTGTAATCATATGGAAATGAATGATATACACTATAAAATATTGAGATACGATATTTTTACACACAATTGGACACACACTTATGACTCAAAATGGTCGACGTCGTTGGTCAACCCACATTTTAACGACGGGGTTTGAAATCAGACAAGCTTTTTCAAATACAATACCTGACAACTCTAAGATCTAGCAATGACTGAAATATTAGGACCCAATTTCTGAAAATTCGTCCTCGCTGGAACTGGAGAAACACAGAGAAAGTGCCGGATGGTCACAAATAATGTTTCGCTTGTGATATGATTTATTTATATAGAAATTGTAAAAACCTATAATAAAATTATATAGTATATCAAATTTATATAAGAACTATGAACTATATAAGAAATGATAAAATCAAAAATATATTTTGTTTGTTTGTTTAATCAAATCAAACATTGTCCGAACTTTTAAAGGTTGTAAGATCATTAAAACGAAAACCTCGATCTTGATGATTACTAAACATTTTATTTATTTATTTAAAGGCAGTTAAATCTAAACATGATTTTATAGCTGATTTGATTATAAAGATTAAAGCTAGGTAAAATAAAAATTGCCAGAAAGCAGGCATTAGCTACTAATTACAAATTGTTGCATTGAATTACATATTTTTAAGATAATTGATGACATGTCAACCATCTTTAATTCGCTAAATAAATAACATTTTTTAAAAACGTATTCCTTTATGGATTAATTATTTTATGTTGCTAAATTTTTTGTTTTTTTTTTGTGAAACTTAAATTTCAGCTTGAAAAACAGGAACGAAGGAAGTTTCGAAACATGCATATGTTCAAATAATGATATGCTTTTGTTGTTGTTGTTAGAGTTATGAGAATTTGCCACAGCTTCAACTTTACCAGTGGAACTAAACGGCAGCAGCAACAACTACAACAACATGGCAACATCGTATCCTGGCACCAACATTGTTTGAGTCCGAACTCACTCATGTATATGCATAAACTAGCTGAAGCGATTACACGATTTTACGTATTACACGCTCGATTGGCGCGGTAACAGTTCAGCGGACAGACAGCGCCGAGGGCACGTAAGGTTAAGAACGGAGTGGTGCTGAAGAGGGAGGGGATGGGGAGATCGGTGGAGAAAGGTTCAAAGCAACGTAATCACGAACAATAAGTTGTCAAAATTGTTGCTAAGCTGCTTTGCTAGACAAAAAATGAAACGCAAAACAATTTTGAGACAAGACAAATTTTAAAACGCTAAAATTAACTTTTTAAAAAAATCTTTTAAAAAATCAATAATTTCAAAGTTATGAATATTAATCAAATGGTAATTATTTAACATTATTCGGCATTCAATATTTGTTAAAATTTATCAATACGGAGTTTGAATTAAATTGAGCTTAAATTAGATTTAGATTTTAATTAATTTGATTTTTTTCTTATTATTATCTGACCTTCTCAAAGTAAAGTAAAACAGTCAACATTCAGTCGTTATGTTTTTTAGTGCTGACAAAAATTCGTGACAAATTCCTTTGGATAAATAAGCTACTGTCAGACATATTTAATTATTTTGCAGCATGTCGCACACACCCACAGTTCCCCTTTTCCGCTAGTCTGCTTCCATGGAATAAATTTCCCAATTCTGGCAACAATTTAAGCAGAATGAATTCATTTACAGCTCAAGGACACATGAATTGTTTGTTGTTTGCGGTTGTTATTTTTTATATTTGTTTTTGGCACTCACTTCAGTTTTATATAACGCTCATGCAGACATAATGAGGGTCAGAGAGGAAGGGAGACGGAGAGAGAGGCAGAGAGGTCAAGCATCAGGTCAAGTGCACTGAGGTACACTGAGGAAAAAGCACTCTATAAACACTGATGTACATACGAACTGAATAATTTATGTATTGCAAATACACGCTTTTTAATGAAAACTAAACTATATTGAATTACATAGTTTTCGCTTTTTAGAGAATGAAACCAAATCGTATACTAATTCTGAAATTGAAGATTGAAGATGAAATGAAATGAATGATTGAAGATTACATATGCCAGTATATCGTATTTCGGAATATTTGATTTTATTTTACTGCATTTATTTTAGTTTAATTTATTTCGGTTTCGGTTTCATTTTTTTAGTTTAGTTTTAGCTCAGCTTATTTTTTGTTTTGGTGTTTTAGTATTACTTCTCAGAAATAATTGTAATGTTAATAGTTTTTCTACTACGATTGTTTTTCACTGAATTCTTTCGCGAAATACTGAAAATAAAGGGTTTTCCAATAAGAGGTGTAATTTTGATATTCAAAGAAAAATGCCATTTTTTGAGATAAATTATCGCATGTTTATTTCGTAATAAAGAGGAAGGTATGCCGTTAATAATGAAAAACAACATCAGCAAAATGGCCACCACGACCACGCTTACAGGACCATATCCTTTTCAGGAAATTTTCCATAACAAAATCGCAAAGTGGCTGCGTAATAATAATTTCAATGCGTTGTTGCAGCGTGTATGTATCGTTCCATTTTTAGTAATGGCGTAGTTTCTACTTGTCAAAAATAACAGCTTCAAAAGTGACAGCTACCGAAATATCGGGCTATTCAAAATTACACCTCTTATTGGAAAACCCTTTACTTCGAAATTCTTATAATTTAATATAAATATAATATAATATAAAATTATTAAAAATGTCAACAGAAAAAAAACCGACGGAATTATATGCGTCTATAAGTATGTATGTATGTATGTATATGTATATATTATATGTAAATTCTTTCATGGAAAAACTGACACTGGTTTATTTTTACGAGGAAGGATACCAGAAGAAAAAAGCAATTGTTTACTTTCCTAACCTCTCCTCCTTCTCTTCTTCCGCTTTCTGTTCCATCTCTTCATCCGCGAGTATTCATAATAGAAGAGAAAATACTTCTTAAAGCTAAAAACTCTGATTTTAATTTTTATGCTTCATTTCCTGAACCGAAAAACATGTTTGACTAGAAAACTCAGTGTACAATATATGTAACTATTGCAGTTGATGTTAGTGATGTTTTTGTTGGAGTTGCTAAATGTTGCTATACAGTTTTTTGTCAAACGACAAAATATAGTTTAAGTTTATACAAGAAAGAAAGGACGGGAAAGAAAAATGCAAATGAAAAACATAGAAATCTTGTCTTAGTATTTTAATCGGTAGTAATTCAGAATATTAAATTAAATGAAATTACTACAAAAAACAGTAGAGCTTAAAATTCGAGGAAAATATTTATTATAATCAGGATAATTAGGAGCAAAGAGTTCGGAACGTAAAAAAAAAGAGAGGAGAGAGCTATACAGGGCTGAGCAAAAGAGAAGGAAGCACAATTTAGTCGAAGATAATTACCGGCGGACATTTTGTATCATAAAATTGGTTGGAAGAGGGGAAGGGGAGTCCTGGGGAGAACGCAAGAAAATAAGCAAAGAAGGCGCTTGTTAAATAGAGCAGAGGTTGAAACGAGATGGAAGTTAAAACAAAAGCAAACCTTCGCTTAACTTGTGAAGGAAGAAAAAGAGAGACAAGACAGATCACAAGGAAAAGAGAGCGGAAGAAAATATGTTCATAGATAGGAAGCAGTTTTTGTATGGTTGCTTTTATTGTTGTTACTGTTTCTGTATGCTTTGTTTTCCTTAACCCTCTCCCGCACCGAACGTGTTTAAGCGTGGTAAGAGTACCGTATTGAGCCAAATTGCTGGTAACTAAATACGTGTTTTTTTGTATTCTATTACAATTTTTTTTATTACACGAGAATAAATTGTAAACAAAAAAAAGCAGATACAAAATTAGCAATTAAAGTAATGAATATTTATTTTACCAATACACAGGGAGGAAGGAATCAACGGATCATGGAAAAATATTAATATTAATATTATTAAACTATTATTTCCATTCTGCACTTTTATTACAATATATGTATGTATGTATGTATTTTATTTATAAATATAGATTTGGTATTTACTTTGTTCATGTAACTATTCACGCATTTATTCGTTTACAGGAATTTATATCAAAATCGGAACAACTTACAATTGTACATTTAATGATATTCATAAATTTATTGTATTGCATTTATTTTAGTGTTTTATTTACTAATTAATTATTAATTGGTTTTTTAAAAATTTAATTTAATTTAAAAAAACTGTTTTAAGAAAACAAAAATATCGTAAATTTTATTTAAAAATTGCAAGCTACTCGAACTCAATACAAAAGCAATCAAAGCCAGCAATAAAAGTGTACAACAACAACAACGAACTTCAAAAGACACTTCTTTTCGTTCGTTGCTCTTTTTTAACCAATTTATTTTCCTCAGTTTGTTGTAATACGTTTTCTTATTTATACCAAAAACGTGCAACCGCAGCGAAGTAATTTCGTTTATTTTTTACTCACCCTGTACTTAATAAGCAGCTGCTCCTCGTTCAATTTCCTGGGGGCACGTTTTAACGTTGTTGTTGCTTCGTTTGTGTTGTCGTTGTATCATTGTCCATATTTGTACGAGTAACTAGCCATGTGTCTGTGTGTGTGTAAAAATTTAGGAGCGTGTGCTCGTATGTGTGCCCTTCAAATGTCCAATGTAAAAATGTTAAAAGCTTTTGAGCTTAAATTATAAAAATAAACAACAAACCAACAACAACAACCAAAGCAGAAGAGATGATTTACTTAAAACACTTGTGGATTAGTTTTAATCGGGTTCAACGGGTTCAAAGAGCTCAAGGATTGTACTGAATATGATGCATATTTATAAGGCGTTAGGGTCATATAATTTTCTTTAATTATTATTCACCGATAAGCTAACAGTTTGTTAAACATTTAATGATATCGCCAAATTTACAGTAAATCATTAAATTTATAACTGGAACAGAAAGAATTACGTAGAGAGAGTTATCAAGAGAGAGAGAGAGGAAGATGGTGCGGGCAAGAAGATGAGAGAACGATTTTGACTGCTAGATCCTTGAAGCTCAAAAAAAGTTATTCAATAATATTCGAATATTTCCTGAATTCATGGAATACTTAAAATTGAAGGCCTCATAAAAAACAATCACATAGAATTTATCGAACTTGGACAGAATTTTGCAAGTGCTAACAAAATTATTAGATGCCTCCAAAGATGCTTCATTGAATTCTTTAAGGGCTTTAAAGAGATACGAAGCCTTGAGAGCAGCGTTTTTGGGCTTCAAAATGTGTTTAATACCCTCATCGGACCTCATTTAATATTGAAATCATGAAAAACTGTTCAAAGCGTTAAAAGCTCGTTACAGGACTCGTTTCAACGAAGGACTTCATGTAGCTCATTCCACTCAAAGAAAGCTTTAAAGAGTTCTAAAGTGAAATATTTACGTTGCAGCCCGCGTCAATCGGCATCAGAAGTCTTAGGTACATACATTAAGTATTCAAGTCTGCAGTACACTCGGAACAAGCGAAAAAAAATTCACAGTCTTCAAGTTGTACTGGGTTTGCAGAATCAAAGTAAAGTAGACCCGCTATTTGTATAAGTAGATGCAGCAAAGAAGATTAGTTAATTGACCGATTTGACCGTTCCACAAAAGTGCTCATTCAGATCAGTGCACGCTTTCCAACCGGCAGAGAGTAGAAAGACGGGGAGAAAGAGAGATACTAGTGATTATATTGGACGTTGACAAATTGTAGTTATTGTTGTTGTTGCTATGATTGCATTTTAATGGCTTAAAGCTGACAATTTCGATTAAGCCTTATTTACTTGCTGTGTTTGATGTCGAGGCCGATACTGTCGACCTATCTTCCTCTCTACTCTGTCTTCTTCTCTTTCTCACTGTCACTCTATAGTATCTCTCTCCAATGCTTATTATCTCTCTCTTTTCAACATTGGTTCCTTTCCTTGTGATGATAAAACGGTGACTAACTGTTAATTAAGGTGGAACATCGGCTTACATTACATTGGGGAAAATTGCGATTAAACAGAAGAACGTGAAGAGAGGAATGAGGTTCATACGAAAAGAAAAGAAGAGCCTAAATAAAGGAAGAAATAAAAACAAAAACATGCATTAAAATAAAAAATTCCAGAATGTTCAAATGTTCAAAAACGACAACTTGCAACAGTTAATCAAACGCATCTACGAATTTATTTGGCATTTATTAAGGTATCATATTATACCTAATGAGCACTGAAGAAACTTACATTAACAACTACTCAACATTAAAAAATTTGATTAAATTAAAACATTTTTTGTATTAATTAAATTATAGTAAGTCTAAGCATCTGTTTACCATTTTATGCGCTGCTTTATTAATTGAAATAAATAAATAAGGCAGATTAAATAAAAACTAATTAAAAAATTTGAAATTGAATCTATCACAAATGTAGAAAATTATAAATATTTTTCTGAATTTCAAAAATACCATAAATTTTTAAAAATTAAAAAGCTTTTTATTTTGCTGTTTGACATAACTTCTTTAAAGATACAATATTGTACATTGTATTGTATTGGAATGAAATTTAGACAAATAAATCATAAACAAAAAAAGTAATTTACAATAAATTAAATCCGAAAATATATGTACCTGTACGTTAAAAATATTGAAAATACGAGTATAGGAACCGATTATTTTGAAAGTGGCTTAAGTCCATTTACGTTAAAACCGAAATATTTGTGTGTTTCCATTTTAACCACCTTAAAAATATTGGTAACTGATAACAAACAAGTATGTAGAGTACTATAGTGTTTATAATCGTGTACAATTCATTGGATGAAATGCATTTAAAAATACCAATTAGAAATAATATTCTATATAAAATAGCTATTTATAGTAACACAGTAATATTTGATAGAAATGCATAGAATTTGTACTGAAAAATTTCCTTAAATGATATGATTAATCAATATGCCCCTCTCGTCCGCAGATCGGATAAATATTTATAAAGTATGCTAAAAATACGCGAAGATATCGTAAACACAACAGAGTTCAGTCCGTGGAACATAAATCTTTCAGAGAAAAAAAATGTAGGAAGAAGTATTGGAGAAACAAAGCAAAATAAAATAGGAAAAAATTCTATCAACCGCTAAATATAAACACTTGTTTATTCCACTATCTTTTTCCCTCTGAATTAAAACGCATTTTCTTTCACATTTTCCGACATTTAGCCTTCACTCAATTGCCATAACTTAAACGCGTTGCTAAACGTGATTTTTAATGTTGTTTTTTGGTATTTTTTATACTTCCAACCAGCTCAAGATTTAATTAAGTGTCTTATTTAATGAATACTATTTTGGCCTTCTGCGACGCGCCGGCGGTTTCTTAGTTTTGCGTTATTTTTAATGCTTTTTTTAGTTAACCTTGTCAACAGATGGCGCTGCTTGAGGTGTATCTCTTTACAGGATACATTTCTTTATTTAAGAGAAGTTTCAGAAAATATATCTGAGGTGTGATAAATGAAAATCATATGCAACGAAATTAATCTAAAAAAAGATGTTAAATAAAATATAAAAATCAATAAAAGCAAAAAAATTTAACCGAAGAATAATTAATAATTCGATTTGTAAACAAATTAATCATGAATTAGTTTGATATTAAATAAATCATTCTTTTGTTCCATTGTCTCTTTATTTTTCCTTTTCTAATTTCGATTTATTTTCTTTCTGTGAAGAGGTAAGTAAATGAAAATCCATCACAGTTGAATTGAATGAAGTTTTTTCTCAACAAATCCTATCTTTCTTTGATAAACACATTCTTATGATATACTTAATGTGTGTACAATATGTACATATTTTCCACTCTGATGAATATGATTTTAGCTAAGTTAAAATGCATGGGCAAAAATACATGAAATATCACAAAATTTGCAGATAATCCAGAGTTAGCTGAGATGAAGTCAGCAGCGCCAACAACATTTCGATGTGTGATGCACCAACAAATCAGTCCCAAAGGTTGGAAGACGCAGAGGGGGAAATTTAATCATCGACAGCTTGCATTTAAATCATCTTCATAAATAAATTAAAGCCAACATACATTACAAAGGAGGCCAAAGTGCATGTGCGTGCGAAAGAGCAAAAATGAAGAATAATTGAAAAAGATAGCGTCGAAAGGATTATAAATACACAAATTGCACATGTATGTACATATATGCTACGATATGTATTATATATCGTTTCTTGGCACTTGAAGAAGTGAATAAAAATTCCAACACTTGGTTTATTGTAATCCTCTGTAAAACCAAGTAAAGAAACGACAGGATGTACAATTTTATGTTTTTTAATTTTAATTTCAATTGCCATTTTAAATTAGTAGGAGTATTGTTTTGGTCCCACAAGCATAAAACGAAATATGTATGTGTTTAGTGCAAAACACTTCAGGGAAAACTCTCTAAAAGGTATATTTTAATATTAACTTATTCTTTTTTTATTGAAATGTAACTTAAAATATAATTTTATAAATATATTTAGCACAGAAAACTTAAAAAAATACAAAAGTAAACAACATTTATTTCAGTTGCCTTTTAGAATTGAATTTCAAAGTTTCATTTAGTTTTAGTCTCCTCTTCGTTGTGTATAGGATTTTCCTTTTATACCTTTTGGAAAAACAAATAAAAAAACAAACAAAAAGAGAGGAGAGAAAAAATGTTGTAGTTGTTTCCCTACACATGATGCCGTAGTGTTGTTTTTCCACTCACACCACGTATTTGAAATATTTACAGCACGAGCTCTCCATATAAAAAACTTAATTCTATGTTCATTTCGCTCTTTCATATTTTCTTTGTTGTTGATTCTTTTTGCAATGCGTTTTTCATGCAACGTTTTTGCAAATGATTTTGTTGTTGCTAATATTAAAGCAGATCAGAAACAGCAGTTGCAGTTGCTTGAACACATGTGCTGCATTTAAATATTTACACGCAGTATTCAGTAATATTCACTGAATGGTGAGGTATTTAAAACTATGTATGTATATAGGCTTTTTTACCACAATTTAAAAGGGTTGCACACGTGAACCTTTTCATCTTTCTTTCGAGTTCTTTGATTACTTTTCTGCCACAAAGAGTGATCATTAGAATAAGACGACGAAGTGAAGAATAAAAAGAAATGGGAAGCCACTTAAATGTTTACTGTTACCTTGAAATGATTTATGATATACGATTCATCAAAGGAAACATGTTCATTTCTGATAATTAATTTCTTTGTATAATTTAAAACTATAGAATTTTTCCAAAAAGTTCCTTAAAAATTCCTTTTCATTTAAGATTATTATTAAATAACCGAGTGCCGGCTACTTTTTCTTAAATCGCAGAATAAACATTTTATTCAAAATAAATTCTTGTGTATTTGTAAACACTTATTAACCCTTTAAAATGTTCCGGTCTGTTGGACCCTCGCTGTTTTTTTTCGGTAAAGAAACACGACGGAGTGAAAAAGTTTTCCCACCAATAAATTTATTTCTCTTTTATTTCTTTTCTCAATATTGCAGGAAAAGCTATAAAAAAGAATATAATTTAACCTTGAAATTGGTAGAAGAAATAATAAATTATAATATTATAAATAAGGTATAATAATAAATATTGGGAAGAATTTTATATGTCTTAAAAAAATAGGAAGATAGAATTTACGGACACTGAATGGCTTCTCCCCAAAAAAGGTTGGCGCGAATAACAGCAATTCGTGGCAACCCTTAAATTGTATCATCACACACGCAATAGTGTGAGATATTTAAATGATGATAGCATGAGTGGATATCCTTCATGCTTCATTTCTCCATCTTTATTATTTATAAATTATATTTAACTAATTTGATTATCTTCAAACGTGCAACATGAATAAATATAAAGAAGCGAAGTTCCTTTCGCTGAGTATAAAGAAATAACTGAATAAATGATATCTTCAGAAACGTTATATTAATATTCTATAATAGTAAATGGGCAGTATCCAGTAAATTATGTATACTAGATAAAATCATGAGAAAGCATGTTGTTTCGCAATGTTTTTTCTTTTCGTAGTTGAGAGTTTTATATACTTTTAAGAATTATGAATATTTCTTTATTTTCTATTTATTTCAATGCAATTTCTAATCCAGTTTCAATTCTAATTCAATTTCTCCGCTAATTTTTATTTAGTAATCGTTGCTATAAAAGAGTCGATCTTGAGATCCACTTTACAACCAGACTTTTCATTAACCATAATTTATCTGAAAGTAAAATCGATATTTATTAATTTTTTTAAAAACATATTTTTAGCTATTAGCTAGCTTTGGGATATAAAATTGTTAAGTGACAAGTTTTAATTTCTATTGACTTAAAGTTAATTAAAAACTTTAATTCGAAACGATGTTGTTGAATAATGTGATGTTGATGTTGTTAAGAAGATAATTAATTCTTGAATTTTTTCAAAGAATTTTCTTATGTTTCTTTAGATTTTCTTCTCTTTCCTCTTCTAAGAATTTAATGATTCCGAACAATATACAGACGCAGTCTCTGTTTCTGTTTTTTCCTGTCTCTACAAAATACATTAAATTATGTGTGTGTCAATGCATATAATAAGCGATTTATAAACAAATATTTTGTCAGACACAAAATACGTTGGTTCATAGTGCAAATATGTACGAATATCTATCGTCGCTGGCGGAAGAGGCAGTGAAGAGGTCGGCGAAGCCATCAACAACACTTGAGCGAGTGGCGCACGAGATATGATTGGCGATTACATATGCATAGCAAGGAAAAACTCTAATAGTTTTTAATATATGCAAGAAAGTAAATATACAAATGGGAACAAAAAAGGGAAGGTTGTGGAAAGGGCACAACATACAACAGGGTACATTTTAATAAAAGCGGGAATGGATGAACTGGGTTTCTTTTCTTTGTTTTGGCTTCTGTCGATTTGCTTTGAAAGTGAAAATCTAAACAGGGAGAGGATGAAGTGAAAATCTAAACAGGGAGAGGATGAAATAAGCGAGCACGAAAGGAATGAATTCTGCCTACTGCCTGTGACTCACTCTGGAGCCCTACTGTAGAGTATACTTTCATAATGAAAATTCAATTTAGCTTGTGCTCAACAAAGATGGCAACATATTAAATTGGCCAGAAGTAAAAACCAAACAGGAAATGATTCCACAATAAATTATGAAGCATTTGTGATCTTTTACAAAATTAAGCTAAAGAAGCAAACAAATTTTGTAGATTGAACACGGAAAATCAACGAATGCACACATTTGTGCATTAAATTTGTCAGATCGTTCTATAAAAAATTACTGCCTCAGCAGTTATTAAAAAGCAAATCGTAAAACGAATCACAAGATTAAAACAAAGCAAAATCTTCAAAACCAAATCAAGGAAATTTCATCTTCTGAATGAGATTGAGCATGAAAACAAACTCTCTCTTTGAAGAGAGGGGAAGAGAGAGAGAGGGGAGAGAGGGAGAAAGAAGAGACACAGAGAGAGAGAGAGAGAGGGAGGGAGAGAGAGAGAGAGAGAGAGAGAGAGGAAGAGACATAAAGCAAGAAATCTTCAGTCACATCAACTACATAAATACAAATCCAGCTGAAGCTAAAAAGGATTATAAAGTGGAGAAGATACAAGAAAATAAAAATAAGAATAAAATTCTGAGAATAAAAACGGAATGTGAAAAACTGATCCAATTCGTTTTTACAGCAATTGCAGTAAAATGCAGTGTAAAGGGGTAAATAAGAAGAAAAAGCAGAACAGGAATTTTATTTCAAGTTCATGTGAAATAAAATAACGCAGTTTTCTTTCGTAGAATTCAGAACTCAGACTTGAACTTGCATAGTTTCACTGCATCAAACAGTGAAGAAGAAGAAAAATGAAAGGAAGCCATGGTGGGGAGGGGCAGAGGGAGAGGCGAAAAAGCGTTGTACTTTATGAAAATCAAAATAACGGAGTTGAAGAGCTAGGATGTACATATGCTGGAAAAACGTTTGCCAAAGAAGAATCTTTTGTGTTGCCTTTTTACAATTTTGAGACCATAAAGATGCTCTCTGGAGAGAGCAAGAGACAGAGTAAAGTAAAAATAAATCAAAATTCAGCGTCAGATATGTTTAATGATATATTTTTGTTGAAATTTCTTTTGTTTAAATTCACTTCAAAGTTAAAAATGTGAAATAATCTTCTAATATTCTAACTGTCAGTATTCATTGCAAGTTTATAGTTCATAAGTACTTTTTCATGTTAAAACTTGATTTCCAATATTTGGCTACACTAAAGTTGCTTCCTGTTTTACCATAATTAAGCTCTAAGCTTTAATTTGATTTCAGTTTTGTAATTCACAATTAATTTTTTGAGAAATAGACGTTTTATTATTCCTCTCTCTCTCCCTCTGCAACAAATCTACCCTCTTTACACTAGAGTGGGTTTTTTCTATGCAAGAGTATTTTTGTGGTTTCTTTCTTCTTCTTCTTTTCCTTCTCTTTTAATCTGGCAAAACTGGCATCTGAAACCAGATTTAAAGCTGATACCATTTAATGTCACTATAAATCCACCTGTTCTTTTTTTTATTTCTTTTCTTTTTTAAACAAATGTTTTCAAAAGTGCAGAAAAGTGTTAAAAGATGAAGCTGTTCAACTGTTCAACGAAAAACACATAAAATTTTGAAGAAATTCTGAGGAAGTGAACGAACGAAAATTCGTAAGATTCATCAAACTAAGATAAAAGAAAACTTAAACAAAAGACAGCAAAAAGCGAAAGAACAAAATTATTTAGAAAAAAGTAGAAAAGAGTAAATATGTATAAAAAAGAGAGAAGGAAAAAAAGAAATACAGATAGAAACTTGAAAGAGAAAATTGAAATTAAAAAAGTAGCTGAGAGAGAAAAAAGTAGATATTCTAGAAAATGTAAGAATTTAAAAGCCAGGACTAGGATGAAACGGCTTTAAAAATTAAAAGGCGCATGAATGAACATGAATACACAAAAAATGAGTTTGAAAAAATCACCATTTATTCATTTACTGAAAAATTGCGGATACTGGGAAAAACTACCAAACAAATTTTAAGGCAAATTTCTATTTGGGATTCCTATTAAGTGCGATTTTTGAAGGATGAAAACCCTTATTAGTTAGTTAAAACAAATAGAATGGATGAAGTAACAACCTCGCCTATATTTTGTATATACGCGTAGAACACTCGTACTAAATATTATATCGTACAACCTCTGAGAGAATGAATTCAAAAAATGGTACAAAAATTGTATAAAATATTATTTCTCTAATACAATTTGTGGCGATATGAATTAACTCCCAAATCGAAATATGAATTAAGTCCCAACTTTTCCCATAAAATGTTCTCCCAAATCTCGGGAGTTAATTCATTTTTTTTTTGGGAGTTATAAATTCCGGTCTTTTAGTATACCAATACCTCGCTTTGCGTCGTTTCTTTTTGCGTTTTATTTGAAGTTGCGTCATTGCTTAATTAGTACTAATTTGCACTGTGCGTCGTTAGGTTTCCGAGGTTGCGTTGTTTTGGGTTCGAGTCTTTAATTTTTTTCTTGTTTTCTAACAGATGGCTCCACTTTTGTTTCTAATTGCGCCATGCCATCAAAACTCGGGGATTCCTCTTCTAACTGAAAATCAACGAAATTTAAGTTTTATTTTCACTTTGAATTAATATTTGAATATATAATTTGACATAAATGAATTGCTAACCTCGCACAACCAAGAATTCTCTAATGAAGAACTATTGCAACTGGAATTGCAATTTGCTAATGAAGAAGGTGACAGTTCAATAGAAATCTCCGAAAAACAAAATTTAACCTCAAAACAAATTTCCAAAGCGATGTGTTTGATTGACGAAGCTATGGAGATTTTTTTAAAAAACGATCCTGACAGCGGAAGGAGTTTTAAAGTGTCCCAGGCGGTAGCTACGAATATCAATTGCTACAAGGAAATTTATATTACGTTGAAAAAAAGCTATTCGGCAAACATTGGACCAATTTTTTGTGAAAGAAAGCCGACTTACGACAACACGCATTATGGATTCATCAGAATGTGATTAATTTTAATTTTGTTTTCCATAAATAAATTGAATAGATTATTTTTTTTTAATTGAATACGTTTTTTTATGTTTTTTGTATGTACACTGCTAGACAAAATAATAGGTGTGAGCATATTTTTTTCAAAGAAATTTGGTTTTCATATATTTTTTATTATCCCTCGAAGAATAAGTCAGTTAAAAAACATACATATGTAAATACTTCAGCTTCATAATACAAAAGAAAAGGCTTTACGAACTCTAAAAAATAACTTAACTTTTGGTTAATTGATGAAATACACAAATTTTTGGTTGGTCAGAATAATAGGAGTGCCGAGATCAGGGGATTGACTCCCCTGCTCAAGGACGTCTACATTATGCTCTTGGGACTATGCTTTGGCAAGTCACGATGAATGCTTAGGATCATTATCCTGCTGAAATTTCAACAAAGGCAGCATATTATCTTCGGCATTTAATGGCATTACCGTTTTCAACAAATCCTTACACACGAATCTATCTATTACGCCATTAGTTTGTGTATCGAACCTACACCTTGCCACGAAAAACAGGCACATACCATTAAGCTGTCACCTCCGTGCTTTACTGTCTTTTTTGTGAACCTAACATCGAATTCTTTGCCTTTTGGGCGACGAACGTTTCTTCTCACATCGTTACCAAACAAACTTATTTTTGTTTCATCGCTCCAGAGAATATTGCGCCATTTCTTTCTCCTCTGTGATCCGCACCAAGTTCTGTGGACTAATGCAAAGTTTTTCCTCATCCTCAAATTTGCAGTTCCAAGCAGAGGAAATTTGCGAATAATCCTACCCGGTAGATTTGCGATTACTAATCGTCGTCGAACGGTTCGTGATGATATAACATTCCCAGTTTCGCCAGCAATTGTTCTGGATGACGCGTTTAGTTAATGTAGCAATTCGATTGTCGGTCACTGAGGAGGTTTTTTAGGTGCTCCACGCGTCTCAATCGATTTTTTTCATTTCAGAGCATTTGTGACGAAATTTTGAGACCGTCCCATTGAGCTGGCAATGAATTTGTAGGTTTTTCCTTTATCGCGGAGCTTACGAACAAGTATTTTCTCCTCTGCACTGCAGTGGACGACCACGACCCATCTAAGGTTATTACAATATTATAATTAAACCTTTATTTACTTTAATTTCCGCAAAATCCAACCTTCTGCAACTAAATAATACTTGAAATTTATTTTCTTCAACTTTTTACCACAACACACCTATTTTATTGTCCAGCTAAATTTGAAGGTTGAACAATTACACAGGCCCCAATATTTATCAAGAAGAATTTTTATTGCGGATTTCCTCATTTGATTACAAAACAGTGCTACCACAATTCCAAATAGGTTTTGCGATTGTAAAACATTCCATATAATTTTTCCTTTACATTTTGAAAATTTTTGGGTTCACACCTATTATTTTGTCCAGCAGTGTATATAATAAAATTTTATATTATTTTTGTTTTTTTAATGTTTACTTTGTTCAATTTTCTTTTTAGAAAGTAGTATTTTCGTAACCCTGGAACCTATCTTCGATCCTTAGATGGTTTGCTATAGAAAATCTTAATTCACTTTGCGTCGTGTTTTTTTGTATTGTATTTTTTTGTATTGTAAATACTGAATTCAATCCCTAATACCCAACCCCCAGACATTACAACATTAGGTGTACGTAATGCCGTTTGAAATCAAGCCATGTTATTAGAGTTGTTAATGCGAATGATTTTTTGTTTAACACCCCAAGGATTTTTTGGTTAGCTGATAGGTTTTCGATGTGTGTCACTTTAATATTTATAAAATATAAAGAATTTCATTTAGTTATACAAACGTTTTGAGGAATACTTTGACTATAAACATTTATTTACTATTTAGCTTGACAGTATTATGAAACTATAAGAAAGTTCATGTAAATGTGGACGCCTATTCACATGGACGTACCACCTACCATCACGTCCATTTTTAGTGAAGTAGTTAATATTGAATTTCGAGGACTACATTTTGTCGTCTTCTTTTTGAAGACGTCCATTTCCAATCCCAAACAGCGCTACGTAATATAACAAAGCAAATTTCATTCAGAAATCTAAATTCGTTTCTTATCCTCTCAATTTTAAAGATCCTCAATGCGATTTTTAAAGACAGAAATTTTAGATCTTTAGACATTCAGGCGGTCGGAGAGACATACATATATGTAGACGTGCGTTAAAAAAATTAGAGCAAACTGAATAAACCCTTTCACATTCGTGTAGGGTATAAAGAGTCTATCACAGTTATCACTCAATCAAATAAATACATGAAGAAATCATATTATTAATTAAAAAAGATATTATATTTAGTATAAGATAAAACTAAATATTAAGGGTAAGCTAAGGATATATTCATGAAAAAGAAGGATATCCATTTAAATTTTTTACAAGCTTGTGCTCTTTTCCGTATATTTTTCATGGATCTGCCATTGTTGCATTTTTAATAAAGAGGACAAAATTTTTCCTTTTTTTATTGCGTTTATCGCTGTGATTTACGACGACCGATTTTCACGAGCTCGATTTTCATTTCCTAAAATCTCAAGTCTTCGAATATGTGTTGTGTTAAATAAAGGTGCCAACCAAGACAATACAAAGAAAATTCACATCGAAGAACTGAGTGAATGAGAAGAAGAATCACGAAATAAATGTGAACTCTACGTCGAAAAATATACGAACCCGTACTAAATGAAAGCTACCTAAAACCTGAGAATTATTAGACAGTGATTCAATACTAATGCTGATTAAGTTACTATGAAGTTGATTAGTGTAGATACAGATATAAAACTTACAGAATCTGTTGATTTCAAAGAAATGTTCATACATTTTTATTACCTGAGATAAAAACGACACAATTTTCGTGAATAATTTCGTGATCGCGTGTCTAAGAATTTGTAATAATAATATATGTATGTATGTACCTAACATATGACATAATAATATACTTAATATAATATTAATAATAATATTGATAACAACAGTCAACAAGTCTATAAAATTTAGTCTAATATACAATTTAAATAACTTTAAAGACTCCAGAATCAATCTAAATATACTTTTCTTTATCCTGGCTTTATTTATATCATTTCGACATCATTGACAGAGTCGAGGGAATTTCTAATGATAATACTCATAATTATTAACAATAGGAACAACACAAAGTTAGATAAAACGGTTTGCTTCTGACATGCTTTTGTATTCATACGTATGCAAATACAACAAAAACGAATTATAATAACAAGAGCAATTGTATTTGTATTTTTGACATTGTGTTGTATACTTAACTTTAAATAACAAACTGCTAAACAACGAATTAAAGCACTAAAAAACTTGAGCCAAAAAATAATAACACAGCTAAAACAAAAGCAAAAACAACAGCAAGAATAATAATAATAAATTGTCTGCATAGACACCAAAATTTGATCTCGCATCAATGAAAAAACATCTATTATTCGACATGACACGAACATTTTTGTAACATAACTCAATGGTGATGGTAGAAACACCACATTGACTCATTATTCAATGACGAGGAAGATAAAATAGGCTTCCAAATCATGAAACTCTTGTTCGCTCGTGATATATTACAGAAATTTCATTTCTACTTTATCCAGTAGTTAGAAGAAAAAACACGATAAAGAAACTCTCGAGATAAACAACTATTAAATATGTATATGAATGTGCTTCGCCTGTTTTCCTTTGGACGTAAAAATCATCTCTGTTGGCCAAAGATAAATGAATTTACTGCCATGGATATTCTGATGGGGATATTCTGACGGGAGCGGAACTTGAAATTACATCAAAGTTGTTCTTGTTGTGGATTTCTTTAAAGGTCACAATACGAACCCAGTTGAACTCGTATGATTAGTTGATTTCTTAGAGAAGGTTTCTTTAAGAGCTTGTTAATAATAAATACAATTCAAACTAATTCAAAAGGATAAACTATAACACCTCTATGGATGTTTATTTCATGTCAATTTTATATTCTATTCATCTTCAGTCAGAATTTCCAACAATAGTATCAATTATAAAGGGTTGACCAATGGCTGGTTTCTTTTCGAATTATTTCATTCAATTCTTCTTCCATTTATTTAATTCCATTATTTTTATATTAAATATTTAATTTAAAAAGAAACCAGCTGATGGCGTAACCATCACATGTTTGTATTGACTTATTTCGATTGGTATATGATTTCAATAATATGCGTATTATTCTAAGAAGTTTGACTTTTCTATTCTAACAGGCTTCAAATAATATAATAATCGATTGCAAATTTCATTTCAGCCGATTCCATTCGATTCTTGTAGATTCATGATAATTTTGTTGTTTTTTATTACATGTGCTCACAATTACTTAATACTTTCTATTGAATTCTTTTATTGTTTGATTCTGTTGGATTATGAAGAAGCAATGGATCAATATATCAAGTCAATCATTGAGATACATTTAATTACATATTGAGATCATATAAGATTAATATGTAATTAAATGTATCTCAATGATCTCGATGCTTGGAGCAGTATCCTGGATTTTGTTGATGTGGACCATGTCTAATATGTAGATTGACTTGATATATTGATCCATTGCTTTTTCATAATCCAACAGGAATATGTAGATCTTTGGGCACGGATACAACGACCCAATGCATTTATTTTGAAGTATAAAAAGATGTTTTTAAGAACAACATCCAATTTCAGGTGTTCAAGTTATCAAAAATGTAAATTAGCCACTTCTATTAACTCAAAGACGCCGCTTATATTCTACAAATGATGGTTTCAACAAGAAGTCAACACAAGCAAATCCTTTTACGACCGCAGAGCACACCTGTAAATAAATGCAAGGCTGAACTGGTTTAAAAAATAGGAATTTTTTATTTATATTCGACCTGCTGGTTGTGATGAAAACCACCAAGGATTTAAAATCATGCTATTCTCAAACCTCTGGGCGCTATTTTATATTTGCGTGAACAATTTAACATGTAAATTTTGTGAGTATGAAATCTACATTTAAAGGTTTATAGTAACTACATCAATCCTCTTTTTGTAGTAACTACAATACAAAGAAAAACAACACTAGTAATAACCTCACCATAGAGTATATTCAAGAGTCGGTGGCTTATGAAGTAAACAAAGAACTTTGGAACTCATGCATACTTAAGGGTTATGGAGGAGGAAAAAAGAGAGATAGATAGGAAGGAAGAGAGAGAGAGAGAGAGAGAGGAAGTGTGTATTTGTTTCTATATGTGCCCACATTTATTGCGCCAAAAAAACTGCCCACATCCAACTAACTCTCAACATCACTAACTTCGTTTCCATAATCATCTACAGTAGCGGACATAAAAATCCGGACACCTAAAAAATTAGTATATTTTCCATTTATTTTTTTAACTGCTAATATTTTATTAAAAAGCCTTTACCCATGAATATGTATGTCCTTTAACTACATGAAACATATAATTAGCAAGGTAATGAAAAGCCTGTTTATACCCTGCACACGAAGTGAGAGGGTGTATATTCACTTACTGCTTCCGTTTGTAACGCATTAAAGGAGGCGTGACAGGTATAGAAAAGTAAATATATTCTTGATCAGCGTGACCTCCTCAGTCGATCTAACCATGTCCGTCCGTCTGTCTGTCTGTCTGTCCGTCTGTGGAAATCACGATTACAAGAGAACGAATAGAGATATCTTCTTCAAACTTGGCACGAATGTTGTCTATCACTAGAAACTCATCGGTATTGAAAATGGGCAAAATCGAAACATTACCACGCCTACTTTTTATACTGAATATAAATTCATCCATGCTTATAGCTCAATTTCTCAGCTTGTAGAACGAGTTTGGGGTTGAAATTTTGTCCAGAACTGCACTGTCTCTGACCAAAACAGATCACCAAAAATGGGCGTGGTCCGCCCACTAATTAAATAAAACTCGATTACAGGAGAACGAATAGAGATATTTTCATCATATTTGGCGCGAATGTTGTCTATCATCAGAAACTCATTCACATTGAAAATGGGAAAAATCGGACCATTGCCACGCCTACTTTTTATAGCAAATATAAATTAATCCATGCTTATAGCTTAATTTCTTAGCTTGTAGAACAAATTTGCGGTTGAAATTTTGTCCAGAAGTCAACTGTCTCTGACCAAAACAGACTACCAAAAATGGGCGTGGTCCGCCCACTAATTAAATAAAACTCGATTACAGGAGAACGAATAGAGATATTTTCAACAAATTTGGCACGAATATTCTCTGTACGAATCACGAATAATATATTGAAAAGGAAAACAATTACACCATTGCCAGGCTTAATTTTCAAGCAAACGTGTGTAGGGTATATGAACTTCGGCCAGGCCGAAGTTAACACTCTTTCTAGTTTTTGTTTAAAACGATAGAATGATTATTATGGATTTTTGGTTTTTTTACAACACACAGGAATTTTCATAACTTTTTTATTACATTCAATAAAAATACAAAATTACACCTGAAAACCAGAATCATCCTGGAATATGTCGTTGCCTAGTAGCGAAAAGTGTTGCCATACTGGCTGAGGCTGTAGAAATCAGCATGCCTAAAGCCCCCAGATTTAACACTCCGAAGTTAACACTCTTTCTGGTTTTCGTTTAAAACGATAGAATGATTATTATGGATTTTTGGTTTTTTTACAACACAAGAATTTTCATAACTTTTTTATTACATTCAATAAAAATACAAAATTACACCTGAAAACCAGAATCATCCTGGAATATGTCGTTGCCTAGTAGCGAAAAGTGTTGCCATACTGGCTGAGGCTGTAGAAATCAGCATGCCTAAAGCCCCCAGAGAATTGTTTGCTTTGATCTGTGTTTTTGGGTGCCTACTTGAGCCGCAGAAAACACCCGGATCATTGTAGAACACACGCAGACTGTGAAAATTTAGCCCTACGCGACGTCCAAGAAATTCTTATTTTACATGGTAAAAATTGTACAGACTTCGGTCTTAAAACTCCACCTCAAGACTTGCCTCTTGATGCCGGAGCAGCACTTGATATAAAGAACCAAAAAGCAACAGGTCAAGATATGGTCGAAAGTTTAAACGATGAACAGGGTGTTGCTTTTAATAGAGTTATAGATGCAATATACATCTAGCAGATCATCAAAATGCTTCTTCTGGGATGCACCTGGGGGAGGTGGAAAAACCTACCTATAGAAAACCTTCTTGAGCGTGGTGCGAGGAAAGAGCGATATAGCGTTACCTGTGACCTCCACGGGAATCGCGGTCAAGTTTTTTAAAGGAGATACATTCCATTCCCAATTCAAACTGCCCGTACCGCTGGTGGAGACGGCGGTTATCACAAAAAAGGTTGTTTTTAAAGAAATATTCTCAAACAATATTTGAATCAAATACAAACAATCGATATTAATAATAATAACAATAATATTATTATTTGCGATTAATTTTGTACTTTTCATGCTCCAAAATAAATAAACCAAAAAAGTGTAAGGTGAGAAAGTCCAAAAGACTTCGCAATTTATTTTACGAAATAAATAAAAAATAATAACAAATAGTAATAATAAAAAATAGTTTATTATAAAGTGTTGAATGCACAAGAATTTCAGTTTAAAATAAATAAAGAAATACGCAATAACACTTTTAACGAAATACGCAATAACACATTCTTGTGAAATTCTGTGACACGAAGCAAAAATACGTTGATCGGAAATATGTTATTCCGTTAGGTCAAAGTAAACAAACTTTGATTGTTTTTCTAAGAAGATAAGAGGCGACGAGTGGTCGCATGTTATCTATGTACGTTTTTAAAAGGATACGTAATAGTAGTTTACTTTATAGAAACGAAGAGTTCTTTTATTCATTCGTTCGTGATCTCTAATAGTGACAAGATCGTATCTTAAAGTTATTTAAAATAAAGACTTTAACATATATATTCAAAAGTGAACTTGTGTTTTATTTCTAAATCTAATAGGTTATGAGCCCAGACACGGTCCATTGATTGTGATTAATATAACAAAAATATTATTAAACTTTTCGTGAACTATAAACTATAAAAAAAAACTTGAACTATTTAAATATAAGAATAAAAATAAAATATTAAAAAAATGGAAAAAGTGAAAAGAAACATTAAGCCTTATGATAGTGAAAAATATTCAATTTGGAAGTTTACATGAAGTTCGGGAACAAATTACTGAAGATTGTGAACATTGTAAAACTGCACAAATTGCAACAGATGATCTACAAAATGGTTTTGCATTTATGATGAGATGAGCTTCTGATCATATAATAAATGACGAAAATCTGTTCGCTGATTATATCAACTTGGAGTGCCAATAAAAATAGCAGTTGCAAAGTGTGGAGAATGCCCTGGAAGATGTTCTGTAAAGATGTTTCACAAAATTTACTTTCCGTTAAAAGGATGCAAGATGCTGGAATGGCTATTGAATTTAATACAGGAGGTGTAAAAGTTAGTAAGGATGGACATGTAATTATTGATGGTAAATAATGGTAAATTGGTATGTATGAATAATGTACCAATTATTGACTTTGTTTTGAGTAGAACAATATATGCGTCAAATGCAATTAAAAGTAATGATTATCTATTGTTGCATGAAGGATTAGGACATATTAGTAAAGGAAAATTTTTAGATTGTCAAGTCAAAAATATGTTTAGCGATATTAACCTTTTAAAAAATGTGCAGCCTAATAATGAATTATGTGAGGCATGTATAAACGGGAAACAAGCTAGACTAAGGTTTAATAAATTTAAAATTACGGACTATATTAAAAGACCTTTATTTGTGGTTCATTCAGATGTCTGTGGTCCGATAAAACCTTCAACAATTGATGGCAAAAATTAGTATGTAATTTTTGTAAAAATTATTATGTAATTTTTGTTGATCAATATACGCATTACTGTGTAGTTTATTTAATAACTTACAAATCTGATGTTTTTTTCGGTTTTTAAAGATTTTGTCGCAAAAGCGAAGCCCATTTTAACTTGAAAGTTGTGAATTTATATATTGATAATGGTGGAGAATATTTGTCAAATGAGATGCGTGACGATTGTGTTGAAAAAGGCATCAGTTAGCACTTAACAGGTCCACATACTCAACAATTGAATGGTGTGTTCGACACAAATTTGGTTCGACAGTATATGTACATAATAAAACAAGAAAAAGAAAATTTGATGAAAAATCATGAAAAGGTATACTTGTCGGGTATGAACCAAATGGATACAAATTGTGGGATGTGGAAACTGGGAAGTTTGTGACAGCGAGAGATGTTATCGTTGATGAAACAAACATGATAAATTCTAGGACTGTGGTAAAGAACAGAGTAAATTTGAAGGACTCTGGTAATGAAATTAATATCCCGAATGAGAGTACGGATGAAATAAAATTAATTTTTCCGAATGAGAATTCGGAAAGGAAATCTGATGTATTGAAATCAGATAAACAGCCTAGTGGTGTGGTAACAAGTAAAGAGAATGCCGATCCACTTGAGAGTGGTGGAAATGTATTAGAGAATACAAATGAATATAATAGTCATCTGTCCAACTCTCATTTGAATAAAAGAATGATTGAAACTGAAGTCAGAAGAAGTGAAAGATTGAAGGAACGACCACAGATATCATATAAAGAAGAAGATTTGTGTATCAGTAGTTGCATAATGAATGCACAGAATTTCATTAATAGTACTCCAAATTCTTTTGATGAAATTAAAAACAGAAACGATAGGCTATATTGGGAAGAAGCAATTAAAGAAGAGCTTAGTTCGCATTATTATAACCAAACTTGGTCTCTTGTACCAAAACCTGAAAATATAAATATAGTTGGTTGTAGGTGGGTTTTTACGATTAAATATGATGAATTATGTAACCCAATTAGATATAAAGCTAGGCTCGTTGCACGTGGTTTCACACAAGAATATTTAATTGATTACGATGAAACGTTTGCTCCAGTAGCAAGAATTTCTAGTTTCCGATTTATATTATCGGTTGCAAACCAATTTAATTTAAAAGTTCAACATATGGATGTTAAAACTGCCTTCTTAAATGGCATGTTGAAAGAGGAAATTTATATGATGGTTCCTCAAGGATTATCCTGTGGTAGTGATAAAGTCTGCAAATTAAAAAAAGCCATTTATGGACTTAAGCAGGCAGCAAGATGATGGTTTGAAGTTTTTGAGCATGCTTTAAAAGAAATGGGTTTTGTAAACTCAGCGGTAGATCGTTGCATTTACATTCTTGATAAAGGTAATATACTTAAAAATTTATATGTGTTATTATATGTAGATGACTTAGTAATCGCAACAGCAGGTATTGAAACAATGACGAATTTCAAAGGATATTTAATGAGCAAATTCAGAATGACTGATTTATTTGAAATTAAATATTTTATTGGAATAAAAGTCGATAGAAATGATAGTACAATAATTCTGAGTCAGTCCGCTTATATTGAAAATGTTATAAAGAAATTTAAAATGAATGATTGTAATCCAGTTAATACTCCACTTCCAAGCAGACTCAATTATGAAGCATTGAATTCAGATGTAATGTGTGATGCACCATGCCGTAATTTAATTGGCTGTTTAATGTACATTTGTTGTGCACACGACCTGATTTAAGTACATCTGTCAATATTTTGAGTCGATAAAGCAACAAAAATAATAAAGAGTTGTAGCAATGTCTGAAAAGAGTTTTGAGATATCTATGAGGTTCTATTGATTTGAAATTAGTTTACGCTAGTTTATTGGCTATGTTGATTCTGGTTGGGGTGGAAGTGAAAATGATAGGAAAAGCACTACTGGTTACTTATTCAAAATGTTCGAAACATGTTTAATTTGTTGGAATACAAAGAAACAAAACTCCCATGGTAGATGGTTGCAGCACCATCTACTGAAGCAGAGTATATGGCACTGTTTGAAGCAGTTAGAGAAGCTTTGTGGCTTAAATCGTTAACGAATAGTATAAAAATTGAATTAAAAGAACCAATTAAAATATATGAAGACAATCAAGGTTGTATAAGTATAGCAAGTAATCCTTCTTGTCACAAAAGATCAAAACACATCGATATTAAATATCAATTTTCAAGAGAGCAGGTTGAAAATAAACTAATCAATATTGAGTATATTCCTACAGATAAGCAGCTAGCCGATATTTTAACGAAGCCGTTACCTGGAGTAAGATTTTTGTTTTTGAGAAGTCAAATTGGATTAAATTATTGAAAATAGATAAAATATTAAATGTAAAAGTAATGTTCATAAATATATGCACATGATCTGATTGGGTTTTTCTGGGTTTTTCCCAATCCTTGCAACAAATGTTGGATCGTGATATTGTAATGCCCCAGAATATACGACTTGTCACATGTAAATAATATGTTATATAAAATTTAATAATATGAAGTATGATTTGTAACGATCAATGTATTTTTGAGGAGGTGTGTTGAATGCACAAGAATTTCAGTTTAAAATAAATAAAGAAATACGCAATAACACTTTTAAAGAAATACGCAATAACACATTCTTGTGAAATTCTGTGACACGAAGCAAAAATACGTTGATCGGAAATATGTTATTCCGTTAGGTCAAAGTAAACAAACTTTGATTGTTTTTCTAAGAAGATAAGAGGCGACGAGTGGTCGCATGTTATCTATGTACGTTTTTAAAAGGATACGTAATAGTAGTTTACTTTATAGAAACGAAGAGTTCTTTTATTCATTCGTTCGTGATCTCTAATAGTGACAAGATCGTATCTTAAAGTTATTTAAAATAAAGACTTTAACATTTATATTCAAAAGTGAACTTGTGTTTTATTTCTAAATCTAATATAAAGCTTTAAAGCACCCTCTGGAATTAAGGTAAAACACATTGAATTCATTTTAAACCCGGTTAGTTTTACAAAGGTTCTTCAGGGAGTGGAGAAGATGGAAGGATATGGAGATCCTTCGGAAAGTTCGTTGAACTCTTTCTTAACTTTCTCTCTTTTGTTTCTTTTCTATTGTTTTTCCATCCTAATCCTGTTGGCATGGTTTACGAGCAACGAGTGCAAACAACGAAAATGACTGGCTTGCATTTTTAATCATAATTGGCCACGTCCTGTTGGCTCGGCGTTTCGCTGCTTTGACTTGAGAAAGAAGTCCATCTGAGGGAAGGAGTGAGGAGAAAGAACTAAAAACTAACGAGCACAGTTTCTTTCAGAAGTTTTGAGGAGCAGGTTTTCTTAGTATTATTTTATCTATCTACACTACACCATCTCTTTCTCTCTCCCCCCTATCACTCTCTCCCTTCCCCCTCTATCTCTCGCTCTTTCTTTCTCCATCTATAGTAGTTGCGTTAATAGAAAACTAGTAGTTTAGAAGCTGTAGAAAATTGCATGCACTTAATTGAAAAATATACCATGTAACTTGAAAAAATGCAAAATACTAAATAAAAACAAAATTAATGCCACAAAGTTTAGTGATGTTCTGAAGGAAATTTAATTGAAAGAAATACAAAAGGGAACGGAAGTGAAGAGATGACCAAGAATGATAACTTTAAACTGGGAATGATAACTTTAAACTGGGTTAAGTTTTTAAAGTCTTTAAACACTGGCCACAAAAAGTTATAGTTCTACGGGAAATGAAATGGAAGTTTCAAGTAAGAATTGTTAAATCTTTTGTTGAATTTATTTTTAATTGCTTTCATTTACATTCTCAAAAAATTATAAAAAATTGAAATCGCTAAATTAAAAATTAGCTAAATTAAATTAAAACCGCTATTATTACTTCGCTAAATAGTAATGCTTAAATTTTTGTTTAATTTGTCTCGCTGTAAGTCAATTTATATTTATATTTGTAACTACGATAATAAAAGAAAGCTTTTCAACTACAAGTTTCTGCTGGGAACTTTTCTCTAGAAAATATTGTTAATTTTATGTAGTTTATAGTTTTTCATTTCTGCTATTATTTTGTTGATAAAAGTTATCGTATGTACTAATTTTGTTCTGGTTGTTGTTGCTCCAATTGTTGTTGTTTATAAATAAAGCGAGATATTAATAATTCTATCTACTCTATGGCACTCGGAACAAAGCAAAACTTATGCAATTTTAGGTCGGAGCAGCGTCAAGGTTTAATAATTAACAATGTTGTAACTGATAAGGATGATGATAATTATGCATGTGACGATAATGCTGATTGCAACTATGAAGTATTTCTATTGAACGTCAATTATTTATCCATTATTAATTCATAGTTGAAGAAAAAGTTCTTACAAAGACGAATAGCTCTGATCTCCTTCCAAACTTTCTTTTAGAGTGACAATATTTTCTTTAGTGCAAGAATAGTGCAACCACGATTATTCCACAGACGTCTTTCTAGAATGAACTTTTATGGGCGTGGCCTTAGAACAGAGTTTTAGAGTAAACTCGGATAGTTTGGTAACGTTTTAAATACAAGAGTCTTTTTTATTAAAAATTATTTGCCGACCCATTCAGTTTATAAATATCATAACATGAGAGAAATGCGTTAAGTTAAATACGTATTTGAGCGAGTTAAATACGTATTTGACTTAGCCAAGACTTAAATCCAAGACACATTCAAATACAGTGGCTCACAGCTTATTTCGTGTGAGCACTTTTCAAGAGTAAATTCTTTAATATTTTTTACATCTTTAATTTTTTTAAAAAAATTTAAATACAAATTAAAAACTATGTTCTTCGTTATTATAAACACGCTAGAAAAAATCCACAACATGCCGTTAGTAAAAAAATATTCAAAACAAAAGTAAAGGGTTTTCCAATAAGAGGTATAGTTTTGAATAGCTATGGTCTTGTAAGCGTGGTCGTGGTGGCCATTTGGCTGATGTTGTTTTTCATTATTAACGGCATACCTTCCTCTTTATTACGAAATAAACATGCGATAATTTATCTCAAAAAATGACATTTTTCTTTGAATATCAAAATTATACCTCTTATTAGAACACCCTTTAGAATTGAACGAAAACCGAACTCACTTCTTATTTCATGTATTTCAATAAACTCAAAATATCATAATTTTTTTAATGGTATTTATATATTAAAAACTTATTAATATTTCGTTGGAAAGCCCTTTTGTTTTATAACTGCTTTTAATCTTGATTGCATGGAGTCTACTAACTTTTTTGTGTAAAGAGAAGTTATCTTCTGCAATTCTTCTTGAAGGGCTACTTTTAAATCTTGCCGATTACTTATTTGCAGACCTTGAAACTTTTATGACTTTTATCAAAAAAGTCATACCCATAACTCTTATCCATGACTTTTAAATATAAAAGTCATACCCATAACCAGACCTTGAAACTTTTATGACTTTTATCAAAAAAGTCATACCCATAACTCTTATCCATGACTTTTAAATATAAAAGTCATACCCATAACTCTTATCTATGACTTTTAAATATAAAAGTCATACCCATAACTCTTATTGAAGACTTTTATTTTTAAAAGTCATTGAAGAAACTTTTTCGATGACTTTTATTTTTAAAAGTCCTCAATAAGAGTTATGGGTATGACTTTTATATTTAAAAGTCATCGATAAAAGTTTTTCTGATGACTTTTTCTGGTGACTTTTTTGAAATAAGAGTTATTTTAAGAGTTATTTTGAATAAGTGCGGAGAAGCATGAATATGTGGTTAGGTTTGGAATAAGCTGCTTGAGAGTGAAAATAGTTAGTTTAAGAAACTGTGTGCCGCTGAGATTTGTTGTTTATTCATTGATCGCAGTGTGTGTGTATCTAGCATTACGTCGACCGTAGATGCTGCCCTTATCGTCAGCAGGTACAGACAGCGGCGACAATGCTTTGAAACAACAACAACAACTCATCGTTCCGCTTGTGTGTGAATGACTGTGTTGTTATTGTTCGTTGTTTTCGTCAAACGG